>JALAZF010000231.1:3469000-4698500 GCA_022829125.1 Lathyrus tuberosus | reverse complement strand
TGGGTTTAAACCGCACTACGATCAACACATTCAAAGATCTTGGCACTGCCTTTGTCCAACAATACAAATACAATTTGGACATGGCACCAGACAGAGATCAACTCAGATCAATGTCGCAAAAAGACAAGGAAACCTTCAAGGAATACGGTTAGAGATGGCGTGAGATTGCCGCTCAAATTTGTCCACCTCTTGAGGAAAAAGAGATGACAAAGATCTTCTTAAAGACCTTGAGCTCATTTTACTATGACAGAATGGTCGCCAGTGCGCCCCGCGACTTCACCGAAATGGTCGGCATGGGGGTGCGTCTCGAGGAAGCCGTTCGAGAAGGACGTCTAGTCAAAGACACTGGGTCGACAAGCGGTACTAAGAAATACGGTAGTGCTCTACCTAAGAAAAAAAAAGCAAGACATTGGGAATATCTCTCTTGGAAAGCAAAGGCGACGGTACCAACCAGTAGCAGCTGTAACTCCTGCTATTAACCCTGCGCCTGTTTCTACGTATCAACCTCAGGTTGCGCAGAGCCAACCTAATCAACAGCAATTTCAGCAATGGACACAACAGCCTCTTCAGCAGGATCGTCCTCAATACAACAACAACAACCGTACAACGCGGCCACCAGGATTTGATCCTATACCCGTATCGTACGCAGAACTATTTCTGTTAGTGCTGGTCAAAGGGCACATCCAGACCAAGGCTCCTCTTACAGTACCGGAAATTCCGCATTTTTGGTTTAAGGTGGATCAGACTTGCCCTTACCATGAAGGAGGACTAGGGCATAACATAGAGAACTATCTTAGTTTCAAATCTGACGTGCAAAAGCTTGTTAGGAGCGGGGTCTTATCTTTCAAAGATACGAATCCAAATGTTCTCACGAACCCGCTACCTCAACATGAGAAAGCTTCCGTCAATTTGATAGAGGGAGAATCTAACAACATCTATCAAATTCATGACGTACTCTTAATAAAGGCCAACTTGGTCAAGATGCATTGTAGACAGAGTGGATATGGTCATGTGCCACCTCATAATTATCACCAGTGTGATATCTGCTCTAAAAACAATCAAGGATGTTCTGTGGTGCAATCAGCTCTACAGGAACAGATGGATCTCGAATGGATCCAAGAGCACCGAGTTCGTGGAGTTAACATGGTTTATATGAATTCCAACATCATTCAGAAGCACGACATCCGTGCAATGAATGCCAACTTAGTGGCAATGCACTCAAGGCAAAGCCAATATCATAATCTGCCGCGGCACGATTACAGTTCCTGTCTGACTTGCTCGGTAATCAAATAGGGATTCTCTTTTGTACAAAAGGCCCTCCAGCGTCAGATGGATCTTGGATGGATTCAAGACTACCATGATAGGAATCCTTATCAAATCAACATGATTCAAATCTTTGATATTCGATTGATGAATATCAGTCTGGTGGAGTTGCATGCTAAATAGGTCAGGCTCGGGTTCCTGGTATCACATGATTATCAGGGTTGTAAAGCGGGTTGCAAAAATGATCAACGTTGTGCCCTTGTCTAGGAAACACTTCAGCACTTGTTGAACCACTGGTGGCTTCCAATCTATATGGATGAAGACACCCAGCAAATTAGTATCACTAACGGGAATCCTACTAGGTATCAAAGTCAGGATGTTCGGTCAATCGAAACAGACCTCGTCAGGTTACACTGTATTCAAAGGGGACATGGACAGGTGCCACTACACAATTATGAGCGGTGTGGAGTTTGCTCACTGGATAATTAAGGATGCTACCTCGTGCGAGCAGCCCTTCAAAGTTAGTTGGACCGCAAAGAGATTCAACCATGCTCAAGTTCTGGATCAGTCAATTATCTTGCTGACCAAATCGAGGACGTTGTCATAATCTCTGATCATCAGAGGGATAGGGATGTGTGTGCCATCATCCCTCTACTTGACGAATCGAGAGTTCCCAACCAGGAACGAATCAAAATTATTTACGATGGTCAGAAAAATCAGAAGGCTCCCATAGTCATCTATCTACCGGGACCACTACCGTATGAATCAACTAAGGCTATCCCTTACAAATACGGTGCAACAACAATTGAGAATGGAAAGGATATTCCATTACCCTCCGTCGTGAATATTACAGACATCAGTCGGGTAACACGGAGTGGTAGAATCTTCAACCGAGGAGTTGGAGAACCCAGCAAAGAAAAGGAACCTCGGACAGAAGTTCCTAATCCACCAGTCGGTCAATCCAGTAATCCTGACCTTTCGAAAAATGATGATGAGATGCTGAAGCTCATCCAGAAGAGCGAATACAACATTGTCGATCAACTGTTGCAAACTCCTTCAAAGATCTCAGTGTTATCACTTTTACTCAGTTCAGAAGCGCACAGGGAGGCTCTACAGAAAGTCTTGGAGCAAGCCTTTGTGGAACAGGACGTAACAATCAGATAGTTCGATAACATTGTCTCTAACATCACTTCCTACAATAACTTGGGATTTAGTGATGAGGAATTACCTGAAGAAGGTCGCCGACATAACACGGCACTCAACATTACGGTCAACTGCCAGGACGATGCTTTAGCCAGCGTACTGGTAGACACGGGTCAACCCTGAATGTTATGCTGAAGACCACTTTGTTGCAATTATCATTCAAAAGACCTCCGATGAGAACCAGCGAGGTCGTCGTCAAAGCATTTGACTGATCCAGAAAAGTTGTTATTGGCGAAGTCGACCTTCCCATAACTATTGGTCCTCACACTTTCCAAGTCACTTTCCAGGTCATGGACATCCGGACAACATACAGTTGTTTATTAGGAAGACCTTGGATACATCAGGCTGGGGCGGTCACCTTGTCCCTCCACCAAAAGCTAAAGTTCTTCCAGAATGATCAACTCATCATAGTATGTGGAGAACAGGCCTTGCTCGTAAGCAACTTATCGTCATCCACTTATGTAGAACCGGAGGGGGTAATTGGAACTCAGTTCCAAGCGCTTTCGCTACACGAGGACAATTAATCCGAAGGGGGAATTTCGATTTCCTCGTACAAAGATGCTATCAAAGCAGTCGAGAGTGCCAATACAACAGAATGGGGGCAGCTTGTCATTCCTGCTGACAGTAAAACAAAGAAGGGACTTGGTTTTTCTGCAACCTGTACCCAGACAGATGCGAACAATAAAAGTCTTCATCCCATTCGGAATTTCTTCCACAGTGAAGGCTTTCTTCAGCCAGTGACTCAATAAGTGCATACCATCAATAAAGATGATTCATCCGATACAGAGGAAGAATGGGAGTCCTATCTCAACGAGGACAGTTATACATCTCAGAACGAGATGCAGATTCCCTTTTGCTATCCCGCACGGAGTTCGAGATTTATACCAAGGTCAGATGTCGAAATGATATACGGAGATTGTGATCCGGAAGGATGCCGTGCTTCGCCAAACTCATTAGAGGAAGACACTCTGATGAAAGACAACTTTGACCACAACTACTATGGCCCGATGGATGGCCTGCCAATGTGGCAGCCTTACCCAGGAGACTTGGGGCAAGAAAGTCAGTCGAACAATGAGAATCAGCTGAGCATCATTGAACAGAATACCTGCATCCCCACCATGTCATGGGATCAACACCCAGGTTATCCTGAAAATACCCAGCACGACGATGAATTCGCAAAGTTCGCAGGACTAGAATTCATTAACTATGCTTTTCCCGAGGTCAACGTCATCGAAAGGGATGACTCCTCCAGTTCCAAACAAGTGTGGGACACTTTAGGACAACCGAGTGGAAAATTTGACTTCATGGTCAAATACACCGCTCTTGAAAGCTCTCGTATCAGGCTCGAAGACATCCAGCCAACTGGACGGGGAGATACAGCAAATACTATACAAACTCCAACAGAGAAACCCTCCTACGACAACTCTGCCTGGGAGACAGATTCCAATGATCCTGCTCCACCAAAAATCAGCTTCATTTCTAAAGACAAATCAAGAAAGGTACCAGACTTTGTGATTCACCGAGGAGTTCGCCGCCAATGGGTTGCTGTCGATGTTCAGAAGGTTGTTCATAAGTCAAAGTAATTGCCATCCTTTAACCTTTCACTCTGCCCCGGTGAAATGGATGTTTTGATAGGGCTCGCTTTCTATAAATTTCCCTCTTCGCTTCGCCCAAAGCGACAGAGTTTTGTTTTATAGGGTTGTAGTTTCAATAATCGACTTGTTCATTAATAAAATAACGTCGTTTTGTAATTTCCGCATTAATTGTTGTTTTCTCTTTTTGCTTTTCTCAGAAAATGGTAATCCTAAAAAATAACTCAAATAATAAAAACAAGCAGTTATAAAAAAACACTGCACACACTCTTGCATTCTCTCAATATCTTCTAAACACAAATCATCACGTCATGCATATTGCTTGTTTTAAACCCTGTTGAAACATACGATCTGATGCCTTCTCCCAACTTTGAATTCCCGGTATTTGAGGCTGAAGAAGAAAATGACGAAGAAATTCCAGAAGAGATCTCCCGACTACTCAGACAAGAGGAAAGGCCCATTGAGCCTCATAAAGAGTTACTGGAAACAGTCAACTTAGGATCGGAAGAAGAGAGAAAAGAAGTCAAGATTGGGGCACTTCTCAGTCCAACTGCCAAAGAGAGTCTAACAAAGCTTCTCAAAGTATTTCCCGATGTATTCGCTTGGTCCTATCAGGATATGCCACGGTTGGATACCAGCATTGTGGAACATCATCTACCGTTACGGTCAGAATGTCCGCCAGTAAAGCAGAGGTTGAGACGGACTCACCCAGACATGGCCATCAAAATCAAGGAGGAGGTACATAAACAAATTGACGCAGGTTTCCTCGCCACATCGGAATATCCCCAATGGTTAGCCAACATCGTACCAGTTTCGAAAAAGGACGGAAAGGTCAGAATGTGTGTCAACTATAGAGATCTGAACAAGGCAAGTCCAAAGGACGACTTTCCCTTGCCGCACATAGACATGCTGGTAGACAGTACAACAAAGTTCAAAGTTTTCTCCTTCATGGATGGATTCTCGGGCTATAATCAGATCAAAATGGCACCGAAAGACATGGAGAAAACTTCGTTCATTACCCCATGGGGTACCTTTTGTTACAAGGTAATGTCGTTCGGTTTGAAGAATGTCGTGGCAACCTATCGTAGGGACATGACTACTCTTTTTTATGACATGATACACAAAGAAATCGAGGTATATGGTGATGATATGATTGCGAAATCCAAAACAGAGGAGGAGCATGTGACCCACATGTCAAAACTATTCGAGCGGTAGAGAAAGTACAAACTCCGCTTGAATCCCAACAACTGCACCTTTGGTGTCCGTTCAGGGAAACTTTTAGGGTTCATCGTCAGCCAAAAAGGGATTGAGGTTGATTTTGATAAGGTCAAGGTCATTCAAGAAATTCCTTCTCCAAAAACTGAAAAACAAGTCAGAGGAGTCCTGGGACGTTTGAACTACATCTCCAGATTCATATTCCTCATGACCGCGATGTGTGCATCGATCTTCAAATTACTCAAAAAGGATCAGGATTGCGTTTGGACAGAAGATTGCCAAATCGCCTTCGACAGTATTAAGGAATACCCATTGAATCCGCCAATTCTATCACCTCCAGTGGAAGGAAGACCACTGATCATCTACCTCACAGTCTTGGAAGACTCCATGGGCTGTGTACTTGGCCAACAAGACGAAACCAAAAGGAAAGAGTCTGCCATCTACTATTTGAGCAAGAAATTCACCGACTGCGAGACTCAGTACACTATGCTCAAGAAAACTTGTTGTGCATTGGCCTGGGCAGCCAAACGTCTTCGCCAGTACATGATCCGTCACACTACTTGGTTGGTCTCCGAGATGGATCCAATCAAGTATGTCTTTGAAAAACCTGCTCTCACGGGAAGAATTGTCCGTTGGCAGATGTTGTTATCAGAATATGTCATAGAGTACCATGCTCAAAAGGTCATTAAAGGGAGTATTTTAGCTGATCATTTGGCCCATCAACCGATTGACGATCAAGAATCAGCCGGATTTGACTTCTCAGACGAAGATGTCATGTATTTAAAAATGAAAGATTGCAATGAACCGCTACCCAGTGAAGGGCCAAAACCAGGTTCCCAATGGGGACTAATCTTTGATGGAGCCGTCAATCATTATGGAAATGGAATTGGGGAAATTATCATAACACCTCAGGGTACCCACATTCCTTTCACCGCCAGACTTACGTTCAAGTGCACCAACAACGAGGCTGAATACGAAGCTTGTATCATGGGTCTCGAAGAAGCGATTGATTTGAGGATCAAAAACTTGGATGTATATGGCAACTCAGCCCTGGTTATCAATCAGATCAAAGGAGATTGGAACACTTACCAATCAGGGTTGATCCCTTACAAAGACTACGCGAGAAGGTTGTTACCCTTCTTCAACAGAATCAAGTTTCATCATATCCCTCGTGAGGAGAATCACATGGTTGATTCCTTAGCCACTATCTCTTCCATGATTAGTGTAGGTCAATGGAATGACCTGCCTAAGATCGACATAATGCGCCTTGAAAGGCCCGCTTACATCTTCACGATTGAAGCAGTCATAGACGACAAACCTTAGTATCACGATATCAAATGCTTCCTTCAGAAACAAGAGTACCCACCTGGGGCACTAAGGAAGGACCGAAAGACCCTCAGAAGACTAGCAGACAACTTCTTTCTGAGCGGTGATACACTCTATAAGAGGAACTTTGACATGGTCTTGCTTCGATGCGTCGACATACCAGAAGCAGACATGCTGATAAAAGACATTCACGAAGGATCCTTTGGCACTCATGCCAACGGACATACAATGGCGAGAAAAATTCTCAGAGCAGGGTACTATTGGTTGATAATGGAATCTGACTGCTACAAGTACACGAGGAAGTGTCACAAGTGTCAAATATACTCGGACAAAATCCATGTACCGCCAACACATCTCAGAGTTCTTTCTTCCCCTTTGCCTTTCTCCATATGGGGAATCGACATGATCGGCGTGATTGAGCCCAAGGCTTCGAACGGGCATCGATTCATCCTGGTAGCCATTGATTACTTCACCAAATGGGTCGAAGCAGCGTCATTCGCCAATGTGACCCGACAAGTGGTGGTTCGATTTATCAAAAACAATATCATTTGCCGTTATGATGTTCCAAGCCAGATCATTACAGATAATGGATATAACTTGAACAATAAGATGATGAAAGAGTTGTGCGCAGAGTTCAAGATCGAACACCATAACTCATCTCGCTACCGACCTAAGATGAACGGAGCGGTAGAAGCGGCTAACAAGAACATCAAGAAGATTGTTCAAAAGATGGTTGTAACCTACAAAGATTGGCACGAGATGCTACCCTTTGCTCTTCACGGTTATCGCACATCTGTCTGCACTTCAACAGGGGCAACCCCTTTCTCTCTAGTTTATGGCATGGAAGCAGTGCTCCCCATCGAAGTAGAGATCCCGTCAATCTGGGTATTGATGGAAGCTAAGCTTACAGAAGCTGAATGGTGTCAAAGTCGACATGGCGAATTAAACCTGATCGAAGAGAAGCGAATCACGACACTATGTCATGGTCAGTTGTATCAGCAAAGAATGAAGAAGGCCTTCGACAAGAAGGTTCGACCTCGCGTTTTCAGAAAAGGAGACCTTGTGCTCAAGAAGATACAATCTTTTCTCACTGACTCTCGGGGCAAATGGACTTCGAATTATGACGGCCCTTACGTGGTCAAAAAAGATTTCTCAGGCGGCGCCTTGAGACTCACAACCATGGACGGAGAGGAATTTTCCTACCCCTCAAACGTTGACGTAGTCAAGAAATACTTCGCTTAAAAAAAACGTCTCGGTGGATTGAAAACCCGAAAGGGCGGTCCAGGAAAAAATTAGAGACATGATCAAAAATCATCCCGGTGGATTGGAAATCTCAAAGTACAATCTAGGCAAAAGTTAGGGATTAATGGCAAGTAACTATGTTCAACAAGGGCAAGTCCCTCAACGACAGTTACGTCGTCCATCAGAAAAACTCCAGTCAAGGTCATTTTCGACTGAAGCTCAGAATGTCCAGAATTCAAAGTTTGTAGAAGGATATTGGTCGTTATGTTTCGATGTAGCCCTTTTCCCTGTAAATTACCATTTTTAAACTTTGTAAATACTCTTTGGGATCACGCGTTTGGCTGATTTTTATCTTATCAATAAAATTTGAGCCCTTGTGCTTTTTTTTGCAATTCTTATTTGTTTTGGCTTTACACAATGACGTTTTTACATGATTAAAGATTCTTGAAACGAAACAAAAATGAATTTACTTGTAAAACTTTTTCTGGTTTTTAACAAAGGTGGCAATTTCTTTTGACTGTTGAACATCAAAAGGACATCGACAACTTCTCCAAAAGTAATCGAACCTCAAAGTGCAGAATCAAAGTACTCCTTCTAAACCAGTGCGCCTGAATAAAGGATCAGCTATGTCAGATGCGAGTATTCCATTTGACATCCTCGACCGAGTTCTTACCTCCTAAGCCCGACCAACGGTTGTTCCCTGCAGGGACTATCTCTCCTAAGCAAGGCAGAATTACTACTTGTGGACCAACGGTACTTCTTCGCCCCGTGATGGCCGAGTATCCAGTCGTGCTCATCTATTAGTCTGTATGTCGCATCAGTTTTGTCAGCACATACATACATACATCATGCATTATAGATTTGCATTCACATTCATATTACATCACTATCGCTCTAGTCGGTCTTATCCCCTAGCGGTAAAGTCCTCTTGTCAATCGAATTGTCAGTTCTTCCCCCGTCGAGAAGTGACACATCTGAGTAATCTCTCTCTAGTAGAGTCGGTCCTTGACCACTTTGATAACTTGAACCTCTGAAAAGGCAAGAAAACTCTCGGCCAATGTCACTCTTAACCATTGAAGATGATATCTTCGCTTTCCCGGATTAAGGAAAATCCCTAGAGAAAGTCTCTCAACTAAAGACTTTCAGCAACACATTGGTCCTTCTCTCCAGAAATTCAATGTCAACAAAGTCATCGACACCTCAAAATTGGGGTACATTGTATGGCATTTCTCCGAGAAGATCTTCGAGAAAAGTATGGTGTAATATCTCCAAGCGACAACAGTCTCTCAAGAGACTGGCTTTCCCTAGTAGAGTTAACAAATGGCATCTCCAACCGAGAAGTTTGTACCCCTTTACAATTCAGACAGATGGGTTCCCCAGTAAGTCTGGCATCAAAACTTTTTATGTCAAAAGGCGTCTCCCTAGGAAAATTCGGCGAGAAGTTTGAGGAAAACCGCTACAAATAGCGTCCCTTATCAAGAAGTTTATTGACAAAAGAAACTTAGACCAGATCCTTGGTAGGAAACCAAGATCGAGGGGAAGTTTATTTCAGAAACTAAGACCAGATCCTTGGTGGGAAACCAGGATTGAGGGGAAGTTCATTCCAGCAATTGAGACCAGTTCCTTGGTAGGAAACCAGGATCGAGGGGAAGTTCAAATCAGAAACTGAGACCAGTACCTTGGTAGGAAACCAGGATCGAGGGAAATTTTATTTCAGAAACTGAGACCAATTCCTTGGTAGGAAACCAGGATCGAGGGGAAGTTTATTTCAGCAACTGAGACCAGTTCCTTGGCTGAAGACCAGGATCGAGGGGAAGTTTTTACCTTTTCTAAGCATCATTGCTTAGCAAAAGAAGAAGGATGCGCAAACTACCATTCTTAATCACCATCAAAATTTCGGGTATTGTGATATTTAATCCTCTTGCAACCTGAATGCCCGAATACCTTCGCCATTCACACCTTTGGGTCTAAGAAGATTAAATAGGGGCATCTGTCATACCCCAAATTTTGACCACTAAGATTCCCATCATTGTGCAAATCATCATCACAATATGGATGAACCATCATACCTCAATAAGTCTCCCCAAAGATGGGTGAGCATCCACTATAATCAAAATTAGGGTTTCAGGCCCTCTCAGAGCCTTAGACAAAGGATCAATCAAGAAATGACATGATTTTTAACTTGTATAACCTCTCAAACATCTACAATGGATCAAGAGGACTCCCACTTTAAGGATTAAGCACAAGGCTGCTTCCTTCTAGGTGGATCAAGCCTCAAGATCGCCAGTGTCACCAAATTAGGGTTTTGGTCGACCAGGGCCTCCAGATGGAAATTTTCCTCTGGGCATGAGCCAATGCTTGAAATCATAACCTAAAATACTCCATGGAACCTTATGGACCCAATCATCAAGCCAATTTAACCTCTGGGGATGCATTCATAAAAAATCAGGAATTAGGGTTTCTTGACCTAATTCACCCCTTAGTTGACTTTTGGGAAAAATCATGAGCCAAGACCTCAAGACATGATTTGAGGGTCTCAAATACACCACATTTATCCATTTGCAACAATGGATTGATCCAAGAAGCTTAAGCTACAAGTTTCAATTTCATCTGAACCACAATTAGGGTTTTGCCAGAAAAGTCAACTGTATCTTTGACTTTTGACCAGGACATGCTCCCTAACCCTAGGACATGACCCAATACACCCTATAACACCTATGGAACATGTCCATAAAGCTTGATTTAGGTCAAGGACTTGACTTCATAAAAGATTGCACAGTTTGGAATTCATCTGATAAAAAGTCAACTGTGCACATAAGTCAAACTTTGACTTTTTGATATTTTTCATAAAAATGGTTTTTTAACCCTAAAATGATGTTAATGTGTGATTGGAATCATCATTCATCAAGAAAAATCAAGAAAAATGGGATAACTTGTAAAAGGGGTAACCATAAAAAAAACTTAGAAAATTTTCTAAGTTATGAACAAAGTGGCAAGGGTACCAACTTTGAAGGATCATAACTCCTAAACCACAAGGCCATTTTTTTCCATCCAAAGCTGGATTTGTAGCCCTCATGGCCCTCTACAAAAGTGTCAACTACACCTCATTCCAATTCATTATGGATTTTGAGTTATGGAATGATCAAAATGGCTGAAAACATGAAATGTCACTTTTTCCAACACTTAGCTAAATTTTCACTAAGTCAGAATCTGCCTTACTTTTTTCCAAATGTAGGGGCATTTTTCACTTGGATCCAAAAAGTATCAAAACCAATTATGATCAAACAGTTGTTGTTATGAGAACAAGATTTGGTTCTGCAATATTATCTCTAAGTTTTGATGATAACAAATGAATATTTGTATGAACAATTTTGTGCAACTAATGTTGTTATGTGTAAGAACCTAGCAAACAGGTTCTGCTTCCGTGAATTGGCGCAATGCTTATTGAAAGATGCTTCGAAGAACAAGAACTCAACTCGAAGATGAGACAAGAGTTCTGATGGAACAAAGTCAAAATTGCTGAAGCCTTACGATTTTCAAACAAGAAGTTCTGAAGACTCTGAAGACAAACTCTGAAGATTCGGAAGACTTGAAGTAGAAAAGGATAACGCTCTTAAAAGACCAAGTACTAAAGTTCTGAAGACTGATTCCTAATGGACTTCTTCAATCAACGGAAGACTTGAAGCATCAGATATTCTACTATAAAGATTCCACTCATGCTTCATCAAAATTAACATCAGAAGCCTCTGGATATAAAAGAAAGTGGATTCAGACAACAAGGTTCAAATGACAAGTTCTGAAGATTCTGGAAGCGCAGAGTTGATGATTCAAAGACTTGATAATCACAAGAACCATACAATGTTTTCCCTTCTTACTCACGCTCACAAAAAGCCTCTGATGTTGAGAAGCCAAGAAAACCTGTCACACTGTACAGCTGTACCACATTACAACGTTAAAATTCTCGAAGACTGTGCAAAATAACAAAACAATCTGACACAGACGGGACGCGCTGCATGCAGAAGATTTTGTACCTGTCCTCACGCTTCCAAGCCGCATGCCTACCTAGCTATCATGATTTCATTTCAACGGCTCTTTTCACTCGGCTATAAAAGGAAGCTCAAAAACTTAAAGAAAGATACACAAGTGAACAACGACAATACTTTCTATCTGCATTCTTTCTTAAGTTATTTTTGGTCTAAAAGTTTGTTTACATTATCAGCTTGATAAGAAGCAATTCTCTGTAAACTCATTGTGTTAGAACTTAAAGTTGTATTCCTTAAGAGAGTCTCAGTGATTAGATCTCTTGAGAAGTCTAGGACAAGTGTCTTAGAGGTTGTGCCTTGAGTAAGACCTGTGTGGTTGGATTACTTGATAAGTCTAGGACGTGTGAGTTCTAGAGGCTGTGGTTAGTCACCAGTTGTGTAGCTTGTGTAGTGTACTATTTTGTTGAATAGTGGATTAAGACCTCGTTGAGAGAGGCGAAATCACCTTGGCGGGTGGACTAGACTAACTTGAGAGATTCTCAAGTGAACTAGTATAAACATAACGTGTTTATATCCTTTTGTTAAACTAAGCCGTTTGATTCTTTGGAAAAACTTTTTAACAAGAAAGAAACTCTTAAGAAACAATTAATTTTTGAAAAACCAATTCAAACCCCCCTTTCTTGTGTTTTTCACACCTTCATTTGGAATCAGAGCTCCGGTTCTGAAGTGATCAAAAGATAGAATTTTTATCAAACACTTAACAGTGTTCAGTACCGATCCAAGTGTGAAAAACAATGACTACACCACCACCAACAACTTCTGAAACAAATGTCATTGAAAGAGAATCTTACACTGCAAAACCTCCTATCTTTGATGGTGAAAAATTTGACTATTGGAAAGATAGAATTGAAATTTATTTCTTATCATTTGATCTAGATCTATGGGATCTAGTACTTGATGGCTACAGTCATCCAGTAGATTCTGCAGGTAAAAAGATTGAAAGAAGTGAGTTTACAGATGCTTAGAAGAAAACCTACAAAACTCATCATAAAGCAAGAACCATTATGTTAAACGCAATTTCTTATACCGAGTATGAGAAAATCACAAACAAAGAAACTGCAAAATCCATCTTTGACTCTCTTCGTATGACTCACGAAGGAAATGCTCAAGTTAAGGAGACAAAGGCTCTTGCGCTTATCCAGAAATACGAAGTCTTTAAAATGGAAGAAGATGAGTCTGTTGAAACCATGTTCTCAAGGTTTCAAATGCTTGTTGCTGGACTCAGAGTTCTAAACAAAGGCTATTCTACTGCTGATCATGTCAAGAAAATCATCAGAAGTCTTCCATCAAAATGGAGACCAATGGTGACTGCCTTGAAAGTTGCAAAGGATTTGAATAATATCAGTCTTGAAGAACTTATCAGTTCATTAAGAAGTCATGAAATAGAGCTTCAAGGAGATGAACCTCAGAAGAAAAACAAATCCATTGCACTAAAAGCAAAGCCAGAAAAGAAGAAGGCGTATCAAGCAGAATAAGAGATGGAAGAATTCGAAGAAGATTCAGAAGAAGAGGATATATCACTCATATCAAGGAAGATAAGTCAACTTTGGAAGTACATAAGAAACAAGTTCAAAGGACCAAGGAGAAGATTCGAACCTACATCTAGTCAAAGAAGAAACTATGGAAAAGACATTACGTGTTTTGAATGTAAAGAACCTGGACATCTCAAATATGACTGTCCAAAAGTCAAGAAAGAAGAAAGACCTAAGAAAACCAAAAAGGGTCTCATGGCAACCTGGGATGATTCAGAATCTGAAGATGATGCTGATGAAAGTCGAGTCAACATGGCATTCATGGCAGAAACCATAAGCAACTCATCAGAGGAAGAACTATCAGACTCTGACGATGAAAGAGAGGTACTTTCTTCCTTATCACGTTCTGAACTTGAATTAGGATTAATTGAACTTATCAAAAAATATCAAAATCTTCAAAGCAAATTCAAAATCCTGAAAAAGAATTTTACAGTTTCTTCAAAAGATCTTACTAAAAATAAGAAAATCATCTCTGAACAAAATGAAAAAATATTTGTCTTAGAAAACTCAAACTCTGTCCTGAAATGTAAATTATCTAAGGTAGAAGAAGAAATAGTCTTAAGCTCAGTTAACACCAGTAAAGAAGACAAATATGATAATTCATTTAAAAACTTTCTTGCCAAAAGCATAGATAGAAGCAAAATGGCTTCACTGATCTATGGAGTCAGCAAAAATGGCAGTAGAGGTCTAGGATATTCAGGACCATCTCAACCATATGATGAAACCAAAAACATCAAAATAATACCTCTGTCTAAACAGTTTATTCCCTCTGGCACTAATCCTAAGTATTCAGAACCAAAAGGTTCAAACTCTAGGACTACACGAACACATCCACTAAAGAAGTACTCTAAACACAAATACTATGCACAAACTCCACACCATTTTGCTAACGAAAGAAAATCTAAAGGGGTCAGAAGCATTAGAAAATATAATGAAAAAGGACCCACAAAATGGGTACCTAAGAACAAGATAATTTATGTTGCAGATATCCTTAATAGCTCCGTTGAAACACCAGTCATGGTACCTAGACAGTGGATGCTCGCGGCACATGACGGGAGAAAGGCTTATGTTCCAAGATCTGAAACTTAAACCTGGAGGTGTTGTCAGTTTTGGAGGAAATCAGAAAGGAAGACTCATTGGCTCCAGAACCGTTGGAAATGGTAAGCTTCCTTCCATTAAGAATGTTCTGTTAGTAGAAGGTCTAATGCATAATCTATTGTCAATAAGTCAACTTAGCGACAGTGGTTATGATCTCATTTTTAATCAAACATCTTGTAAAGCTGTAAGTCAGAAGGATGGATCTGTTCTATTCAACGGAAAGAGGAAAAACAACACTTACAAAATTAAGTTATCTGATTTAAAACATCAAAATGTAAAATGTCTTCTTTCTGTGAACAAAGAGCAATGGGTCTGGCACAGACGTCTTGGCCATGTCAGTCTGAGAAGAATCTCTCAGCTTAACAAGCTTGGTCTTGTTAGAGGCTTGCCAAATCTGAAATATTCTTCAGACGCTCTTTGTGAAGCATGTCAGAAAGGAAAGTTTTCAAAAACTTCTTTCAAAGCTAAAAATGTTGTTTCCACCTCCAGATCATTGGAACTTCTTCACATTGATCTGTTTGGTCCTGTAAAAATGGCCTCTCTCAATGGTAAGAAATATGGACTAGTCATCGTTGATGATTACAGCAGATGGACATGGGTAAAATTCTTAAAACACAAGGATGAATCATATTCTGTGTTCGCTTCCTTCTGCACTTAAGTTCAAAATGAGAAAAATTGTAAAATAGTCAAAGTAAGGAGTGATCATGGTGGAGAATTTGAAAATAAAAACCTTGAGGAACTTTTTGATTCTCATGGAATATCACACGATTTTTCTTGCCCTAGAACTCCACAACAAAACGGAGTTGTAGAAAGAAAGAATCGAACTTTGCAAGAAATGGCTCGCACCATGATCCAAGAAACTGACATAGCTAAACATTTCTGGGCAGAAGCAATCAACACAGCATGCTATATTCAAAATAGAATCTCTATAAGACCTATCTTGAATAAAACTCCAAATGAATTATGGAAGAATAAACTACCCAACATTTCTTATTTCCATCCGTTTGGATGTGTCTGTTTTATGCTTAACACTAAAGAAAATCTTAGCAAATTTGATTCCAAAGCATAGAAGTGTCTGTTGTTGGGATACTTTGAACGCTCGAAAGGTTATAGAGTTTATAACACAGAATCAAGAATTATGGAGAAATCCATTCATGTTAGATTCGATGACAAGCCTGACTCAGAAAAGTCAGAGCTAGTTGAGAAACTTGCAGATTTAGAAATCAGATTCTCTGAATCTAAGGAAAAGGAAGAGGAAGTCAAAGAACAACAAGATCCTACACCAGAAACCACTGAAGTAACTCCAAATACCCCATCTCAACGAAGAAGAAGACTGTCCACATCACACCCTGAGGAACTAATTCTGGGTAACAAAGATGCTCCTATCAGGACCAGATCATCCTTTAGACCATCAGAAGAAACACTTGTTGGACTAGTATCGTTGATAGAACCAGCCACAATTGAAGAAGCTCTCATGGACAAACACTGGGTTCTGGCTATGGAAGAAGAACTCAACCAGTTCTCCAAAAATGATGTTTGGGATCTAGTTCCTAAACCCAAGAATGTTCATGTCATAGGAACCAAGTGGGTATTTAGGAACAAGCTAAATGAAAAGGGAGAAGTTGTCGGAAACAAAGCACGACCTGTTGCCCAAGGATACAGTCAACAGGAAGGAATTGAAAACAATGAAACATTTGCTCCGGTTGCAAGGCTTGAGGCAATACATTTGCTAATATCCTTTTCAGTAAATCATGACATCACTCTATATCAAATGGATGTTAAGAACGCATTCTTAAATGGTTATATATCAGAAGAAGTTTATGTCAAACAACCTCATGGGTTTGAAAATTCAGAAAAATCAGACTTTGTTTTCAAACTTAAAAAATACTCTATGGTTTAAAACAAGCTCCCAGAGCTTGGTATGAAAGATTGAGTAAGTTTTTACTAGAAAACAATTTCACCAGAGGAAAGGTTGACACAACACTTTTCTGCAAGACATATAAGAATGACATTCTCATTGTTCAAATCTATGTTGATGACATTATTTTTGGTTCTGCTAACTCTTCTCTATGTCAAGAATTTTCAAAGTTAATGCAGGAAGAATTTGAAATGAGCCTCATGGGTGAACTAAAGTTCTTCCTCGGAATTCAGATTGATCAAAGATCAGAGGCCACTTACATTCATCAAACCAAGTACACAAAAGAACTTCTGAAGAAGTTCAATATGATGGATTGCAATATTGTCAAAACACCAATGCATCCAACGTGTGTCATGGGAAAGGAAGAAACAGAAGTTAAGGTTTGTCAAAAACTCTATCGTTGTATGATAGGTTCTCTCTTATATCTAACTGCTTCTAGACCTGATATATTATTCAGTGTACATCTATGTGCTAGATTCCAATCAGATCCAAGAGAATCACATTTAACTGCTGTCAAGCGAATTCTAAGGTATCTGAAAGGAACAACTAACCTTGGCCTGATGTATAAGAAAACATCAGAGTATACTCTTTCTGGTTACTGCGATACAGACTATGCCGGAGACAGATTAGAAAGAAAAAGCACATCAGGGAATTGTCAATTCTTAGGAAGCAATTTAATCTCATGGTCAAGCAAGAGACAATCTACAATTGCTCTCTCAACAGCTGAAGCAGAATACATATCGGCTTCCCTATGCAGTACTCAAAGGCTATGGATGAAAAATCAGCTGGAGGACTATCAAATATATGAGAGTAACATTCCTATCTTCTGTGATAATACTGCTGCTATCTGCTTAAGTAAAAATCCAATTTTGCATTCTAGGGCTAAATACATTGAAATAAAACATCACTTTATTAGGGACTATATTCAGAAGGGGACTCTATGCTTAAAATTCATAGATACAGACCATCAGTGGGCTGACATTTTCACAAAACCTTTAGCTGAAGATAGGTTTCTAATTATTTTAACACATCTGAATATGAAATACTGTTCAGAATAAAACATTTTCTGAACCTCATGTGAAAAAGCATTTTTCCATCAGAACCACTTTATTAACACATCTCAAGTTCTGATAATTTTGTGACATGTCATATTTTCGGAAAAAAAAATTTTCTTTGATTTAAGTAAAATTAAGTCACTTTAACTATTCAAATTAAATGAATAGCATTTCTCTCGAGATTGACTCAACTTTATCACATTTATTCGAGTATCTCCATAACATGTCTGACCACTCAAGTACATCACAATCTCATAAAAACTAGAACCTCTCAATCTATTAGAAGATAGACGTAACCTAGAACTTTTCGTAGGAACATTCCAAAAACTTTCATTCCTTCTTCCTTCGTGTCCTTCAAAAACACTTTATCTCTCTCGCTCATCACCAAAACCCTAAATCTCTACTCTTCCTCTCAATCGCTCAAAATGATGACCCCGATGCAAAAAGAAGTCGTCAAGTTCTCACAAGAATTTGAAGAATCATCAAGAAGAATGCCAGCTCCCTCAAGCAGGCCATCCTCAACAACATCTCTAACAAATCAAATGGACGCTTCATCTTCATCTCACTCTTCTCAAATAAGCGAAGAACACATTACCCAAAGAGAAGATTCTGTCACCTGCAATCTTGAAAACCTATCTGTACTCAAGGAAATGCATGTAGATTTCCAAAATCTCGCGAATAATGGATTCAATCTAATCGACGAAGTAGAAGCTCAGGAATGGACCAACTACTTTGATAGGCTCAAAGGACCAGTTTTTGAAAACCTTGTAAAAGATTTCTGGAGACAAGCTGTTTGTGACAAGATCCATGTTGTTTCCCATGTCCTGGGAAGAAAGATTGTCATCACTGAAAAATCCATTGCAGATCTTTACAATCTGGTGTTTATGAAGAATAAGAGAGTATATGGGATGAAGAATAAATCCTCATTTGTGAAAAAGAGGATCAACCCAATCATCTACGCTAACTATCAACTGAGCAAAAAGAACTACAAGAGAGAAGATTTGTATGCATACTTAAAAATCTGGCACAAAATTATTCTTGGCTGCATCAATCCTAGGCCCTCATCACTTGCCACAGATTTCCTCAACGCCAATATAAAATATATGTTGTACTATCTGATCACCAAAGAGAGAATGTGTCTATCCTCTATCTTATTTTACTATCTGAGAGACATGGTAACGAAAACAAGGACAACTGGTGAATACAGAGATGATATACCAAGGTACATTCCTTTTGGAAGAATGCTCTCAGACATTTTCTATGAAAGCGGTATAATAGATACTCTGGTTATAGAAGTCAAATTCACAGAAGATCTGACCACAACCCTTGGTGAACCAGTAAATGCCACAACTCTTAAGCAAATGAGAATAATCAATAGAGTAAAGGTAAATCCTTTCATCATCTCCGATGATTTAAGTAAGCGAAGAGTCACAGTGTCGGGTTATCCTATCTATCACAGAAGTTACCAACGTGAAGAATTAGTTGTATACATAGATGGAATAATGGCACGAAGGTATGATGTCTGTGAAATCAAGCATGAAGAAGAAGAGTGGGAGCAAACAGAGCAGAATGAACAGACTGATCAATTGAACTCCAAACCAACTCTTATGGAGTCTCCAAAAAGGAAAAGGAAGCATACTACCATCATCTCTAAGCCTCAGAAACGGAAAAGAAGTAAAAGAGCAAAAATCCTCGAGAGTATAAGTTCAAGATCAAATCCTGATTCATCAGTCTATGCCAAACCATCTAAACTTCAATCATCATGGTCTCATTCAAAAACCCCACAAATTCCTTCGTCAACAACCTTACAAGACATACCTGTATCACCAAAGGCATATGCTTTTCATAACAATCTGGAAACACTAGAAGTCACCTCTCTCATCAATCAACAACAACCACCTGAACATGCTGCTACAGAGACTAACTTATCTCAGCAACCACCATCTGAAACCAACTCTGATAAATCCAACCTCGCTCTAGTTGTCTACAATTCTCCACCTCCAACTTCCTTTGAAGAATGTACAAGTCATTTTCATGAAAAAGCACTTTAGAAGTTTGCTAGGTTGAGAGCAGAACTTTGCACAAGCACAAAACTCATGGAACTTGAGAGTTCCTGTTAAAGTTTTCAAAAATGGCTACACATGGAACTTACAAGAATTGTAAGTTTCTCAAGCACAACCATAACTGCTGAACTAGCAAAAGCTAAGGAAAGAGCAGAAGCTGAAGCAAGAGTCAGGGTACTCAAGTTCTTAGCTGCTAAGCAGAAAAAAGCTGAAGAAAAAGCTGGTAAAGAAGCAGAAGAGCAAACTGCAAGAGAGGCACAAGAAGCTGCTGAAAGAGCTAAAGAAAGTGATATGATTGCTTCCACCTCTGATCCTATTATCAAACGTCTAGGAGACGCCGTTGATGAAATCAGAACAGAACAGAAGAACTTCAGAGAAAGGTTTAACAAGCAAGATACTGTCAATAAAAATCTTCAAATCATGATTCCGAAAATTTGGGACAAACTGTCCTCTAACAGCAAATAAACCTCTGTTTTTCTTTGAGACTTTAGTACTGTGTTTTTCACCCTTGGACATCACTGTTTTAATCTTTTTGATTTATGGCAAAAAGGGGGAGAGTATGAATGTGATAATTTTGATTATAGTCATTCTCTGAAAAACAATACTGCTCACATGCTGACAAGATAAAATTCTTTATATCTATTAGATTGCTTCTCTATACTTTTTATGTGTGCAGATAACTCAGAGTTCTGAGGATAAAGAAAGACTCAAAAGGTTAATGAAGTCAGGGGAAGCCTTAGCAAGAACCTTAGTCTAATACTCAGGGGGAGCACTTCATGAAAAGGATAAGCAATTCTAAATACCTTTTCATCTTCCCTATATTATATATATCAAAATTGTGTCATCAAATTATACATTTTTGTCATCATCAAAAAGGGGGAGATTTTGAGAACAAGATTTGGTTCTGCAATATTATCTCTAAGTTTTGATGATAACAGATGAATATTTGTATGAACAATTTTGTGCAACTAATGTTGTTATGTGTAAGAACCTAGCAAACAGGTTCTGCTTCTGTGAATTGGCGCAATGCTTAATGAAAGATGCTTCGAAGAACAAGAAATCAACTCGAAGATGAGACAAGAGTTCTGATGGAACAAAGTCAAAATTGCTGAAGCCTTACGATTTTCAAACAAGAAGTTCTGAAGACTCTGAAGACAGGCTCTGAAGATTCGGAATACTTGAAGCAGAAAAGGATAATGCTCTTAAAAGACCAAGCACTGAAGTTCTGAAGACTGATTCCTAATGGACTTCTTCAATCAACGGAAGACTTGATGCATCAGATATTCTGCTATAAAGATTCCACTCATGCTTCATCAAAATTAACATCAGAAGCCTCTGGATATAAAAGAAAGTGGATTTAGATAACAAGGTTCAAATGACAAGTTCTGAAGATTCTGGAAGCGCAGAGCTGATGATTCAAAGACTTGATAATCACAAGAACCATACAATGTTTTCCCTTCTTACTCACGCTCACAAAAAGCCTCTGATGTTGAGAAGCCAAGAAAACCTGTCACACTGTACAGCTGTACCACATTACAACGTTAAAATTCTCAAAGACTGTGCGAAATAACAAAACAATCTGACACAGACGGGATGCGCTGCATGCAGAAGATTTTGTACATGTCCTCACGCTTCTAAGCCGCAAGCCTACCTAGCTATCATGATTTCATTTCAACGGCTCTTTTCACTCGGCTATAAAAGGAAGCTCAAAAACTTAAAGAAAGATACACAAGCGAACAACGACAATACTTTCTATCTCCATTCTTTCTTAAGTTATTTCTGGTCTAAAAGCTTGTTTACATTATCAGCTTGATAAGAAGCAATTCTCTGTAAACTCATTGTGTTAGAACTTAAAGTTGTATTCCTTAAGAGAGTCTCAGTGATTAGATCTCTTGAGAAGTCTAGGACAAGTGTCTTAGAGGTTGTGCCTTGAGTAAGATCTGTGTGGTTGGATTACTTGAGAAGTCTAGGACGTGTGAGTTCTAGAGGCTGTGGTTAGTCACCAGTTGTGTAGCTTGTGCAGTGTACTATTTTGTTGAATAGTGGATTAAGACCTCGTTGAGAGAGGCGAAATCACCTTGGCGGGTGGACTAGACTAACTTGAGAGATTCTCAAGTGAACTAGTATAAACATAACATGTTTATATCCCTTTGTTTAACTAAGCCGTTTGATTCTTTGGAAAAACTTTTTAACAAGAAAGAAACTCTTAAGAAACAATTAATTTTTGAAAAACCAATTCAAACCCCCCTTTCTTGCGTTTTTCACACCTTCAGTTGTATCATATGAGGGCTTTCCAAAATGACCAAGAACATCACCAAAGTCCACTTGAGCCATGAGATATGACAATGGCAATATGCCTTGCTGAAAACTGCCAAGGCTAGGCAGAATTTTGCATTTTTGCTCAATTTGGCAAAATCAGCTAATTCCAAGCCTTGTCATCATCTTGGACACATCTGAGGATCAAATCCAAAGGGGACAAACATTGAGCCAAGCCTCCAAAGTCTTTGGAACAAGAAGCAGCATGCCAGACCTAGAAATCCCTAAAAGAGGGACAAGACTCCAATTTTGGATTGGAGCATTTAATGGATGCTTAGAGGTGGCATGGACTGACACATTTGCAACTGAATTCAGTCAAGAATGATCCAACAACTAGGGAACCAAAGGCTTGTGCTCTAACCTCTAGTCAATGGCTAGAGGAGACTTGGCTTCCCATTGATCAACATTGGCCAAACCTCTGCTGCAGTTGCCATTCACTATTGATCCCAAAAAAAACTTGCTCTACTATAAATAGAGCTCATTTGTCCTCAGTTTGAGTACACCAAAGCCATCAAACAGATGCTTTCCTCAAAATCCCTCTCTTTAGGCCAAAATGCCTTCTTTAGCAAGGTAACTCTGAGTTTTTCAGTGAGAGAGCAATTCTAACCAAACCAATCACACACACACCTCATATATGTCATGTATAAGCTGTCCAAACTCTCACAAGTGACCTGTAATCCTTAAATCACAAAGTCACCTCTCAAAACCTCAAAATAGGCTTTTGTGCATTTTTCAAGCCATGTCTTGATTCAGTAACTTTCCAAACTAGATAAAACCTCAAACACACTCCAAATATCATCCTTGAACTGCCACAAATGGTTCCCCTCATCTGGAACGCCATTTGAGAGGATTGCTATTTTGGCCATTTTAACCCCTTTTGCAAGAAAGGGCCAGTTTGTGTTTTTGCAGGTTCCAGCTGATTCAAATCGTCCTAAAAGATTCTAAGGAACCATTTGAGAGTCTCCAAAGCATTGTAGCGAGCGATTTTGGATGCGGTTCTTAAGCGCTGGCCGCTCTCTGCGGTTTGAGCTTTAACTACAGGTCGATTCATTTTTTATCCTATTGTGAGCTGAATAAGGAAGGGAAATAGATGTCTCCAATTAACCCTACTTGCATACTGAGTTTAAACAGAGGTCTGTTAGGTTACGGATGCTATCAATGTGGGGGGGCCTTTGTACTGGTTATTTGTATTTTTGCCAATACTGTTTTCTTTCTTTTTATCTAGGCAGAAGGTTTCTGGCGGGGAACAAGGATTAGGATGTTAGGACTGATGCTTTTGGAATACTGCTTTTGATTGATGGAGATATGGGATTTGGGTTTTTTGTTGATTGCGCTCGCTAAGATCTTTTCTTTCGATCTTATGCCTACGTATTCCCGTTTACCGAAACAGGGAAATCAGAGCGTTCGTAGTTCCTCCTATTCTATGGGAGGAAATGGGTGTTTTGGTGTCTTGTTCAAAGCCCAAGACGTGAAGCGAAAGGTGGTTTGTATATTGTTCAAAGCCCAAGATGTGAAGCTGAAAGGTCTATTTGTGTCTTGTTCAAAGCCCAAGACGTGAAGCGAAAGGACCTCGACTTTAGAGAGAATTTGTCATCTCTAAAGAGGGGAGAAGGAGAATTACTTTAACTGGGATACGCGGATCCGAGCAATGCCATAATTTCCGAAGAAAGGGTTTTAACCTGAAGGAGAAGACTTTAACTCAGTGTAGAGCAATGCCATCTTTCCTTAGGAATTTCTCATGCTAAAAGAGGGACAGTGGCATGGATGTAGATGATCCAGAGGCTTGCCGCTTACAGCGATTAGATGAAGGGAAAGGAGTTGTTGATGTTTGTGTACTGCGAACGAGGCACATCTTTGATGCTTAAAAAGTTAATTGGATTAACTAGTGGTTTTCTTATACAAAGCCTAAGAGGAGGCTAATTTCCGCTAGGAAAATCATTATACAAAGCCTAAGAGGAGGCTATTTTGTGTCTCGTACAAAGCCCGAGAGAGAGGCTAAAAGTTTTTGACCCAGTGGGGCATATCGTTATACAAAGCCTAAGAGGAGGCTAGCAAAGAGTTGACTCAGTTGGAGAATCTTTTATACTCAGTAAGATAGTGTTTTTGTATCTCGTACAAAGCCCGAGAGAGAGGCGAAAAGGTTGTTTTGACTCCACTGGGGAGAATTTTGGTATCTCGTACGAAGCCCGAGATGGAGGCTATTGTAACTGTTTTAGTTGAGTGACAGATCCAATATACTGATTTAAAAGAGAAAATCAGTTCTTATATGAGTAACACTGTACATAGGGATTTAATTTGAGGATCAGGGATATTTCCTTCTCTTTGAGGAAACGGGAAATCCAAAGGGTATCGAGACTATCCAAGTCTGCGGGTTTCCTTCCTATTTAACGAAGGGTGCTTGGGAATGTCTTTGAGACTCAAGGAAGTTAGACTGTCCGTGTCTAGAGTTTTATCTTTTGTACTATGCTTCGAGAAACAGTAGTAGACTCTATGAAAGGACTGTTTTATGAGGATGACTAGGTTCTGTTCCTATACCTCTAGGAGGCCGTCGGGACAATTTGTACGAAGCCCAAGAGGAGGCTGGAAACTTTTAAGAAGCCGACGGGTCCTTGTACGAAGCCCAAGAGGAGGCTATCATTCCCGAAGGAAGAGATCATTATACGAAGCCTAAGAGGAGGCTGTGAATACTTCTAAGAAGCCGTAGTGTCCTTGAATAATGCCCAAGAGGAGGCCGATGCTTTTAAGAAGCCCGTGGGTCTATCATCTCCTTTCCATTAGGAGAGATAACTCTTTTAAAGATAAAAACCACTCGTAAACGTGCGAGGTTTACTATCCAACGACTTTTAACTTTTAAAGAGGGTTCCTTAGTTAAGGTCCAAGATTATGACCGTAGTGGGTACCCAAACCCCGAGACATTCAAGGCAAGCTATCCACAAGGAATAGATCAAGTCAGGAAAGTTCGAGAATTGGGAAGAAACTCAAAGATGCCATTCACGGAGAATACATTGATCTTGGGGAGTAGAGCTTCTTGACGATTCCTAAGGAGGACAGCCGAAGAGAAGACTGTATCTGGTGCTCCTATTAGGGATCTAGGCGTCTATTTCTACGAATAAATGAAACGGCGTCACCTAGTTCTAGACGTAGTTGCCGGGGAAACTCGAAATATCTATACTATTATTACACAGTAGATATGAGTTTATGAAAGGAGACTTACAGTGAGCAGCCCCACAATACAGTTTATAATATGAAAGCAGTAAATGAAAGCGATAACCACTTACTCGGTTGTAGAGCTTCCATGCTGTTTGGTTAGTTGTTCAACAAAGAAAGATTAAAAACAACAGTATATTCAAAATCAAAGGAGAAAGTGCTTTGAAAAAGAAAGATCTGGGGCTTACAGCTCAAGGAGAGGCCCAGGGTTTTATCAGTGAGCGCACTGTTTGAATTTGTACAGAGGGACTTATACAAGTAACTGGGGCCCAAAAAGGTTTTATGTACAAAGGGATGGGTCTTACACTCTCTCAAGAGGCCCAAAAAGGTTTAAAGAAAAGAGTGGGGCTTATAACACGAGGGTAGGCCCAAATGATTTTTCGTTTAAAAATGGCGATCGCGCCGAGGTTTTCTTTTAACGCAGAGGGACTTATACAATAAGTGAGGCCCAAAATGTTTTTGGTTAAAAGGGGGATTGGGTCTTACACTCTATTAGAGGCCCAAAGTGTTTTAAAGAAAAAGAAATGGGTCTTACTACTCGAGGATAGGCCCAGATGATTTTTGAAAAGGCGACGATCGCGCCGTTTATTTTTTGACGGTATCGGGACTTATACAATAAGTGAGGCCCAAAGATGATTTGGTCAAAAAAAGGATTGGGTCTTACACTCTAATAGAGGCCCATAGTGTTTTGAAAATGATTTATGAGGGTTGAATTAATCCAAAACCCTAATTTGTTTTCAAAATGTATTTAATTGAATAAAAATTCAATTAAAATGATCAAAAATTGTTTAACACATGGAAAACAAATTGTGATCTTGGATTAATGCTTCAAAAATTAAGTATTGACCTACAACATAATTAGAAAGCATTAAAAGTTGCAAAATCAATGTAGAAAAAATATTTAAAATGCCAAAAACAATCAAAATATTAATTCTTTACAAAAATATCAATTATATGAAATAAATAATATTTTTGGGATTTTTTGTGAAAATAAAATATTTTAACATTTTTCTGAATTATTAAAAAAAGAATCAACTCAAAATCATTAAAACTCAGAGAGAAATTAATTTTTGAATCAATTAAACAAAATCACAAAAATTCAAATATTTGAATATATGAAAAATGGCGCCAAGAACAGGCTGAAGAACACGCGCATGTTCTTGGTTTCTCAGATTTGCGTTTTCTATCCAATCTCCATGAATACGTAATCATATCATGCAATCCACATATCCTTATGCTCGTCTCAACCTCACGATCATGTCTATGTACTTTAATTTCATTTAAATTAAACATACAACAAGAAATCACGAAGAAACCTCAAGAACCCTAATTTCTGCATGAAGGCTAGGATTTTTTATACACGATTCAAACAATGCAATTAATTGAGGGAAAACATTCCATGCATGATTATGAACATATGGCCAAATTATTGTGCGACGAAATATGCATAGATTGAGAGATGACCAAGTATGTGCTTACCTCCAAGTCGTGACAGCAAGTTCAAAGTGATTTTTGATTTGGAGGTGTTACAGATGAGTGGTGATGATCTGAACAGCTTCCCTACACCCTATGGATTGTGTTTGGATGGTTGGACTTGATTGAAATTGGCTGGATCATTTTGTGGTACCTCAGCTGCACCTTGTTTGAAAATTTGAGCAACCAGCTGGTGATTTCATGAAATTGATGTTTCAGAAGTTATGTGAGTGTTTGATCAGCTCATATGTGATGTATGTGAGGTGTGTGAGTGATTGGTTTGTGCATAATTGCTCTCAAACTCAAAACCCGATAGCTACCTTGCTAAGAAAGGCATTTTTGCCAAGAGAAAGAGATTTTGAGGAAAGCATCTGTTAGATGGCTTTGGTGTACTTAAACTGACCATAATTGAGCTCTATTTATAGTAGAGCAAGTTTGTTTTGCAAGGAATAGTGCATGGCAGCTGGTAAGTAGGTTTGGCCAATGTTGGCAAATGAAAATCCAAGTCTCCTCTAGCCATTGACTAGAGGTTAGGGCACAGAGCTTTGGTCCCCTTGGTCTTGGATAAGTCTTGACTGATTTCAGATGAGAATGGCTCAGTCCATGCCACCTTGATGGTTCCATTGAATGCCTCATTCCAAATTTGAAGTCTTGTCCCTATTTTGGCCATTCTAGGTTCAACATGTTATTTCTTGTTCCATGGACTTTGGAGGCTTGGCTCAGTGATTGTCCCCTTTAGATTCAATCCTCTGAGGTGTCCAAGTGGATTGGAGCAATTGAATTTGGCTGATTTTGGCAAATCGACCAAAGTTGCAAATTCTGCCTTGCCTTGACAGATTTCAGCAAGGCAACTTGGCAATGTTGTATCTCATGGTGTAGGTTGAATTTGGCAATGTTCTTGGCCATTTTGGAAAGCTCTTACATGATACAACAACTGTTTGAACAAGTTTGGTTTTGATCTCTTTTGATTCCAAGTGAAAAATCCCCCTACATTTGGCAAAAAGTGAAGGCAAATTCTGACTTAGTGAAAATTTCACTAAGTGTTGGAAAAAGTGACATTTTCACTTTTCAGCCACTTTGATCACTCCATAACTCAAAATCCTTAATGAATTGGAATGACTTGTAGTTGAAGTTTTTGTAGGTGATAATGAGGGATACAAATCCATCTTTGGATGAGAAAAAATTGCCTTGTGGTTTAGGAGTTATGGTCCTCCAAAGTTGGTACCTTTGCCACTTTATTTTTAACTTAGAAAAATTTCTAAGTTTTATGGTTACCCCTTTTACAAGTTATCTCACTTTTCTTGATTTTTCTTGATGAATGATGATTCAAATCATACATTAACATCATTTTAGGGTTAAAAATCCATTTTGGTGAAAAATCTCAAAAAGTCAAAGTTGACTTTTGTGCACAGTTGACTTTTTATCAGATGAATTCCAAACTGTGCAATTCTTCAAGAAATCATGTCCTTGACCTAAATCAAACTTGATGGACATGTTCCATGGGTGTCATAGGGTATATTCAATCATGTATTAGGGTTTGGGAGCATGTCTTGGTCAAAAGTCAAAGTTACAGTTGACTTTTCCCTTAAAACCCTAATTGTGGTGCAGATGAAAATGAGACTTGTTGCTCAAGCTTCTTGGATCAATCCATTGTTCCAAATGGATCAATATGGTGTATTAGAGACCCTCAAATCATCTCTTGAGGTCTTGGCTCATGGTTTGTCCCAAAAGTCAACTTAGGGGTGAATTAGGTCAAGAAACCCTAATTCCTGATTTTTGTTGAATGCATCCCCTGAGGCAAAATTGACTTGATGCATGGGTTCATGAGGTTCCATGAAGCATATTAGGTCATGTTTTGGATCATTGCCTTATGCCCAGATGAAAATTTCCATCTGGAGACCCTGGTCGACCAAAACCCTAATTTGGTGACACTGTCGATCTTGAGACTTGATCCACCTAGAAGGGAGCAGCCTTGTGCTTAATCCTTGAAGTGGGAGTCCTTTTTGATCCATTATGGATGTTTGAGAGATTAGACAAGTTGAAGATCATGTCATTTCTTGATTGATCCTTTGTCTAAGCACTCAGAGAGGGCTTGAAACCCTAATTTTGATTGTACTGGATGCTCACCCATCTTTGGGGAGACTGATGAAGCATGATGGTTCATCCATATTGTGATGATGATTTTCACAATGATGGGAAATCTAAGTCGTCAAAATTTGGGGTATTACAAGCATCAAAACACTTCTGGAGCAAGAGGCTTGACAAATTACACAAAAACTCCAAAAAGCTCAAAAGGAGGTAAGGCTCATGACTTGAACTTTCCAAAATATGCATTGTTTTGAGGTCCACTGATCATGCATCCCTTATACATGTCGTATGTGTTGTGTTTGAACCAAATCATCATGTAATTCATGCCTGTACCAAAGTGTAGCATAGAAAATGCAATTATAGGCATATTTCATAACCCCTATCGAATTTTGAGGAGGGAGTGTGATCTGAAAAAAATACCACCACCATTCGATTCCTTGTGAAATTATAGGCCAGATGCATATAAATTTTGTCCCCAAACATGGAGAAATGAGAAAGTTATGGACCTTCCCATTTCTTGGCAAAACTTGTCTTGCCTTGCCTTGGGTCAGGCCAAAAACAAGGCATGCCTTGTATATTTGTTGGTTTGTTTCAAGCAATGGATGTATCACCACCCCAGTGGTAAGGCGCGCGCCCTATAACCTTGAGGTCGTGAGTTCAAACCCCACCCATGCATTTTGTGTTTTCTCACATTTTTGCTATTTTTTTCCAATATTTTCATGTTTTATTAATTAATTGGAAAATTAATAACTCCTTCAATTTTAATTATTTTTTATTGGTTCTTTTTGCAAAAAATCACAAAAATGTTGAAATATTTTATTCCACAAAAAAAAATTATATTATTTATTTAATATAATTAGTATTTTTGTGAATAAATTCCTTTTTAATTGTTTTTAAACATTTTAAAAATGAAAATTTATTTTGAAAATTAAAACCAAATAAGTTTTAATATCTCTTGTGATTAAAACCTCATTTTTCAAACCTTAAACAAAAATCACAAGTGGTTTATTCAAATTCATTTGGTATTTTTATTTGATTTTCTTTTAATATTTACTTTTAAAGGAAAACAAATTAGGGTTTCTTTGATTTTCACCCTCACAAATCATTTTGGGCCTCTATTAGAGTGTAAGACCCAATCCTTTGTAAATACAAACCTTTTTTGGGCCTCACTCATTGTATAAGTCCCGTTGTATTTCAAAAAGTTCGGCGCGATCGTCGCCCGTTTAAAACAAACCCTAGGCCTCTCCTCGAGCTATAAGACCCATTCAAAATCATTTTGGGCCTCTAATAGAGTGTAAGACCCAATCCCCTTTTAACCAAAACAATTTTGGGCCTCAGATGTTGTATAAGTCCCTCTGTGTTAAAAGAAAACCTCGGCGCGATCGCCAGTTAAAAAATCAAATCCTGGGCCTACCCTCGTGTTATAAGCTTCATTTCTTTTCTTTAAAAAATTTTGGGCCTCTTGAGAGAGTGTAAGACCTATCCCCTTTGTACATAAAACCTTTCTTGGGCCTCAGTCACTTGTATAAGTCCCTGTACAAAACGACAGTGCTATCACTGATAAAACCCTGGGCCTCTCCTTGAGCTGTAAGCCCCAATTTTCTTTTCAAAGTACTTTCTCCTTTGATTTTTGTAATATATTGTTGTTTTCGATCTTTCTTTGTTGAACAACTAACAATACAGCATGGAAGCTCTACAACCGAGTAAGTGTTTACCTGCTTTCATTTACCGCTTTCATATGTATATAACTGTATTGTGGGGCTGTTTCACTGTAAGTCTTCTTTCATAAACTCATATCGACTGTGTAATAATAGTATAGATATTTAGAGGTTCCTTGGCAACTACGTCTAGAATTAGACAAAACTTCGCCTCCTTACACCCACGTTAGATAACTAGATCTAAGGAATTTCCCCGTGAACAGTTCATATACAGAAGGACATTATTCCAAGTGAAACCCCTTCTGGAACTATTCATCAGCCTTCTCTTGGGCTTAGTATAAGGACCCGCAGGCTTCCTAAAAGCATCCCCGCCTCCTCTTGGGCGTTGTACAAGGACCTGTCGGCTTCTTAGAAGTTTTCACAGCCTCCTCTTAGGCTTCGTATAATGATTCTTCCTCCGGGGAGATAGCCTCCTCTTGGGCTTAGTAAAAATTGTCCCCCAGCTTCTTAAAAGTTTCCAGCCTCCTCTTGGGCTTCATACAAATTGTCCCGATGACCTCCTAGAGGTATAGGAATAGAAATTAGTCATCTTAATAGAGCAATCTTTCAAAGAGTCTAGATTGTACTGCTACTTTTTCTCGAGCATAGTACAAAAGATAGAACCCGTAGACTCGGACAGTCTCAACATCCTTTGGATTCCCCGTTTCCCTAAAGAACGGGAAGAAACCCCGATCCTCAGATCAAAGCCCTGAGTATAACATTACTCATATAAGAACTGATTTTCTCTTTTAACCAACATACTGGTCACTCAACTGAAACAGTCACCAACACCATAGCCTTCTCTTGGGCTTTGTACAATGATTCTCCCCAGCGGAGCAAACCTTTTAGCCTCCATCTCGGGCTTCGTACGAGATATAAAAACAATCTCTTGTTGAGTATAAAACATTCTCTTGTTGAGTCAACCACTTTTAGCCTCCATCTCGGGCTTCGTACGAGATATAAAAACACTCTCTTGTTGAGTATAAAAGATTCTCTTGTTGAGTCAAATATCTTTAGCCTCCATCTCGGGCTTCGTACGAGATACAAAAACACTCTCATGTTGAGTATAAAAGATTCTCTTGATGAGTCAAATATCTTTAGCCTCCATCTCGGGCTTCGTACGAGATACAAAAACACTCTCTTGTTGGGTATAAAAGACTCTCTTGTTGAGTCACCCACCCTTTAGCTTCCGTCTTGGGCTTCATACAAGACACATACAGAAAGACTCTCTTGTTGAGTCAAACCCCTTTTAGCCTCAATCTTGGCCTTTGTACAAGACAGAAAGAACATTTTCCCCAGAAAAGTCAACCTTTTAGCCTCCTCTTAGGCTTTGTATAAGGAAATCTCGGTTGATTCAATCAACCTTTTAGCATCAAATCATGCCTTGCTCACAACATACAAACATCAACAACTCCTTTTCCCTATCTAATTGCTGTAAGCGGCAAGCCTCTGGGTTATTTACATCCACACCACTATCCCTCTTTTAGCATGATAAATTCCTAAGGAAAGATGGCATTGCTCTAAACTGAGTTAAAGTCTTCTCCTTCAGGTAGAAAATCCCCTATAAAGGAAGTTATGGCATTACTGGATTCACATATCCCAGTTAAAGTAATTCTCCTTTATAACCAGTCACCCAACAATTGTGACAAATATATCCCCTTTAGAGATGACAAATTCTCTCTAAAGACAACGCCTTTTTAGCTTCACATCTTGGGCTTCGAACAAGATACAAATAGACTCTTCAGCTTCACATCTTGGGCTTCGAACAAGATACAGATCACTTTTAGCTTCATGTCTTGGGCTTTGAACAAGACACAAAAACACCATTTCCTCCCATAGAATAGGAGGAACTACGATCGCTCTGATTTCCCTGTTTCGGTAAACGGGAATACGTAGGCATAAGATTGAAAGAGAAATCTTAGCGAGCACACTAATCAAAAAAACCAAAGCCCCCTACCCCCCTCCAATCTAGCACAGTATCCTAACAAATTCCCCATGAACAGTCTCGATACTTCGTTTCGAGCGAAATAACCAAAAATTAGGCCCCACTTCCACATAGCATCTATAACCTAACAGACCATTGTTCAAACTCAGTATGCAAGCAGGGTTAGTTGGAGACATCTATGTCCCTTCCTTCATCAGCTTCAATAGGATAAAAAATGAATCAACCTGTAGTCCCCCAAAGAGCGATAGTGCTTAAGAACCACGTCCAAAATTGCTCGCTACATAGCCAAATGTGGCGCGCCTGGTGTCCGAACATCCACCCTAATCAGCGTCAGTGTATGAGATAAGTTGAGTAATGGGGGAAGGTGATAAATGTAACCCAAAATGTATGGTACCCTGAACATAGCGCAGAATGCACTTAAGAGCAAGCATGTGTTCCGTACTAGGTGCATGCATGTGAAGACAAACTAGTTGAACCGCATATGATATGTTAGGTCGAGTGAAGGTGAGATACTGTAAAGCCCCTGCAAGACTCCAGAGGAGGTGCTAAGTTTCTGTTTCATGTCAATAGGAGTGGCAGATGGTTTACAGGACGCCATGCCTGCACGTTCGATGATCTCTGAGGCATAAATGCTTTGACTAAGAAAGATGCCACTCGGATGACGAGATACAATAATTCCCAAAAAATAACTCAATGGAACCAAATCTTTCAATGCAAACTCAGATGCTAGGAGTGACATAATGGATTTGCAAAGTGCATGAGTATAGGAGATAAGGATGATGTCGTCTACATAGAGCAGAATGTAAGCCATGTCTAAACTTTGTTGAAATATGAAGAGGGAGTGGTCTGATGTGCTATGGTGAAAACCAATGGTTACGATATACTCAGTAAAGCGTTGGTACCTTGCTATAGGCACTTGATTAAGACCATAAATGACTTCTTCAAACGACAAACATAATCTGGATAATGAGGGTCGCGGAAACCCAATGGCTGATGCATGTAGACAATTTCATGTAAATCACCATGTAAAAAATGAAGGTACGAGAAAGACACAAGAAAGAGGGGGGTTTGAATTGTGTATTTACTCTTTTAACAACATTTCGCTTCTTGTCATTAAAGCACTTAGGATAACATCAGAGTTCATTGAGAGACTCTGACTAACGAAGTTAAATTCAGACTTGTTGTGTGTGAAGCATAAGAACCAACAAGAATCTCAACATAAACTACATTTCTCAGAACTTGCAGTGCTGAAGCTTATCAGAGTTAAGTTGAAAGGTTCTGACTTGCTTATGTAGGGTCCTGATACTCAATATAGAAAGATAAACAAAGACATTAAGCATAAGAGTAAAGAACACATGATATATCCTGATTCACCACAAAGGCTAATCCAGTCCACCCTCCTCAGGTGATTTCGCCTTGAACACAAGGTCTTAATCCATTATAATCAATCTCGATTACAGATGCACGGGCCATGCCGGTGACTAACAAACTACACAACTGCACTGTGACTAACATGCAATGAACCGTTCAGGGATTCAACTTAATGAATATAACAAACATTGACCTGCAGGTTCCAATCTCGCAAGATCTACTGCTAGGCTTTTATAGCTAGACGTCCAAGGATTCATCGCAATGAATATAACGCTACTGACCCTATTTCAGGCTTTTCCCACAATGACATCTCGCCGTTGTCTTCTCGAGTCTCCGGTCACACTGACCACTCAAGGAATCCTAATTCACCAAGAATTAGTTATACAGGAGATTACAATTATGCTTCATAACAAGCAGATTACTCCTAAGTTTAAGTACAAAGAACACACAAGTGTTCAAGCAAGATATGAGCAGCAGCTCCTTGCTATTATAAGAAACTACACAGATGTATAATGATTTGACAGTTGTTGACATCTTGTAGATCTTTTTCTTCTTCGTCTTCTGGGGTGAACAAGCTTTGAGCAATAACTCCTTGCTTTAGATCTTCAATGTAGCACTGACGAGAATGTGGTTGATGACTTGACTGATTTGCAATGTTGTCTTCTTCATCAACAACTTCTGTACCAATTAATTGTTGTTGTGTTGATTTGATCTTTAAGCTTCAACAACAATGCCCATGTGTAAAATGATGACAGCTTTCGATATTCTAAGTGTTACAATGAGAACTCATCATTGTTGTTATCTTCACATAATAACTTGATCAATTCACCTTTGATGGAATAAATCAATTTTCATCAGAAACGAATACTCTTTCCTTTAAATAGCCCAGTAGAAATATAGTCGTTTGAAATACCGTTGGCTGTTGGAAAAGAGACGTTGTGTAATAATTAGCTGTACTGACACATCTCATTTTTGCTGTGGGAGAAGTGATGGGATATATCTTTCTTGGGCAGTGTGTACAGTCGTTCACAATGGTAACATTTGACTTCCAAACTTCAGAGGCTTCTGATGGTAAATTAATGAAGCTTGAGTACGGTCTTCTTAACAGGATATCTGATATGTCAAGTCTTCAATCATTTGAAGAAGTCCATTAGGAATCAGTCTTCAGAACTTCAGCACTTGTCTTTAAAAACATTATCCTTTACTTCTTCAAGTCTTCCGAAACTTCAGAACTTAGAGTCTTCAGCACTTGACCTTAAGAACCGTAATCTTCAGAACACTTAAGTCTTCAGAGTCTTTCTACACTTGGTCTTCAGAGCCTTCCGCCTTTAAGACTTCAAGTCATGAAAGTCTTTAGCACTTCTGTTCTCTAGAGGATTATCTTCTTCAGAAGCTTCGCAATCTTCAGAACCTCGACCACTTTTAGAGAACATCCACAAGAGCATTGCAATAGCAATATCGACATCCTTGGATCTGACTGATCACGATCAGATACATAAGCATTCTTGCTTCTTGCGACTTGTGTCACACATAGTAACTTCGCATATTATCAATTACGCTCATCTGGCTGGTGCTTTGTAGGATCTGATATCTTCTGTAATTATGATCTTCACACAACACACGTTAGAACATAAAATGGTACTTTCACAAATACGTATTGTTATCATCAAAACATAGCTTGACTTGTAGAGACCACTCTTGCTCTCACAATCTACCCCTTTTTGATGATGACAAAACCAAGTATTTTGATTGAACATTTTATACAAGGTAATCACCAAACAAACATATTCAGAGTCTGGAACAACAGCTCCCCCTGAACATGTTATCCTCAAAGTTTTATCTATGATAGTCTAGAATCTTATATGATCCAAAGACATATAGAATAATAACTTGAGTTTCCAGAACGAAGAATAGAAGAGGACTACTTTTCTATCTTGTCTTTAAGAGAACAGAGAGTCTTTAGCATCTGGACTAGTTCATCAGAACTTTCATCTTCAGATCTTCAGAACTCGGTTCCTTTGTAGTCGTATCAGAGCTTGTAATCTTCAGAGACTTCTGAAGCATTTCTACTTTTCAGCAGATTCATTTAAGCACAAATAGAAAAGTTTTTGTCTGATAACATAGCCTCGCTATTCATCAGAGACAGACACTGCCTTTTAAGAAACTCCCCCTGAGTTTCAGATTTTGTGACGATTTTAGATTTTGCAATTGAATCTTAAGGGTAATCTCCCCCTAATTTCCATAAGTCAGATATTGGGATCTTCAGAATCGTAATTCAGGATGGTAAGTTTTTAATCACCAATGTAGATCATGACATTTTCAGAGTTTGACTTTTGAACACAAGTCTTCATCTCAGAACCTTGTTACTGTCACAACTTAGTGTTTCATCAAAGCTTGATTTTTGATCAGTTATCAATTGAACATTTAATTTTGGTGATTAATCATCGCTTGATTCTGAATCTGGTACACATGATTTGATTTTAGTCTGATAAGTGATGTACTGAGTCTTATACCAGAGTATGTTGAGTTTGATACCAAGTGAAGGAATTCTTCTCATACCACTTGAAGGATATTTCCTTAGTTGTGTTGAAATTGATACCAATGAAGGTATTTTGACAATAATTCACAGCTTTGCTCTGATTGATATTTCTGCAGACTGAGTCTGATAGCAATCTTTATGTACTGAGTCTAATTACCGATTGTTGATTTTGTCTGATACCAAATCATTTTCATTTTAATTGGTTCTTGGTAAACATCAGAACTACTTCTTCTTGGATCTTCAATCCAGATCTTTAGACAGTTCTTTGACTTCTGATTTGCACAATTCTTCTGAGAAGCATCTTGATATGTAGACTTGTCTTGACTGCTTTCAGAGTTCCTTCTTCTGATTCTTACGTTCTGAATCTCATGTTCATAGACAGCTTGCAGCTTCTGAACCAAGTGAGACAGAGATTAAGATAAACTTTGACTTTTAGACAGCTCTCAACTTCTGAACAGTACTGGGTAGATCTGATTCTAAACACATATTCACGAAGTGTTCAACTTCTATCATATGAACAACAGTTCATACGAACTTCTAACAGAGTTCTTCTTTCTCAACCTGTTTTTGGAATGCCTAGTGAATTTGTTTAGAGTTCCTCGGATAAACGCAAACAAAAAACGTTAGTAGTAACGCATTTTATATGATTAGTTCATTTGTTTGAGTTTGCATTCTATCTATTTTAATATTTCTTCTTCTTTCCAATCAAAATCATATTTCTTTCTCCCCCTTTTTGACATCATCAAAAAGTTTAGAGCATCTGAGTATTTAAGCATATGCAGATCAATATGATAGTGAACATAAACAGACTTAAAGCATGTCATCATTTAGGACATATTATTTAAGCATTAAGGAGCAATATTAGTGATTAACATTCTTTAGATATTAGTCATAGCATTTTCAATGATGGACAATTAGATGGAAGCCTCAACACCGAACCTCAAAATAGTTTTAAAATATAATGCATAGGTTAGATTTAATCCTAAAAGGTTCAAAGTAATCAAAACATAGACTTAATGGGGATAGGTTCCTAAGGATTAGACTAATAGGAGCCTAATGATGATGAGGAAGATGAGAGTAAACTTTCAAAATCATCATTTCTTAAGGTATGCAACTTTTCTTCTGCTTGAGTAATTGCCAGCTTCTTGCTCTTCACAATTTCCTCTGAGATCCATTCATAAAACTCATTCCAGATATTTCTTATTTCCATGGGGTCCACACATGAATTGGAAGCATCCACTAAGTTTTGGATTTTTGTGATGGCATTATCCTTAAAGGATGTTAATGCATCATTCACCGTTTTTTATCTTTTTGATGAAGGTTCGCCATCAGTCCATCATCAGTATCCTTCTGTTTCTTACTTACTTTCTTCCAATTTGACAGCTCTTGATGTACATCAATAATATTCTCCATGTTAATCCATACCTTGATGTCTTCATCCTTAAATTGTTTCAGATAGTTCCCGACTTCTCCTTGATTGTGAGTGGCGAATTTTGGAAATCCTTCAACCGGAACTCTGGGGGTCAAAGTTAGTTCCCTAAAGGATGTATTGTCCAGAGTGGCGTCTTCCTTCTTGAGATCCTTAAACCTGAGAATCTTCCCTGTATTTTTAAGCAGTTTTCTTGATTCGCCTTCATTGATTAGAATATCATCAACTACTCCTGATTCAACCAAAATGTCAGAGATGAGTCTTCCGTACAGAATAAGTTTGATCTCCAGATCAGAACCAATTCTAGAGTTTCTTATGGCTTCCTTCAGAAGTTTGAAGAGAACGTAAGGGAGATGGATCATAATTCCTTTAAGGAGAAGGAACATGACACACTTTTGAGTGTCATTGAGTTGATTTGCAGAAAGATGGTGAAAAACGCTTCCTTGCAAGATTCTGAACCAAACTTGTAGTGGTTCTTTCAGGCTTGAGAATACTTGATTCTCAACGGCTATTCCCTCTCTGAAGATAGAAGCTATGACTTTAGCTTCTTTCTCCTCACTAAGTATATCCTTAGTGATTCTGAACCCATTATTCTCATGCATCAAGAGATCTGTAATAGTCTTCTCAGAGATGAAGACTTTTCTTCCAAAAACGAAGGAGATAATGAGGGTATTGGATGTGTTGGCGTGGATCCAGAAATCCTTAACCAGATGACTGTAAGTTGGTCCTTCCAACCTTTTGAAGTAATTACTCCATCCTTGTGTTTCCATTGAAGGAGTAATGTTACATCCATTTGCCTTTAGATTGTTGACGTTCACAATTGTTTCTGACAAGACGATGAGATGATCAACTGGAATTTGTATGGTTGTGGGAGTTGAAGCATTTTGGGAAATGAATGCCATTGTAAAAGATGATAGGATGAAGAAGATAGAGGTATTTAAGCAGAGGACATAGATGTGAAAGAGCTGTGTTACTGATTTAGGGCTTGATGCCTTTATAGATGAATGAGCAAAGTATTTTCTTTGGAGAATTTGAGAGGGCAACGGTTGATTTCCTAGACGCACTAAGTAACGTGGGAAAGGAGGTTTAATGATTAATCTCTTTAATGAGGACAGTTTATCTAATCAAAATTCTTGAATTAACTCAAGTGATTGATAATGGTAACCGTTACTTAATTATGGCCTAAGAGGAATTTATGTTTTCTAGATGATCCTAAACCTTTTCGTGTGAATTTTAATAGTCATTTATGATTGATTAAGAGGCTTAATCATTTTTATTTACTTTTCAGTCAGTTAATCAACACGAGCAAATTATTCACGAGAATGAGCAATTCATAGTTAGGAATACTTTAATGAAGATACATATCCAGTTTGAGATATAAGATCAGACAGAAAGGGACCCTAGAGAACTTGTAATTCTAAGAGAAACTAACTTCCTATCTTAGACGAAGAAGGTTATAGGTTGACAGAACTCAGGAAGAATCTTCTCGGTCATTCCATTTCTTCTGCAATGACTAACTACTCCTTGGAGATCAAGAATATGGGAGATAACCTTGCAGTAGGGAATTTGGTAGACTGTGTCTTCCCTAGACAGATTAATTTCTTCCTTTAGATGGTTGTACATGGATTGGGGTAGGTTTATCTTGATCCTGGATACTAGAAAGAAAATGAATAATCTTTCTTTGTCAGACAACCATCCTCCTCCTCTTTCTCTTGGTTTTAAATTAGTTGCCATTAGATTGTACCAATCTTTAGCAACTGGAGTGAGGGTGCAAGGTTGAGTGGGACGCCCCTCTGTTTCGAAAATGACGTGCAAATGCCTGTCGAAGCTATGGTTGTTGATATTTCTTTCCACAGTTACACCATCTTCGACACACCTAATGGCTTTAGCTATTATGGTGGGGTTGATCAAGACTGGACAGCCAGCAACCACAGACAAAATAACATTTTTGCCAAGATCATATTCTAGTGTTCGAGCATTTGCCCAAAACTCAGTCACCAGTTTAGGGAAGACAGGTCCAACAAGCATGGAGAAATAATTTTCCCAGTTCTGAAATTTAATTCCAGAGAAAAGGCTTGTTTTGTTAAGTTGAGGTGGATGGTTCAGGTTTAGAGTGTATTCCTTTAGGAGTTCGAGGTCAGCAGTTTCTCCTCTGATATTGTGTGAAGACATTTTGAGCAGGATAGTTGAGGAAGGAAGTTCTAAGCTACTAGATAGTGATTCTTTCTAGAAAAGGGGTAATGTTGTGAGGAGAGCTAAGGACAGATAGCTATTTATCAGGCTTAGAATATGCGAGGTCATCATTTCCCAGACAAGCAGCTGTGGTGGTCAGCTGAAAGGACACATGATAGGCTAAAAACGCCGTATACCTATGGTATATGTGTGGTGGCTGACACAAGTGTAATCATGATTTTAATTCTTAAAAACTACATAATCATGAATGCTTAGTAGACCGTTAGTGTTTGAATTTAAAAATAAACAGGAAAGAAAGAAACCATACCTTGGGGATACAGAAATCTTTTTGCAGAGATTCTTTACCTAGATCTTTCCATGACTTTTCCAGTGTCTGACGGAAGTGACATTTGGATCTCATAGCATTTTCTGACTTGTTCCTTCGGCCAAATTTAAATCTCTTTCCGAACTGAGTATCATCAACCATGTGTATAGCACTAGACATGGTTTGCATGACACTTCTTGATATCATAATGCTGATCTGACTTGTTTGAGAATAGTCCCCAGCATATCTACTTCTGACGATAATGTTAACTGATTTCTTCATTCAGAATGACATCAGCAACTTGAATCCTTTTGACTCTAAGTAGAAGACTTTTGGATTGACATCTTCTGAATTCACTGTTTAAGAGGTTCTGAGAATCTTGTCAGATAGTGATCTGATCTATAACGTTTGGTTCAACCGTGAGATAGTCTCAAGTCATCAGAACTTAGTTATACTGATTCAATCAAAACTTAAGAGATCATTCTTGATCAAGTACTTGATGAATCTATGAAAATCTTCTTCTTGAATATTCTTTCAGTTCCTGCATAGCTTTCAAGAAAACAATATTCAGTTCTTCATTGAATCTTTTAACTTTTGATCATCCAAGATTCAAATGTTGAATCATTCTTAAGAGTTTGAATTCTTCAGATTTCTGACTATGACAGACTATATTATGAAATTCAAAATCATAGACCAACAATCTTTCTTCTCTACATGAAGAAGTCCTTAATGAGTTTTAAACGAGAAAGTCAAGGGTGGACCTAATCCGTTTCTTGAAAACATCTCAAAACTCATAAAGAATTAATCTTCAGCAAACAAGACTTCTTGTTTTCTGATGATTCAGCTTTGAGAAAAATATGTGGTTTATCCACACATATCTTCTGAGATAAGCATTCAATAGATACTGCTTCTTATCTGATGAGTCCATCTTATCAGCTGATTCTTCAATCTTTAATGAGGCTTTAAGTGAGGAAGGTTTAGTTGTTTGACAACTGCAAAACTTCCAGAATCAGTGATTTGCTCAAGTACTCAGATTGATTACAATTTTGTACACAGTCATCTTCTGAACTGTTACAGAAATTGTAAGTGGATTTCAATCTCACCCAGAGTATTTCTACGCACCGCATCTGGATCTATTTCTGACACTATTAAGTGTTTGATATCCATCAATAACAGAACCAAAGCTCTGATACCACTCAATAGGATCAAGTCTTACCACTGCGCTAAAAGCAATTGTTGTAAGTGAAGGCGCAACTTTATTTCCTTATAGTATAGAGACCTCTAGAGTCTGCGCCTATTAAGCGCTATGGGTTGGGATGTTAAGCCCAATAAATTCGAAGGGTGACACTGGATTCATAAATCCAACAATCTTCCCCCCTAGTGTCAGCCGGGGGATTCGAACCCATGACCTGGCTCTAATACCACTCAATAGGATCAAGCGCTTACCACTGCGCTAAAAGCAATTGCTGTTAGTGAAGGTGCAACTTTATTTCCTTATAGTATAGAGACCTCTAGAATCTGCGCCTATTAAGTGTTATGGGTTGGGATGTTAAGCCCAATGAATCCGAAGGATGACACTGGATTAATAAATCCAACAAAAAAGCATTTTGTACATCCAGTTGATGTATAGGCCAATATTTTGATAAAGCAATGGTGAGTATTATGCGAATGGTAGCTGGTTTTACCACGGGACTGAAAGTCTCGTCACAATCCACACCTGCAACTTGTGACTTGCCTTCACCTACAAGAAGAGCATTATAACGCTCAAAGGAGCCATCAGAATTTTTCTTATGCTTAAAAATCCACACACATCGAATAAGATTAGCACACAAGGACGAGGAACTAAATCCCATGTCTTATTTCTAGTAAGAGCATTAAATTCAGATTGCATTGTGGAATACCAATTCGGGTCTGATAAGGCCAGATTGAAGTTTTTATGTACGGGAGAGATGATGTGGTTGGAGTGAGTGATTGATAAGTTCAATATTTTTCGGGGTTTGACAATACCTTTCATGCTACGAGTGGTGATGGTTCGTGTAGGTGGAAGGGGTGCAGTTGGATTGATGGGGGTGAGGTAGAGGAAATTGTTGTGGGTGAGTTGATCGAAGAGGTAAGAGACGGGATTGTTGGTTTATTGAGGAGAGTGGTTGGTCAATTGTGGTTGTTGGTGTTGGTTGGTTATGTGCAACAGGTGGTGATATTTGATTTTGCCACTGTTGTATAAGGTAAGGGTGTAGGTCGTCGTCTAGGAAGTGATAAGATTGAGGTGAGGGTGAGTGTATCTTGGTGAAGGGAAATTGAGTTTCATCAAAGATAACATGCCTCAAAATTATTAGTTTTCTATTTGACAAATCAAAACACATAACCTTTATAATTTGGCGGATAACCCAAGAAAAGACACGGAGTAGAGGGGGGTTGTAACTTATGAATGGTAGGTGACATGAATAACGGATAACAGAGACAACCAAATACTCGTAAATATGTGTAGGTGGGATCTCGGTGATATAAGAGTTGTGTCAGTGACTGATTTTGAAGGGTTTAATAAGGAAGAATGTTTAAAAGATAAGTTTCCATGTGAAGAGCATGATGCCAAAATGATGAGGGAACAGAGGAATCAGCTAGCATAGTGTGTATCATATTATTAATGGTTCTTATTTTGTGTTCCGCTTTTTCATTTTGAGAGGATGTGTGAGGACAAGAGAAACGAAAAACAAGGCCATTATCAGTGCAATATTTTCAAAATAGCTCATTATTATATTCACCTCCATTATCGCATTGAAAAGATTTGACTTTTTGCAGATATTGTGTTTGAATAAGTTTTGTAAGTGACTGGAACATTTCAAAGAATCGAGATTTTCTGCTAATAGGAAATGTCCAAAAGAAATTTGTAAAATCATCTAAAAATAAGACATAATATTTACGACCAACAGAACTTAAAATAGGAGACATCCACAAATCACTATGTAAAGTATCAAAGGGCATCAAAGTTGTAGTTAGAATTAAAAAATGGCAATTTCACTTGTTTTCCTAAAACACAAAAGTCCCAAATAACAGACGAGTTAAAAGGTTCACAACATATGAACTTATTATTGCAAAGGGAATTTAAAACAGACACGCCAGGATGACCAAGACGACCGTGCCAGATACTGGATGTAAGACCGACAAAATTGGAGGGAATGGTGACTAGATATAGATCACCACGGCTGTCACACCTCATGAGAGGGATCCCCATCTGAAAATTAGAAACAGTAAAGCCAAAAGGGTCAAATGAAACAGAGACATTGTTGTCAGTGGTGAGTCGTCTCACAGAAATTAAATTTTTAATAATTTTCGAGGCAAGCAGGACATGGTTTAAGTGAAGGGGTTGGTGAGAGGTGGAAATTTGTGTGTCCGGTGTCGTGAATTGGAATGCCATGGCCACTGCCAATAATAACTTTCTGATTTGAATTACTTAAAGGAAAATAAGACGAGAGATTACCTCGAGATACTGCCGTGTGAGATGTTGCACCAGTATCCATGTACCACTGATTGTCAGGAGTGTGAAGAGACCTGGTGTGCATAGCTACCTCAATATCTGTCGGTGTCAGAGATGATGTAGTAGCACCATATGCTTGAGGACACTATCCTATAATTCCAGGCTGCTTCGGAGGACCGGTAGGGCGTGTCCACTAAGACGTGGGATACGGACACAGAGGCATAGCGTATGGCGGTGGAGTCCAACCCCATGGTTTCTAAGATGGGTACTGCTGTTGTTGCTGCCAAGGAGGAGAAGACCATGAGGAATGGGCGTTTGGAGCTCCAAACTAAGGCACACTACGGTTACCACGTCCTCCTTCACGGCCCTGGTTGCCACAAGAGCGAGAACGGTTCTCGGGGAGGTGGTTACCACGTTGAGAGGTGTCTTCAGAAGGTCGCTATTGAGTGGTGTGCATGGCAGCATGAGGGCCGGTGCTTGCCTTTTTAGCCATACCAGCTTCTTCCAAAGTAAGCATGGAGCAAGCCTGATAGAATGCAGGCAGAGGATTACTCTGGCGAATCAAGGTGGGATCACTGCGGTAAGCTTCTGGAAGACCAGATATCAGTTGAAGAACTAGACGGTGATTGTTGACAGAAGAGTCGACATTTCTCAACTGGTCATAGAGCATCTTAAGACGCTGACAGTAAGCAAAGACATTGGGAAAATCCTCTATGCGAGTGTTGGAGAAATCTTTCTCAAGAATGACAACACGAGCGTTTTGATTATCTTGAAAAATATCTGCCAAACAATTCCATGCTTCCATTGCAGTGGAGTCAGGTTCCATAATAGTGGTCAACAAACCAGTAGAAATGGTGGAATAAATTCACTGAAGAACAGTGGCATCTAGAGTCGTCCATTGTTCATGCTCGGCGTGGATAGAGGCTGGTGGTGTTGTTCCTGTAGATGGAACAATGTGAAGTAGGACTCAATGTGAGCGAGCATGAATGCGAAAAAGCTCATCCCCGGTTCCATATTGATCTTTTTCCATCTCAAGAATAATAGGAATGTGGTTCCTAATATCGGAGACGGCAATGGCGGGATGAAACTCCATTTTTTAACCTTTGAGCATATTGACCTTGGGCTGTCCGGAATCACCAGTGGTAGAGGTGGTTGGACGATTATTGGAGTCATTATGTTCTGAATCAGACATGATTTGCAGTGGAAATGAAAATAATTATGAACAGCAAGCACAATGTGGAGAAGAAAAGGCAGGGCGCGACGGTGTTGTGTTCGTCGGAAGCGTCAAAATAGAGATATGAATCGCGAATACAGATATGAATCGCGAACAGGGTGAAGAAGAAATGCGCGGGTTCTTATGCATGGTGGTGCAGTGTGCGTCGCCGGCGGCGCGGACAGAGCAGAGAGCGAGGAACATGATGGTTCTAGTGTTCGACGGCGGTGGAACGCAGAGGACGACGGTCCTGTTATGGTGATGGATGCTTCAACGAAGGATAAGAAATAAAACACGTGTTTTATTTAGAGAGAGGGATCGATTAGGGTTGATACCATGTAATATAATGGAATTCCTCGGTTTCTCATTCATGTAAATATAATATATACAACTATTGTGTAACATTTGATTAACTATCTATTTATGATACAACATAATTATAGGAAACTAATTATAGCCAATTATGACAAAATATTCTATTCTATCAGAACTAAAAGGATAGCGTCAAGAATTTCCAAAAGAGATATAAAATTCATGCAGAAGTTATGTTTTTACTAAGTGCAGAAACTTTGTCTATGAAGATCATTTCAAAGTCTTCCTTGTTATTGGAAAGAACCAACCATTTATGGTGCACCCTGACCGCACAACCTTCCGCAGCTCTTTGGTGTCGTTTAGATCGCAAATATTTTCTAACGGTCTGGCCATTTTCAAAACGACGGAAGTTAATGTTGAAAGGATGAAATAATGGAAAAAGGGAGTGTTGTGGCGGTAGAACAATGTGTAGGGATGGAAGAACAAAACAAACATAAAGGGAGAAAAGAAGATAATAGTTTTAATAAACAAATAGTGAGTTATGAATGAATAGACATCATTGATTTGAAAGAAGAAAGTTTGATGGAAGAAAGTAAAAGTAAAGGTTTTGGCAAAAGTAAAAATATGGTTTGAAGACTTTCTAAGACACCTGCATGCGTGGCAAGGCCAAAAGAATGTAAGAATGTGAAGCTATCCACTTGTCAGTTGGAAAAAGCAGAAGGGTATTGTTGAAATTTCCAGAACAATAAATCTTCTTATATGATAGATACAAGAGACATTTAGATACCTGCATTAATTTTTTTTGAAACAATTTAGTCTCCATAATTTTTTTTTTAAAATAAAATTGAAATTTGTTAAATGTTTATGATAAAATGTAAAAACTTTCATTTTTAAGTTTTGAGGAATAAATTGGCACCTATTTTAATCTCTCAACAAACCTGCAAAGCTCAAATTAATTATGAGAAAATAATTATATTTAATCTCACAAAATTCAATTGGAGTATGCTAGTCATTCTGTTTATAAATACCTCATAGTAATATTATATTAAAACTAGGGATCAAAAGTTCTATTGAAATATATATATTACCATGCGCATTATGAAACCATCAAATCCAAAAGATAATTGTACTAATAATTATTTAAAAATTAAAAATATTATAGTTCCGTCAAATTCGAAAGACCATTGTACCTACAATTAGAACTTCAAAATTCAAAATATTTGGTATAATAAAAAATAAAACTAATAAAACAAAGTATCATAAAACTCCTAAAAATAGTGTATTGACAATTACAACTTCAAAACCAAACATTATATAATACATCAATATATGAATCACACAAGCCTACATAAAATTTTCATATAGACAGTCCTCACAACACTAAATCTACGATAAAACTACTCGCATATGATAAAATAAATTGAAAACATAATCATGAATATAAACATTTGCATAAAATATAAAAAAAAAACAAATAAATAATAATAGGAATAGTAAAACTTGGTATTAGAAAATGTTGAGAAAATAGATAAATAACATAACTTTTACTTCAAATTATAATGGAAAAAATTTTGCTCAAAAATTTAAAAATGTCAATTAACATGTAAGTGTGGTTACAAATGATGTTTACACCTAATTATATAGCCTATAAACCCTTTATGATGACAGTAATTTGTATTTAAACCATGGCTTATTAGTGTGTAACAGACAGAAAGCCAAAAAGCATAAAATTGAAAAGGCAGAAAAGCAGAATTTCATGAGTCACCGAGGCCAATACAATCGTAATTCCCTTTAAGGGTTGGTCGTAAGTGCCAATGCTTTGTGACACTCTTGCAATTTTAAAAACCCAACTTGCTTTGGTTCATTATAGCCAGGTTGTAATGCCCACTAGTTAGTTTCAAATTCATGCTTTCTTACTTAGACTTCCTTAGATCTTCAATCATCTTTCCAACTTAGTTTTTTTTCCACTTGTATGTGTCCTAGATTCTTTAATTCTTTTTAAACTCTTGAAATATAACAGAAACAAAAAATCGAGAGTAACATGATAAACAAACAAATCAAAATTCTAAATAAAATGATAGATTTAAGCGAGCTTAAAGGATTAAAATATGACTTATCACATGACTCTGTATGTGACCCAGTAGGTTTTCGTAACATTAGAAACAATATTAAATTAAATATTTAATACTATAAAAAATGAGTCGTATATGGAAACACTTCACTGCTATCCAAGTGACTGTTGGAATTCAACCACGATCTATGGTGAATTCTTCTCAATCTTGATCTCAAGATTGTTATGTAATGACAATGAACAAAAACAAGAACATGTTTAAAGAAGATGAGTATGAACTGCAAAGTAACTCTCTGCCCACAACTGTGGAATTTTATTATCACTTTGTAACTGCATAACCGTGATTATCAAACTTGATTATTACAATGATAAGGGTTCCTCCCTATTTATAGATTTAGGTTAACTTGCATCTCAAGCTAAAGCACAAACTTAAAAGCCCAAAAATATCTAATTTAATCTTTCTAAATCAAATCTGATCTTTCTAAATCAAATCTAATCTTTCTAAATCAATGAATTACATATTTAACACACCACCTAATTCATTGTGTCTAAGCTATCCACATTCATCGTAGACCTTAGCTTCTTGAACACTTCGACTGACAATCCCTTTGTTATGATGTCTATAATCTGATTCTCAGTTCTGCAGTGTTCCAATTTCATCATCCCTTCTGCTACCTGTTCTCGAAGATAATGGAACCTCATTTCGATGTGCTTGCTTCGACCGTGTGTTATTGGATTCTTCGTCAAGTTAATAGCTAACATGTTGTCGATCTTCATGGTAATTGCTCCAAGACTCTTCGTTGTGATCTCTTCGACCAGGTTCACCATCCAGGTTGCTTGACATCCACAAAGAGAAACAACTATATATTCTGCTTCGCATGATGATAATGCCACTACTGAGTCCTTTCTCTAACTCCAAGCAACTGGTGCACCACCTAACATAAACACATAGCCAGCCGTGGATTTTCTATCCTCAACATCACTACACCAACTTGAGTCAGTGTATCCCACTAGCTTGCATTCTTTTCCTTCATCAGCTGCAGGAAACAAAATGCCGTAGTCGAGATTTTCTTTTAGATACCTCAGTATCCTCTTCGTCACTGCTAAGTGTGATACCTTTGGCTTCTGCATGAATCTACTTACCATACCCACACTGTATGTTAAGTCAGGCCTTGTGTGACAAAGGTATCTTAGTGACCCAATAAGTCTTCTATATTGAGTTGGATTGACATCATCTTCATTTGAATCCTTTGACAGTTGCAATCTGGTCATTAGCTGGAGTTGAAGTTGGGTTGCAATCTTGCATCTTAAATCTCTTGAGTATTTCACTTGCATATCTTCTTTGGTGCACCATCAAACCTCTACTAATCTTATAGATTTAATGCCAAGGAAATATGAGAGATTTCCCAAGTCTGACATTTCAAACTCCTTACTCAGGTTATGTTTGAAGTCTTCGGTCTCCTTCTTGCAACTTCCTGTTATCAACAGGTCATCGACATAGAGGTATAGTATAAGCAATTCACTATTGCTTCTTCTTACATACACTCCATGCTCAGTCGTACACTTCACAAATTCCTTCTCCCTTAAGAAGCTGTCGATTTTCTTATTCCAAGCTCTTGGAGCTTGCTTAAGTCTATACAGGGCTTTATGCAGCCTGTACACCTTTTTTTCTTCGCCTTGTTTCACATACCCAGCTTGTTGTACTACATAAACTTCTTCATCTAAGGGGCCATTAGGAAATTCACATTTCACGTCCATCTGACATGTGTGCCAATTGTTCATACTTGCTAGACCAACAACCAACTTGATTGTTTCGATCCTAGAAACAGATGCAAACACTTCGTCGAAGTCGATTCCTTCCTTTTGAAGAAATCCTTTCGCTACAAGTCTCGTCTTATGTCGAGTTACTTCTCCTTTAGGATTCTCCTTCACCTTGTAAACCCACTACACATCAATTTCCTTCTTGCCTTGAGACAATTTGACAAGTGACCAAGTGTTGTTGACTTCGATGGAGTCTAACTCCTCATTCATTGCTTTCACCCACTTTGAATGTTTTAATGCCTCAGCTACATTGACTGGTTCGACATCTGCGTAGAAAGCATAATGTATCTGCTCACCCTCTGTGTAGCGAGCGATTTTGGACGCGGTTCTTAAGCGCTGGTCGCTCTCTGCGGTTTGAGCTTAAACTACAGGTCGATTCATTTTTTATCCTATTGTGAGCTGAATAAGGAAGGGAAATAGATGTCTCCAATTAACCCTGCTTTGCATACTGAGTTTAAACAGCGGTCTGTTAGGTTACGGATGCTATCAATGTGGGGGGCCTTGTACTGGTTATTTGTATTTTCGCCAGTACGGTTCTCTTTCTTTCTATCTAGGCAGAAGGTTTCTGGCGGGGAACAAGGATTAGGATGTTAGGACTGATTCTTTTGAAATACTGCATTTGATTGATGGAGATATGGGATTTGGGTTTTTTGTTGATTGCGCTCGCTAAGATCTTTTCTTTCGATCTTATGCCTACGTATTCCCGTTTAACGAAACAGGGAAATCAGAGCGTTCGTAGTTCCTCCTATTCTATGGTAGGAAATTGGTTTTTGGTGTCTTGTTCAAAGCCCAAGACGTGAAGCGAAAGGTAGTTTGTATCTTGTTCAAAGCCCAAGATGTGAAGCTGAAAGGTAGTTTGTATCTTGTTCAAAGCCCAAGATGTGAAGCTGAAAGACCTCGACTTTAGAGAGAATTTGTCATCTCTAAAGAGGGGAGAAGGAGAATTACTTTAACTAGGATACGCGGATCCGAGCAATGCCATAATTTCCTTAAAAGGGGTTTTAACCTGAAGGAGAAGACTTTAACTCAGTGTAGAGCAATGCCATCTTTCCTTAGGAATTTCTCATGCTAAAAGAGGGACAGTGGCATGGATATAGATGATCCAGAGGCTTGCCGCTTACAGCGATTAGATGAAGGGAAAGGAGTTGTTAATGTTTGTATACTATGAACGAGGCACAGCTTCGATGCTAAAAGGTTGATTGGATCAACCAGTGGTTTTCTTATACAAAGTCTAAGAGGAGGCTAATTTGTGTCTCGTACAAAGCCCGAGAGAGAGGCGAAAAGATTTTGACCCGAAGATGGAGACTTTTGGTATCTCGTATAAAGCCCGAGATGGAGGCTATTGTTTGTTTGACTCTACGAGGGAGTCTTTGTGTCTCGTACGAAGCCCGAGATAGAGGCTAAAAGTTTGAGTCAACAAGAGAGTGTTTTTGTATCTCGTACGAAGCCCGATATGGAGGCTAAAGGTTTGTTTCAGTTGAGTGACAAATCCAATATACTGATTTTAAAAGAGAAAATCAGTTCTTATATGAGCAACAATGTACTCAGGGATTTGATTTGAGGATCAGGGATATTTCCTTCTCTTTGAGGAAACGGGAAATCCAAAGGGTATTGAGACTATCCGAGTCTGCGGGTTTCCTTCCTATTTAACGAAGGGGGTCACTTGAGAATGTCTTTGATTCTCAAGGAAGTTAGACTGTCCAAGTCTAGAGTTTTTTTCTTTTGTACTATGCTTTGAGAAACAGTAGTAGACTCTATGAAAGGACTGTTCTATGAGGATGACTAGGTTTTGTTCCTATACCTCTAGGAGGTCGTCGAGACAATTTATACGAAGCCCAAGAGGAGGCTGGAAACTTTTAAGAAGCTGACGGGTCCTTGTACGAAGACCAAGAGGAGGCTATCATTCCCTAAGGAAGAGATCATTATACGAAGCCTAAGAGGAGGCTGTGAATACTTCTAAAAAGCGGTAGAGTCCTTGAATAATGCCCAAGAGGAGGCGGGGTTGATTTTAAGAAGCCTGTGGGTCCTTGAACAATGCCCAAGAGGAGGCCGATGCTTTTAAGAAGCCCGTGGGTCTATCATCTCCTTTCCATTAGGAGAGATAACTCTTTTAAAGGTAAAAACCACTGGTAAACGTGCGAGGTTTACTATCCAGCGACTTTTAGCTTTTAAAGAGGGTTCCTTAGTTAAGGTCCAAGATTATGACCGTAGTGGGTACCTAAACCCCGAGACATTCAAGGCAAGCTATCCACAAGGAATAGATCAAGTCAGGAAAGTTCGAGAATTTGGAAGAAACTCAAAGATGCCATTCACAGAGAATACATTCATCTTGGGGAGTAGAGCTTCTTGACGATTCCTAAGGAGGACAGCCGAAGAGAAGACTGTATCTGGTGCTCCTATTGGGGATCTAGGCGTCTATTTCTACGAATAAACAAAACGGCGTCACCTAGTTCTAGACGTAGTTGCCGGGGAAACTCGAAATATCTATACTATTATTACACAGTAGATATGAGTTTATGAAAGGAGACTTACAGTGAGCAGCCCCACAATACAGTTTATAATATGAAAGCAGTAAATGAAAGCGATAACCACTTACTCGGTTGTAGTGCTTCCATGCCGTTTGGTTAGTTGTTCAATAAAGAAAGATTGAAAACAACAGTATATTCAAAATCAAAGGAGAAAGTGCTTTGAAAAAGAAAGATTTGGGGCTTACAGCTCAAGGAGAGGCCCAGGGTTTTATCAGTGAGCGCACTGTTTGAACTTTGTACAGAGGGACTTATACAAGTGACTGGGGCCCAAAATGGTTTTCTGTACAAAGGGATGAGTCTTACACTCTCTCAAGAGGCCCAAAAAGGTTTAAAGAAAAAGAGTGGGGCTTATAACACGAGGGTAGGCCCAAATGATTTTTTCGTTTAAAAATGGCGATCGCGCCGAGGTTTTCTTTTAACGCGGAGGGACTTATACAATAAGTGAGGCCCAAAATGTTTTGGTTAAAATGGGGATTGGGTCTTACACTCTAATAGAGGCCCAAAGTGTTTTGAATGGGTCTTATAGCTCAAGGAGAGGCCCAGATGATTTTTATTTTTAAACGGGCGACGATCGCGCCGTTTACTTGTACAGAGGGACTTATACAATGAGTGCGGCCCAAAAAGTTTTTGTACAACGGGGGATGGGTCTTACACTCTCTCAAGAGGCCCAAAGAGTTTTGAAAATGATTTATGAGGGTTGAATTAATCCAAAACCCTAATTTGTTTTCAAAATGTATTTAATTGAATAAAAATTCAATTAAAATGATCAAAAATTGTTTAACACATGGAAAACAAATTGTGATCTTGGATTAATGCTTCAAAAATTAAGTATTGACCTACAAAATAATTAGAAAGCATTAAAAGTTGCAAAATCAATGTAGAAAAAATATTTAAAATGCCAAAAACAATCAAAATATTAATTCTTTACAAAAATATCAATTATATGAAATAAATAATATTTTTGGGATTTTTTGTGAAAATAAAATATTTTAACATTTTTGTGAATTATTAAAAAAAGAATCAACTCAAAATCATTAAAACTCAGAGAGAAATTAATTTTTGAATCAATTAAACAAAATCACAAAATTCAAATATTTGAATATATGAAAAATTGCGCCAAGAACAGCTGAAGAACACGCGCGTGTTCTTGGTTTGTCAGATTTGCATTTTCTATCCAATCTCCATGAATACGTAATCATATCATGTAATCCACATATCATTATGCTCGCCTCAACCTCACGATCATGTCTATGTACTTTAATTTCATTTAAATTAAACATACAACAAGAAATCACGAAGAGACCTCAAGAACCCTAATTTTTGCATGAAGGCTAGGATTTTTGATACACGATTCAAACAATGCAATTAATTGAGGGAAAACATTCCATGCATGATTATGAACATATGGCCAAATTATTGTGTGAGGAAATATGCATAGATTGAGAGATGACCAAGTATGTGCTTACCTCCAAGCCGTGACAGCAAGTTCAAAGTGATTTTTGATTTGGAGGTGTTACAGATGAGTTGTGATGATCTGGACAGCTTCCCTACACCCTATGGATTGTGTTTGGATGGTTGGACTTGATTGAAATTGGCTGGATCATTTTGTGGCACCTCAGCTGCAACTTGATTGAAAATTTGAGCAACCAGCTGGTGGTTTTGTGAAATTGATGTTTCAGAAGTAATCTAAGTGTTTGATCAGCTCATATGTGATGTATGTGAGGTGTGTGAGTGATTGGTTTGATTGGAATTGCTCTCAAACTCAAAACCCGATAGTGACTTGCCTTAGAAGGCAAAATTGGAGTGAAAGAAGAGATTTTGAGGAAAGCATCTGTTAGATGGCTTTGGTGTACTCAAACTGACCACAATTGAGCTCTATTTATAGTAGAGCAAGTTTGTTTTGCAAGGAATAGTGCATGGCAGCTGGTAAGTAGGTTTGGCCAATGTTGGCAAATGAAAATCCAAGTCTCCTCTAGCCATTGACTAGAGGTTAGGGCACAGAGCTGTGGTCCCCTTGGTCTTGGATAAGTCTTGACTGATTTCAGATGAGAATGGCTCAATACATGCCACCTTGATGGTTTCATTGAATGCCTCATTCCAAATTTGAAGTCTTGTCCCTATTTTGGCCATTCTAGGTTCAATATGCTATTTCTTGTTCCATGGACTTTGGAGGCTTGGCTCAGTGATTGTCCCCTTTAGATTCAATCCTCTGAGGTGTCCAAGTGGATAGGAGCAATTAAATTTGGATGATTTTGGCAAATCGAGCCAAAATGCAAATTCTGCCTTGCCTTTGACAGATTTCAGCAAGGCAACTTGCCAATGTCATATCTCATGGTGTAAGTTGAATTTGGTAATGTTCTTGACCATTTTGGAAAGTCCTTACATGATACAACAACTGTTTGAACATGTTTGGTTTTGATCTCTTTTGAATACAAGTGAAAAATCCCCCTACATTTGGCAAAAAGTGAAGCAGAATCTGACTTAGTGAAAATTTCACTAAGTGTTGGAAAAAGTGACATTTTCACTTTTCAGCCACTTTGATCACTCCATAACTCAAAATCCTTAATGAATTGGAATGAGTTGTAGTTGAAGTTTTTGTAGGTGATAATGAGGGCTACAAATCCATCTTTGGATGAGAAAAAATGGCCTTGTGGTTTAGGAGTTATGGTCCTCCAAAGTTGGTACCTTTGCCACTTTATTTTTAACTTAGAAAAATTTCTAAGTTTTATGGTTACCCCTTTTACAAGTTATCTCACTTTTCTTGATTTTTCTTGATGAATGATGATTCAAATCATACATTAACATCATTTTAGGGTTAAAAATCCATTTTGGTGAAAAATCTCAAAAAGTCAAAGTTGACTTTTGTGCACAGTTGACTTTTTATCAGATGAATTCCAAATTGTGCAATTCTTCAGGAAATCATGTCCTTGACCTAAATCAAACTTGATGGACATGTTCCATGGGTGTCATAGGGTATATTCAATCATGTATTAGGGTTTGGGAGCATGTCTTGGTCAAAAGTCAAAGTTACAGTTGACTTTTCTCTTAAAACCCTAATTGTGGTGCAGATGAAATTGAGACTTGTTGCTCAAGCTTCTTGGATCAATCCATTGTTCCAAATGGATCAATATGGTATATTAGAGACCCTCAAATCATCTCTTGAGGTCTTGGCTCATGGTTTGTCCAAAAAGTCAACTTAGGGGTGAATTAGGTCAAGAAACCCTAATTCCTGATTTTTGATGAATGCATCCCCTGAGGCAAAATTGACTTGATGCATGGGTTCATGAGGTTCCATGAAGTATATTAGGTCATGTTTTGGATCATTGCCTTGTGCCCAGATGAAAATTTCCATTTGGAGGCCCTGGTCGACCAAAACCCTAATTTGGTGACACTGTCGATCTTGAGACTTGATCCACCTAGAAGGGAGCAGCCTTGTGCTTAATCCTTGAAGTGGGAGTCCTTTTTGATCCATTGTGGATATTTAAGAGATTAGACAAGTTGAAGATCATGTCATTTCTTGATTGATCCTTTGTCTAAGCACTCACAGAGGGCTTGAAACCCTAATTTTGATTGTATTGGATGCTCACTCGTCTTTGGGGAGACTGATGAAGCATGATGGTTCATCCATATTGTGATGATGATTTTCACAATGATGGGAAATCTAAGTGGTCAAAATTTGGGGTATTACAGATGCCCCTATTTAATCTTCTTGGACCCGAAGGTGTGAATGACGAAGGGATTCGGGCATTCGGGGTGCAAGAGGATTAAATATCGGAATACCCGAAATTTTGATGGTGGTTATGAATGGAAGCTTACGCATTCATCTTCTTTAGCTAAGCAATGATGCTTAAAAAAGGTAAACTTCCCCTCGATCCTGGTCTTCAGCCAAGGAACTGGTCTCAGTATTCTTTTGAAATAAACCTCCCCTTGTTCTTGGTTTCCTACCAAGGAACTGGTCTTAGTTTTTGATTTAAACTTCCCCCCGATCCTGGTTTCTTACCAAGGAACTGGTCTTAGTTTCTGATTTGAACTTCCCCTCGATCCTGGTTTCTTACCAAGGAACTGGTCTTAGTTTCTGATTTGAACTTCCCCTCGATCCTGGTTTCTTACCAAGGAACTGGTCTCGGTTTCTTTTGTCAATAAACTTTACTGACAAGGGACGCTATTCGTAGCGGCTTTCCTCCAAACTTCTCGCCGAATTTTCTTGGGGAGATGCCATTTGAGTGGAAAAAGTTTTGATGTCAGACTTGCTGGGGAACCCATTCGTCTGAATTGTAGAGGTACACAAACTTCTCTGTTTTGGAGATGCCATTTGTCGATTCTACTAGGGAAAGCGAGTCTCTTGAGAGACTGTTTTCGTTTGGGATCTTTCATCATACTTTTCTCGGGATCTTCCCGGAGAAACGCCATATGATGGGGTCCAATTTTGAGGTGTCGATGACCTTTTCATCAATGACTTTTCGGAGAAATACTGATGTACTGCCGAATCTCTGTTTAAGAGGCTTTCTCTGGGGATTTTCCTTAATCCGGGAAAGCGAGGATATCATCTTCAATGGAGAAGAGTGACATCTGTTGAAGGTTCTCTGATCTTTCAGAGGTTCAAGTTATCAAAGTGGCCAAGTGCCGCCTCTGATCTAAAGATACACTGGTGGCGAGATTGTGCAGACGCAACACTTCCTGGCGAGGAAAGAACTGACAAACTCGATTGAGAAAACTGTTTATCACTAGGGGACAAGACCGGCTAGAGTGATAACGATGCAATATGAAATGTAAATGCAAATCAAAAATGCATGAAGTACGTATGTATATGCTGACAAAACTGACGCGACATACAGACTAATGGATGAACACAATTGGATACTCGGCCATCGCGGGGCGAAGAAGTACCGTTGGTTCAAAATAGCAATTCCACCTTGCTTAGGAGAAATAGTCCACGTGGGGAGCTATGTTGATCGGGCTTAGGAGATGAGACCTCGGCCGAGGGTATCAGACGGGAAAACCGCATCTGATACAGTTGATCCTTCATTCAGGCACACTGGCTTAGAAGGAGTACTTTGATTCTGCACTTTGAAGTCCGCTTACTTCGGGAGAAGCGATCGATGTTCTTCTGATGTTCAACAGTCAAAAGAAATGCCATCTTTAATTTAAAAGCAGAAAAAGTTTAACAAGTAAATTTATTTTTGTTTTATTTCAAGAATCGTTGATTAAGTTTAAACAACGTCGTTCTGTAAGGCTAAAACAAGTAAAGAATTACAAACAAAAGCACAAGGGCTCAAATTTTATTGATAAGATGGAGATCAGCCAAACGCGTGATTCCAAAGAGTATATACAAAGTTAGAAAATGGTAATTTACAGGGAAAAGGGCTACGTTGAAACATAACGATCACTATCCTTCTACCAACTTTGAATTCGGGATATCTTGAGCTTCCATCGAAGATGACCTTTGACTGGAGATTTCCTCCGATAGATGATGCTGTAACTGCTGCTGAGGGACTTGCCTCTGTTGAACATAGTTACTTGCCATTATCCCTAACTTTTGCCTGGATTGTACTATGAGATTTCCAATCCATCGGGATGATTCTTTTTTTCATGTCTCTAACTTTTGCCTGGACCACCCTTTCGGGTTTTCAATCCACCAAGACGTTTTTTTTTTAGTTTAGGCGAAGTATTTCTTGACTACATCAACATTCGTGGGGTAGGCAAATTCCTCTCCGTCCATGGTTGCAAGTCTCAAGGCGGCGCCTGAGAAAGCTTTCGTGACCACATAGGGGCCATCATAATTTGGGGACCATTTGCCCCGAGAATCAGTGAGAAATGATTGTATTTTCTTGATCACGAGGTCTCCTTTTCTGAAAATACGAGGTCGGACCTTTTTGTCGAACGCCCTTTTCATTCTCTATTGATATAACTGACCGTGGCATAGTGCCTTGATTCTCTTTTCTTCGATCAGGTTCAGTTCATCGTGTCAACTTTGACACCATTCAGCTTCAGTGAGCTGAGCTTCCATCAATACCCGGATTGATGGGATCTCTACTTCTATGGGGAGCACTGCTTCCATGCCATATACTAGAGAGAAAGGGGTAGCCCCTGTTGAAGTGCGGACAGATGTCCGATAACCGTGAAGAGCAAAGGGTAGCATCTCATGCCAATCTTTATAGGTTACAACCATCTTTTGAACGATCTTCTTGATGTTCTTGTTAGCCGCTTCTACCGCTCCGTTCATCTTGGGTCGGTAGGGAGATGAGTTATGGTGTTCGATCTTGAACTCTGTGCACAACTCTTTCATCATCTTATTGTTCAAGTTAGATCCATTATCGGTAATGATCTCGCTTGGAACACCATAACGACAGATGATATTGTTTTTGATAAATCGGACCACCACTTGTCGGGTTACATTGGCGAATGACGCTGCTTCGACCCACTTGGTGAAATAGTCAATGGCTACCAGGATGAACCGATGTCCGTTTGAAGCCTTGGGCTCAATCATACCAATCATGTCAATTCCCCATATGGAAAAAGGCCACGGGGAAGAAAGAACTTTGAGATGTGATGGCGGTACATGAATTTTGTCGGAGTATATCTGACACTTGTGACACCTCCTCATGTACTTGTAGCAGTCGGATTCCATTGTCAACCAATAGTACCCGGCCCTGAGAATTTTTCTCGCCATTGTGTGTCCGTTGGCATGAGTGCCAAAGGATCCTTCATGAATTTCTTTCATGAGCATGTCTGCTTCTGGTCTGTCGACACATCGGAGCAAGACCATGTCAAAATTTATCTTATAAAGAGTGTCACCGCTCAGGAAGAAGTTTCCAACCAATCTTCTGAGGGTTTTCCTGTCTTTTCTGAGTACCCCAGATGGGTACTCTTGTTTCTGAAGGAAGCATTTGATATCGTGATACCAAGGTCTGTCGTCTATGACTGCTTCAATCGTGAAGATGTAAGCGGGCCATTCAAGGCGCATGATGTCGATCTTAGGTATGTCATTCCATCGACCTACACTAATCATGGAAGAGAGAGTGGCTAATGCATCAGCCATGTGATTCTCATCACGAGGGATGTGATGAAAGTCGACTCTGTTGAAGAAGGGTAACAACCTTCTTGCATAGTCTTTGTAAGGAATCAATCCTAATTGTTATGTGTTCCAATATCCTTTTATCTGATTGATAATCAGGGCTGAATCGCCGTATACGTCCAAATTTTTTATCCTTAAATCAATTGCTTCTTCGAGACCCATGATACATGCTTCGTATTCGACCTCGTTGTTCGTACATTTGAACGTAAGTCTAGCAGTGAAAGGAATGTGGGAACCCTGAGGGGTAACAATGATTGCCCCAATTCCGTTTCCATAATGATTGACCGCTTCGTCAAAGATAAGTCCCCACTGGGAACCTGGTTTTTACCCTTCACTGGGTAGCGGTTCATCGCAATCTTTCATCTTTAGATACATGACATCTTCGTCTGGGAAGTCAAACCCGATTGATTCTTGATCGTCAATCGGTTGATGAGCCAAATGATCGGCTAAAATACTTCCTTTAACGGCTTTCTGAGCATGGTACTCTATGTTATATTCTGATAGTAACATCTGTCAACGGGCAATCCTTGAGAGCAGGTTTTTCGAAAACGTACTTGATTGGATCCATTTCGGAGACCAACCAAGTAGTATGACGAATCATGTACTGGCGAAGACGTTTGGCTGCCCAAGCCAAAGCACAACAAGTTTTCTCAAGCATTGTGTACCGAGTCTCGCAGTCGGTGAATTTCTTGCTTAGATAGTAAATGGCAGACTCTTTCCTTTTAGTTTTGTCTTGTTGGCCAAGTACACATCCCATTGAGTCCTCTAGGACCGTGAGGTAAATGATCAGTGGTCTTCCTTCCACTGGAGGTGATAGGATCGGAGGATTCAACAGATATTCCTTGATACTGTCAAAGGCGGTTTGGCAATCTTCAGACCAAACGCAATCCTGGTTCTTTTTGAGTAATTTGAAAATCGGCGCACATGTCGCGGTCATAAGGAATATGAATCTGGAGATGTAGTTCAAACGTCCCAGGAATCCTCTGACTTGTTTTTCAGTTTTCGAAGAAGGCATTTCTTGAATGGCCTTGACCTTGTCAGGATCAACTTCAATTCCTTTCTGGCTGACGATGAACCCTAGTAATTTCCCCGAACGGACACCGAAGGTGCACTTGTTAGGATTCAAGCGGAGCTTGAATTTTCTTAGACGTTCGAATAATTTTGACAGATGTTCAACGTGCTCATCCTCTGTTCTTGATTTTGCAATCAAATCATCGACATATACCTCAATTTCCTTATGTATCATGTCATGAAACAGAGTAGTCATGGCCCTTTGATAGGTCGCCCCGGCATTCTTCAAACCGAATGGCATTACCTTGTAACAAAAGGTACCCCATGGGGTAATGAACGAAGTTTTCTCCATGTCTTTCGGCGCCATTTTGATCTGGTTATAGCCCGAGAATCCATCCATGAAGGAGAAAACTTTGAACTTTGCTGAGCTGTCTACCAGCATGTCAATGTGTGGTAAAGGAAAGTCGTCCTTTGGACTTGCCTTGTTTAGATCTCTGTAATCAACACACATTCTAACCCTTCCGTCCTTTTTGGGAACGGGTACGATGTTGGCTAACCATTGAGGATATTCAGATGTAGCGAGGAAACCCGCGTCGATCTGTTTCTGTACCTCCTCTTTGATTTTGATGGCCATGTCCGGGTGAGTCCGTCTCAACCTTTGCTTTACTGGCGGACATTCTGATTTTAGCGGTAAGTGATGTTCCACGATGCTGGTATCCAACCCTGGCATATCCTGATAGGACCAAGCGAATACATCGGGGAATTCTTTGAGAAGCTTTATCAGATCTTCTCTGACAGTTGGACTGAGCAGTGCTCCGATCCTTATTTCTTTTCTCTCTTTTTCTGAACCCAAGTTTACCGTTTCCAACGGCTCTTTGTGAGGTTCAATGGACCTTTCCTCTTGTCTGAGTAGTCGGGAGATCTCTTCTGGAATTTCGTTGTCAACTTCTTCTTCAGCCTCGAATACCGGGAACTCAAAGTTGGAAGAAGGCATCGGATCGTATGTTTCAACGGGGTTTAAAACAAGCAATCTGCATGACGTGATGATTCGTGTTTAGAAGAGATAGAGAAAATGTAAGTGTGTGCAGTGTATTTATTTTACTGCTTGTTTCTATATTTTGAATTGTTTTTTAGGATTACCATTTTCTGAAAAAGCAAAAAGAGAAAACAGCAATTAACGCGGAAATTACAGAACGACGTTATTTTATTAACGAACAAGCCGAATCTTGAAACTACAGCCCTATAAAACAAGACTCTGTCGTTTCGGGCAAAGCGAAGAGGGAAATTTACAGAAAACGAGCCCTATTAAAACATCCGTTTCACCTGGGCAGGGTGAAAGGTTAAAGATGGCAATTACTTTGAATAACGAACGACCTTCGGAACCTCGACGGCAATCCATTGGCGGCGAACTCCTCGGTGAATCACAAAGTCTGGCACCTTCCTTGATTTGTCTTCAGAAATGACGCTGATTTCTGGTGGAGCAGGATCATTGGAATCTGTCTCCCAGGCAGAATTGTCGTAGGAGGATTCCTCTGTTGCATTTTGCATAGCATTGGTGCTCTCAGCTGTATCTCCCCATCCAGTTGGCTGGATATCTTCGAGCCTGATACGAGAGCTTTCGGGAGCAGTGTACTTGACCATAAAGTCGTATTTTCCACTTGGTTGTCCCAAAGTGTCCCAAACTTCTTTGGAACTGGAGAAGTCATCCCTCTCGATGACGTTGACCTCAGGAAAAGCATAGTTGATGAATTCAAGTCCTGCGAACATTGCGAATTCATATTCATGTTGAGTAGTTTCCGAATGACCTGAGTGTTGATCCCATGACATGGCGGGGACACAGGTATTCTGTTCAATGACGCTCAGCTGAGTTTCATTACTCGGCTGACTTTCTTGCCTCAAGTTTCCTGGGTAAGGCTGCCACATTGGCAGACCATCCATCGGGCCATAGTAATTGTGATCAAAGTTTTCTTTCATCAGAGTGTCTTCCTCTAATGAATTTGGTGGAGCACGGCATCCTTCCGGATCACAATCCCCGTAGATCATTTCGACATCTGATCTTGGTATAAATCTCAGACTTTCTGTAGGAAAGCAAAAAGTCATAGGCACCTCTTCCTGAGACATATAGCCGTCCTTGTTAAGGTAGGATTTCCATTCTTCATCTGTGTCAGAGGGATCTTCCTCATTGATAGCATGACCTATCTGAGACACTGGGTGAAGAAAACCTCCACTGTGGAAGAAGTTTTGAAGGGGATGAAGACTTTCATCGTTGGCAGCTGTCTGGGTACAGGTCGCAGAAAAACCAAGACCCTTCTTAGTTTTATTGTCAATGGGAATGACAAGCCGTCCCCATCCTTTTGTATCGGTACTCTCGACCGCTTTGATAGCATCGTTGTATGAAGAAATTGAAGTTCTTTCTTTGAATTGATTGTCCTTGCTCACCGATAGTGCTTGGAACTGAGTTCCAATAACCTCCTCGGGTTCCACACAAGTAGATGATGATAAGTAGCTCACAAGCAAGGCTTGTTCCCCACAAACCGTGACAAGTTGATCGTTCTTGACGAACTTTAGCTTTTGGTGGAGGGTTGAAGTAACCGCTCCAGCCTGATGTATCCAAGGTCTTCCTAATAAACAACTGTATGTTGCCCGGATGTCCATGACCTGGAAAGTGATTTGGAAAGTGTGAGGACCAATAGTTATGGGAAGATCAACTTCGCCGATAACTATTTTTCTGGATCCGTCGAATGCTTTGACGACGACCTCACTGACTCTCATCGGAGGGCCCTTAAATGATAATTGCGTCAAAGTGGACTTCGGCATAACATTCAGGGCTGACCCTGTGTCTACCAGTACATTGGCTAAAGCATCGCCCTGGCAGTTAATTGTAATGTTGAGCGCCATGTTATGACGACGACCCTCTTCAGGTAATTCCTCATCACTAAATCCCAAATTATTGCAGGAAGTGATGTTAGAGACAATGCTATCGAATTATCTGATTGTTACATCCTGTTCCCCAAAGGCTTTCTCCAAGACTTTCTGTAGAGCCTCTCTGTGTGCTTCTGAACTGAGTAACAGCGATAATACCGAGATCTTTAAAGGAGTCTGTAACAGTTGATCAACAATGCTGTATTCACTCCTTTGGATGAGCTTTAGTGTCTCATCTTTGTCTTTTGAAAAGTCGGGATTACCAGATTGACTGACTGGTGGATCAGGAATTTCCTCCTGAAGTTCCTTTTCTTTGTTGGATTCTCCAACCCCTCGGTTGAAGATTCGACCACTCCGTGTTACACGACTGATGTCTGCAATATTCACGACGGAGGGTAATGGAATTTCCTTTCCATTTTCAATTGTTGCACCGTATTTGTAAGGGATTGCCTTAGCTGATTCATACGGTAGTGGCCCCGGTAGATAGATGACTATGGGGACTTTTTTATTTTTCTGACCATCGTAAGTAACCTTGATTCGTTCCCGGTTGGGAACTCTAGATTCGTCAAGTAGAGGGATGATGGAAAAAACATCTCTGGTCCTATGATGACTAGAGATTGTGACAACATCCTCAACTTGATCGGCAAGGTAGTTCGGTGACCAAATGATGGGTCCTGAACCTGGATATGGACGAATTTCTCCATGATCGACCTGACCCTGAAGAGCTGCTCTCACAAGGTAACACCCTTGGTTACTTTCCGAACAGACGCTACAACTGTCATAGTTGTGTGGTGGCACCTGGCCACGCCCACTTTGAATACAATGTAACCTCACTAGGTTATCTTCCATTGATCGGACATCCTGACTTTGACGACGAGTAGGATTCCTGTGATTGATACTAATCTGTTAAGTATCTTCGTCCATATAGATTGGCATCCACCAGTGTTTTAACAAGTACTGAAGTGCCTCCTGGACAAGGCTACAACCTCGATCGTTTTCGCAACCCGCTTTACAGCTTTGATAGTCATGTGATATTAAGAATCCAAGTCGGACCTGCTCAGCATGTAACTCTACCAGGTTGGTATCCATTACGCGGATGTCGAAGACCTGAACCATATTGATTTGATAGGAGTTCCTATCATGGTAGTCTTGGATCCATCCAAGATCCATCTGACGCTGGAGGGCCTCTTGTATGAAAGAGCATCCCTGTTTGTTTACCGAGCAAATCAGATAGGAACTGTAATCGTGCCGCGGCAGATTATGATACTGGCTTTGCCTTGAGTGCATCGCCACCAAATTGACATTCATCGCACGGATGTCGTGGTTTTGAATGACGTTGGAATTCGTGTAAACCATGTTAACTCCACGAACTCGGTGCTCTTGGATCCATCCAAGATCCATTTGTTCCTGTAGAGCTGATTGCACTACCGAACATCCTTGGTTATCTTTAGAGCAGATATCACACTGGTGATAATTATGAGGTGGCACATGGCCATATCCACTCTGTCTACAATGCATCTTGACCAGATTGGTTTTCAACAAGAGTACATCATGAATTTGATAGACATTGTTAGTCTCTTTCTCAATCAGATTGATTGCAGCTTTCTCATGTTGAGGCAGCGGGTTCGTAAGAACATTAGGATTCGTATCTTTGAAAGATAAGAGCCCGCTCCTAACAAGCTTTTGCACGTCAGATTTGAAATTGAGGCAAGTCTCAATGTTATGCCCTGAACCTCCTTGATGATAAGGACATGTTTGATCCGCTTTAAACCAAAAAGGCGGATTTTCCGGAACTGAAAGGGGAGACTTAGTCTAAATGTACCCCTTAGCCAGCAGTAACGGAAACATCTCTGCGTACGTTACGGGTATAGGATCAAATCCTGGTGGCCGTGTTGTACGGTTGTTGTTATATGGAGGACGAGCCTGCTGAAGAGGTTGTTGTGTCCTTTGCTGGTCAGGTTGGCTCTACGCAACCTGAGGTTGATACGTAGGAACAGGCGCGGGGCCGATAGCAGGAGTAACAGCTGCTACTGGCTGATAACGTCGCCTTTTCTTTCTGAGAGAGATATTCCCAATATCTTGCTCTTTTTTCTTAGGGAGAGCACTACCATATTTTTTAGTACCGCTCGTTGATCCAGTGTCTTTTACCAAACGTCCTTCTCGGACGGCTTCCTCAAGACGTACACCCATGCCGACCATTTCGGTGAAATCACTGGGTGCACTGGCAATCATTCGGTCATAGTAAAATGAGCTTAAGGTCTTTAAGAAGATTTTTGTCATCTCTTTTTCCTCAAGAGGTGGACAAATCTGAGCGGCAATTTCACGCCACCTTTGAGCATACTCCTTAAAGGTTTCCTTGTCCTTTTGCGACATCGATCTGAGTTGATCTCTGTCGGGTGCCATGTCCAAATTGTACTTGTATTGTTGGACGAAGGCAGTACCAAGATCTATGAATGTACTGATCGTAGTACGGTTTAAATCCATGTACCATTTGAGTGCGGCACCGGTTAAACTATCCTGGAAGTAGTGAATCAGCAGGTCCTGATTCTCCGTCTGAGCTGACATCCGCCGAGCGTACATCACCAGATGGCTCTAAGGGCAAAAGTTACCCTTGTATTTTTCAAAGTCGGGCACTTAGAACTTGTGCGAGACTTTCACATTTGGGACCAAGCAGAGGTCTGCGGCGTCCTTTCCAAATAGATCCTGACCGCGAATGGCTTGCAGCTCCTTTTGCATTTCCAGGAACTGTTCCTGGAATTCATCCATTCTATCGAACATAGTTTCCTTCTTACCAGAAGGTGTCTATGGAATCTGTCCTTCTGGGACAGTGTGCATCACAGGGGGTGGTACCGTGACTACGACAGTAAGTCTTGGCGCCTCCCAAAGTTTGTAACCTTCAGGAGTCTTCAGTATACCCCTAGCATCTTCGCTTTCCCGAAGTTTGTAACCTTCAGGCCCAGCGGCTTCTGTTGCGATTCCCTGATCTTTAGTGATCGGCGGAACATATCCTTCCGGGATATAGTTAACAGGCATGCCCCAAGGACGATCTTTCGGCATCTGATACCTAGGATCATACTTTTCTATGATGGGCGTTGAGGTGATCTCTGAGATCACAGTTCTTTGTAGCTGAGCTTCTGCCATGGCTTGCATGTCGTTACGAAGCTTTCTCATATCCTCTCTCAGAGCGTCAATCTCTTCTTTTAACTCTCTGTTTTCTTCCTCAAGATCATCCATCTTTTTCTGACGATTGGCCCGAGTATTGTACGAATGAGACAGTTTGACTCTAGAATCGAGACACAAACGTGAGATTCGTAGGTAAGAAGAATACGCGATGTGAGAATGATGAATGCAATGATTATATTAATTGTTGTTTTTTGGTTTAATAAAAATAAACTTCGACAATTAGATTGCAAATATCAAACAGTGGGGAAACCCCTTTTTATTGAAATTCAAAGGATTACAGAAATGGAAATACAGTAGATTACAAAGTGCAGAAACAGAAACCTAAACTAATGGGTCCCGAGTCCTCTTCTTTGACCTGGGCGCTTGGGCCGTTGTCGGGTTGTCATTCCTTTGCCAAGTGAAAGGAGTGAGCAAATTCCTTTGGTCATCCTGATTCTCTATTGCATGCTGCTCCAAAATTTCAATCAGAGCATCTTTCTCTTTTAGTAGTTGTTGTATTTGGATACACTCTACGTCGAGGGTGCGGTACTTGTTCTTCCAAGATCTTCTTTCCTTTTGAACTTTGTTGAGAGTAACCTGAAGCTTTTCAGTTTCCGTCATGAAGTACATGACAGATTCCCTCGGTGGAAGAATTTCGTAACGAGGATAAGGCATCTTTAGCTTGAGAGCTCTAGTTTGTACCCAATGGAGATAAGGCTCCACTGAGACACAGTCCGGTTTTCCCAGAGACTCTCGTCCTTTCTTATGAACCTGTTTCCAAGCTTGCACTATTTCCATCTTTAGTGCTCTGTCATTTCCTCCTTCCTTGAAGAAAAGACCTTCCAGATGAACACCCAGTGGGATGTGTCTCATCGGGTATCCAAATTGACGAAGAGCCAATATCGGATGATAGTTGATTCCTCCTTTAGTTCCTATGAGGGGTACGCTGGGGAAGTTTCCACAACGGTCAATGATTCTGATTCCCTCATAAATCCTATTACACCAATCTATATTGGAATTGGTGAGAGACATGATCTTCTGCGACCAACGTAAGACACTCTTGCAATCCCAAAAAGCAGCAGACTTGGGAAAGTGCGAGATAAACCATTTATAAAGCAGAGGTACACAGCATGTGATCTCCCCTCCATTGTACAAATTTCCTAAGTGTACAGAATGATACGCATCTGCGAGCAAAGTCGGCACAGGGTTTCCAATGAGAAAAACCTTAATATCGTTGATATCGACGAAGTTATTGATGTTGGGAAACAAAAATAACCCGTAGGTGAGCAAGACAAAGATGCTTTCAAAAGCAGTCCCGTTCCCTATATTAGCGAAGTATAGAGCTTTCTTTGTTAAGAACTGGGCTGGCAAACCTTGGATGCCACCCTTAGTGGTCATGTGAGTCCTGACCTCATACTCGTCCAAATGAATTGCTCTTGCAATAGTCTGATTCTTTGGTATTTCTTCCAGTCCAGAAAACGGAGCTCGATCAGTGATATGTAAATCAGTCTGATGAGAATACTCCTCCAGCGTTGGTGAGAGCTGGTAATCCGGGAATATGAAGCAGTGATAAACTGGATTGTAGAACTGAATGAGCGCGTCCATGATCCCCTTAATCACATGGACTCTTAACAGTGGTAGCAAACCACCGTGCTTGGCTCTGAAAGCCTCTGGGTTAACGATCATCCTCGCTAACCTTCTCAAATCCCCTAGTTTTGGAACCTTGAAGGTATACTGGCGAGTTCTCCTTCTACCGAAGTCCATTAGCGTAATCCTTTTCTCTGATATTTGCAATCACAATCTTAGTTTAATTTGAAAAACAGAGAGACTAGAAGAGAAGTTTTTTGAATGTTTTAATGTTTTATTAAATGAATGCATGAATGCAGCACACAAAAACATAGAAAAAACATGGGGTCAAAGGGTCGTTGTCATGAAGTCAAGGCTCTACCCATCCCCAAAGGTTTATACTAGGGTGATTTTTGTACCTGTACTCATTATCATCAGCTCCTCCCAGGAAGGCAGACAACAAGCGGATCGCCAGCGAGTTGTGTACAATCTTAGAGTAAGTGCTATTCACCGAGAATAGATCACCAGCCTCAAATGAGGGTAGTATCGCGTAACAGCTATTTCCGATAGCTTCCGCACTACGAAAGGGTTTGGCTCCTCAGCTTCTCAGACTTAACAACCGGCCCATTGGCTATAAGAGTGAATGGGTTGCGTTGGTCAGCCTCCACTGAGGTTGATGGTCGACCCCGTCGCCATCACTTATCTTAAGTGTATACTCATTCTCACCACATGCGGCATCACACGCATTCCCAGTAGCAGAAAAATAAACACGTATAGCAATTAGGAAAAGCAATATATATATTTGTCCTAATTATCCTAGACCTTTAAATCTAAGAATCCTAAGTTCCTGACAGAAATGGGTTCCCCGGCGGAAGCCCCAATCTGTGGTTCTCAGCCAAAGAGATGGACCAGCATAGGTCAATCTTTCTCCTTAGCAGAGTTCCCATTTTCTGTGGAAAACGGGGATGATGCCCTAAGGCAGAAAATGACTCTGGCAACGAATCCCCAGCAGAGTCGCCATTTTACAAGGAAAACAGAAAGAAAGACCGGCCCCACCGTGGGCGCCACTTTTCTGTAGCGAGCGATTTTGGACGCGGTTCTTAAGCGCTGGTCGCTCTCTGCGGTTTGAGCTTAAACTACAGGTCGATTCATTTTTTATCCTATTGTGAGCTGAATAAGGAAGGGAAATAGATGTCTCCAATTAACCCTGCTTTGCATACTGAGTTTAAACAGCGGTCTGTTAGGTTACGGATGCTATCAATGTGGGGGGGCCTTGTACTGGTTATTTGTATTTTCGCCAGTACGGTTCTCTTTCTTTCTATCTAGGCAGAAGGTTTCTGGCGGGGAACAAGGATTAGGATGTTAGGACTGATTCTTTTGAAATACTGCTTTTGATTGATGGAGATATGGGATTTGGGTTTTTTGTTGATTGCGCTCTCTAAGATCTTTTCTTTCGATCTTATGCCTACGTATACCCGTTTACCGAAACAGGGAAATCAGAGCGTTCGTAGTTCCTCCTATTTTATGGGAGGAAATTGGTTTTTGGTGTCTTGTTCAAAGCCCAAGACGTGAAGCGAAAGGTAGTTTGTATCTTGTTCAAAGCCCAAGATGTGAAGCTGAAAGGTAGTTTGTATCTTGTTCAAAGCCCAAGATGTGAAGCTGAAAGACCTCGACTTTAGAGAGAATTTGTCATCTCTAAAGAGGGGAGAAGGAGAATTACTTTAACTGGGATACGCGGATCCGAGCAATGCCATAATTTCCTTAAAAGGGGTTTTAACCTGAAGGAGAAGACTTTAACTCAGTGTAGAGCAATGCCATCTTTCCTTAGGAATTTCTCATGCTAAAAGAGGGACAGTGGCATGGATATAGATGATCCAGAGGCTTGCCGCTTACAGCGATATGATGAAGGGAAAGGAGTTGTTAATATTTGTATACTATGAACGAGGCACAGCTTCGATGCTAAAAGGTTTATTGGATCAACCAGTGGTTTTCTTATACAAAGCCTAAGAGGAGGCTAATTTGTGTCTCGTACAAAGCCCGGGAGAGAGGCGAAAAGATTTTGACCCGACGATGGAGTCTTTTGGTATCTCGTATAAAGCCCGAGATGGAGGCTATTGTTTGTTTGACTCTACGAGGGAGTCTTTGTGTCTCGTACGAAGCCCAAGATAGAGGCTAAAAGTTTGACTCAACAAGAGAGTGTTTTTGTATCTCGTACGAAGCCCGAGATGGAGGCTAAAGGTTTGTTTCAGTTGAGTGACAGATCCAATATACTGATTTTAAAAGAGAAAATCAGTTCTTATATGAGCAACAATGTACTCAGGGATTTGATTTGAGGATCAGGGATATTTCCTTCTCTTTGAGGAAATGGGAAATCCAAAGGGTATTGAGACTATCCGAGTTTGCGGGTTTCCTTCCTATTTAACGAAGGGGGTCACTTGAGAATGTCTTTGAGACTCAAGGAAGTTAGACTGTCCAAGTCTAGAGTTTTTTTCTTTTGTACTATGCTTTGAGAAATAGTAGTAGACTCTATGAAAGGACTGTTCTATGAGGATGACTAGGTTCTGTTCCTATACCTCTTGGAGGTCGTCGGGACAATTTGTACGAAGCCCAAGAGGAGGCTGGAAACTTTTAAGAAGCCGACGGGTCCTTGTACGAAGCCCAAGAGGAGGCTATCATTCCCGAAGGAAGAGATCATTATACGAAGCCTAAGAGGAGGCTGTGAATACTTCTAAGAAGCCGTAGAGTCCTTGAATAATGCCCAAGAGGAGGCGGGGTTGCTTTTAAGAAGCCTGTGGGTCCTTGAACAATGCCCAAGAGGAAGCCGATGCTTTTAAGAAGCCCGTGGGTCTATCATCTCCTTTCCATTAGGAGAGATAACTCTTTTAAAGATAAAAACCACTGGTAAACGTGCGAGGTTTACTATCCAACGACTTTTAGCTTTTAAAGAGGGTTCCTTAGTTAAGGTCCAAGATTATGACCGTAGTGGGTACCCAAACCCCGAGACATTCAAGGCAAGCTATCCACAAGGAATAGATCAAGTTAGGAAAGTTCGAGAATTTGGAAGAAACTCAAAGATGCCATTCACGGAGAATACATTCATCTTGGGGAGTAGAGCTTCTTGACGATTCCTAAGGAGGACAGCCGAAGAGAAGACTGTATCTGGTGCTCATATTGGGGATCTAGGCGTCTATTTCTACGAATAAACGAAACGGCGTCACCAAGTTCTAGACGTAGTTGCCGGGGAAACTCGAAATATCTATACTATTATTACACAGTAGATATGAGTTTATGAAAGGAGACTTACAGTGAGCAGCCCCACAATACAGTTTATAATATGAAAGCAGTAAATGAAAGCGATAACCACTTACTCGGTTGTAGTGCTTCCATGCTGTTTGGTTAGTTGTTCAACAAAGAAAGATTGAAAACAACAATATATTCAAAATCAAAGGAGAAAGTGCTTTGAAAAAGAAAGATTTGGGGCTTACAGCTCAAGGAGAGGCCCAGGGTTTTATCAGTGAGCGCACTGTTTGAACTTTGTACAGAGGGACTTATACAAGTGACTGGGGCCCAAAATGGTTTTCTGTACAAAGGGATGGGTCTTACACTCTCTCAAGAGGCCCAAAAAGGTTTAAAGAAAAAGAGTGGGGCTTATAACACGAGGGTAGGCCCAAATGATTTTTTCGTTTAAAAATGGCGATCGCGCCGAGGTTTTCTTTTAACGCGGAGGGAATTATACAATAAGTGAGGCCCAAAATGTTTTGGTTAAAAGGGGGATTGGGTCTTACACTCTAATAGAGGCCCAAAGTGTTTTGAATGGGTCTTATAGCTCAAGGAGAGGCCCAGATGATTTTTATTTTTAAACGGGCGACGATCGCGCCGTTTACTTGTACAGAGGGACTTATACAATGAGTGAGGCCCAAAAAGTTTTTGTACAAGGGGGGATGGGTCTTACACTCTCTCAAGAGGCCCAAAGAGTTTTGAAAATGATTTATGAGGGTTGAATTAATCCAAAACCCTAATTTGTTTTCAAAATGTATTTAATTGAATAAAAATTCAATTAAAATGATCAAAAATTGTTTAACTCATGGAAAACAAATTGTGATCTTGGATTAATGCTTCAAAAATTAAGTATTGACCTACAAAATAATTAGAAAGCATTAAAAGTTGCAAAATCAATGTAGAAAAAATATTTAAAATGCCAAAAACAATCAAAATATTAATTCTTTACAAAAATATCAATTATATGAAATAAATAATATTTTTGGGATTTTTTGTGAAAATAAAATATTTTAACATTTTTGTGAATTATTAAAAAAAGAATCAACTCAAAATCATTAAAACTCAGAGAGAAATTAATTTTTGAATCAATTAAACAAAATCACAAAATTCAAATATTTGAATATATGAAAAATGGCGCCAAGAACAGCTGAAGAACACGCGCGTGTTCTTGGTTTCTCAGATTTGCATTTTCTATCCAATCTCCATGAATACGTAATCATATCATGTAATCCACATATCATTATGCTCGCCTCAACCTCACGATCATGTCTATGTACTTTAATTTCATTTAAATTAAACATACAACAAGAAATCACGAAGAGACCTCAAGAACCCTAATTTTTGCATGAAGGCTAGGATTTTTGATACACGATTCAAACAATGCAATTAATTGAGGGAAAACATTCCATGCATGATTATGAACATATGGCCAAATTATTGTGCGAGGAAATATGCATAGATTGAGAGATGACCAAGTATGTGCTTACCTCCAAGCCGTGACAGCAAGTTCAAAGTGATTTTTGATTTGGAGGTGTTACAGATGAGTTGTGATGATCTGGACAGCTTCCCTACACCCTAAGTGTTTGATCAGCTCATATGTGATGTATGTGAGGTGTGTGAGTGATTGGTTTGATTGGAATTGCTCTCAAACTCAAAACCCGATAGTGACTTGCCTTAGAAGGCAAAATTGGAGTGAAAGAAGAGATTTTGAGGAAAGCATATGTTAGATGGCTTTGGTGTACTTAAACTGACCACAATTGAGATCTATTTATAGTAGAGCAAGTTTGTTTTGCAAGGAATAGTGCATGGCAGCTGGTAAGTAGGTTTGGCCAATGTTGGCAAATGAAAATCCAAGTCTCCTCTAGCCATTGACTAGAGGTTAGGGCACAGAGCTGTGGTCCCCTTGGTCTTGGATAAGTCTTGACTGATTTCAGATGAGAATGGCTCAGTCCATGCCACCTTGATGGTTTCATTGAATGCCTCATTCCAAATTTGAAGTCTTGTCCCTATTTTGGCAATTCTAGGTTCAACATGCTATTTCTTGTTCCATGGACTTTGGAGGCTTGGCTCAGTGATTGTCCCCTTTAGATTCAATCCTCTGAGGTGTCCAAGTGGATAGGAGCAATTGAATTTGGCTGATTTTGGCAAATCGAGCCAAAATGCAAATTCTGCCTTGCCTTTGACAGATTTCAGCAAGGCAACTTGCCAATGTCATATCTCATGGTGTAAGTTGAATTTGGTAATGTTCTTGACCATTTTGGAAAGTCCTTACATGATACAACAAATGTTTGAACATGTTTGGTTTTGATCTCTTTTGAATCCAAGTGAAAAATCCCCCTACATTTGGCAAAAAGTGAAGCAGAATCTGACTTAGTGAAAATTTCACTAAGTGTTGGAAAAAGTGACATTTTCACTTTTCAGCCACTTTGATCACTCCATAACTCAAAATCCTTAATGAATTGGAATAACTTGTAGTTGAAGTTTTTGTAGGTGATAATGAGGGCTACAAATCCATCTTTGGATGAGAAAAAATGGCCTTGTGGTTTAGGAGTTATGGTCCTCCAAAGTTGGTACCTTTGCCACTTTATTTTTAACTTAGAAAAATTTCTAAGTTTTATGGTTACCCCTTTTACAAGTTATCTCACTTTTCTTGATTTTTCTTGATGAATGATGATTCAAATCATACATTAACATCATTTTAGGGTTAAAAATCCATTTTGTTGAAAAATCTCAAAAAGTCAAAGTTGACTTTTGTGCACAGTTGACTTTTTATCAGATGAATTCCAAACTGTGCAATTCTTCAGGAAATCATGTCCTTGACCTAAATCAAACTTGATGGACATGTTCCATGGGTGTCATAGGGTATATTCAATCATGTATTAGGGTTTGGGAGCATGTCTTGGTCAAAAGTCAAAGTTACAGTTGACTTTTCTCTTAAAACCCTAATTGTGGTGCAGATGAAATTGAGACTTGTTGCTCAAGCTTCTTGGATCAATCCATTGTTCCAAATGGATCAATATGGTATATTAGAGACCCTCAAATCATCTCTTGAGGTCTTGGCTCATGGTTTGTCCCAAAAGTCAACTTAGGGGTGAATTAGGTCAAGAAACCCTAATTCCTGATTTTTGATGAATGCATCCCCTGAGGCAAAATTGACTTGATGCATGGGTTCATGAGGTTCCATGAAGTATATTAGGTCATGTTTTGGATCATTGCCTTGTGCCCAAATGAAAATTTCCATCTGGAGGCCCTGGTCGACCAAAACCCTAATTTGGTGACACTGTCGATCTTGAGACTTGATCCACCTAAAAGGGAGCAGCCTTGTGCTTAATCCTTGAAGTGGGAGTCCTTTTTGATCCATTGTGGATATTTAAGAGATTAGACAAGTTGAATATCATGTCATTTCTTGATTGATCCTTTGTCTAAGCACTCAGAGAGGGCTTGAAACCCTAATTTTGATTGTATTGGATGCTCACCCATCTTTGGGGAGACTGATGAAGCATGATGGTTCATCCATATTGTGATGATGATTTTCACAATGATGGGAAATCTAAGTGGTCAAAATTTGGGGTATTACACTCTGCATCGACCACATCATCTAATGTAATCACACATTCTTGCAATCTTGCAGGAATGTGTCTTGTTCGTCGAGGTCTGCTTGGGCCTGCTTTAGCTCTGACTTCTTCTTGTCAAACTTCTCTTTCGACTTCACTAGTTAGTTCTTCACATAAGATTCTCACTGAATCCTTCTTGACATTCTGAGTTCAATCCCATTCTTTAAGCTCATTTATGATCACGTCCCTGTTGATCACAACCTGCTTATTCACTGGGTCGAAAACCTTGTAACCTCCATTCGAATGATATCCTATCAAGAATATCTGATTTGACTTGTCACCAAGCTTCCTTCTCAAATGATCTGGAACATATCTATGTGCTTTAGATCCAAACACCTTCAAGTGACTGAGGCTAGGCTTGACACTAGACCAACATTCTTCTGGTGTGATTCCTTCAAGCTTCTTTGTCGGACATCTGTTTAATATGTATGTTGTTGTCTGTTGTACCCCAAATTTTACCCTTAGATTCTTTGATCTTTTGCATATCATTAGAAGTAAACAATTTTTGCATTTTTAGTTAAATATTTCATTGATCATCAATCAAGTGCTGTTATCGATTTTGTCATTCCACTTTAAATTTTGTTTTCTTATTTTAAGATTTATTTAGAAGTTATTTAGTAAATCCAATTTAGTTTATCTTTTACATAGTTTGTATTCAATTTAATCTATTTTTAATTATAGTTTAATTTCTAATTTTAACTTATTTTAACTTTAGTGTAGCTATTACTTTTATTTTAAATTAATTTAATTTAGTTTACTTTTAAGTTTAATTTTAATTCTTTTTCTAATTTACGCTTAGTTTTTAAATAGTTTCATTTAATTTTTATTTTTTTTTCATTATTGATTATTATTATTAGTTATTATTACTTTTATTACTATTATCTTATTATTATTATTATTATTCTTTTCAATACTTAATTTAATTTTAACATTACTGTTTTTGAGGTAAACGTAGTATATAAGTTTTGTAAAAAGGGGTTCTGGTCCAGTTTTATCTTTAATATATGTACAATAGATTTTGTTTAAATTTTTAGTAATAATAGTACATATGTTACAGGCCTACAACATTAACCAAAAGCTTCTCCAAAATCCTGAACTTTTTCTGCTGCTCACAGCACAGACACACCACCCCTCATGATACTCCCATATCACAGCTTTTCCCTCTTTTATGCTGCACTTTGTATCTTACTTTTTCTCTTTTTTTCAATTGAATATTATAATAAAATTCTCTCCACAGACGAATCATTCTGACTGCACTTGAGAAACAAAACTTCACCCATCTGCTATCACACTACAAAAGGAGACTCCCTCATTTGAAAACAACACACGAACAAAAAACTTTAATGGCCTCCCTCACTACCACATTTTCTCTTCAACAACTCAAATCCATCACTACACATCCTACTCACCAGCCACCCGCATCATCTCTCTTTTTTTTCTCATCAATACTTCCGACCATCACCATCTTGATATCACCGCTCCCTCTTTCATTTTCAAAAAAGAAAAAGAAACAATATTCCACCTCTTCAAAACACAAACTCTTCTATCCATGAAACTCGACCGTCTCAGTTAGGAATGCAAGAGCAGAATATAGTTGTTGTTGTTTGACCGTGCGGGAGTGATCCAAACTCAACTCTGTTTTGTAACATTAACAGCACAGCAAGAGTTCGGTACCAATAACGACATTTCGATTCGGTGGAATAATTTAGTTTCTGTGTTATTGTTGTGAGTTCATTGCAGATCCGATTTCACATTCACGAGTTGGTTAGCTAGTTGACAGTTTGAATTTTTCACTTCTGTACACGGTCGGGACACCATGAAGATGACGAGTTGAAGAACTTCGTGATGATATATGCTGTTGGCATAAACTTGTGTCGGCTATTTAACGTCGGTAATATTCCAGTTTCGAGTTTCTGTTTGAGCCTGTGGTTTACCAAGCTAATTGGTGTTTTAATTTAAATTGTCGTGTCGATTTTGTATTGAGTTTGATTGTTGCATTTTTCTGTCATTTGATTCTTGATATTGTACTTAATTTTTGCATATTGAGTGTCTGTTGTGTTGAGGTCTCAATGTTACAATTTGCTTTTCCTTAAATACTGGAATTGTTGGTTAGATTTAGTGGTTAAATATTGTGTTCTTTTCTGTTGGTTAAAAGCTAGTTGTGAAATACTTTCCTTTTGGCTTAATCAAATTAGTACACCACGTCAGTGATACTGCATACTTAAGAAAGAACAGTAACCCTTTTATTTTATACTTTGACTTTTTTGTTTATATTTGTTTGTTTAAATATTAAAACATTAACATGTAATTTAGCTACACACTTTTGTTATATACATTTGTTCTTTATATATACATATGAAAATATAGTTAGTGGTTGATTATTTAGTTAGATTGATAATTGATTAGCTAATTATACATTTTAGAATTTTAGATTTTTTTTATTTAATTAGACTTTAGACTTTTAGTTTTATTAGAATTTTAGCTTTTTAATCATAATCTAGTTTATTTAGTTTTAATTAGGTTTTAATTTTATTAACTTTTAATTAGATTTTAATTTTATTAATTTTTTATTAAAATTTAAGTTTAATTAATTTTTAACTAGAACTTAGTTTGAGTAGTTTTTAATTAGATTAGAATTTATTTAGAATTGATTTAGAATTTAACTTATTTAGCTTTTAATTAGAATTTGATTTAATTAGTTTAGTTTAATTAGTTTTGTTTTTAGAATTTAGTAAATTAAGTTTTTATTAGACTATAGTTTAATTAGTTATTTAGTCTTTGGTTTAACTTAATTAGATTCTATTTTATTTAATTCTTAATTTCATCTTGTTTTATCATCATATTTTCATTTTAGTCCTTAATTCAGGATGTTCAATTGTAAGTTTAATTTTGTTTGCATTTGACTGTGATTAATACCTGATCCGTGAAGCCCATTCTTTCATGATTTATCTGTTTGCCTCATTCCAAAGGAAAGGTCATTCCCATTGACTATCATGTCATTTAGTATAGCCTTATCCATCATTCCCTTATCTCACGTCGCCGAGCGATCGAGACTTCTTTCCCTGTTTTAACCTAGCCTTAGGTTTGGAGTCGCCGCACTCCATGTAGGTGTCTTGCTGTCAGACCCTGCTTTCCCGTCGAGACTTGCATTTCCCGTTTTACCTAGCCTTAGGTTTGGAGTCGCCGCACTCCATGTAGGTGTCTGGCTGTCAGACCCTACCTTCCCGTACTCACTACATTCCCTTCCCAAGAGATAGCCATTAATCTCTTCTCCTTCACGACGGTCTAACCATTCACAATCCTTTCATAAGAGATAGCCATTAATCTCTTTCTCCTCAACAATCAATCCTCACAAGCTTTTCACCCTGTTTTCCCTTGGAACCTTGACCACAGTCAAGAGTTCCTCACCCCCAGTTAAGGGAACTACGATTGCTCTGATTTCTCAAGTTCACCTTGAGAATACGTAGGCATAGGATTGCGAGATCCTAACGAGCTACCTTTTTCTTTTTTTCATCTTTTTCCTTTACATTTGATGCCTTCTCGGATTCCACATTTTCTTTTTGCACCCTTAGGCCATACTTAGTGTATATACCTTTAGGTCTTTACCTTAGCACATTTTCCTTAGCAAGCAAACATAACATAACACAAATACTAACAAGAGGTTCCCGTAGAGTACTACGGATACTTAGGGTGTTAATACTTTCCCTTTGTATAACCAACCCCCGAACCTAGATTCTCTTATTAGGGTTTCCGTTCTTTACCCTTTCCTTTGGATAAATCAAAGCTCAGTGGTGAATTTTATGTTTTGTGATTCAAGTTAATTCAATAGCTTGATATCCGATTCTCAGCGCAACAGAAATGGCGACTTCACTGGGGACCTCCCCTAAGAGGGTTAAGCCTATCTTGTTTATGTTTGTGTTTTCTTACATGTTTGCTTGCTTTTATATCTGTACATATTCATATCTGTATATATATATCTGCTTGTGCTTGGGTTTTCTGTATGCAGGGTTGCTACTTTGAGTGGTGAGGATAAGTCCTAACCCGGACTTGAGCGTACACATATGATAGGATCGTGGACATAGTCAAGGAGACTTCGAGGGAGAAATCTCAAAGGAGTTGACTTGAGGTTCCACACTCAGTTGAGGCCCTCTTGGGGGTGGTATATGCTGAACGAGCAATCGTGAATGCGTTGCCACTTTCGACCTAGGAGCCCGTGACACTGATGACCATTAGTTACCCTTTACCCCACCTGGCCTATTTAGGATGTAGTGCGATGATTATGAGGGAGTAATCCTAAATGATTGCTACGCGATACTACACTCAGACGAGACTCTCTTGAGAATTTTATTAATCACCGAGCAATTGGGAAGTTGATAAAATCTGAAAGATGGGTTGTCGACTCTGGGAACTCTTTAGAACCTTACTCTGCAAATACAAGAACCCTAGTACACACCATGTGGTTGGTTCTTTACCTGGACTTCATGCTGTGATCTCGAATCCTTGATCTTGTTGCATGTGTTTTGTATCCTGTTTGCATTGCATTGCATATCATTTGCATCTTTGCATGATTCATTGCATACGTCTGTCTGTCCAGTTACTCATCTCCAGCTGTCTCTATATTCCAGAGTTTGTCTGTGAGTCATCAAACTAATTTCTCGACACCGATACAGGACTAGAGCTAACATCAGATGCAGAATGTCAAGAACAACCCTCTGCCAGGGCAAGTGAAGCTTCAGTCGACTTCAGCTCAGCTACTTCTTAAAGACAGGACAGCTTATCCTTGTGTTTGATTAGTCACTAGGCCTTGTTTTCTTGTTGTTTGCATATTCCTTATTTTGTACTGGCTGTTTACCTTCAATCATGTTTGTACTTTCAAAATTAATGAAATGAGCATTGCAATTTTTGATTCAATTCATTTGTGGTTTCTATTTACATCTCAATGCTTTCTTTTTCAATAAATACTTTATCTCTTTTCCATTTTCTTTTTGATTATGCAAAGATTAGAGGGAGGATGATGAAAACGTTATACCCATAATTGTTGTTGGTATGCTTTTAAATCAAAACTTTGCTGACGATGTAAGGCATTATTTCAACTCCCGAACACCAGAGACATAAGGAAGATAACCCCTCTTTAACCCCTTCGAGCCTTGAAGTAGGAGTTTCTTTTCTTTACAAATAAAAACCCGCAATCTTAACCTGGGGCAGGGTAGTTCTCAGTTAACTTGATTATGCATTCAAATACAAGAGTTGCATTCAAGACGCCTGTCAACAAAAGGGTGCATTCACAAATTTTCCTTCGCACACAACAAGCAAGTGTCGAAGATGTCTTTCAAGTCAAACGCCAATGATGGTTCACTGTAATCATTAAGCCAGGCAGTCACTAAAAAAGGAGAGTGAAAGAAAAAAATCAAAATAAAAGCCCGCTAAGTCAAAACCTATGAAGGAGACTTAGGCAAAAGTTGGGGCATCCAGCTGGCTGTAAGCTCAAATGACACAGTTCAGGCAAAAGTTAGGGATAACAAAAATCATTCAAGAGGTTACCAAAATCCTCAAAGATAAAATGAGTTGACTGAGGTCCTCACCAAAAAACAACAAAATATTGTGAGAAGCAATGACTGCCATTTCAAAGTCTCTTAACTTCTGAACCATCATCATTATTATCATCAGTGCAATTCCTAACTCATGGGAATTTGAGTGCATAGTTTGAGTTAACTGAGCATAAGACTGGAGATCATCACGTAGATTGGGTGGGTCACAAATAAACTTTGAGCCTTTATCTTTTGTTTCTTAAACCGTGAACCAGACCATGTTATAACCCTCAAAAGACCTAATTGAAGCAAGGTTATTTTGAAAGCATACTACAGCAAGGTTGCGTAAACTGACTCCAAAAGATCTTTGCAGATCACCTATTTTGGGTATTACACCCTTTGTTTAAACTTTTCACTTTAATGTCTTGAACCACCGTGTTCTAACCAGTATCCCATATACTTTGCACCTGTTTCAAAATGATTTTGATTTCAAAAGTTGCATGAACTTTGCATTTACCACGTTTATACAAATACTTTTGTTTGCAAACTAGCTTTCTTCTTAAGGAGTTTTCAAACAGTTAAGAAACTTGGTCAGTGATCCTATCAGGGGCAAGTTCCTTCCATATCCTGTTGAGAATCAGTTCAAGATTTGTGGTTTAATGGCGACTTCTTAGAATTGGTTTATACAGAAGATTTTTCAAGACTCAGACTGGGGCAAGCCTTCCCGGTGTACAGTAAAACAATCATCTTTCAAGACTCAGACTGGGGCAAGCTTTCTAAGAGCACCATGAAACGGTCATTTCCAGAATCAATCAAATTGAAGCAAAGATCAGTTCATCTACAACTGTCAGCTAATCTGGGGCAAGTTACTTGAAGAATCCCCAAGCAGCTCTCCATCCTTATTTACGAGGATCATCACTAGATACAGTTTATTAGTGTGGCAAAGATGTGTTTAGCAGAAGCATCTCTAGTCCCCAGACAGAATGGCAGTGATCTCCGTGTTGAGGAATCAGTCTCCTAGTCTTGTCTTCTCACCAAAAGAGTCGAGCGGTGTCATCTGCATTTGTATTTGATCATATATCATCTGCATAATTCATATACATATGCATATCATGAGTGTTTCATCCTCATTTGCATTTCTCCCGAGGTCGTGTCGTTATCCACGTCTTACCTTACCAAAATGTTACCTATCCTATTCATACAGTGCCATTCCTGAATGTTGTCATTCTCTTGCGCATCTAATCTTGTTGATAGATGTTGGTCTTCTCTCATTCCAGTGCTATTCCTGGATCTTTATATTCTCTCACTCCAGTGCCATTCCAGGATGTCTGTCTCTTGTGATCTCCGGGGCCATTCCTGGATATCTTGGAAGTTTTGCCTCTCTTTTGTAATCCTCATCAAATTTGCTTGGATATCTTTCAGTGTCATTCCTGAAAGTCTTATTTGTTCATCCCTGGATGAGTTTTCTCCGTTGCATTCAGTGTCATTCCTGAATGTCTTTCTCACTATCATTCGATACCATTCCTGAATATAGTGATTTACCTTTACTTTTAGTGCCATTCCTGAAAGTTCACAGTCATTTAACGCTATCTTGGATATTGTGATTTCAGCTTTTTCCACATTTATCCAATACTTTCTTGGATACTGTGATTCCTCTTATCCAATGCTTTCTTGGATCTCTACCTTTCTCATGTTTATCTGATGCTTTCTCAGATGCCGTGATTTGTACCTTTCATTCAAAGCCATTATTGGATGACTGGTGTCCTTTTGTCCAATGCTTTCTTGGATTCTTACTATTCACATTCATCTAAAGCTATTATTAGATATTGTGAGTTATGCCTTTCATTCAAAGCCATTATTGGATGTCTGGTTTCTCTACCATCTGATGCCTTTCCGGATGTGTCTCTCTTTCTGATATTTTACCAGATCGAGTCTTTGTTCACATTCATCTAAAGCTATTATTAGATATTGTGAGTCATACCTCTCATTCAAAGCCATTATTGGATGTCTAGTTTCTTTACCATCTGATGCCTTTCCGGATGTGTGTCTCTTTCTGATATTTTACCAGATCGAGTCTTTGTTCACATTCATCTAAAGCTATTATTAGATATTATGAGTCATACCTCTCATTCAAAGCCATTATTGGATATCTGGTTTCTTTACCATCTGATGCCTTTCTGGATGTGTGACTCTTTCTGATATTTTACCAGATCGAGTCTTTGTTCACATTCATCTAAAGCTATTATTAGATATTGTGAGTCATACCTCTCATTCAAAGCCATTATTGGATGTCTGGTTTCTTTACCATCTGATGCCTTTCCGGATGTGTGTCTCTTTCTGATATTTTACCAGATCAGGTCTTTGTTCACTTTTATCCAAAGCCATTATTAGATATTGTGAGTTATACCTTTCATTCAAAGCCATTATTTGGTGACTGGATTCTTTTTATTCAATGCCATTCTTGAATGCAGCCTCTGTTCACATTCATCTGATGCCATTCTCAGCTATTATGATTTGTACCTTCCATTCAAAGCCATTATTGAATGCTTGGTGTCCTTTTATTCAATGCCATATAGTCTTGTTTGCCCACCTTCATCTAAAGCCATTATTAGATATTGTGATTTGTACCTTTCATTCAAAGCCATTATTGGATGACTGGTTTCTTTTTACCTGATGCTTTCTCAGATATTGTGATTTGTACTCTTCATTCAAAGCCATTATTGGATGTCTGGTTTCTTTTGCCATCTGATGTTTTCCGGATGTGCCTTTCTCTGTCTTTTCTGGCTTTTTCTTGAAGATCCCGTTTGAACTCTTCAGTATAAGAAACTCCTAGAAAATCTTTTATTGATGTCTATCCTTTCATTTCAAATTGATTCCCAGTGGAGATCATGTCCTCTTTCTGGTTCCATGCCCAGTAAAGAGTGTATTTTCATTTCCCCAGTGTCATCCGGTCACCTATAAGCCTGTCGTCCATCTCCTTGGACTTTTCCCCAGTGAAGAGCACCTCTCTGGCTCCCATTCCCAGTGAGGACCTGTAGGACTTCCTCTTTATGTTTCTATCCCCGGTGCATCCTTAGAGTCTCCCAGTGAGTCTTTTGTTGGTCAGCCTGTATCCCTAGTAAATTTTCCTTGTGAATATTAACCTTCATCCTTCCCCAGTAAGGCTCATCTGTGGTGGTTTGCTCTTTATTTATGGAGTCTGTCTGCATTTTGGCATTTACCTTTCAATCATTATCATCATACTGGAAATTCATGGCATGTCTGCATTTGCATGTCTGTTAGCTGTCCTTAGCATCTGCATTCCATCTAAGGGCAAAATTTCCGGCTTACTATATTTAAATACCTTTCACCGTGATCTCTCGAGGATTTCTATCCCTCGTGCCATCCGATGAAGCTATTTAAATAGGGGCAACCGTTGTACCCCAAATTTTACCCTTAGATTCTTTGATCTTTTGCATATCATTAGAAGTAAGCAATTTTTGCATTTTTAGTTAAACATTTCACTGATCATCAATCAAGCGCTGTTATTGATTTTGTCATTCCACTTTAAATTTTGTTTTCTTATTTTTAGATTTATTTAGAAGTTATTTAGTAAATCCAATTTAGTTTATCTTTTACATAGTTTGTATTCAATTTAATCTATTTTTAATTATAGTTTAATTTCTAATTTTAACTTATTTTAACTTTAGTGTAGCTTTTACTTTTATTTTAAATTAATTTAATTTAGTTTACTTTTAAGTTTAATTTTAATTCTTTTTCTAATTTACGCTTAGTTTTTAAATAGTTTCATTTTAATTTTATTTTGTTTTCATTATTGATTATTATTATTAGTTATTATTACTTTTATTACTATTATCCTATTATTATTATTATTATTATTATTATTATTATTATTATTTTCAATACTTAATTTAATTTTAACATTACTGTTTTTGAGGTAAACGTAGTATATAAGTTTTGTAAAAAGGGGTTCTGGTCCAGTTTTATCTTTAATATATGTACAATAGATTTTGTTTAAATTTTTAGTAATAAAAGTACATATGTTACAGGCCTACCACATTAACCAAAAGCTTCTCAAAAATCCTGCACTTTTTCTGCTGCTCACAGCGCAGACACACCACCCCTCATGACACTTCCATATCACAGCTTTTCCCTCTTTTATGCTGCACTTTTTCTGCTGCTCACAGCGCAGACACACCACCCCTCATGACACTCCCATATCACGGCTTTTCCCTCTTTTATGCTGCACTTTGTATCTTACTTTTTCTCTTTTTTTCAATTGAATATTATAATAAAATTCTCTCCACAGACGAATCATTCTGACTGCACTTGAGAAACAAAACTTCACCCATCTGCTATCACACTACAAAAGGAGACTCCCTCATTTGAAAACAACACACGAACAAAAAACTTTAATGGCCTCCCTCACTACCACATTTTCTATTCAACAACTCAAATCCATCACTACACATCCTACTCACCAGCCACCCGCATCATCTCTCTTTTTTTTCTCATCAATACTTCCGACCATCACCATCTTGATATCACCGCTCCCTCTTTCATTTTCAAAAAAGAAAAAGAAACAATATTCCACCTCTTCAAAACACAAACTCTTCTATCCATGAAACTCGACCGTCTCAGTTAGGAATGCAAGAGCAGAATATAGTTCGGTACCAATAACGACATTTCGATTCGGTGGAATAATTTATTTTCTGTGTTGTTGTTGTGAGTTCATTGTCGATCCGATTTCACATTCACGAGTTGGTTAGCTAGTTGACAGTTTGAATTTTTCACTTCTGTACACGGTCGGGACACCATGAAGATGACGAGTTGAAGAACTTCATGATGATATATGCTGTTGGGATCAACTTGTGTCGGCTATTTAACGTCGGTAATATTCCAGTTTCGAGTTTCTGTTTGAGCTTGTGGTTTACCAAGCTAATTGGTGTTTTAATTTAAATTGTCGTGTCGATTTTGTATTGAGTTTGATTGTTGCATTTTTCTGTCATTTGATTCTTGATATTGTACTTAATTTTAGCATATTGAGTGTATGTTGTGTTGAGGTCTCAATGTTACAATTTGCTTTTCCTTAAATACTGGAATTGTTGGTTAGATTTAGTGGTTAAATATTGTGTTCTATTCTGTTGGTTAAAAGCTAGTTGTGAAATACTTTTCTTTTGGCTTAATCAAATTAGTGGTCACGTCAGTGTTACTGCATACTTAAGAAAGAACAGTAACCCTTTTATTTTATACTTTGACTTTTTTTGTTTATATTTGTTTGTTTAAATATTAAAACATTAACATGTAATTTAGCTACACACTTTTGTTATATACATTTGTTCTTTATATATACATATGAAAATATAGTTAGTGGTTGATTATTTAGTTAGATTGATAATTGATTAGCTAATTATACATTTTAGAATTTTAGATTTTTTTATTTAATTAGACTTTAGAATTTTAGTTTTATTAGAATTTTAGATTTTTATTCATAATCTAGTTTATTTAGTTTTAATACGGTTTTAATTTTATTAACTTTTAATTAGATTTTAATTTTATTAATTTTTGATTAAAATTTAAGTTTAATTAATTTTTAACTAGAACTTAGTTTGAGTAGTTTTTAATTAGATTATAATTTATTTAGAATTGATTTAGAATTTAACTTATTTAGCTTTTAATTAGAATTTGATTTAATTAGTTTAGTTTAATTAGTTTTGTTTTTAGAATTTAGTTAATTAAGTTTTTATTAGACTAATTAGTTATTTAGTCTTTGGTTTAACTTAATTAGATTCTATTTTATTTAATTCTTAATTTCATCTTGTTTTATCATCATATTTTCATTTTAGTCCCTAATTCCGGATGTTCAATTGTAAGTTTAATTCTGTTTGCATTTGACTGTGATTAATACCTGATCCGTGAAGCCCATTCTTTCATGATTTATCTGTTTGCCTCATTCCAAAGGAAAGGTCATTCCCATTGACTGTCACGTCATTTAGTATACCCTTATCCATCATTCCCTTATATCACGCTGCCGAGCGATCAAGACTTCTTTCCCTGTTTTAACCTAGTCTTAGGTTTGGAGTCGCCGCACTTCACGTAGGTGTCTTGCTGTCAGACCCTGCTATCCCGTCGAGACTTGCATTTCCCGTTTTACCTAGCCTTAGGTTTGGAGTCGCCGCACTCCACGTAGGCGTCTGGCTGTCAGACCCTACCTTCCCGTACTCACTACATTCCCTTCCCAAGAGGTAGCCATTAATCTCTTCTCCTTCACGACGGTCTAACCATTCACAATCCTTTCATAAGAGATAGCCATTAATCTCTTACTCCTCAATAATAAATCCTTACAAGCTTTGCTTTCAAGCTTTTCACCCTGTTTTCCCTTGGAACCTTGACCACAGTCAAGGGTTCCTCACCCCCAGTTAGGGGAACTACGATTGCTCTGATTTCTCAAGTTCACCTTGAGAATACGTAGGCATTGGATTGCGAGATCCTAGCGAGCTACCTTTTTATTTTTTCATCTTTTTCCTTTACATCCGATGCCTTCTCGGATTCCACATTTTATTTTTACACCCTTAGGCCATACTTAGTGTATATACCTTTAGGTCTTTACCTTAGCACATTTCCCTTAGCAAGAAAACATAACATAACACAAATACTAACAAGAGGTTCCCGTAGAGTACTACGGACTGAACCTAGATTCTCTTATTAGGGTTTCCGTTCTTTACGCTTTCCTTTGGATAAATCAAAGCTCGGTGGTGAATTTTATGTTTTGTGATTCAAGTTAATTCAATAGCTTGATATCCGATTCTCACTGCAACACTGTCAAAACCGTTTCTCCCCATAATTATTTGGGTAGATGCTTTCCATTCAACATACTTCTCACTATGTTCATGATGGCTCTATTCTTTCTTTCTGCAATTTAATTTTACTGTGGAGTGTGGGGTGGCACCACCTCATGCACAATCCCTTCTTTTTCACATAATGCATCGAACTCTTTCGATACATATCTCCACCACCATCAGTCCTCTGAATTTTCAGCTCTCGACCACTCTGTCTTTCGACCATAGATTTGAATATGGCAAATACCTTGATCACGTCACTTTCTTCTTGATGAGGTAAGTCCACAGCTTTTGACTGTAATTATCTATGAACGTGAAAAAGTATATGTTGCCTGCAATCAAATCCACCTGGATCGGAACACATACATCAGAGTATATGACTTTCAGAATTGCCTTTGACTTCTAGAACTTGCATCCTTGCTGAAGCTATTCTTGTGTTGTTTCGACTGAACACACTCTTCACAGACTTCACTTGGAATGTCGATTTCAAGTAATCCTAAAGCCATATTTCTTCTCTTTATCTCTCTGATGTCATTGATGTTGAGATGGCCTAGTTGAAAATGTCATAACCACTCATCTCTGCTGGCTGCAGTTGCTAGGCACTTGTGCTCCATCACATTGAGTTCAATCTTGAAAGTCCTATTCTGTGACATTGGAGCCTTCAAGATCAACTTACCACCTGCGTCGAGAACTCTCATCATCTTGTCTTAGATCGACACCTTGTAGTACTTTTCAACTAGCTGCCCTATTCTGAGCAAATTACTCTTCATGCCTGGTATGTACAACACATTGGAAATTGTTGACCTCTTGTCATCTTTCCTCATAATCATAACATTACCAATACCTCCAGCTGCTAGAGTATTGTCATTAGCAAACTTCACTGTGTTCTTCATCGAGGGCTTCATGTTAACAAACCAATATTTCTTACCAGTCATGTGTGATGAGCATCCTGAGTCCAAGTACCACTGATCCTGGAATCTTTCTTCATCTCTTGTTGTGACCATCAGCAACATCTCTTTTTCTTCGTGTTTCTCCAACTTTGCATTAGTTTCTTGAATCTTCTTCTTTTCTCGACACTCACTAAAATAGTGACCATACTTCTGACAATTGAAACACTTAATGTGACTTTTATCAGGCTTTAGACCACCACTTCTTCCTCTACCTGCAGCACCACCTCTTAGGTTGCCTTGGTTCCAGGGTTTCCTCTTATTCGACCAGTTTCCTTCCGACTAATTTCGACAAGTCAAATTGTTGTAGCCTCCTCTACCTTTATTGTCATTCCAGCTTCCTTTATCTTTCTTTTCTTTTTATGATTGCGCCTGCAAAGCCATATCACTATTCGACTTTCCTGTAGCTCTTCCAGCCATCTTTGTTCATGAGACTTAAGTGTCCCTTGAAGCTTTTCCTTTGTCAATACTGACAAGTCTTTCGACTCTTCTATGGCTACTACCGCGTGGTCAAATTTTGGAGCCAATGACCTCAAGATCTTTGACACAACTGATCTTGATGTCAACACTTCTCCAATACCTTGATTTGATTCACCAACTTTGTAACTCTGGTGAAGAAATCTGTTATACTTTCATTGTCTTCCATCTAAAGCAATTCATAAGTCCTTTTGTGAGTTTTTAACCTCACCTCTTTCACCTTCTCAGCGCCTCCAAACAATTTTTCAAGGATCTCCCAAGCTTCTTTTACTGATTCCACATCACTAACCTTTTCAAAGTTATTTAGATCAACACATTGATGGATTATAAAGAGAGCTTTACAGTCTTTCTTCTTCAATTCTTTATATGCTGCTTTCTCCTGATCTTTCGCAGTTTCTGCAAGCGGTGATAATCCCTCCTTCACAAGATCCCAAAGATATTGGTAACAGAAAAGCACCTTAATCTGCTTGCACCAATTCTCATAATTATCTTTTTTGAGAATTGAAAGATTTGCTAGAAAGTTATCGTCCGGGTGATTCATCGCCATTACAGTTGTTCTTCCCTTGAATCAAAATAGGAGCTCTAGATACCAGATGTTGGAATTCAACCACGATCTATGGTGAATTCTTCTCAATCTTGATCTCAATATTGTTATGTAATGACAATGAACAATTTAGAAAGAAAGAAAGAAAGAAATGTTAGAGAAGAAGATGAATATCTGTTGAGTAACTCTCTACCCACAATTGTGGAATTTTATTATCACTTTGCAACTGCAAAACCATGATTATCAAACTTGATTATTACAATGATAAGGGTTCCTCCCTATTTATAGATTTAGGTTAACTTGCATCTCAAGCTAAAGCTCAAACTATAAAAGCCCAAAAATATCTAATCTAATCTTTTTAAATCAAATCTAATCTTTTTAAATCAAATCTAATCTTTTTAAATCAAATCTAATATTTTTAAAACAATGAATTACATATTTAACACTGCCAAGAATGTCATGTGATATATCATAACCTTTCTATGATAATGATCATGTGTACAATTACCTTTTTGCCATAATATTTATATTGAACACAAGGCATATAATGTGTCACCCTTGTATAGTCTAATATTATATTTATTGATCATTAATAACAACCATGAATTTTATATTAATGATGAAAATTAAGCTCAATATCTCATATTCACTTATTTGATCATGACCATGTATTTTACAGTCATACTCAATTAAGGGTCACTTAGATATTACTCATGTATATGTAGAAAGGAAAAATCTCTTTTATGTAACTCATGTCCCTCAACATGATTTCGTGGACCACTGTAAGTACATATGCAACTTCTCCGACTTTAGGGCATTTTTAAAAAGTGGGACATGCCTCTTTTGTATACATTTCCTCCTGTGATTGAATATGAACATGCTCTTATTTTTATGAGGCTGGCTTTGGTCGGTCTACTTACAAACTCAATATATGTTATAGTTAATAGTGTTGAGAATGTAATTCCTTGTGTTGAAGCAGGTGTAGCTTGTCAGAAACAAGGATGTGTCGAAATTAGCCTAGTGTGGTGTGTGTCGAGTAGGGTTACATGTCAAAGTGTCGAAGCAGGTTGCTTGACATAGGATTTCGACTTAGACCAAAATAGAAATTTTGGGCTTTTGTGTTTTTGGGCTTTATCTTAGGGAGCAAGGTAGCTCAATTTTAAATAGAGGAAGTGACCCTTATTTTGAGTAAGAAGAATAGAGAATAATATTGTAACACACAACCGAAAGTGCAGTTGCACAGTTGAATAATATTTTTTCTCAGTTTCAGAGCAGAGAGTTACTCTGAAGAAATCATTCTCCTCTTCCCTTATTTTGTTAAACTCTAATCTTCTTTCCTATTCAATCTTCTTTCTTTCTTCTTCCATTAACAATTGATGCGCATAATCATTCTTGCAATCAAGGTGCGATTATTTCATTTGAGTGAAGAGTGAAGAACAAAGGATTTTGATCAGATTGATTGAATCTTGTTCATCAAGATTGATTTGGAATTCTCAAAGTTTTGGGTTAATTCCAACATCGGGTATCTAGCTCACTGACTAAGAGATTTGTGAGAAGAAAATCACGACGACGATGAATCATCCGAACGGGCATTTTCCGGTGAGTCTCCCAATTCTGAAGGTTCAAAATTATGAGAATTGGTGCAAGCAGATGAAAGTGGTTTTCTGTTATCAAGATCTTTGGGATTTTGTGAAGGAAGGAGTAACATCACTTGCAAAAAACGCGTCGGATCAAGAAAAGGGTGCATATAAAGAATTGAAGAAGAAAGATTATAAAGCTCTCTTTATAATTCATCAACATGTTGATCCAGACAATTTTGAAAAGGTTAGTGATGTAGAATCAGCAAAAGAAGCATGGGAAATCTTGGAGAAATCGTTTGGAGGCGCGGAGAAGGTGAAAGAGGTGAGGTTACAAACTCACAAAAGGACGTATGAATTGCTTCAGATGGAAGAGAGTGAAAACATAACTGATTTTTTCACTAGGTTTACAAAGATGGTGAATTAAATCAAGGTATGTGGAGAAGTGTTGACATTAAGATCAGTTGTTGCAAAGATCTTGAGGTCATTGGCTCCAAAGTTTGACCACGTGGTAGTAGCCATAGAAGAGTCAAAAGATTTGTCAACATTGACAAAGGAAGAGCTTCAAGGGACGCTTGAATATCATGAATAGAGAATGGCTGAAAGAGCAACAGGAAAGTCGAAGAGCGATATGACTTTGCAGACGTAATAAGCAAAAGAAAAGAAAGGCAAAGGAAGCTGGAATGGCAACAAAGGCAGATGAGGCTACAACAATTCGACTGGTCGAAATCAGTAAGAGGGAAACTGGTCAAATCAGAGAAAACCATGGAACCAAGGCAACCAAAGAGGTGGTGCTGCAGGTAGAGGAAGAGGTGGTGGTCAAAAACCTGACAAAAGTCACATTAAGTGTTACAATTGTCAGAAGTATGGTCATTATTTTAGTGATTGTCTTGAAAAGTGGAAGAATCAAGAAATTGATACAAAGCTGGTGAAACATGAAGAAGAAAAGATGTTGTTGATGCTTACAACAAGAGATGAAGAAAGATTACAGGACCAATGGTACTTGGACTCAGGATGCTCATCACACATGACTGGTAGGAAAGATTGGTTTGTCAACATAAAGCCCTCAATGAAGAACATGATGAAATTTGCAAAATGACAATACTCTAGCAGCTGAAGGTATTGGTGATGTTCTTATTTTGAGTAATGATGGGAAAAGGTCAGTAATTTCCAATGTATTGTACATACCAGGCATGATGAGTAATTTGCTCAGCATAGGGCAGCTGGTCGAAAAGAACTATAAGGTTTTGATTGAAGACAAGATGATGAGAGTTCTCGACTCAAATGGAAGGTTGGTCTTGAAGGCTCCAATGTCTCAGAATAGAACCTTCAAGATTGAACTTAATGTGATGGAGCATAAGTGCCTTGCAACTGCAGCCAACAGAGATGAATGGATATGGCATTATAGACTTGGCCATCTCAATTTCAAAGACATCAGAGATTCGGAGAGAAGAAATATGGTTTTAGGATTACCATAAATCGACATTCTAAGTGAAGTGTGTGAAGAATGTGTTCAGGAGAAACAACACAAGAATAGCTTCAGCAAGGATGTAGGAAGCAAGTCGAAGGCAATTCTTGAAGTCATATACTCTGATGTATGTAGTCTTATCCAGATGGATTCAATTGGAGGTAACAGATACTTTGTCATGTTCATAGATGATTTTAGTCGAAAACTGTAGACTTACCTGATCAAGAAGAGATGTGAAGTGATCGAGGTATTTGCCAAATTTAAATCTATGGTCGAAAGAAAAAGTGGTCGAAAGCTAAAGATTGTGAGGACTGATGGTGGTGGAGAGTATGTGCGAAAGATTTTGATGCATTATGTGAGAAATAAGGGATTGTGTATGAGGTGGTGCCACCCTACACTCCAAAGCAGAATGGAACTACAAAAAGGAAGAATATAACCATCATGAATATGGTGAGAAGTATGTTGAAAGGCAAGCATCTACCCAAAGAATTATGGGTAGAAGTTGTGTTGATTGCAACATACATCTTGAATAGATGTCCGACGAAGAAGCTAGAAGGAATCACGCCCGAAGAATGTTGGTCTGGTGTCAAGCTTAGCCTAAGTCATTTGAAGGTGTTTAGATTTATAACACATAGACATGTGCTAGATGAGTTGAGAAGAAATCTTGATGACAAGTCGAGTCAAATGATCCTAATAAAATATCATTCGGCTGGAGGATACAAGTTATTCCACCTAGTGAACAAGCAAGTTGTGATCAGCAGGGACGTGATCATCGATGAGCTTAAGGAATTGGATTGGACTGGGAATGTTAAGAAGGATTCATTGAGAATCTTATGTGAAGAAACAACTAGTGAAGTCAAAAGAAAAGTTCGACAAGAAGAAGTCAGAGGTGAAGCAGGCCCAAGCAGACCTCAACGAACAAGACACATGCCTGCAAGGTTGCAAGAATGTGTGATTACATCACATGATGTGGTCGATGATGAAGGTGAGCTAGTACACTATGCTTTTTACGCAAATGTTGAACCAGTCAATGCAGTTGAGGCATTGAAAAATTAGAAGTGGGTGAAAGAAATGAATGAGGAACTAGAGTCCATCGAAGTCAACAACACTTGGTCATTTATCGAATTGCCTCAAGGCAAGAAGGAAATCGATGTGAAGTGGGTATACAAGGTAAAGTTGAATCCCAAAGGAGAAGTAACTCGACACAAGGCCAGACTTGTAGCAAATGGATTTCTTCAGAAGGAATGAGTCGACTTCGACGAAGTTTTTGCACCTGTTGCTAGGATCGAAACAATCAGATTGGTTGTTGGTCTAGCAAATATGAACAATTAGCACATATGTCAGATGGATATAAAATGTGCATTCTTGAATGGCTCCTTAAATGAAAAAGTTTATGTTGCACAACCAGCTGGGTTTGTGAAACAAGGCAAAGAAAGAAAGGTGTACATACTGCATAAAGCCTTGTATGGACTTAAGCAAGCTCCAAGAGCTTGGAATAAGAAGATAGATAACTTTCTAAGGGAGAAGGAATTTGTGAAGTGCACAACTGATTAGAGTATATGTAAGAAGCAATAGTGAATTGCTTATACTATGTATCTATGTCAATGACATGTTGATATTAGGAAGTTGCAAGAAGGAGATCAAATATTTCAATAATGACCTAAGAGAGGAGTTTAAAATGTCAGACTTAGGAAATCTCTCATATTTCCTTGGTATCGAGTTCTACAAGAGTGGTAGAGGTTTGATGATGCACCAAAGAAGATATGCATGCGAAATACTCAAGAGATTTGAGATGCAAGATTGCAACCCAACTTCGACTTCAACTGAGCCCAAAATGCAACATTCGTAGGACATAGATGAAGATGATGTCGATCCAACGCAGTATAGAAGACTCATTAGATCACTTCGATACTTTTGTCACACAAGGCCTAATCTAGCATGCAGTGTGAGTATGGTAAGTAGATTCATGTAGAAGCCAAAGGTATCACACCTAGCAGCGGCGAAGAGGATACTAAAGTATTTGAAAGGAACTCTCGACTACGACATTTTGTTTCCTAAAACTGATGAAGGAAAAGAATGTAGGTTAGTGGGATACACCGACTCAAGTTGGTGTAGTGATGCGGAGGATAGAAAATTCACAATTGGCTATGTGTTTATGCTAGGTGGTGCACCAGTTACTTGGAGTTCGAGAAAGGAGCCAGTAGTGGCATTGTCGTCACGCGAAGAAGAATACATAACTTCTTATCTTTGTGCATGTCAAGCAAAGTGGATGGTGAATCTGGTCGAAGAGATTATAGTGAACAGTCTTGGAGCAATTACCATGAAGATCGACAACATGTCAGGTATCAATTCGGCGAAGAATCCAATAGCACATAGACTAAGCAAGCACATCGAAATAAGGTTTCATTATCTTTGAGAGCAGCTAGCATAAGGGAAGATGAACTTGGAACACTGCAGAACTAAGAATCAGATTGCAGATATCATGACGAAAGGAGTGTAAGTCGAAGTGTTCAAGAAGCTAAGGTCTATAATGAATATAGATAGCTTAGACACAATAAATTATGTGGTGTGTTGAGAATGTAATTCCTTGTGTCGAAGCAGGTGTAGCTCGACAGAAACAAGGATGTGTCAAAATTAGCCTAGTGTAGTGTGTGTCGAGTAGGGTTAGATGTCGAAGTATCGAAGCAGGTTGCATGACATAGGATTTCGACTTAGACCAAAATACAAATTTGGGCTTTTGTGTTTTTGGGCTTTACCTTAGGGAGCAAGGTAGCTCAATTATAAATAGAGGGAGTAACCCCTATTTTGAGTAAGAAAAATAGAGAATAATATTGTAACACACAACAGAAAGTGGAGTTGCACCATTGAATAATATTTTTTCTCAGTTTGAGAGCAGAGAGTTACTCTGCAGAAATCATTCTCCTCTTCCCTTATTTTGTTAAACCATAATCTTCTTTCTTATTCAATCTTCTTTCTTATTCAATCTTCTTTCTTTCTTCTTCCATTAACAATTGTTGCGCATAATCATTCTTGCAATCAAGGTGTGATTGTTTCACTTGAGTGAAGAGTGAAGAACAAGGGATTTCGATCAGGTTGATTGAATCTTGTTCATCAAGATTGATTTGGAATTCTCAAAGTTTTGGGTTAATTCCAACAAATGCTACCTAGGAGAAACATGTTGTGTTGTATGTTGGGGCCACCATCATCCCCATAATTTTAACGTCGATCTTGTCTAATATCTCCTGTATGGTGGACTGGTTACCACTCGATGCTTTCGTGCTTTCAATTTTAAATAGGACATGTACTCTTGTTTTCTTCTCATGTAGTACATGTGCAATATCGTATGACCCAACGAGGCTAACTTGTTTCTTATTATAGTGACATACTTATGTAACGTTGTTTTGCGCATGTCCCTTGACTTGGGAAACACCCAATTATGAATCGATGCACAATTTTATTTATTCTGCTCCCATTTATAATGCTAAGGTGAGACCAAAAATGAAGGCTTCAGACTCTGCATGATTGTCGATAGTGGAGAATTCAATACGTAAGGATACTTTGACTACCAACCCTACTTCACTTTCAAGGATGAGTCCCACATCACTTCCCCTGATATTGGACGATTCGTCTATGAAGAAGGTCCACTTTGTGTATGGCTATGGTGTAGCTGGCGTCAACGTGTGCAATGAAATCTATGAATGTACATGCCTTCAGAGCTTTCCTTGGTTCTAAGTAGATCTCTAACTCTGATATTTATACCGACCATTTCGTCATCTGTCCTACTAGGTTTAGCATGTGGAGGACTTGCTTGAGAGGTTGGTCAATTTGGACAATGATGGTATGAAGTAACGTCACAATTTTCTTGAAGTTGTGATGAAGACCAAAGCGATTTTCTCAATCTTCTAGTAACACATTTTTGGGATAGCTAGTACTTTGGATATGAAGTACATTGGGTTATGTACACTACCTACCTCTCGAATGAGGATGACGCTCACCACTTCAGTAGGCATAGCAAGGTCGAGGGATAAAGTTTCTACGGTCAAGGGTCTGGAAATGACCAGTGGAATGAAGAGGGCTCTTTTCAACAACATGAAGGTTTGCTCGCACTTTGGGGTCCAATCGAATTGTACCTCTTTCGTTAGCAAACTATAGAATAGTAACACATGTTGGGCTGGTCTAGAAATGAACCTACTAAGAGCAAGCATACCATATATACAATATAACTAATTTTAAATTAATTTGCATAATTTTATTTTTGTATAAAATAAAATTTGACTTTGAGTAACAAAACATGTGCTTAATACGATATTGAACCCAATGTAAATATTGAGTTAGATTTTTAGCTACAAATATCATTTTAAAATAAAACAAATATTGTTTATGATGTGAAAAACTAGTAGAATAACTCAAAGCAATTAAGAAGAATTATTTAGAGTTTAAACACACTAAGAAATTTGATGTGTGGGGAAGAGAACAACGACTACCAAAATAAATGGTCTAAAGCAACGCAGTGATATGCCAAAAGTGAAAGCAAAACCACAATAAAGCAGAAGAAGATAAAATACAAGGACACAATAACTTGTTTACCTAGTTTGATCAAATTATCTAGTCTGGGAAAGAGAGAAGTTTTTTTCGATTCACTATACTTTCAAAAGTTGTTACACCAAATTACAAATGAGTTACAAGAAAAATTCTTTTGATTTGCCACAAACAACACCCTATTTCTAACCACGTGTGTCCCAATCTCTATAACTCTTAATATATGAATCACACAAGTCAAGGTGCTTATAAATGTTTTCCAATCTCCTTATATAATGAGGTTTTAGAAATTCCAAATACTCCAAAAAATTCCCAAAACATAATCCATTAATTGTTAGAATAAAAATATTATAAATATCTATTTTCTATTAATTTAGAATATTATAAATACCTTATAATATACTTTATATTAATTTATAGTCTCTTAGAGTAAGTATAAATTAATAAAAAATATTTTAACATTAATGAATAGATTCACAAACTGAACTGACCAAACCCCATACATGTGAGCTGCCCGGACCAAATTGCTTTTCAGCTTTCTAAAATATGGAAATCTCAAAACATGTTTTATTTATATTCATCACTCAAAGGTTTTAAGGAACACTTTTAAAATCTTCATCTTGACTTAAAACTTTGGTGATATTAATTTACCCATCAACCACTTTGCTGCTCTCTACCATGCTGAAACACTATTCAACAACTTCGATCAAGTTTAAATCACTCTTAAATTTTGATCTTGTCATTTGCATTCACTTGCTTCCGATTACTTTTTTCTACTTAGGTAATAGAACAAGCCTAAAAGCATGGTTCTTATCACAAGTTGACTCTCCTTGCTTTTGAATGCCTCCCAGTAGAAAGTGTGATCATAAAAAAAGATAAGACATGCTTCATGTTTAATCAGACTTAAATCACATTTCTCAAGTATTTACTCAGAGGCCAAATTTGATACCTCATACTTTCTTTCTATCTCAGCAGCTGCTATGCCATCGAACGAAAAGCGAATCTCAATTTCCATAGGCAGCAGATCCATCATTTTGAGAAGAGTTAAAACATAAACAAATAAACATGACATATTCCAGGACTTCTACCAGAACCCTGCAATATAGTAGGAAGAATAAAACTTGATCATGATAGTGTGATTATATAGTCAGTAATGGAGGAAAACATGAATAGAATTTGAATTACAAGGAATCCCGAAACTTCACTATTAAACAATATTCCACTAAATAAACATGAAATAATACTCCATAATTTGAAGGAAAACGAAAAAAACATTGTATTAAACAATGAATCTACAAAAGCTAACAATAATAGTAGTTTACAACTTTTCAATATAAATCAGAAACATGGTAACCAAGCTGTGGTGGTCAAAGATAGGCCTGAAGTAGAGATTAAATTACCAAAACAAAATTAAAATAATCATCGTTGTAAATTCCAAAATGGGTGATATAAGTCAGAAGAAATGTAACATTCAACATTCATTCAAATGAATCTATGAGGCAATAAGATTACCATGAATGAATGCATATAGTCAGCATAAACTCGCCATTACGCCCTTTGGGACCTCTGCAGTATCAATCATGTATGCCTCTATAACTCCTATTTTAGTCGAATCAAGTGGAAGGTCCAGAAGCTCAACCGACATATGGGAATTCTGTTTTGTGCACTTCACAAATTCCTTCTCCCTTAGAAAGCTATCTATCTTCATTGAAAGTCGAAAATGAAGAAATTGAAGTAGTTCTTGAAATCAAACATCGTTGAAATTCAAATATGAAGAAATTGAAGAAACACGGTTGATGGAATTGAAATGGGGACTACATTTTTCTGGTACTTCTATTTGTTTGAAGAGAGGGATATGGGGTGTTTTTCAAGTTGAGATTTTTGGGGAAAGAGAGGTTAGCGTCCATTCTGTGAAAATTATGTGAAAGTAAGGAAAGATAAATATTATCACTTGACAAGTAGTACATAAACAGAATAAGTAAGGAAAGATACACATTGCATAGAAAGAATATAAAGAATGAATATGGAACTAAGATAACATGAGTTGTTTCAGACAATTATAAATAACAATAAATATAAAATAAAAAAAATATATTGAAATGGGATGACACTGCATTAAAATTCAATGTCTCTCTTAGTTAATAAAAAAGGACATGAAAGATATAAATTATTTCAAGAACAATCTCTCTTGAATATCAATTATTTCAAGAAAAATCTCTCTTTTCTCTGTATGGCATATGGAAACAACCCCCTCCTTGTTCACCTTGATATTGCCTTGAATTTAATGGATACATATATATTTTTAAATCTCGATGGTTTTCCCTGAAAAAAAAATTCTAGGTTATTTTTCTCATTCCTTTAATGAACATGATTTATCAATTTAAATTTTAAAAATAGATACACGTAACCTCCTGATATTTACTCGGATAAAAGGTTACTGTCATTACCAATATTAATATATGTTTTTTTATTAATATATTTAGAAGAAAAAAAACATTCTGAAATTTGTTTATTTATGACATTAACTTGGGTAAGTTGATAGAAAATAGAACTCAAAATTATTAACGGTTATCATTTTTTCATGAACATCTCATGATAAAAAAACTCAATCATTGAATTAATCACAACTTAAATCCCTCTTTAATAATCATAATCAATGCAAAAACAAATTAAATCAATTACAACAATGCTAAAAAAAATTGATAATTGATAATTACGTACATGAATACTACCAAAATAAAAAGTGATAACAATAGAATTTCTCAACGAAGAAATAGATTTTCTTAGCATAACTGCACTATAAGAATAAGAAGATTCACTAGGTTGATTGACAAACCGTTTCTCGTCCTTTTGAGAAAGGCGGTCTAGGGGTTAAAGATCTGGGTTGTTTCAATCGCGCCCTATTGATGAAGTGGAAGTGGAGACTGATTAATACTGGTAGTTGTTCTTGGAAGAAAGTTCTTAGTCTTAAGTACGGGAACGTAAACTTGAATCACAACTTTTTAGAGGGAGGGGGAGTTAGTCGGTTCGACTCAATTTGGTGGAGAGATTTAAGAAGTATAAGTGGCGATTCAGAATCGGGAACTGACATTTTTATATCTAGTGTGAAATGTACCGTTGGGAAAGGAGACGCAACGTTGCTTTGGCACTCCGTCTGGGCCTCTGTCGCGCCCCTTAAACTTGTTTATCCTAATTTGTATTCTCTTACAGTTGATCCAACTTGCTCTGTTGCAAATGTCGGTTTTTGAAATGATGGAGTTTGGCATTGGAACAATCTTATCTCTGACATTGCAGGTCCTGGTCTGGCTAGGGAGAAGGAAGAATTCTTGTATCTGCTTAATATTGTCACTTCTAATAATGCTGAGGATTCTTTCTGTTGGGAACCGGTCGTTTCTGGAAGTGAGGAAATGGGCAACAGATTTTCGGTTAGATCTGCTTACACCCTTTTGTGGAAGCCCAAAAATGCTACTGATGAGGAGGAGGAGGTTTCGGATACTATGCTCAAAGTATGGGACTCGAAGCTGCCACTGAAGATTAAAATTTTCATATGGAGATTGGCCAGAGATAGGCTTCCAACTGCGGAGCAACTTGCAAGACGCAATATAATGATTTAAAGTTCAAAAAACGCTTCTTCAATCACAAAAGATGTACAAAGAGCATATATGGTATAAACAAAAAATCAATAATACCTTATATAACTCAGTATTTTGGTTTATGCAGTATGCTTTCTCATTTCCATTTATGCATGTAGGATAGATTGTTTTATGCATTGGGATATCTCATTTCCATTTATGCATGTATCGTCTCACAATTTATAAGTAGTCATGTAAATGCAGCAGATGCTAGGAAGGAGTCACTTATTGTCGACTTTCTGGCATTAGTAAGTGTTGTGATTTAAGCATATTAAACCTATCTAAATTATTCCAAAGAAATCTTGTGGACAAAATCCCTATTGATACAAATCATATGAGTTGCAGCTTAATGCATCGAAATATAGACGGATGGATTTTGATGAGTTCTGCACACTGGGGGTTAGTGTTCATCAACATGAAGCACTTGACCACTGAAAAAAAACGTGCACGTTATGCTATTAACTTATTTGAAAAGGATGGAAATAAGGCCAAAATCATTGACAAATTAACTTCGGTATTCTTGATTAAACTATGATTATAGGTTATGCATGTCGAAATTCAACATTCTAATAATATTATCATGTTGATTATTATTATTATTATTATTATTATTATTATTATGAGTATTATTATATAAATGATGATATATATATACATTTCTCATGAGTTGGTTTAACTAAAACAATCAGGAACTCTGACTTGGTCCATCTATCCCTATACATGTTGTTCTTCAACATTGGATACGTCACACTGATGGGAAATTAAGCTTCCTTGGATTTGTAAAATTTTTGCATATGGCCCATCAAGAAATCTTGCAAAAGCTCAATACATTAGACGGCACGAATTTTTCTCTAAACCATTTAAGTGAGTTGATTAAACCTTGCAGTAGGAGTTTGTATTTTCCACTATAAAGTTGTAGTGTGAAAGTCACACATGAGAATATGTTTGATTGTTATTAGAAAATGGTACACTTATATTGTAACATATTCTGTGATTGAGATTGAGAAATGTCATTCTTATCCACGTGTAAATTTATTGACTTGCATCTTGAGCTGAATGAAAGAGGTTTTTGGAGTTATGCTGACTTTGACTCGATAAACTATTTACAATGTTTTGCCCTTGCAATTATGTTTGATTGTTTATGGTTTTGATTGGAATTTATGTCTGAGGAAGCTTTAGACAGTGTGCTGGAATTTAACAGAAAAAAATAGTACCTCCTTTTTTTTATAATATTATTTATAATAATATAAAATAATATATTATTTTATTTATAGGTTTTTAAATAAATTAATTAATTAAATGGGAAAAATGTATTGTTAATGCAATTTTTTTATAAACGAAATAAATCAATTGTATTTAATTTTTAATTTATGCCAAGATATTACTCTACTTTTTATAAACGGAATAAATCAATTGTACTATAAATATCCTTGATCACCTATTTTTAATAATATAGCATTATGATTTGTTTGAATAAATAAAAAAATTATAAGAAAATTATTTCACAAATATTCTATTCTATTCTATTCTATAAATATGTTTTAGAAAATTATTTCACAAATAAGAAAATTATTAATTATATTATAATTATTAAATATATTGATTTATAGAAATATATAATTTCAAATTTATGATATCTTATTCTTATAAATAAAACTACTCTATCAATGTAATATCATATTTTCACAATTTTCCTATTTTTATGTTTGCAATCAATATTCTATTTTTATGTTTGCAATTAATATCATTTTTATATCATATATTCACATTTATGGGAGAAAGGTTTATAACGATAAAAATAAAAAAAAAAATAAAAATATTAACGGGTCAGTTTCATCATTGATCAATATATATTTATCTATATAATATACAAAAATATACTTAAACGTATGTCATACCCCAAATTTGTCCTACTTGTATAATTGTCATCTGTACATCCATCCACTAACCATTATTCAGAAAATCCAAAAAAAATATGTTGTTTTCTTTTCAAGGTCAGGGTGTGATTGGTTCAAGTGGTCGTGTCCGAAGTCTCAATGCAGGTTGTCTGTGTGTGAATCCAGTTATCAAACTGTGTTCAAATGGTGCATGGTGGAGAATCATATTCTTTTCAATCAGTAATGCAAGTGGCAAATTTAGAGGATCGATGCAGAGATTGACTCGTGGCCGATTCTATCCAGTTTCTATCCAATTCAAATTTCGTTTCTATTTCTATTCAATCCCACTTCAATTTTGGTTTCCTAATTTTAATTCATTTCAATAATCAATCCATTCATTCCAATTCATTTTATTATCCATTTACTATCCATTTCCTATCCATTTCCAAATATCCATTTTTCATATAAATCCAATTACTTTGTTTTATCTTTTCATCGTTCATTATCCATTAATATCCATTTTATCATTTCCAAATCCATTTAATCCATCTTTTAGTCATTTTGAACCCATTTGTCACTATCCAATTAATTCATTCCATATTTCCTTTCATTTTTCAATCACAAGTTCATTTTCAATTTATTATCTCAAAAGGCCTTAGCTTCAAAAAGCCCATTCATTAAAAAAAACAAAAATTATTACATGATCCATATCTTCAAGCCTTCCTTCAATGCTACATACCATTTTCAATTCTTCCCGCGTGCCATTTTCCACTTTCCACAAACTGTACGCCTGCTGCCACCGCAAACTGTACCATTATCAGCTTGTAAACCATACTCCTACACCAACAAGCAACACTCTGCACACCACTTTTCCTCATTTTTACAATGAAAAACCTGCAGCAAGAAAGTATTTCCAGCAGCAATTCCAAATAAATCAAAAACTGCAACATTGAGAATGGCATTTCAACGCCAAGAACCAACAAAACCTGAGCATGAAAACGACATTTCACCGAGCTACACAAACCTTCAAATCGTACGACTCGTACGACCACTATTCCAATAACTTGCCAAGCCAAAACTCGCACAAATCACTGCCAAACCATTAACAAATTCCAGCTCACAATTTTCCTCTCAATTCATTCCCCAAACTACCCTCAATACCTCTATAAGAACAGACTTCCCATTCACTCCAAGAAAAAGCTCTCTAGCCGCCAATATTCAGCCTTCATCTTTCTTCAAATCACCTTTCAACCTCTCCAATCCTAAATCTCCCTCAACCCGCAACAACCATTCAACCCACCATCTACCAAACAACAACAACAAAATTGTTTCAAAATCACAACCCAAAACCTCAGATGAACTTTTCCTTCCAACCCAGAACAATCCCTTACAACTTTAAACCTCGAAGCCTCCAATCCCTCCTTTTGAACCCTTCATCAACAACAACCTCATTCACGAATACCCAATAACAACACGACCTTCTTTTACAACCTGCAAACCGACACAACCCCAAATTAGATCAACACCAGACCAAATCTAGAAAACCAGAATAGAGAACATGAGATGAAGAAGAATCAGTTTAAAACGAAATTAACTCAGAAGAAGAAGAAGAAGAAGAAGAAGAGAAATCAAGACGAAACTACTAACCTTGAGTTGAGATCGAGAACGCAATCGGAGTTAAGCGAGAATCCGAAACCGAAAAGAGGGACTTGATTCGCAGAAATACCCTGTGTCTCGTTTGGTTTTGGAAAAGATGTTGTTGTGTTGTTTCCATTTTGTTTTTGGCTTTTAAAAGATAAAAACGTGTAAATGATTTCGTTCAACATTTTTTGTTTTTGTTCTTTTTACTTAAAAAAATGGAAATGATGTTGGTAAGGTGGGGACTCACTGAATGAACTGTGTGGTTGTTGGGTTTTTAAGAGCCTATTCTTCTTTTTTAAAAAATCGTTCTTCCTGCCTTTATTGACCATATGGGATGGTGATGAATGGGCGCAAAGCCCATGAGGATTCACGCTTCCTTTTCAATCCCTGCACCCCCATTTCTTTTTATTTCTTTTAATAACTTTGTCTTTAGTGTTTTATTCCAATTGTTTGTAATGATTTGCAATTAGTTATCACCTCCTTTAATTTTCTTTTCATTTCTCTTTCGATTTTAAAGGTCAATGATATAACAAAAGGTCTTGAATTTATTGATTTGAATAAATCGAAAAATCTAGATTAATATGAAACCACCTTTTTATTTTTCTTTTTTTATTGGTCGATGAAAATCTAAAACCTTAGATTGTCGATTTATCGATTTAAAACCTTGGTGAAGATGAGACCTTTCTTCTTTTCTATCTTATTTTGATTTTTATTGCATTTTCCATTATCTTCTTCTATTTCTGTTTTTCGATCAATGAAAGTCTTAAATATTATGGAACTTCTTATTGAGTTCTTAATTAAGACGAGATCATCCACCTTTTCTTTTCGTGTGGCACAGTTCAATTGGAGAATGATCCTCAATATCATTTCTCCATCGTGTTTTAGCACAAAGATCAAATTGCGCATCCTCCTATAGTATGATCTTTATCATAGATCGTGCTACGATGGTTTAGCGCTACATGTCCCATATCGGAAAATGAGCCTAGGAACTAGGATCGATTCTCACCCATTTTTCAATTAAACTTCGAAAGAAGGAGATTCTTAGAGTCTAGCATTCCTTGGGTCTTCGAATGAATGGCTCTCGAGGCACGCCCCTCGGGTTGTCATTCATTCAACTTTCGACTTTTTCAACTAAACCTTTTCCAAACCAATCCTCAATTCGTTGTCGAGCCCTATCGTAATTCGAGCGCCTTTTGCCTCGCCATCAAATGCACACTCGCACATCTCGAGGTTTCGTTACTAGGAGCACCCCTAGGGACTAGTATCGATCCTCACCTCTTTCGTAATCTATCCAATTCGATCTTTTTCAAACCGTTTTATTAATCAACTAACGAAATGAGGAGATTCTTGAAATCTAGCATTCCTTGGGTCTTCGAATGAATGACTCTTGAGGCACGCCCTTGGGTTGCTATTCATTCACCCTTTCGTCTTAAAACACTTAACCATTATCAAACATTTTCACAATCAACTCACGAAAGAACTGAGTTCTTAGAGTTTAGCATTCCTTGGATTCTTGAGTGAGTGCTCTCGAGGCACGCCCCTTGGGTTGTATGTCATTCAATCTTTAGTCTCCTAAAATTCAAACCCTAACCCTCATTTCGTGGGCGTACCACGAACTACGACTGTCCTGATTCTTTATTCTCGTCCGAGTAAAGATACGTAGACACAAGATTGGGTAGATCTTGGCGGGCTACCTTCTCTATTTTTCACCATTTCCTCCTTCTTTTCGTGGGCATACCACGAACTACGACTGCATTGATTCTTTATTCTCGTCCGAATAAAGATACGTAGGTACAAGATTGCAATGATCTTGGCGAGCTACCTTCCCTCCATCTTCTGTATTCCCTCTATCCCTTCCCGTAGTCGAACTACGATTGCTCTGATTCCACATTCTCGTCCGAATGAGCATACGTAGGCACAAGGGCCCCAATCCATGGCGAGCACCCTATCCTAAAACCACTTCATTTCCCCTAGCATCATTTCCTTTTATCTTACCATTTCACATTTATCGTTAAGAAGAAAACAAACAAGCTTAGCTAACATTCCTCACATTTCGAACTAAGAGGTTCCCGTTGCGTACAACGGGCGTGAGGGGGTGCGTGTACATTCCCCTCATGTAACCGACTCCCGAACCCAGAATGTGGTTGCAACGACCATGTTCTCGTCCTCCTTTAAAGGTTTTCTCGATATTTTCCTTTCCCTCTTTTGGGATAAATAAATTTCGGTGGCGACTCTATCGAACCATTCCGCGCCTTTTGCGCGAGGGTTGTGTCTTCGATTAAGCGATTTTTTCGAGGTGCGACAACGTAACACGGGAAAAAATGTGTTATTTTTTAATTATTCATGTTACTAATAAAGAAATAAATGAGACAAATATTTATAAGTAAAAAGATATTAGACAAAAAAACATAAGTAATGTATGAATTAAATGACATTAAAAAATAATTTTTTCTTTTAAAAATAATAAACTTTCTTGGTTGAATAATTGTCTTTCTGTTTTTTCATTCTTATTACATTTTAGAAACAAAATGTGTAACACACCATTACCCATACAAATGCACGGGTATCCAGAATAGAATTCGGGCTAACTCACTAGTTATTACATTTTTTTAAATTAAAAAAATAAAAGTAAATATATCTTAAATAATGTATGAATTCAAACACGGGGTAAATGTATTAATTAATGTTATTAATGTTTATTTATACAATTAAAATAATATTTTTAAATACAGTGTTATTAGTTGATATTTATAAAACTAAATGATTGCATGAATATTTTTATAAATAATGGAAAAACAAATTTAATTTTTACATATGGGAAAATATATGGTTGATCCAAATATTTGTATATATGGAATAATTATATTTATGCTACAAATATAAATAAAAATATATTTTTCTTTTGAAAATAATAAACTTTCTTAGTTACATAATTTTGTCTTTCTATTTTTTTTTTTTCATTTTTATTACATTTTTGAAACAAATGCGTGTAACAGAAGGTACCTGTGCGAATGCACGGGTATCCCACTAGTATTTTTAAAAAATTGCAAGTTACACCGGTAAAGTTGGAACATAATAGATAAAGATTCATTTTTCTAACATGTTTGAATGTGTTTTTTTTCCAGAAAATCAGAATGGACTTCTCTCTTCTTGTTACAATCTAAATTAACCTTTCATCATTTAAAACAATAGTTGAATAAATTCTCAAATAAAATGGGAAAAAACATACTTCAAGAATAAATTTATATTTATGATCATCATCATTAATCCCACTCATACGATCCAAAAGCAGAGAAAAAAATACCAACCTCTTCACAAATTTCTAGCATTAAACCAAAATTATTAAAGCAAATTATACATGCCGTTGCTTGGATCAGTTGGGAAACAATGTGCTTACCAAAGAGTAGTGAAGGTTTGGGAATCAGAGACCTCTCAACCTTCAATATCGCTCTCCTTTCGAAGTGGCTATGGCGTTGTATCACTGAACTAGCTCCTATATGGCGTGCACTGCTGGGGAGTCATTATTGTTGTTTGTTTGCACGTTTAATGATGAAGAAGAAGTTGATGCCATCTTAGGATGAATCCTTATGGTGGAAGGATCTAATGTTCATTTGCGACTCAAACTCAAGTGGGAGTTTTCTGCAACAAATAACGTGTATTCTCGGTGATGGTACGTATATTGCCTTTTGGTTCAATTACTGGCTTGGACAGGTTCCTTTTTTCTCCCTATTCTCAAACCTTTTTTCGCATTCATCTTGTAAACATGCTGCTGTTTTAGACCTGGGATGCTGGTCTAATGATTATTGGTTTTGGAACTTCGACTTATTGTGCCACGATCTGCCATTGGAAGTCATGGCTGATTTTCATTCTTTGTAAGTATTGCTATTATATTTTTTGCCTCACCGTGAAGTTACGGATCTATTTGTTTGGAAAGGTGGTTGCTCTAGTTCCTTTACGGTAAATTCTTGCTATAAATCTTTGGTTTTTCTCGTTGTTGTCCTTGAGTTAGAGATTGCTCCCAAGGCAGTTTTATATATTCTTTGGAAAACTAAAATTCCTCTAAAAGTTAGAGTCTTTGGTTTACGGGTCATTTGGGATAGGCTCCCAACAAGAGAGAATTTGGCGGCCAGAGAAATAATCTTCAATCCTCACGACGTTGTTTGTGTGTTTTATTTCAATGTTATAGAAGATATCAATCACATCTTTTGTAGGTGCCCTTGTATTATTATACTTTGGCGTAAGATTGCGGAATGGGAGAATATTCCTTGGACCGAAGTGAGTAATGTTTGTGACCACTTTTTAGAATGGTTCTTGAAGGTTGCTAGGAAATCGTCCAAACCTTCAGCTTCTTTCATATGGTTGGTGACTTGTTGGTCAATTTGGTGGACACGAAACCAAATTATTTTCAACGACTTGATCGAAAAATACGAGGATATTCCAATGAGAGTGATACATACCTCTTGGAATTGGTTGGGTTGTAGTCCTTCTTCTTATATTAAGCCATTACTACGTAAAACCCATTTAACAACGGTTGGGAAAGGTATGTAATCATGTGTGTGCAGACTTTGTTATGTAGAGTTTCCTTGTATATATGATACTTACAATCACGGACCAATAGTTGATGTATTAAAATAGTCTGAGCGCTGCCTATCACAACGGTTTATACAAACAACCATTGTGATAAAGTAATTGTCATAGGTTCGATTTCCAGCTGCACTATTTTGATATTTATTTTTTCTGGACAGCATGCGAGATATTATAACGGTTGTGTAATATAATCGTTGTTAAAGCACAAGATATTATTACGGTTACTTATGATATATAACCGTTGTTACATATTCTGCAGAATTAAGAAAAAAATTATTGATTTTATAATTAATCTCATTTTTTAACCTGTATTATTGTTCACCATATCACAGCAGAAAATACAACTAACATATTCTTAATATCACATAATTGTATCATAATCAATTGTAATAAATATCTTACAATTTATCAAAACAAACAACCTACAGTTTACACATTACATAACATCCTTGTAACCTGTATTATTGTTCACCATATCATAGCATAAAATACAACTAACATTTGTGATAAAGTAATCATAATAATATTAATTGTATAATATTCATAATATCACATAATTTTATCATATTCAATTGTAACAAATATCTTACTATTTATCAGAACAAACAACCTACAGTTTACACATTACATAACATCTCATAATTGTAACTTGGTGTTTTGGTTTCTTGTCTCTTGGTGTCTTGACTCTAAAGACCTATGATTTCAAATAATTATACTTGTTAGTAAAAATATTTAGAAACTATAACATACAATTAATATATTATGAATAAAGAATAAATTACGTACTTGTTAATTTTTCCATATGCCTTCTTCATGGTCGATTCGAATAGCGTGCACGACATCTCCATCAACTTCATCATATGAGGTAGGGATTTTTGTTGTGTAAGAAGGTGTGGATGGAATATCAAGACTTTCATCACTAAGAGGAATGTGTTTTCCTTGGAGAACGATTGACCATTTCCTTGATATGTCTGATGGGTCGGTAACATAGAAAATTTGTTTTGGTTGAGAAGCCATGATGAATGGTTCGGTCATAAAAGATGCCTTGCCAAGGTCGACCCGTGTGAATCCTAAGTCATCAATGTGTACACCATTACTATTATTAGGAACCCATTTGCATTTAAATAAAGCCAATTTGAAAATAACATAATCAATCTCCCAAATCTCATCAATGACACCATAAAACGCGGTAGTTGCCAATACAAGATTCTTATCTTTCAAACTAGAGAAATACATCGATTCGGCTTCAACCATGACCCCACTATTTTGCATTATACTACGATCATCTTTTGATTTTGTATAAAAGGTATAATGACCAATGTCGTATACAATCCAAGTAATGACACAAAATTTTGGCTTTTACGACAACCATTTAAGTATCTCGGATGTACTACGATCATTATATACACTTTTATTAAACCAATCTATGAATCTCTTGTTATGCTCTATCAACAACAACTTGTCACTCATTCGGGGATGTTTTTCCTCAAAAGTCCTTTGCGAGTATCTATGAAAGGTTGAACTTCATCGATATTATTCAATATATATAAATGTGCTTGAATAACTACATCCTGAGCCATTGACTTAACATTTAGACCTTGAATACCTCTTCCGTCTGTGTCAGCATGACGAGACTTTGGAATGCCTGTAGAATCTGCGTCCGACAAATAGTTTGTACAAAACTCAACAGCTTCTTCTGTGATGTATCTTTCAACAATCGAAGCTTCTGGTCGGTGATGATTCTTCATATATCCTTTAAAGATCTTCATATATCACTCTATTGGATACATCCACCTTAAATAAACTGGACCACAATTTCTGATTTCTCTGACTAGATGAACAAGTAAGTGAACCATAATGTCAAAAAATGATGGAGGAAAATACATCTCCAATTGACACAAGATTATGGCTGCCTCATCTTCTAATTCATCTAATTTTTTGAAATCAAGAACTTTATTACATATGGCATTGAAGAATAAGCACAGTCTCGTTATAGTTACTCTCACATTTTTTGGTAGGATCCCACGGATAGCCACTGGTAGAAGTTGTTGCATCAATACATGATAATCATGAGAGTTTAAACTAATTAACTTGAGATTTTTCATTGATACAAGTTTCTTGATGTTTGATGAGTAACCTTGTGGAACTTTAATACCTTGCAAACACTTGCAGAAAAGTTTCTTTTCCTTTTTAGATAGAGTGTGACATGCTGGAGGCAGATAAGTTCTTTTTTCCTTTCTCTGTTGGAGCCAATTGTTTTCGTATACCCATCTTCTCCATATCAAGACGGGAAGTCTTACTATCTTTAGTCTTGCCTGGAATGTTTAGAAGTGTGTTAATCAAACTATCACACACGTTTTTTTTCCATGTGCATCACATCAGGACAATGTCTAACATCAAGACTTGACCAATACAGAAGATCAAAGAAGATGGACTTCTTTTTCCAAATATTTTTCACAACTGACCCTTTTTCTTTTTTCTCTTCCCAAAGACAACATTAATGTGTTCCTGCCTTTGATAAACTTCTTCCCCAGTTAAAGGTTCAGGTGCCTTATCAAACTCTTGCTCTCCATTAAAAGCCTTCTGCAATCTATGATAAGGATGATCGGGTTTTAGAAATTTTTTATGCCTAAGGTAAACAGCCTTTTTTCCAAACTCAAGTTGGTGATATCAAGTATCATCTTCACATATAGGACACACTCTATGTCTTTTGAAACTATATCCATCTACCGTAAGCAGGAAAGTTGTTGATTGTGCAAAATAACATTGCACGCATCTTAAACTTTTCCCCAGAATATGTATCATCAACTTCAACGCCTTCATCCCACAAGAGTCGTAAATCATAAATTAATGGACGTAGATAAACATCTATGTCGTTACTAGGTTGTCGTGGTCTAGAAATCATCATACTTAACAGTATATACTTGCGCTTCATACACAACCAATGAGATAGGTTATAAATAGTGAGAAGAATAGACCACGAAGTATGATAAGTTCTCAGATTACCAAAGGGGTTCATTCCATCAGTGGCAAGTCCAAGCCTAAGGTTTCTTGGCTCAACTCCAAAATCCAGAAACAACGAATCAATTTCTTCCATTGCAACGAATCAGCAACATGGCGAATGTTTCCATCACAAGTCCTTTCATCTACATGCCATCTAAGATTCTTTGCGTCATTTAAATTAGCAAAAAGTCTCTTAAATCGTGAAATTATTGGCAAGTACCATAACACTTTAGCAGAATGATGCTTCCTACTAACATTGTCATAGTCATTGTCATCACCACTGTTGGCATTCAGCTTGTAACGCGACACACCATATTTCAGGCATTGATACAATTCTTCGTACTCTTTTCAGTATAATATGCAATCATTAGGGCAAGTATGTATTTTGATATACTCTAAACCCATTGGACACAATATCTTCTTGGCCTCATAACAACGATCCGACAATTTGTTATCTTTTGGTAACATTTCCTTTAGCAATTCAAGTAATTCCATGAAACTTTTATCTGACCATCCATTTTTTGCCTTCAGATTAAACAACTTTAACACCGCCGACAATCGTGTAAAATCTGTGCATCCCTTATATAAAGGGGTGTCTTTATCACTACATAAAGTATCATAAATATGAGCATTCTTAAAAGAAGATTCCCCAATATCACGGAACATATCCTCTAGTTAATCTTCCATATATTCATCTTCATCCACTCTTTGACTTTGTGACGCACGACTTTCCTCTTTGTCCACCTCACCATGCCACGTCCATATTATATAATTTTGACATATACCATCACAACAAAGGTGATGGAATATTTCATCCTTTCTACACTTTTTGATGTTCGTGCAAAGAACACAAGGACAATAAAAGATACCATTATTGTCGGGAAGATGTTTATCAGCGTATTCAAGAAATTCAAGAACTCATTTCTCATAAACAGAACCTAATATATCTGCTTTCATCCAACTACGATCCATAACAACTTCTGAAATTTATACACATATAATAATGTGAATGACACACCAAAATGTAATCCAAAAACTTAATGCATATGAAAATCTAAACCTAAAGCATATAAAGCATTTACTCTAATATTGACTTAAGCATAAACAACATAAACATACTGACTTGAGCATATACAACATAAACAAAAAAAAAGGAATGAAGATGTTGAAGAATACCGTACTTCGAAGCTGAAGAATCAAATGAACGGAGAGGGTGAAGATTAGAGCTACAAATTAATGGATACGAAAAAAGGTAAAGATTACGCCACTGACGTACCTCGAAAAATGAGAACGACCTCGCGAAGCGCAATCGCATGCCCGCGGGATAGACTTAACAGAGTCGCCGCCGATTTTATTTATTCCATAGAAGGAAAGGGAAATATCGAATAAAACCCTAAAAAAATAAGATATGGTCATCGCAACCAATGTCTGAGTTCGAGAGTCAGTTACGCAAGGGGAAGGTATTATGACCCCCTCACGTCCGTTGTACTCAACGGGAACCATTTAGTTAGGATTGAATGGGTGCTAGCTTAAGGGTTGTTTCTAATATTGTGTTTATTGAATGGGAAAAGAGAGAGATGAGAAATGTTTTTTAGATTTTTATTAAAGAGAGAGAGACCTAAGAGTTTTTTTATTAGGGTGCTCGCCAAGACTTCACAGTCTCGTGCCTACGTATCCTCATAGTGCAATAAGGAACTCAGAGCCTTCATAGTTCGTGAACTACAGGGAAAAAGGGAAAAGGTGGGAGGTGACTCACCAAGGATTAGGGTCCTTGTGCCTATGTATTCTCATTGATAAATGAGAAATCAGAGCGTCCGTAGTTCTGGTCACTACGGTGAAAAAGGTAAAAGGTAGCTTACCAAGGATTAGGATCCTTGTGCCTACGTATTCTCGTTAATAAATGAGAAATCAGAGTGTCCGTAGTTCATGTGACTATAGGGAAAAAGGGAAAAGGTGGCTCGCCAAGGATTAGGGCCCTTATGCCTACGTATTCTCAACAGGAACTTGAGAAATCAGAGCGTCCGTAGTTCGTGAACTGATTGTTTGATCATTTTATCGAACAAATGTTTACTTTACATTCTAAGGGCGAAAAATTAGCTTTTCTACTTGTTCGCCGGGGCGAACAACCATTGGCCTTCCGTCGCAGGTTCGCTTGCGGGATCGGCCACACAAATCCCAGAACAAGGAATTGGAAGCGTATGTTTGTGCTGCGTTTTAGTTTCTTGGTTTTTTACTGAGAGTTGTCACGCTGAGATGACCTTGGTGACGCAAAGAGTTTTCTGACAATCAACTAGTTTTGGTGCAAAAACAAAGAAATAAAGGAAAGGTTGGATAAAACGAGAAAAAATAATTGGTTAAATTAAATACTGGAAGTAAATTGCATTAAGTAGAATTTGGACGCAAGTATACATTTGTTTGCGGGAGTGAACTCGTTTCTCTCTAAGCTTGGTACTTTGAGTGTTTTCCCCTTATAATGTGAAAAAATGCGACCCCTAAAAATGAAAAGTACAGCGCCTTATATAGGCCTAAAAATGTAACTGTTTGTCTACCCGCACGTCTTCTGAAGCTAACACGTGGCACCCCACTTTCTTTTTAACTTCCCATAGTCTTGGAAGTTTCAAACTTTTCCCGCCTAAACACTTGTTCCTTGAAGTTAAAATCAGCTTGTCACCTCATTTCCTTCCGACGCCAAGGCTTGTCGTCGTTTCTCCGACGTGCCTTTCTGCTGGTGTCGACTCGACACCTTGACTTGCCTCTTTGCGCCGACACGCCCTGGAAGCTCCGGATCCCACCGTCAGTCGAAATCCAGTGTCAACAAATTGCCCCCCCAAAAGGCCAGTTTCGACTGAATATTGTGTCGACGGAGAAATCTGGATTTTTTGGTTTCTTACAGGATTTCGACGGCTTTTCTTTTTGACGCCTTTGCAAATTGTTTTGTCTTTTCTCTCAACACGTGGCAAGCGCCGTCTGACATGATGATGGCAATATTAATCCCACGATTCCCAAGAAAAATGCCATGATGGCTAGTCCCGTCTAAGTCATGGGCCTCGAAACCAAACCCCACTTACTCTCAGAAGTTGAAAAGTTTTGATCTTTCATTTTCCTATATGCGCCCTATAAATAGACTTCTTTAGGAACTCACCACTTTTCATAACTCCTTCTTCACGAAACTGTCATTTACTCTGAAACCCAGACTTTGATTTCCTCTTCCTAAAGCTTTTACTGCCTCAGAACACCCTTTGCGTTCTTTCTTCCAATGGCTTCATCAAGAACCCCTACAACTCACATTCCTCAAACCACTGGTAACAACCCGGTCGCGTACGTAATCTTTGAAGCGGAAACACACCATCCTCTTCCTCAACCATCCTCCACTGATGAGACGATGGTGGCCAACTGGTGCTGCCAAATGGTTATCCCATTCGCGGTTGAGAATAAGCTGTGTGGTTTCCATGGCCCCCTTCCAGACAACAAACCTAATCCACAAGAACTCCAGAAGTTCTTCCTTTGCTTCGACCAAACGATCCCACCCGCTTTCGAGAAAGGGGGCACCTTAGACCTCAAATACATGGCACCCAAATCTCGCGTTTTCAGATCCATGCCAACTCCAGGCAACAAATATTACCTCTCCTGGCTTGACAAAGTCGAAGGGAAATGCCAAAGGCAATGGAAGGAGTACGGTATCTTCGACGCCATCCAACTCTCCAGAACTACCCACAGGGTCAACCCTTGCTTGTTGCTGGTGTCGATGTATTTTTGGGAAGGATCGACAAACACATTCCACCTTCCTTGTGGCATGTTCACGCCAACACTTTTTGATGTGGCGGCTATCACTGGCCTTTCGCCACTGGGTGAGACGTTCGACCCAACTTTGGAGACGGACAACGCCTTCGACTTTGAGCGTGCTAGCTTTCAAAATTACATCGAAGATCATCATGACAAACACTCTAAAGAAGTCTCTGATGAAGAGCATATTGCCTTCTTGACCCTCTGGTTGTCATATTATATGTTTTACTCTGGCTCCTTGCAAATAGCCAAAAGTTTCATCAATCTGGCCATTCAGATCCACGAAGGCCGACAGATATCTCTGGCCAAACTTCTGTTGGCCTCCCTCTACCATTCTCTTGGCCTATCGGCCAAGAGACTGAAACTCCTCCACCAAACCACTAAAGCCTTAAACATCTCAGGGCCTATGTGGTTGTTGCAACATTGGCTCAACGCCACTTTCGAGCACAAATTAGGATATCCAGCCTCTGCCATGATGGAGCGTCTAAACAAAGCACGTCCTGTCGAGGGACTGCGACTAGCCTTGATGACCACCCAAGAAACTCCAAGACAAGCCCTCTTTATGAGGTATCTCAGTATGTTTGTGGAAACCTCTTCTTTCGTCCCTGACATGGCACCATTTGTGGAGCGTAAGTTTGGGCCTGACTGGTCCAGACAACCGTTCCCTGGAGTCTCACCTCAAGCTGCGGCACTGTCGAATGCTATATGGCGGGCGTTTCTTACTCCCACCATGATCTCTTTCCGCATCAAAACGGGGAACAATGGATATGGTTTCATGAACTACTGTCCAAATTTGGTGGCCCGACAATTTGGCCTGAGCCAGATGTTGCCAAAACCCTTAGTAAGGCATCCCGAGGATATAGTACGGTCCGGTCGACGCTTGACTCACGTAGGTCACAAGGCTTGCATGAGGTTTGTCAGAGCCTCTCAATACTTGGAGCTACCGGTTTTCTCCTTCCAGCCTTCCTTTTTCACTACTCAGGAATTTGAGGCTTGGTGGTTGGAGTACCAAACTCAACCTTTCACTCCAAATCTTTTCCTGGCAAACGTGGTCGACGCTTTTGCTTCTACAGCTGGTATCCCTAAATCGTTGACTATAACCCCTGTCATAGATGTCGACCCTGCAGAGGATACTTCGACAAAGGTAGACTCTGGACTCTTGATTTCCTCTGCCCATAGGCCTGAACTAACTAGTTTCAGCTTTGCTTTTAGGGGCGCAAACGAGAAACGACTGCTGCGTCGACTTCCACCAGACCTGCCAAAAAACCTAGGGCCAACCTTCTACAGGTATTTTTTGTTTTCTTGTCCTACGTCTTTGTCTTCCCTTTGTTCTTACATTATTCCTGCGCAGGTTTCTGAGAAAGTTCCTTCCCCAGAAAGGACTGAATCAAATGAGAGCCCTCACTTTCGAGTCTTCACTGCAGCAGCTCCAGCGTCTCCTCCATCTACCCCTTTGGCGAGGAAGAAAAAGGCTATAACGCGAAAGACACCTTCAAAACCCAGCGTCTCGACGGTGGCCCCCGTCGTCCCAAAAAATCTGGAGGACATTTTCGAACCAATTCCTTCTGTTGCCCTTCCCAAGACAACAACTCCTGTGCAGGTATTTCAACTTAATTTGTGTCCTAGACGACCTTGGGGTGGCGAAGCTTACTTTCGTTTTTTTTTTTTTTAGGAAAATGTGGTCACTTCGACCACTGTTGGCGGGGGTGATACTGAATCGGCCGCAGACTGCCAATGTCACCGTTACGCCAAGTCCCCAAAAGATTGATGACTTTCACCCACTTATTCCCGAGGAAAGCTTGTCGAAGACGTCTCCCGCTGCAACTGATAACTTGGAGCATGATGATGCATTCCCTGGGGTGACTATTAATCCTTCGCCCGCCGTGGATACTGACGTCGGGGAGACACTCCAAATCCCTGAAACACCAACCAGAGAAGGCTTCGCCTGCTGTCGAAGAATCTCTTACTCCGGAGGCACTCTTAGCAACCAAGGCAACAAACCCAGCAGCGACTCTGAAAGCACTGTACAAACTTCGCCAGGCAGCCGAAGATATTCAACCCACCGGCTCGACCGCAATCCCCACTCCAGAAGTGGATGCTTCTTTCAATCTCAAACTTCAACAGTTGCGGTCTTATCTTTTTGAGGAACAGTTTCTGGCAGCCGTTGCTGAGGAATCCGACATAGCCAATGACGTCTTCAACCTTCTGAATGAACTCTCTGAGTTCCAACTTCCTGGCCCCATGGCCACATACCTGATCGAGTTCGAAGCTTTCTTCACTCAAATGGCCAAGGACCTCGCGATGCATCATTAGGCCGACGTCCAAATTCGGTTCCGCCATGACGACATGAAACGCGAGTGGCATCTTAGCTTCGTCTGCGTATAGAAGCTTGGGGACTATGAAACCAAAAAACAAGAGCACTCCAACAAACGCCAAGCCTTCGACCAACAGATATCTGAGTATCTAGCCCAGATCACGGAGCTGACAAAAAAAATAGCTGAGGTAGAACACCAAAAAGCCTCTTTGGACTCAGCTGAGCCCCTGCCTTCTCAAGAAACCATCGACCACGAAGTCACTCAAGGACTTGTTCATGTCGAAGCGGCTATGAAGATTAAAGATGCTATCAGCCGCATACAGCGACGAAAGGTTCTTCTTGAGAGCAAGATAGTTCATGAGAAGGTCATCTTTGATGATTTTAAGGCTAGGTTCCCTGAATTTCCTTAGTTTGTATGTTGGTATAATGTAGTGCACCATTTTTGTAAGCCATTCTTGGCCTTAAATTAATGAAAAATATGTTTTGATGTGAACCTCTTGCAACATGGGTCTGTATCTTTTCAAATATTTCCCATTTACTCTTAAGATTCGTTGGTCTGCTCCCAACTCCTGCACTTCGTATGCGTTGTTACTAAACACTCGTGTCACCTGAAATGGTCCCTCCTAGTTGGGAGACCATTTTCCCATCGTTTGATCTCGTCGATCCATGGGCAACACCGCTTTCCAAACATAGTCGCTTGCGGCAAAGGTTTTTCTTTGGACTTTTTTATTGTATGCCCTGGCGACTCGAGCCTTTTGGCGCAGCAACACATTTAAAGCCACCATTCTTTCCTCGTCTAAGTCCACGAGTTCGTCTAACATCATTTCCCAGTATTATTCCGACAGAATCTCATACTGTCTATGCACTCTAACGGACTGCAAGCATACTTTTGCGGGTAGCACAGCGTCGTGTCCGTAGGTTAGACGAAATGGAGTAGAGTTAGTCGACTCTTTGGATGACGTCCGACAAGCCCATAACACTTGACTCAACGTCTTATGCCAGTTCTTTGGCTTTCTTGCAACATGTTTCTTGATTAAACCAATGATTATCTTGTTGGCTTCTTCAACCTGACCATTCGCCTGAGCATAGTATGGCGTCGAAGTAACCAACTTGAAACCTGTTTCCACCGCAAACTCTTGCATCTTCTGCCCCACAAAAACAGAACCTTGATCTGTCGTGATTGTCTCAGGTATCCCAAATCTATACAAGATATGATTCTGGATGAAGTCGATTACAGCCTCTTGATTCACTTTCACCAAAGGCATAGCCTTTATCCATTTCGTGAAATAGTCTATTCCCACGAGGATGAATCTTTGCTGCTTTGACGAAGCTGGCCGAATCTCCCCTATTACATCCAAAGCCCATCCTCGAAAAGGCCATGGTTTGAAAATCACATGTAATTCGCTGGCTGGGATGTGCTGGATGTTTGCGTGCTTCTGGCAATCCTGGCACCCCTTCGCGAAATCTATACAATCCTTAAGCATGTTGGGCCAGTAGAATCCTTGTCGAAACAAAAGCCATTTCATTTTTTGGCCAACCCGGTGAGCTCCACAAGCCCCATTATGAACCTCAGAAATTGCCAAATATGCATCAGTGTCTCCTAGACACTTGAGCAATACCCCTTCTGGAGTTTTCGTCAACAACTCGTTTTCTACTAGGACATAACTCATTGCTCTGTACTTAGTCTTTCGCTCGGTGCTGCCCAACGGGTTTTCCAGATACTCTATAATTGACCTTCGCCAGTCTGTTGGTGGCATATCGTTAACAAAAACCTCACAACTTTCCAAACCTTCGACCAAGCTCATCGAGATTTTGGATATCGACCAACTTGATGGTACGTGTACGTTCGACACCATCTTTTTCCTAGTTTCGACGAAACCTTTCAACTTATCTTCCGACACTTTATAACCAGAGGCAATTTGTGCCAGCTCGTTAGCTTTCTGGTTTTCTATCCTTGGCACATGCGAGATGTTAACAATTTTGAAGCGTTCCAACAAACGCTTCGCCAGCGAAAAGTAACTTAAAAGATACTCCTTTACGCATTTATATTCCCTCGTGATTTTTTTAATCACCAATTCTGAATCTCCTTTTATCTCAAGCTCTTTGGCTCCCAAGTCTTTGAGTATCTTGAGACCAGTGATTAAGGCTTTGTACTCTGCCTCGTTGTTTGAACACTTGCCATCGACTTTGAATTTAAAGGTAGTTGGGATTCCTTGTGGGGATATTATTAGGATTCCAACACATGCCCCATTTTTATGGCTCGACCCGTCAAAGTACAATTTCCACGGGGCAACGTCGATGTTATGTATCGACGTTTCGACTACAGCGTGGTCGACAATGAAGTCTGCCACTATTTTACCCTTCATCGCCCTCAAAGGGACATATGTCAGGAAGAATTCAGTTAACGCTAGTGCCCATTTCCCAATTCGACTATGCAAAATAGGTTTGGACAACATATGCTTAATGACATCAAAATGCGACGAAACATAAACATTAACTGGTTTGATATATTGTTTCAATTTCATACATGAGAAGTACAAACATTGGCACAACTTTTCAATCATAGTGTACCCAGTCTCAGCATCTATCAATACCCTACTCAGGTAATAGATGGGTCTTTCGATGCCACCATCATCCTCTTGTGCTAACATACTGCCTATGGTCGTATCTGACGCTGCAATGTACAACTTCATGCTTTTATTTATACTAGGTGGTAATAGGATTGGAGGCTTCGTAAGGTATTCCTTGATTGCGTCGAAAGCCTCTTGTTGTTCTTGCCCCCAGCAGAATTCACTTTCTTTCTTGGTCTTGAGCAGTGGTGAAAACACTTTCGTCTTGCCACTTAGGTTTGAGATGAACCTCCTCAAGAAATTTATCTTTCCCAACAAAGACTGGAGCTGTTTCTTTGTTGTTGGAGGCTTGAGACCTAAGATCGCCTTCGTTTTGTTCTAGTTTATCTCGATGCCTCGCTTGTGTACTACGAATCCCAGGAAATCCCCTGCACGAACACCAAAGGCACATTTTAGTGGATTCATTTTTAATCCATATTTTCTCATTCGCTCAAATGAGCGTCGGAGGTGGTCGAGATGACCATCCTCTGATGACGATTTTATGACTATGTCATCAATGTACACCTGCATGAAATTCTCAATAAAATCATGGAATATAGCATTCATAGCCCTTTGGTAGGTTTCCCCGGCGTTCTTCAACCCGAAAGGCATCACCACCCATTCATATGTCCCCAAAGCTCCAGGGCATCGAAATGCGGTTTTGGGGACATCTTCTTCGGCTATGAGAATTTGATTGTAACCGGAATAGCCGTCGAGCATGCTCAAATACTCAAATCCCGCGGCTGAGTCGACTAGCATCTCTGCCACGGGCATCGAATAGTCGTCTTTAGGAGTAGCGTTGTGCAAATCCCTAAAGTCAATGCATACTCGAAGGGTCCCATTTTTCTTAATAACATGGACTATGTTTGCTATCCATTCTACATACCTTGCAGTTCTGATGAACTGACTTTTTAGCAATCTTTCAATTTCCTACTTAATCTTCGATGTCACTTCTGGGGCGAAACGTCGAGGGTGTTTCTTTACTGGCCTTTTGCCTGGCTAGATTGGGAGACGATGCTCAACTACACTCCGACTCAAACCAGGCATTTCGCCATAATCCCAGGCAAAACAATCCTTGTATTCTTTCAACACTTTAACCAATTTGGCTTTCATTGTTGGTCCTACCTTAGCACTCACGTAGGTGGGCCTTTTGGTTGTTCCATCCCCTAGGTCGATTTCCTCAAGCGGGTTCTGGGCTTGCATCCTCTGTGGTTCATGATCTGGGCCTTTTTCGAACCCTAAAGGCTCATCATCATAAATACCATCAAGCCTCTGATTTTCTACAGCTTCCCTTTGGCCTTGTGAGCCATTAGCTTTTTTGTCATGGTCGGCTCCCTTAGTTATTTGGATAGTCTCGTTCTTTTCGAGTGCCGACGTCTTTCTGTTTTCAGCCAGATAGGCCAAAATCCGAGTAATGTTTACTGACTCAGCAGTCATTTTCACCAGTAGTGGGCCACCCCATTGGTGGCATTTCCATTGGCTCCATACCTTCGTCGGCAGCGTCCCAGATGAACCCATAGTCGGGGTCCAGGTTCAAGACACGACCCGTGTCGACGGAGGTGTAAGACCCTAATCTGTCATCACAAGGAGCCACATTTGCTAAGTGCTGGTCAAAAGACTTCTTGGCACCCTTGGCTTCGTTAACTTTATAATAGCTTTGGTCTGCCTCAATATTTTCGACGATGTCATCCTTCCTCCAAATGATCAATCTCTGGTGCATTGTTGACGGTACCGCCCCAATTCCATGGATCCACTTACGTCCCAATAATAGATTAAAGTTTGCTTTCGATTTGATGACCATGAAGAGTTTCAGCCTGTTGGTTGTACCTACTGCCAAGTCCACTTGGACAACCCCCAGGATGTTACTGGTCTTGCCTTCATAGTTGGACAAAACCATGTTGTACTGTCGGAGGTCAGCCTCCGTCTTTCCAATTTTCTTAAACAGACTGTGAGGCATTAGGTTCACAGTTGCTCCACCATCTACAAACACTTTGTTGACAGACACCCCATAAATCTTTGCCTTTATGAATAACGGCTTTAAATGATACATCATCCTAAGGCTAGGTCGTTCAAACATAATCGTTTGTTCTTCGACCACGCCACTGTTCATTACATAATAGCATAGTGGCTTGTCATCCACATTTTCAACAGTGATGAAGTCTTCTTCAGTCTCAGAGATTTCAGACACCACATCATACTCAGCTGGTAGAACTGACACGATACCACAGTTTACCACGAAATCTTCGCCATAAGTGTCATCATTGGTGTCGTCGTACATGTCTTCATCAAAATCTCCTTTAGGTGATGGGTCATACTCTTCATCGGACTGAGGAGAGTATTTTGGCTCTTCTTCATCTGACTGAGGAGTATACTCTGGCTCTTTCTTACTTTCTGCCAGCGAAGTACACTTTGAGCTCTGGGTCGACACCACTTCCTTTTCTCTTGACGTGTTCACAATTACTGCCATGGTCTGGTTCGTCGCCACCTTGTTCTTTTCTACCCATCTTTCTCTTGGGTACTGGCGCTTCTGTCCAGATATTCCGATAGGCTTCACTTTTGAAGTCGTAGCCTCTCTTTCAGCCTTCTTACTGCGCTGATAGCGCCTCCACTGGGTCCTAGTCATAGGGTTTTTCCCTTTGTAGTTGGGGGAAACCCTATATCCTGCTTGTTCGACCCCTTTATCGGCGACATTAGCCTCCTTTTCCAAATCAACAGCTTTCCACTTTGGTCTTTTGCTTCCTTTCTGATTCACTGGTACCATCCATCTTTCTTGTGGGGAGTCTGATGGGGGCACGAAAGTTTTAGGCCTTGCCCCTTGGAATAGCTTTTTGTATTCCTCATTTCGATGAGGGGCTCCACTCCAGTCGAACACAAACCTTGGGACATGTGGCTTGCTCTCTGGAAGCACTTCTCTCTTGCTTGCCTCATACTTCTCAACAGATTTCTCATCGAACACAGCATTGCATCTGGGGCATAGTGCGGCTTTCGAGCCGCTTATCCTGCACTTTTCCTGAAAAATCCTCCAAACTTTCACCAGCCTGGGGGTACACTGCTTCAAGTTTGTCCTCTGTTCTCTTGTCGGAACCTTCAGTAGTTTCGACCATCATGCATTCTACCACTTCAGCCATTGGTGGCTTGTCGAGGCCCTCAGTAGCTTCGACCATCAAACATTCGTACACTTCTAAATACAAAGCCTCCTCAACCTTCAGTGGGTCGGTGTCTACCTGCATCTTCGGCTTCTCGCCAAATTAGAGTCGACCCTCCTTCAAAGCCTTCTGCACCAAATCCCTGAAAATAATACATTGAGTTGTTTTATGACCAAGGAAATTATGAAACTTACAAAATCCCCTCTTTTTCTTTTGTTCTAGAGGGGGATCTTTCAAACCAGACGGAATAATGATTTGACCATCTGTAACCAGTAAATCAAATATTTCATCACATTTAGAAACATCAAAAGTATAAGTTTTAGCGACGTATTTATCCGTCTTGTTAGTTTCAGTGGGATTTTTCCTGTTCGATGGTTTCAGCAGCTTGCATGTATAGGGAGGTCCTGGCTTAAGCTCAGCCACGTGGATCTCACTTTCGTCGACGGATTCTTCATCGTCGGACGAATATTCGTCAGCAGCCACATAAGATACTTTTTCTTTTTTACGAAATCTGTTAGACTGGGCCTTTTCAGCTTTCAGTCGTTCGACCTGGCGAACCCGGTCAGCCAACTGCGCCATGTCTCTAAGATACTGCGTGTCCAACTTCTTCCTGATGAATAGTCCAAGCCGCCAGCAACCATTTCGACTAATTCGTGTCCAGGGACTTGAGTAAAGCACCGTGCTTTCAAAAGTCTAAACCTATTCAAGTACTGGTCTACTAACTCCATGGCCTTGCGTTTGATGCTTGCCAACTCTTTCAAACTTATTTTCGACTGTCCCATATAAAATTGTTCGTGAAACAGTCTCTCCAATTGTGCCCATGTGTGAATGGACTGAGGGGGCAACGTGGTAAACCACGTGAACGCATTCTTCGTGAGGGAACTTGGGAAATATTTCATTTTCAAGTCCTCATTGTTCGCTATGTCGCCTGCTTCATTTTGATACCTAGCGACGTGTTCGACTGTGGACTCTTCCGTTTCCCCAGCGAACTTGGTGAACTTAGACACTTTCCATCCCCTGGGCAATTCTGTTTGTAATACAAAATCAGGTAATGGGGATGTATATGTTGGCCGTCAAAGGCCTGGGTTCGCCCCATTACGGACCATGATACGTTCGACTACGGCCTCCAAGTTATGTTCTCCAGCCAAGGCGTCCTGTCGAACCTGCTGGACAACAAAATCTGGATCTTGGTTCCTATGGATAATCACATTAGGCCTTTGAACTCTCCTAGGGATCTCTTCAAACTCACGAGGTTGTTCTATAGTTTCGTCCAAGACTTCGTCCTGACGACGAGGCGTCTCTGGTCGAGGTGGTGGGGTCTGTCGACCCTGAGCCCTGGGGGAACCTAAGAAGTCACCGATTTGTGTCATCTGAGTCGCCAGTTGTTGGTAACTCTGGGTTTACTCTTGTATCAGTGGTCTTAATATTGTACCCGTCTATTGAGTCAACATGTGGACCATCTCATGATTACTCTCATCCATATGTTGCCTCATGACCGCGACGGAACTAGAGGTAAAGGTCGGTATGGATTGAGAGACAAGGTTGAATCCTGGGGGTCGAACCATCTGGTTCGACATGTGTCCTGTCCCTTGATAAGTCGAAAATACTGGGGACGAACTTTCCCCAAATAAATGTCCGCTAGAATGCAAACTTGACATGCATTCTGGCGGCATTCCATACGATCTAGGTATAGGCATGATGATACTAGGCATATATTGCCCCGTAGTCCCTGCCATTGTCGATCTCGGGTCGTTTTGTCGCGGCGTTACAATTGGTCCGCTAGGAGAAGTTGGCACCACTGATATGGTACCAGAGCCAACATCAGTCTTCTGTGTTCCTACCGTAGTTTCCGTCGAAGACGGTTCTTCGTTCGGTCGTGGTATTACCATCTTACCACTACGCAAAAACATATACTCAATTCACACGGGTCCCACTGGGCGTGCCGCTTTGTTCGCCGGGGCGAACAACCGCTGGCCTTCCGTCGCAGGTTCGCTTGCGGGATCGGCCACACAAATCCCAAAATATGGAATTGGAAGTGTATGTTTGTGCTGCGTTTTAGTTTCTCAGTTTTTTACTAAGAGTTGTCACGCTGAGATGACCTTGGTGACGCAAAGAGTTTTCTGACGATCAACTAGTTTTGGTGCAAAAACAAAGAAATAAAGGAAAGGATGGATAAAACGAGAAAAAACAATTGCTTAAATTAAATACTGGAAGTAAATTGCATTAAGTAGAATTTGGACGCAAGTATACATTTGTTTGCGGGAGTGAACTCGTTTCTCTCTAAGCTTGGTACTTTGAGTGTTTTCCCCTTACAATGTGAAAAAATGCGACCCCTAAAAATGAAAAGTACAACGCCTTATATATGCCTAAAAATGTAACTGTTTGTCTACCCGCACGTCTTCTGAAGCTGACACGTGGCACCCCACTTTCTTTTTAACTTCCCATAGTCTTGGAAGTTTCAAACTTTTCCCGCCTAAACACTTGTTCCTTGAAGTTAAAATCAGCTTGTCACCTCATTTCCTTCCGACGCCAAGGCTTGTCGCCGTTTCTCCGACGTGCCTTTCAGCTGGTGTCGACTCGACACCTTGACTTTCCTCTTTGCGTCGACACGCCCTGGAAGCTCCGGATCCCACCGTCAGTCGAAATTCAGTGTCAACACTACTCTCGACGAAGGCTTAAGCATTTAGTTTACAGGCGGATTAGAAGGAACTAAACATTGTTCTTTTAAGAAAAAGTTTTAATCGCACGGCGGCGAGAGAAATAGAATTTGATGGTTGAGGTATTTTAGGTGAATGACGAACATTTAATCAAATGTTTAAAGAGTTATGTCAGAATGCTAGATTCCAACGGCTCTTATTCATTCAAGTTATTATGAAAATTGTTTAATGGACAATGAACATTGATAATGATCAATGGTTTAAAGAGTTGTGCTAGAATGCTAGATTCTAACGGCTCTTATTCGTCCAAATTGTTATGAAGATTGTTTAATGGACAATGAGCTTTTGATGATAATCAATCGCTCAAAGAGTTATGCTAAGATGCTAGATCTTAACGGCTCTTATTTGTCCAAGTTAATATTAGATGTTTTAAGCAACAAAAGAATGAATGCATGGTTATCCAAATGCGCGAGGCTCGAGACCGATCATTCGAGGGTTCTGCTAAATTCTAGATTCTAACTGTCCTCTTCTTTTAAGGATGGAAATTTAACCCATCCCCAATGGGCACCCACAAAATTACCCACAATGGGTAGGTAAAAACCCGCAAAAATGGGTACGGGCACGGGCTCGGGTAATTACCCACAAAAATAAGCAGGTATAGGTGCGGGTGTGGGCACCTTGGTACCTAACCCGCCCCATACCCGTACAATATATTTATGTATTTTAATTTATATTTATGTATTGATCGGAGGTGATCAGACTGGATTGTCATGGCCTTTCTGGAGGGTAGATGATGATGCTTGTAGGAGAGAAAAAGGGGGTTGTACCTGCAAGGTACTCCGATGCCAAAGTAAGTGTTTGGTCAAAAGAGAGAAAGCAAGTACGCAAGTAAGAATTCAAGTATGGGATTTTGAATACATGCCCCTCTCGAGGGAAAGGGTATTTATAGAGATAACCCCCAGCGCGGGGCCAAGGTCTCCCATGTGGCCGAAATATCTGGTCGACCAATCGGAGACTGCCAGGTGGAGGGCAAGGTGCATGGCCCTTTGACCTGGTTCAACTGTCTCTGGAGATCCGGGGAGACAGTTGGTCGCGTGAATTGCTAAGTGAGTGAGGGGGACATGCCCAATGGCTAGTTCTACCCAGCGACTGATTTCTGCCCAACGGCTAGTTTCCAGCTATTGGGCCTGGCCAATAGCTGGACTGGATTGGGCCTTGCCCAGCTGGGGGTAAAGCATCTACCCAGTACAAAACAGGAGCCCCCCCAAGTCTTTGCTCTGGGGAAGAGTGATGACTTAAGGTAGCCATGTGGACAGTTACATTTGAGCGATAACGTTTGGGGACATATCCCTCGCCCTTGCTAATACTGAGGTGGTCAGCGTCGGTGTTTTAACCTGCTCGACCAGCCTTTATTATGTGAGAGATATACTTGCATAAAGGTCATTTTATGTCGACCAGGCTTTAGTAATGGTGCCCGCCGTAGTGGCGTTTCTTTGTCGAGGAGCTTTGGTGAAAGCGTGCGTTTCATTCGTTGTCGAAGAGGCGTGCTCGCGGGATAGCAAAAAACTTGGTGCATGTAACACCTATCCTTGGGAACGCCAAACGAAGATTCCTTTTGACACGTGGTGGACGTGCAACCCCTGCCAGGCCTAGAGTCGCCTAGGCTATGATGGTCTTTGTGCTTCCCCAATTGAGGAAGTGCTTATAAAAGAGGGGGGAGAGTGTTCATTTGAACACTTCGCTTAAATTTGTCTCTCCAACCCTTTTGCTCTGCAACTTGTTTCTCGCCGGAGATCCTCTTCGCCGCCGTCGATCTTCATCGTCTACGCCCAGACCTTCATCTTCTTCCTCCAGACCCAAGTAAGTTCTTCATATTTTCCTATAATTCACATAGTGTTCTTCATTTTCATGAATTTTCCGGCGGTCCATGAACTTTCCGGTTGAAGATTCATCTGTTCTTCGATGAACTCATGAATTTCTGGAAAATTCATGAAGAACATGAAGAACAAGGGATGAATGTTCATGATTATTGCGTATGTAGGTGTAGATCTTCCCAGGTTCTAGTTAGGATTAGTTTTAGGTTTGTAGTCGGGCATTAGGCCTGTTCGACACAAAGTTCTGGCCTTTGTGCGGCGAGCTTACTTCATTGAGTAATGTCCAGTGAGAATCGGATATCAAGCTATTAATTAACTTGAATCACAAATCATGAAGTTCACCACCGAGCTTTGATTTATCCAAAGGAAAGGGTAAAGATCGAAAAAAACCCTAAGTGCGCTATGTAGGAACACAGCTCAGAGATCTAAGGTTCGGGGGTTGGTTATACCTAGGGAAGGTGTTAGCATCCTAAGTATCTATAGTACTCTATAGGAACCTCTTGTTAGTATTTGTGTTATATTATTGTTTCCGTACTAAGGAAAGTGCTAAGGTAAAGACCTAGGGTATGTACACTGAGTATGCTCGCCAAGACATTGCATCTCATGCCTACGTATCCTGGCGGGAATAGAATCAGAGCATTCGTAGTTCCCCTCACTATGGGGTAAATGAAGGATAAAAGAAATGGTGAAATCCAAGAAGGCATTGGATGTAAAGGAAAAAAGGTGGAAAAAGAAAAAGGTAGCTTTTGGTTGTTTTGTTTTGTAGCAGGGCATAGCAGATGGTAGCAACATGGTCAAAGTTGTTTGTAGGTGGTTTTGGTGCAAGTTTGTGTAGGAGGAGGTACAGTTGGGGAGTAATGATCTAGTGTAAGGAAATGGCAGGGTGATGCGCAGCAAGATGGCAAAATGTTGGGATGTATGCTACGTTGGTAGGATGCGTGAGGATTCAAAATTTGGGTTATTTTAGTGAAAGTCAAGTTTGCAGTTCTGAGACATGTTTGAAAGCAACTTTGTTTTGTTTTTCTCTAACTTTGTAATAATAAAAAAAATGCTCTACTTATTTTATTTTTGAAATGATTTCTTCTTTTCTCTTTTTTTTAAACAAAAGAAAAATAAATAAATAAAAACTAACTAAATTAATAAATAAATAAATAAAATCTAATTAAAAACTAAATTAAATAAAAGCTAGGCTAAAATTAAAAATTAAATTAAGTTAAAAATAAAACTCTAATTGAAACTAAACTATATAAAGAGAACTAAATTAATTTAAATAATAAAAATAAAAAAAGGAAATGGAGTGAAATTATGAAAAATGGCTAAAATGCATGATTAATAATGTTTAACTAAAAATGCGAAAACATAGATCGACTTAGAATGCTATGAAATAATCAGAGTATCAGAGGGTAAAATTTGGGGTATGACAAGTAAGCTCAAGTTTTTTTTTTGCTAAGTCGCGGAGACTCGTCCCCATCGTAGGGGACAGCGGAGTCACTGTATTCGGTCGATGTGGGCTCGAGGTTGTCCCCGACTTCTTCCTCGCCCTTTCACTTGATTAGTGGTGGAAGGGTGGATTTGATCTTAGTCGTCGAATTCACTTTTTCTTCCTCTACTTTTCAGGTGAAATGGTTGATCCTCGCGAGGAAGTTGTGCCCGACACTGGTGCCACGTACGAGGAGGCGGAGCAGTCCGTTGAATATGCCAACGTCCATATAGCAAGAGGGGACCTTAAATGGATTGCCCAGGAACCTTTGTCGACGAAGTCGACGTTTACTTAAGAAGAAATTTGGGAGTTCCCCTATCTAGAAGACCGGGCCGAGGATGCGTCGGTGTAGTGGAGGGAAATATGCCCTACGGAGAACGACATAATTTGCTCGATCTATCAGGGGATGCGGTTCCCCATGTATGAGTTTGCTTTTGTGGAGGCTAAGTTTCGTTTGCCCTTCACCGACTTCCAGAAGGCCCTCTTTCGCCATTTAGAATTGTGCCCCGCCCAGCTTCATCCGAACGCACTTGCCTTCATACGTGCTTTCGAGCTGGTGTGCCGTTTCTTACATGTCGGGGCAACTGTGGACCTCTTCTTCTGCATCTTCCAACTCCAACGAAGCACCACGGGCTTGAAGCAAAGCCGAGATGTCCTTCAATCAGCAAAGCAGGCTCTTCTGACCGTATTCGAAGTCTGTTCGGCATTTCAAGGATAGGTTCCTAGTCGTGAAGCCCGTCTCCGAGGCGGCTAAGAGGTTAATCTCTACGGTTGAAACTATTACCCTCGATGGCCGATAGGTTGAGAAACCCGTGTCCAAGTTCCCTTTAGAGTGGGTGTTTGCGCACTTCAGATACAGGACTGACCAGTTCCTTGTCAAGCACGAGCAGCTCAATGAGGGGGACAATGAGTCCTACTGGGTTCTCCATGCCTACATGGAGAGTTTCAGTCCGGCCTTTGTGGTAGACAGGGACGGTAATGAGTTGCTCGGGGATGACGGGGAACCTGTTCGGGCAGGTCTCTATGTCAATACTAAGGCCCTTCTTGAGTGTGAAAACGACGATGTTGCTTTCCAGCTCCTCGGTACAACTTGCTCTTGTGCCCGTATTTGCTAATTTTTTGTCTAATTGTGCTGACTTGTCTTTCCTTGTGTGTTGAGAGAAAATTGAGGATATGAGGGAACGCCTGATGAGGTACCAAGCGGCTAAAGTCCAGAATAAGGTGCCTTCAATGCCAAAAGCTGGGGCGGCCAAGCAGCAGGCGACGCTGGACAAGTTCGTGGCCGACGCTGGTCCTACTCCTGGGACGACCTCTACACCACCCACTCCGGACACATCCAACAAGAGGAAGCGGGATGATATTGGTTCCTCCCCGGCGGGCTGCTCGGGTGGTTTCTCTGGAGGGCAATTTGTGCTGCCCTCGTGCTATCTTCAGGGTAAATGTTTGATGAGGACATCTCTGTCGTCGTCCCGGAACTTGAGGCCTTAACTATCCAATCCATCAATCCTCAAGTGCGCAGGAAACTTATCTACCAGGATGCGGCCGGCATGATCAGGATATTGGAAGCGGCGCTGGCCCTTGCAGATGCAGAGGTGGTCCCCCTTGTCGACCTCAAGAAGGCTAAGGTCAGAATCAACGACCTGGAGCTAGAGAATATAGAGATATACAATAAACTAATGAAGCTACAAGGCCACCAAGAGGCCAAGATATTACTTTAAAAGGAAGTAACCCGGATGCAGGAGCAGGTGGCCCAGATCAACAAAGAAAATGCCCGCTTAAAGGTGAGGGTAGCCGAGTTGGAGGAGTCAGCGGCGGTTGGTCAGAATGAGACTGACGACGAGAAGGCCTTGAAGACGTGGAGGGACCTGATCGAGAGGATTCGTCTTCTCGGGGAGGATAATTTGGGGGCAGCTGAATTTGGTTTCAATGCTGCTTTGGAGCAGTTGAAGGCCCTCAACTTCGACATCCAGCTGTTGACCGACGGAATGGGTCTACTCAACGTGGTCGTCAATGGCGAGGTAGTGCCCCTGGAGGTTGCCGATGAGGCCGTTTAGTTTGATTTTTTGAAGAATGTACTTGTGTTTTGTGGGCCTGCGTGCCTTTTGATATGTGACATTTTGTCGGGCACGACCCTTTCTATGTAATGCTGCCTTATTCCGGCCTCGTGGTCGAAGTTATGAATATTATTTGTTATTATTCGCATTTATTTATGTATGCTTTATTATTTTGAATACTAAGTGTGGATGTTTGCTCGATTTTTCTCATTGTGCTCGACAGTTTGGGAGACTTGTCGAGGGGGCAAAGCGGTTTCGCCGGTGATGGGACTAGGATCTCAGTTGAGGTACTAATCTCATAGGCTTGGACGGTTCCCATCGCAAGCTGGGTGTCCTGCCTTATTGGTGTGGTAACGGTGGAGCTCGATTGAGGTATCCCAGTTAGAAGCTAGCCGGCGTTGTAAAATTGATCGTGCTTACACCGGGGCATGGTCCTATGGTCGAGCTGCCTCCCCGTTGGGGGCGATCTCGTCGGCAGTTAGTCTGACTCAGTAGTTGGTCCTAACTGTAGTATTGTTTGAGCTTTTCAACATTTCATGGTCGAGCAAATAGTTCTCCGTCCAGAGTTTCTAGGTATTAGGTTTCGCAGATGCGACTGCTGGGCATCTGCGAAAGTAGGCTCCAGTGCCTATTTTGGACTTGACCCTATAGGGTCCTTCCCAGTTTGCGGCCAGTTTACCCTCGCGCGAGTCCTTCTAGTTTCTGCGTAGGACTAAGCTACTGACGAGGAAGTCGCGTTTTATGACTTTGGTGTCGTAGCGCAAAGTTATCCTTTGTTTCAACAAAGCTTCGCGGAGAGCTGTCCCTTATCGTATCTCTTCGACCAGGTTGAGCTCTTCTCTCAAAGCTTCGTCGTTCATCTCCTCGTCGAGGGGAACTTCCGTTCATCTGGAAGGTTCTCTGATCTCCACTGGTATCATTGCCTCCGTTCCTTAAGCTAATCGGAAAGGGGTTTCCCAGGTGATGGAGTGTGGTGTTGTTTTGTAGGCCCAGAGCACGTTGTGTATCTCATCGACCCACCTTTTCTTGGCTTCGCCCAGACTTCGTTTTAGGCTGCGGAGGATTACCCTGTTCGCAGCCTCCACCTATCCGTTAGTCTGGGGATGCTCGACAGAAGTGAAGTGTTGCTTCGTGCCTAGTTTAGCGACGAAGTCTTGGAACTTCCTGTTCATAAATTGAGTTCCATTATCGGTCACAAGTGTCTGGGGAACACCGAATCTTGCGAGGACGTTCCTCTTGTAGAAACGAAGTATATTGAAGGTTGTGATCTTGGCGAGGGCTTCGGCTTTGATCCATTTTGTAAAGTAATCGACGGCCACAATCAAAAATTTGTTTTGGTAGGATCCCATTGTGAAGGGGCCGAGGATGTCCATCCCCCACCAGGCGAAGGGCCAAGGCGAGGATAGAGTCTTCAACTCGTTAGGGGGCGCCAAGTGCATGTCTCCGTGGCACTAGCATCAGTCACATTTTTGGACATACTCTTTAGCATCTTGCTGCATGGTCGGCCAATAGTATCCTGCTCGCAGGGCCTTCTGTGCCAAAGATTTTCCTCCCAGGTGTTGTGCATTGATTCCCTCGTAGATTTCCTGTAGAATTTTGGGGATCTTGCCCTCCTCAACTCACTTCAACTGGGGAATGGAAAACCCTCGACGATAAAGCTTCCCGTCGACCAGGACGTATGAACTGGCCCTTCGTTTGGTGGTGGTGGCCTCCTTGCTATCCATGGGAAGTTCTCCCGTGGTGAGGTATCTGTGCACTGGGGTAATCCAACAGCTATGGTCACCAATGGCGTTGATGACAAGTGTCCCCCGTGGCTTCTCGATACTCGGGTGGGAAAGTGTTTCCTGTATGACTGACTTGTTGCCACCCTTCTTTCTGGTGTTGGCCAACTTTGATAGTACGTTTGCTCGGCCGTTTCGTTCGCGAGGGATGTGCTGGACTTCCCATGCGACGAACTTGGTTAGCCTTTTTTTTTACCAATGTCAGGTATTCGAACAAGTTAAAATTTTTGGGTTGGTATTCTCCTCATACTTGGGATGCTACGAGCTGCGAATCGGTGAAGATCTTTACCTCCTTGGCTCCCAGGTCTTCGGCCAACCTTAAGCCCGCGAGGAACGCCTCGTACTCGGCTTGGTTGTTCGATGTTGGGAAAGACAAGACTAGAGATACCTCAACCAGGAATCCCTCCTCGTTTTCTAGGATGATATCTGCGCCGCTGCCCCTGGAGCTGGACGCCCTGTCCACGAAGACGGTCCATTTATGTGCCCTACTGGGCGAGGAAGCCAGGGGTGTCATCTCAGCTACAAAATCTGCCAAAACTTGTTCTTTTAGGGCCTTTCTACCCTCGTAATGGATGTCAAACTCTAATAGCTCCGACGAAAACTTGAGCATTCTTCCGGCCATATATAGTCGGCTAAGTAGCTGCCTTATGGGCTGGTCTGTCCGCACCACTATTTTGTGGGCTAGAAAGTAGTGTCTCAGTCTCTTTGCCGCGTTGATGAGGGCGAGTGCGACTTTATCAATTTGTTATTTCCTGAGCTCTGGTCCCTGTAGCGCTTTGCTCGTGAAATATACGGATTTTTTCCCGCCAGATGTTTCACGTATGAGGGCAGCGCTAACAGCTTCAGCGGTGACAGAGAGGTATATGTACAACGTTTCCCCGCTCTCTGCTCGCGACAGGACCGGAGGTTCAGATAAAGCTTGCTTGAGGTGTAGCAAAGCCTGCTCGCATTCTTCTATCTACTCGAAGGTGGCCTCTTTTCGCAGGAGTTTAAAGAAGGGCAGAGCATGCTGAGCGAATTTGGCCACAAAGCGGGAAAGTGAAGCGAGCATCCTGTTGAGGGACTGTACAGATTTCTTCGATCCGGGAGTGGGAAATTCAGCAAATGCTCGACATTTGTTAGGGTTGGCCTCTATTCCCCTCTCAGTGAGGTAAAACCCGAGGAACTTTCCTGCTCGCATGCCGAAGGTGCATTTTTTGGGGTTGAAACGCATCTTGCATTTTCTCGCCTGGTCGAAGACCTTTTGCAAGTGGGTCGTTAATCGGATTCCTTTTGGGACTTCTCGATCATATCGTCCATATACACTTCGAGCATGTCTCTGATTTCTGTCCGGAAGACCTTGTTCATCATATACTGGTACGTGGCCCCAGCGTCCTTCAGACCATAGGGCATTACATTGTAGTAATAGTTCCCTGATAAGGTCATGAACACAGTGTACTTCTTATCCTTTTCGGCCATGCGGATTTGATTGTATCCCGAATAGTCGTCCATGAAGGACAAGAGTCAGAAACCTGCAGAATTATCTACGAGCTTGTCTATGCTCGGCAGGGGGTAAGCGTCTTTCGGGGACGCCCGATTGAGATAAGTATAATTAATGCACATGCGCCATTTTCCACTATGTTTCTTGACAAGTACAATATTGGACAGCCAGGTTGTATACTTGGCCTCCAAAATGAATTTTACCTCTAAGAGGTCTTGTACAAGTTTTTCGGCAGCATGTGCCTTCTCGTCGGATTGCTTCCGCCTGCGCTGCGCGACGACACGGGAAGCTGGGTCGATGTTCAAATGGTAGCATGCGGTCTCAGGGTCCAGGCCGGGCATGTCCGCGGCACTCCAAGCAAACATGTCGGCGTTGTCTTCCAAACATTTCTTCAGTTGTTGCTTGACCTCGTCGGGAAGTCCAGCGTTAATCTTCACTCCTCTGGTGGGGTTATTTTTTAAGGTGATGACTTCAAACTCCCCGTCTGGAACTGGGCGCATAAGGGCTGATGAGGGGGAGCTGGCCGTCCCCGTTGAGGTACTTCCACTGCTACTTTCATCGCCTTCCTCTGAAATTCGGCTATCGAGGTCGATTGTATGTATGGGGAGGACAGGTTTTTTTGTCCGACTGGCTTTCTTCGCATGAGCGATCTTCCTCTCTTGTCTGTTTAGCTGCTTTGGGTGTTGCACCGATATGGCTTTGTCCTCGGGTCGCTACTTCGAAACATCTGCGGGCAGCTTCTATGTCCCCGTGCAAGGTTGCGACATGGCCCTTCTTCGTGTAATACTTCATTTTGAGGTGGACGGTTGAAGGGACAGCGATCAGCTCTGCGAGGGCTGGTCTCCCTAAGATGCATTGGTACAGCGACGGGCAATCAAGCACCAGGAACTGGGTTTTGATTAACCTGGATGCTTCCTCTTCTCTAACTATGAGCGGAAGGTCCACGTATCCCCAGGGTCTAGCCGTAGCTCCGTTAAACCCCTACACATCAGATCCCACGTATGGTGAGAGGTTCTTCTGATCCAGTTTGAGGGCACAAAACAGCCCGGTGTACATTATGTCCACCGAGCTACCCTGGTCGACCAGGATCCTCTTGATGTCAGTGCTCGCCAATCTTGCCCTGATGAGGAAGGGGATATGTGAATTCGGAGAGCCCCCAGGTAGCTCCTTGCGGTAAAAGGTGATCGGTTGGGAGCGTCCCTTGATCTTCTTAAGTGTGGATAGTCGGTAAGGATTTTTATCAATAAGCTGGTCAAACATTCTTTTGATAGGCCCCGCTGTCAGCTCGTCGTACCCTCCGCAGGAAATAACCATGGCCGTGGGGAACGCTTCCCGGGTATTGTGCGCGGAAATTTGGGAAGATTCCTCGAGATATTCGGGGATGGCGAAGTCCTCTGGTCGCGTAATGGACATAGCGACCTGTGGGGGAGGACTTGGCGGAGATGATTCTACTTCCTTCGCGTCTGAAGCCTCTCGTCGGGAAGACTCACCCTTCTTTATATACTGCTTCAAGTGACCCTCCTCGATGAGGATCTCAATAGCATCTTTAAGGTGCACGCAGTCCTCGGTCGTGTGGCCATGGCTGCGGTGGAAACGACAATATTTATTTTTGTCCACGTTGCCTTTGGACGTTGTTGGTTTGGGGAACCAGACACCTCCCTGCTTGAACTCAGTGTTGACGCATTCAGAGAGGATACGCTCGCGGGGCGTAGTGAACAGGGTGTACTCCATGAAGCGGCCAGCAAGCCCTTTACCTTCTTGAGGGTGATCGTCTCGTCGCCTCTCTTTCCCCTGCCGGGATGTCTCCGACTCGTCTTTTTTTGTTGCCCGGGTACTTTCTCGATCTCTTGAGTCACGGGTTCGGTATGCGTCCTCCTTCTCCTCGTATTGTATATACGCTTTCGCTTTTCGGAGAAGTTCAGTCAAAGTTCAAGGGGTCTCGATCTCGACAGCTTTGCGAAACTCGTTGTTCGGTTTCAAACCTTTCTCGAGGAGATACTTTTTCATATGGTCTGTTGTAAGGACCTCAACGACTTCTTTGTTGAACCGCTCAATATATGCCCGTAGGGGTTCATCCCTGCCCTGTATAATAGCTTCTAGTGTGGCCTCCGACTCGGGATGTCTTCGGGAAGCCGTGAAATGTCGGGCAAACTGGCTCTTTAAATCTCTCCAAGACGTGGCCGACCCCCGGGGAAGACGCTTGAACCACGCCATAGCCCCTTTCCCGAGGGTGATTGGGAATAATATGCACTTTATGGCCCCACTCACATTGTGGTAGTGAAGCATTGCTTCGATGTTCTTTATGTGTTCGCTTAGATCGGTGGTTCCGTCGTACGTTGCTAGAGCAGGGGGCTTCTCCAACCCGCGAGGAATTCTGGTGTCCATGATCTCCTAGGAGAGAGGACCATGGACATCATCGTCACTACTTGCGCTTGGAGAGCAGGAAAGAGAGTACCTGCGACCATGGCTTCTGCTTCTTGGGGAATGTCTACGTGACCGGCGATGCTCATACTTTTCTGAGGGTCTGGATCTCTTCGACGCAGGGGAACGTCTTGACTTCCGTAGAGGAGACCGACATCGCCTTCTCGCAAGGTCGGAAGCGGGCTTTTCTGATCTTGATCGTCTTTTCTCCTGGGAGATGCTTCTGGACCTGTCTCGCCTCCTTTTCTGAGAGGGAGACCGAGGATTCGGGGAAGGGCTGCGAAGTTTCTCCGAGGACAGGCGCCCCTGAAGGACGTGCTCGAGGGCATTGATCTTTTCACCTTGCTGGAAGATCAAGAGGTTTGACCTGTTAAGGGAGGCAATGAGGGCAGCCGTGCCAGGGTCAGCGTTTTGAGGGACCGGAATAGGCTCAAAAGTGCGGCCAGCAGCCTGTGCTCGAGGTTTCACTTCATCGGGGGTAGGAGACGCAGTATTCCCATCCTGTTGGTCGGTTTCTGGATAAACAGACCTAGCCAGGACGTGGTCGGCGTTATCAGCTATAACGACGACAGCAGGCTCTTGATGGGCGACATCGTTCTTGGTGGAGGCCATGACGATTAGAAGTTTGGAGAGAGCTTTGGTCTTCGCAGTGAAAAAGAATGAACCTTGAATCAAAAGACGGGGAAGCTAATTCCCACAGACGGCGCCACTGATCGGAGGTGATCAGACTGGATCGTCGTGGCCTTCCTGGAGGGTAGATGATGATGCTTGTAGGAGAGAAAAAGGGGGTTGTACCTGCAAGGTACTCCGATGCCAAATTAAGTGTTTGGTCAAAAAAGAGAAAGCAAGTACGCAAGTAAGAATTCAAGTATGGGATTTTGAATACCTGCCCCTCTCGGGGGAGAGGGTATTTATAGAGATAACCCCCAGCGCGGGGCCAAGGTCTTCCATGTGGCCGAAATATCTGGTCGACCAATCGGAGACTGCCAGGTGGAGGGCAAGGTGCGTAGCCCTTTGACCTGGTTCAACTGTCTTCGTGAGATCTGGGGAGACAGTTGGTCGCGGAATTGCTAAGCGAGTGATGGGGACATGCCCAATAGCTAGTTCCGCCCAACGACTAATTTCTGCCCAACGACTAGTTTCCAGCTATCGGGCCTGGCCAATAGCTGGACCGGATTGCGCCTTGCCCAGCTGGGGGCAAAGCGTCTGCCCAGTCCAGAACATGTATTTTAATTTATATTATTATATAAAAATGTATGTTTATCAATTTTAAAAGGTATACAAATGTTAAACCATTACGTATTTAATATAAATGTTCGTTTATTTCAATAATAAATTTTTTGAAATTTTTTTAATGTTTTTAAAAACTTAAAATAATATGATATTTTATAATTTATCTATTTATATTTAATAGGAATGCGGGTAACGGGTGCAGATACGGGTACTTACATACCCATAGGGCACGGGTACGGGTGCTAACTTTGGCGCCCAAGCGGGTATAGACTCGGTTACGGAGAATTTTTCAAATTGCGGGTATGGAGATGAGTACTATAGTACCCTGCCCAAACTCTGTCCATTGTCATTTCTATCTTCTTTCGTATTTATTAAGAAAAGAGTTTCAAGGGTCACGTGAAATTTAGAAAATGATTTTAATATTATGTATTAGTGAGAACGATAGGAGAAATGATTGAGAAAGAAAAGTATTTATTTTAAGGTTAAAATTAAAAAGGTTTGAATCTATGGTGAGGTGTTAGTGAAATTGAATATATTCAATAGATATGAACACGAGTATACATGACCTACTCAAATCGAACTAAACACGTAAAGGCTAATTAATCAAATAAACCCCATTATCAAAGTGACAAATAAGAGTTAAAATTTTAATAATCAATTAATTAATCAAAATCTAAAACATTTCATTAACTATTAATTAAATTAATCAAAAGAAAATAATATACATAAATAAAATTTGAAAGAAAAAAGACAAATATGAAGGGATTGTGAATATAGGAATGGGAGTTCAAAGAGCAAAGTGGACCCAAAGCCCAAAACTAAACTTTAATTACCCTTATTAATATTAAAATAAATAAAATAAAACAAAATAAATAATAATAAAAAATAAATAAATAAAAAAAGGAAACAGGCGCTATATTTTTGAGTAGAAAGAGAACTTTTCAAAATTCAAAAAAATTGTAACCATGGCATTAATTATTGGTATTAAAAAAAATTAAAATAAGGGGATAACTTCGTTATCCATCACAAAAAGTTGCATAGTCTATCTTCAACCAATCCACTAATGCGATATCATTTTATTATATTTAATTATTTATTTAATGATTTAAATTTTGTAGCTTTCCAATGCAATGTAACCTAATTTACTCTGGGTAACTCTACTCAACTTTTTGAGGTAGATAGATAAGAATTCATATTCTCTCTCCGTTTATTGTTGAGAAAAAAGTGCACTCATCCCTCTCTCTCTATCAATTACGTATATCAGCATAAAAAAAAGGTGAATTCTTATCTACCTATTTTAAAAAGTTGGATAGAGTTACCTATAGAGTAAATTAGGCTACATTGCATTGAAAATCTACAAAATTTAAATTATTAAATAAATAATTAAGTATAATAAAATGATATGACATTAGTGAATTGTTTGAAGGTAGACTACCCAACTTTTTGTGATGGGTAACGAAGTTGTCCCCTAAAAAAGAGAAACAAAAACTCATGCATTAACATTTTCTCTCTCGCTAATTTCTCGTAGATCTCTCTCTATCACTCGATTCACTTAAGAATAACAACATATTAAGGTTTCAGTTTTTCAAAAACAACACCATTAAAACAAAACTATGAGAACAAGAAAAATCCAAACATTTAAAACAAACAGGGTGGTTACCGTGGCGGTTTCAGATCTTCCACGTCGGAGATGGCGAACGGAAATGTACAAGGGATGTGTTACGGTGTCATTATAGTGATGTTTCGGCGCTGCAAATAGTGATGGTTGGCTTCGAAACAAATGCGAAGTTGAAAGGAAAATGAGCCGGTTTAATAATGTGGTTTACGATTTTTGTTGCAGAAAATGCTGAGAGGTGTGAGGTTAGAGTTGTTGGAGTGTGTTCGAAGGCCAGTTGGAGGAAGGAGAAGGAAAGAAGTTGAGTGAGTTTTTGAAAATGTTTTGAGGTGGAGGCGAGGAAGTGTGGTTGTTGTGGTGATGAAGATTAACAGGGAGGATAATGGTCCCTGATGTGGTTTCAAGAGGTTTGTTTTTTTAAAGGCTTAGTTCTTCTTCTCCCTTATTCAATTTTCAATTTCCTTTTCTTTTTAAAAACAACCAAGCTTGTCTATGAAGTTTGATCTTGTCTTCTGTCATTTTCACGGCACATGTTGGGCTTGGGTTATCATTGTTATGCATATCTCAAGGCAGGTTTTGTTGCTGTTAAGTGTTTGGTGATAGCAGGTATTTGGATGGGGTTGCGCAGGTTTAGTCTTGGTGTAAGATTGTTGTTTCATGTTTTGGTGTTAGTTTGATGAGAGGAGAGTTTTGGTACGGTTGAGCAGAGTACTTGGTGCAAGATTGTGCAGGTTTGACATTGGTATAGAGTATGTGAAGTCGTTGTTTGTAGGTGAGTGATTGTTGTAGCAGAACTTTATTCGACTGAAGTGGCAAACTGTGCTTTTCTTTGGATGTAACAAAACCTTGTCTTGGTCTATTATGCGTGGATCTTTATTTTGTGAAACCAAATGGTCCAAAGTAAATTAAAAACGTGATGGCTTGTGAGTTATGGATTTTTGTAGAGACTTTTGTTATAATAGAAAGAAAAAGAAAATAAGCTAAATGGTGATTTTTTTGAATTGTTTAAGATAAAAGAAAAAAAACAAAAAACAATAACAAAAACTAAAAGAATTTAAACCAATTATTAAGAGAACTAACAAAAATTATACTAATTATATTAAATTAAGTTAAATTAAAATATAAATTCAACTAAAAAAAATAAACTTAACTGAAACTTAAACTAAAATATAAACTAAACTAAACTAAAATATAAACTAAAATAAAAATAATTATATTAAAAAAAACTATATTAAAAATAAACTAAAATAAAAATAAAAGCTACACTAAAGTTAAAACTAAACTAAGTTAGAAATTAAACTATATTGAAAATAAACTAAATTAAAGAAATAAACTATATAAAAAATAATAAATTAAATTGAAATTAAATTAAATCAATTCTAAATAAACCTTAAGATAATAAAAACAAATCTAAAATGGAATGATAAAATTGACTAAAAAATGTATGGTTGATGATCAATGAAATGTTTAACTAAAAATGCAAAAATGAGTGACTTAAAATGACATGACAATGGCCAACGAATCTGAGGATAAAATTTAGGGTATAGAACCAGAAAGACGGTATCCACTGGGGAATCAACATACATCATCCATGAATAGAACTGGATGAAAGAGAGTCATAACATTCAGAAGATCATTAAATGAGGTGAGGAAAAAAATATGGGAAATACATGAGATAATCAAGCAAACATCAGAGGTATTCAGAAGAGCATTGAATAAACTCTGGAAAGCAGACAAATATCAGAGACATTCAGAAAAGCATTGAATGAACTCCGAGAGACACATCAGAGTTATTCCGAAAAGCATCGAATAAACTCCGGAACACCTCAGATATATTCGGAAAAGCATCGAATAAACTTCGGCACACATCCATAAAAGCATTGGATGCAAAAGAGGAACAGACATGAAAATATTTAGTGGTCGTTTACCAAAATCAGAAATAAATTGAATAAATCTAGAAGAGCATTAGATGAAGACAAAAATTCTAAAGATACATCTGAAACATTTAGAAGGGCATTAAATGTACGGGAAAAGATTTTGAAGACATATCCGAAAGAGCATCAGATAAGCAACAATATATCTGGAAGAACATCAGATAAACAAGGTCATATCCGAAAGAGCATCAGATAGACACAAAAGAGCTCTGGAAAAACATCAGAAGCAAGGTCATATCTGGAAGAGCATCAGATAGACACAAAAGAGCTCTGGAAAAATATCAGACGGTAAAGGAGAAGCAATTTTGGAAAAGCATAAGAATTACGGAGGCATATATCTGGAAACTCATTGGGGAGTGAAACAAATTATGGAAGGGTATTATAATTACGACAAAAATATCTGGAAAAACATCAGATATGTTCTGGAAGAACATCAGAACATAAGACTCAATCTGGAAAAACATCAGAGAGAGACACACATCCGTAAGAGTATCAGATGGTAAAAGAAATGTCATTCCGAAAAAGCATCAGAATCACAAAGGGCTATCTGGAAAAACATCAGATAGGTTCTGGAAGAACATCAAAACAAAGACTCAATCTGGAAAACTATCAGAAAGAGAGAGACACGTCCAAAAAAGCATCAGATGGCGAAAGCAATGAAATTCTGGAAAAGCATCAGAATTACAAAGGACTATCTGGAAAAACATCAGATAGGTTCTGGAAGAGCATTGGAACAAAGACTCAATCTAGAAAAACATCAGAGAGAGGCAGACACATCCAGTAAAACTTCGGATAGATTCTGGAAAAGCATCAGAATCAAAGGGGACATCTGGAAAACATCAGATATGTTATGGAAAAACATCAGACCAAAGGACATAATCTGGGAGAACATTAGAGAGATAAACATATCCGGTAAAACTTCGGATAGATTATGGAAAAGTATCAGAATCAAAAGGGTATATCTGGAAAAATATCAGATAAGTTTTGGAAGAACATCAGAACAAAAGACTCAATCTGGTAAAGCATCAGAGAGACACATGTGACATCCAAGAATGGCATTGGACAAAAAAATGCCAGACATCCAATAATGGCTTTGAATGAAAGGCAAACTCAAAATATCCAAGAAGGCATCAGATGAAAGTGAAGAAAGTAGGGATCCAAGAAAGCATTGGATAGAAAGACACCATACATCCAATAATGGCTTTGAATGAAAGGTATAATCCCAATATCTGAGAATGGCATCAGATGAAAGTGAACAAAGTAGGGATCCCAGAAAGCATTGGATGCAAAGAAACCAGTCATCCAATTATGGCTTTGAATGAAAGGCAAACTCATAATATCTGAGAAGGCATCAGATGTAAATGAGATAAAAGATGAAATTCAAGAAGGCATTGGATGTAAAGGAAATCATAGTATCCAAGAAAGCATTGGATGAATGTGAACAAAGAGATACCCAAGAAAGCAATGGATAGACACGAAAATATCTGTTTGGTAGGTGCCAAGTGAGTTGGACTTTGATCATAGGGTAAGACGCGGATAACAACACGACCCCGTGTGAAATGCAAATAAGGATGAAACACTCATTCAGTGCATATGTATACGAGTTATGCTAAGATATATGATCAAATGAAAATGCAAATGTCGATAACATTACCCGACTCTTTTGGGGAAAAGACAAGACTGGAAGATTGATTCCTCAACATGGAGACCACTGCCAAATTTGGGGACTAAAGATGCTGCTGTTGAGCACATCTCTACCACACTGGTAAACTGTATCAAGCTGATGATCCTTAGAGGAAGAATAAAGAGCTGCTTGGGGATTCTCTAAGTCAGTTGACCCAGATTAGCTGAATATTATAGATGAACTGATCATTGCTTTAGCTTGTCCGATGCTGGAAATGACTGCTTTACTGTGTGCTTGGAAAGCTTCCCTCAGTTTAAGTCTTGAAAAATCTTCTGTATAAATCAATTCTAAGAAGGATTTGCACTGAACCACAAATCTTGAATAGATTCTCAACAGGATCTGGAAGGAACTTGCCCCTGATTGGATCACTGACCAAGTTTCTCAACTGTTTGAAAATTCCTTGAAAGGAAAGCCAGTTTACAAACAAAAGTGTTTATACAAACATGGTAAATGCAAATTTCATGCAAATTTTGAAATCAAAATCATTTTTGAAAGATGCAAAATACATGAGTCATTAGTCAGAACACGGTGGTTCAAAACATTTAAAGTGAAAGGTAAAGCACGAGTGTGATGCCAAAACAGATGATCTGTAAAGATCTTTTGGAGTCAGTTTACGCAACCTTGCTGTAGTATGCTTTCAAAATAACCTTGCTTTAGTTAGGTCTTTTAATGGTTGTAACGTGACCTGGTTCACGATTTATGAAACAAAGGATAAAGGCTCAAAGTTTATTTGTACCCACCCAATCTTCGTGATGATCTTCAGCCCTACGCTCAGCTAACTCGGACTATTCACTCAGGTTCCCAAGAGGTTGGGAATTATACTGATGATAGTGATGATGGTTTAGAATTCAAGGGAATCTTGAGATGGAAGTCACTACTTCCTTACCAAACTGTTTGCCATTGAGGACTTTCATGGTGAAGAATTTAAAGATTTCTCTTTTTGGTTGTCATACAAACCTTTTCCATAAGGCAAGGTCATGAGCTTCCCATCTTTCTTAGCTTTTGCCTTGAAAGGGACTCGGCTCATTCTTTGAGTAAGGAAAGTGACTAAACAGCTTAATGATTACGGTGAACCATCATTAGAATTTGACTTGAAAGACATCTTCGATACTTGCTTGATGTGTACGAAGGAAAATTTGTGAGCACAACCTTTGTATGAAAGGTGTCTTGCATGAATGCACAATCAAGTTAACTGAGAACTACCCATCCCCAGGTTAAAATTGAGTGTTTTTTGATTTGGAAGAAAACTCCTACTTCAAGGATCAAAGGGGTTAAAGAGGGTCTATCTCCCTTATATCTCTGGTGTTTGAGGATTTGAAATAATGCTTTACATCGTCAGCAATGTTTATTTGAAAGCATGCCAACAATTATGAGTATAGCATTTTCGTCATCCTCTCTCCAATCTTTGCACAATCAAAACGAAAGTGGAAAAAAGATAAATATATATATATATATATATATATATATATATATATATTTGCAAAGGAAAGCATAAAAATGTAAATAAAGGACAAAATGAATTGAATCAAAAGTTGTAATGCTCATTTAATTAATCACAAAAGTACAAACATAATTTGAAGGCAAACAACCAGTACAAAATAAGGAAAATGCAAACAACAAGAAAACACGGCCTAGTGACTAGTCAAATACAAGGATGAGTTGTCTTGTCTTTAAGAAGTAGCTGAGCTGAGGTCGACCGAAGCTTCACTTGGCGTGCCCTGTCAGAGGGTTACTCTGGACATTGGAATTGTCATGAAAGCTAAGAATTCCAGTCTTAATCAAATCACGCACTTTAGACTTCAAAGCATAACAATTTTCCAGGTCGTGGTCTGCGGCACCTTCATGGAATGCACAGTGAAGATCAGACCTAAATCCAGCTGAAAGAGGATTGGGTAGACTTCATTGGAATCGGATCAAATAGATTCCTATTACGGTACTGATTCTGTCCAACAGCTGAACGTTGAGGAGCTTGAGCTGGTCGTGGAGTAGTAACCACATGAGTAACAGCAACAATGGTAGGGTGATTAGCATACTAAGGTCTAGGACGAGGCCTTCTCGCTTCAGTCATGACATCATTAGTTTGATCTTCCCTCTTATTTTTTATGTTCCCATAGGATTTCTTCGTACCATTGGAAGATTCAGCAACCTTGGACACTTTACTGTTCTTGAGTCCTTCTTCGAGTCTTTGGCCAATAGTAACCAAATATATTTTATAAATTTTCAAAAATATATTTTCGGAAAATATTCGAAGATACATTTCTAAAATAAATTTATTCATACAATTCAATTGTGACTCAAAAACAAATAAAATGCATATATTGAATACGTCCGGAGATATATTTTCAAATGTTTTAAGATATATTTTTATATTTAAAAAACTGTCATTCATACTTAATAATATCGAAAAGACATGATACATAATTCAAATATTTATTGTCAGCAAATACTAATTAAATATTTTTATGAATAAACGAATATTATATTATATTGAATAATTTTTAAATAAAATTATTATATCTTCAACTATACTTATCCAAAAAAAGTTATAACATTTAAAAAATAATAAAAATATTTTTTTTATCATTCTTAAGAATGCAATAAAAAATAAATAAAATTGTTTAATTATTAAATTGTTACTTAAAGTTGACTATTTAATTAAGTTCAATAAAATTTAAAATTTAATAAGCTCTTTAATTGTACTTATTCAAGTTTCACGTTAAGAAAAATATTTCTTTACATTCTCTTCTTGTCTTAGTATAACTTATATGATACTAAGTTAAAGTTAAAATTTTTATTATTTTTATTTTCTTATAGATTTTTAAATGATCGGATTAGACCGAATTTGAGATATAAAGAAGAATCAAATTGTTCTTGATGATTGATTCGAAGAAAAAAAAGAGTGTATTAGAAACAAAGTTTTGACTTTTATAAAATTCTATGCATAATTTATTGGACAACATTTATATATTTGGATTTTAAGAAGATAACATTTATAAAATTCTGTGACTGATCAGCTGGTGTCACAATCCCAGTCAGCTTTTATACCTGGCAGGGTGATTCACAACAACATTATGCTAGCTCAAGAGCTAGTGAGAGGCTATGGTAGGAAACATGTATCTCCAAGGTGTATGGTCCAATTAGATATCCAAAAAGCGTATGACACGGTCGATTGGACAACCCTCAATAACATTCTGCTTGAGCTTGGTTTTCCAAATGTGTTCACTACTTGGATCATGTCGTGTGTAAACTCTGTGTCCTATAAATTCTCAATCAATGGTAGCCCATATGAAATTCTTAGAGCTAGAAGGGACTGAGACAGGGTGACCCTATCTCACCCATACTCTTTGTAATCATTATGGAATACCTCCACTGACTGTTACAATCATTGAAGAACACTCCTGATTTCAACTTTCATCCAAGGTGTGAAAAGCTTCATATTATAAACCTCTTCTTTGCAGATGATATACTCTTGTTCACTAGAGGGGACAATGTGTCTATTCAATTGCTGATGGAAAAAGTTCATCAATTCTCTGCTGCAACTGGTCTTTGCATGAGTGCCATGAAAAGCAAAATCTACATTAGTGGTGTTAATGATATTGAGAGGGTACACATCCAACAAGAAACAGGCATGGAAATGGGACAAATGCCTTTCAAATACCTAGGGGTTCCATTAAACAGCAGGAAACTGACAGTTAATGCGTGCCAACCGCTGATTGATAGGATTCTGCTAAAGATTAATCATTGGAGCACACGGTTCCTATCATATGCCGGAAGGCTTCAGCTTATTAAGAGTGTCATCTTCGCTGTGTCAAACTACTGGTTACAAATTTTTCATTTACCGAAGAAGATGTCTCGTCACATTGAGATGCTTTGTAGAACGTTCCTTTAGACAGGCAAGGATGAGAAAAACAGGAAAACATCGATTTCTTGGGACCAGATGTGCAATCCCATAGGAGCAAGAGGACAAAATATCACAGACTTACATTGTTGGAATCAAGCCACGATAGGAAAGCTGTTATGGAATGTATGGATGAAGAAAGATATCCTTTGGATTAAATGGTTGAATGCTTATTACATCAAAACCCAGGATCTAATACATTATGCCCCAACTTCCAATAGTTCTTGGATTGTCAAAGCGATGTTTAAGAATCGGTATCAAATGATGTAGTCAAAACCGTGGAACCTAGTAGTTGCAACAGGATCCTACAAAACCAGAGCAATGTACGATTACTTGAGAGGAGAGAAACCTACAGTTGCGTCGAAAAACTTGTTGTTTGGAAACTTTACAAGACCAAGAGCTTGCTTCATTCTTTGGGTGGCTTGCCAAAACCGTCTTATGACTAAGGACTAATTGAGACGATTTGGAATTACCAGTGATTGCCAATGTGCATTCTGTACTCATCAAGAAACCAATGAGCATATGCTATTTCAATGCAAATCTACAAGACAATTATGGGACCAAATATTCCAACATGTTAAAGTTCAAATTCCAAGAGATATCAATACGACATGGTTTGTGAATATTTCAAAAGGTAAAAGTTTGAAAGCTCGCCTACTAAAAGGTGTGATAGCATAGACAATTTACCACATCTGGACTACTAGAAACATGATCAATTTTCAAGACAATGCAAAGGGTGAATTGAATGTTGAGACAGTTAAAGATATAGTGCTTCATAGAGCCAATGCATACAAAAAGATTCATGAGTACCTTAGTAACTTATAGTTGACTATTGTCTTAGTTTTGTAGCCATTTTGATGCCTGGAAATATTTCGGCGTGTATTATCTATTTTTTTTGGTATTAATATATATTCATTTTCCAAAAAATAAAAAAATAAAAAATAAATAAAATAATAATAATTATTATTATTATTTTATTGTGGAACCCGAAATGGAAAGGATTATGGAAACTACGATGAATCATAGCTTTCAATGCGCTACGACGAAATGACACAGTAGATCGAAGGTCGCGAACAAGGTGTTTCTTGAACAAGGGGTATTGGTCTTGATGTGATGCCGTTAATCAGTGTTTGTTGTCTTGGATACAGTGGACTTAGAGGAATACCTGCATGGTTAGCACTCTAACGCTTAAGCCAGTTTAATGTTCAAGATAATGATAGTGAAAATGAAGATTAGAGATTGTAAACTTGAAAACCCTTTAATAAAGTATTTACACATTGGGCCTTGTTGGTGCACAAGATGAAAAAGATGGAGATGAAGGAAGAGAGAAAAATAACAAACTTCCAGTAATCTTACAAAACAGTTATATTGAATGATTACAACTCATTTCTTAATGGCTAAGCACACTACTACTTATATACACAAACAATAATGCCACGTAGGCAACATGCTAACATAGATTAGCTATGTTAAGCTTAACAAAACTAATACTACTCTACTAAATATGAATTACTTCTAACACCATCCCTTAATTCATATTAAACTAATCAAAACTAACAACACTAATTCCATCCCTCAGGTGGAGAAATTGATCAGTCTTGATCGCTTTCGTCAGAACATCTGCTAGCTCCTTCTGGGTGCTACAGTGCATAACTTCTAGCACTCCATTCTGAACCTGACTTCTCATTAAATGATACTTAGTCTCAATATACTTGCTTCTCCCATGCAACACTGGGTTCTTGGCAAGATTGATTGCAGACTTGTTATCAATCATTAGCTTCAAAGGCTTGTTTACCTTAATTTTCAGATCCTGCAGTAAATTCAAAAGCCAAACAGCTTGACATGCAGCCACAACACATGCAATGTACTCAGCTTCACAGGTTGACAAAGCAGCAATTAGTTACTTATTAGAACACCAAGAAATAGGACCTCCTAGATACTTGAACAAATATCCAGAAGTACTTCTTCTATCAACTCTGTTTCCACACCAATCAAAGTCTGAGTAACACATCAACTCTGAATTAGCCTTTTCACCAGATGGAAACAAAACTCCATACTTCAAAGTCCCCTTAATATACCTCAGAATCCTGGAAGCAACTTGATAATGAGACCACTTCGATTTACTTATGAACCTACTAACCATTCCAACTACGTAGCAAATATCAGGACTGGTATTACATAAATACCTCAGAGAGCTAACCAACTGCTTGAAAGTTATAGCATATACATCATCACCTTCAGAATCATAATCCAATTTGTGATTTGTTTATGGCGGTGTGACAACAGCCTTACAATTTAGCAGCTCGAATCTCTTCAGAGGCTCAAGTTCATACTTCACCTGATGCAAAATGATACCCTTCTTATAGTACATAAACTCCATCCCTAAAAAATATGTCATATTTCCTAGATCAGCCGTCTCAAACTCATTCATCAATACCTTCTTAAACTTAGCTATCTCATGTTCACAACTCCCTGTTAGCAATATGAAGGTGAGAAAATTACACAAGAAGGGGATGAATTGTGTTTGCAAAATTCTTTTTACTTATGAACCAGATTTCAGATTCTAAACCAGAGTTCAGAATCTGATAATGAATGCAGCAGAAAATGTAACAGAAGTAAGTAAAAACAGCAAAGAACACACAACAGTTATCCTGGTTCCTCTCCAATTGAGAGTACTCTAGTACCCTTGCCACGCAAGAGATTTCCACTATAATCAACCTGATTACAACTGCTTATACTCACCAGTATAAGACTTTCCCTGCTCAGACCTACAATTTAAGACTTCCTTGCTTAATCATCACCTGATTAAGACCTCTGCTTAGATCCTTAGATCCTAAGACTTTCCTTGCTTAAACCCTCCTGGTTCAAGACTTCACTGCTTAGACACTCTGTCTAAGACTTCTTTGCTTAGACACACTATCTAAGACTCATTTGCTCATATTTACAATCCAAGACTTCACTGCTTAAACCCAAGGCAAGAGACTTTTATCTAAACTGACTGTTTAGAGAATGAATAACTTACAACAACACTTGATTAGCAATCAGAGGTTTTTAAATACAATACAACACACTTTTACACAAATGATTCTTAAGCTATACAAGAATAAAAACACTTTATAGATTAGCCTCTCTTGAGCTGATATGAATGTAGTGCGTGTATATCTGAGTTATAGTTACAGTGTTATTTCTTGAGTTGATCTTCCAATCTTCTGCTCCTTTTATAACTGAAGAAATATAGTCGTTGTAGTATCCACAACAACTATAATCAGATTAAATCTTCTAGTACATTCTTCTTTTCCAATAAAGCAGATGTTGGAACTCGTAGTCAAGGAATTATCCACATAACAAGGCCTTTGTCCGGAGAATAATTCTATAAAACAAGTACAACACAATCTTTTGAGGATAATATCAACATATCCCGAGTCTCGTGTTAGCAGAGCTTGAGTTGACACTACTCAGTTTTAGAGGCAGCCACAATACGCTTCTGATTCTGAAATGTACTAGTTGTAATTTTCTGATCAGACTCTCTCACGAGTGTATAATTAGAACTGAACCAAAGCTACTTCTATGTCAGAACCAGTTACATTAAATAAATATAATTCTGCACACACGAACCAGCTAGTTAGAAATTCTAATTGTTTTTCAAATACTTTGTTATCATCAAGACTTTAGAGGATACATGGTATGAAACAAATTTATCTCAACACAATATGTCATAAACATACAGACACACCAGAATCATATTGCCTACAGAAGTATGCTGAACATAAATGCCACACACCATCTCACACTTTCTTAATCCTTGAAGCTTGAAAAATGAATTAATTTTCAGATTCCAAGCTCTAAGAGCTTGTTTCAGTCCATACAACGCTTTATGTAACCTGTACACCATCTCTTTTTTATTATTTTTCAAAAATCCATAAGGTTGTAATACATATACCTCTCCTTGCATTGAACCATTCAGAAAGGCATATTTCACATCTAAATGCATCAAAGGCCAATTTCTGTTAGCAGTTATCGCAATCACCCGTCTTATTGTCCCATGTCTCGCTACTAGTGCAAACACTTCAAAGTAATCTAACCCAGGTTTCTGTAGAAATCCTCTTGCTACTAACCTTGCTTTGCATTTGCCAATTGATCCATCTGGCTTCAGTTTCACCTTGAAAACCCATCTGACGCTGATGACTTTCTTGTCCTTTGGAAGCTCAGTCAACACCCAAGTCTTGTTTCTTTCTATAGCCTCGAGTTCTTCTTTCATGGCCTTTAGCCAAACTTTCTTCTTGAGCGCTTCTTGGTTTAGAGTCTACTAACACGGCACACGGAATGAACTCCCCTTCAGAGTCTATTTTAGTATCTTGCAACATGTTAAACTTTGCAAATCTCCTTGGAATATTTTTTATTCTTTGTGGCCTTTAAACTTGTTCATAATCTTCTTCGAACATTAGAACATTACCAGATGCTGGAACCCCAAAAGTACCACCTATAGAGGCATGGCCACCTTCAGAGCCTGGAATATTCCCAGAGTCTGGATCACCACCAGAGTCTAAATCACCATCAGAATCTGGATCATAATCAGATTCACCTTTAGAGTCTTCTTCAGCTTCAGAGTCACCTTCAGACTCTGACTCATCTTCAGACTCACCTTCAGAATCAGCTTTTGATTCTGACTCATCTTCAAAACCTTCAGATTCTGAAGTATCTTCAGAAGTTAATTCAGGTGTTACATATTTCGATTGAGACTTGCTCCAATCCCAAGCTTCTGACTCTTTTGAAGTTTCTCATGATCCGAATATCGGTTACTCCGCTATTTTGATGCTTTGCTTATATTTCTCGTTTAATTTGAGTTCCCATAGCTATTAATCATCAACACATGCTAGAGTATTTCATCCATGCATTTATTAAGTTGAATATGTATATTAACTGTGTGAATTGATTCAGTTGTCTTTTTGACTTGATTCAAAGCCTTTTTGTGTTTCCTGACTCGATTCGAGGCCTTCATGAATCGATTCATGAAAGAGTTTCAAAAGTCTATTTAGATTCTGTTTACTGGAATCGAGTCAACAATAGCTTTGAATCAAGTCACAGAACTGGAAATTCAAATTTGAATTGATTCACTAGGGGCCTGTTTTGATTCAGTACACTAATTTGAATTGATTCATTTTAGAGTCGACTCAAGTCAACTGCCCTAACTGAATCAAGTCATGGGAATCATGAATGAACTCACGCTATTCTTTTGAACTCACTTATCTTGCATTTTCTCTTGCATCTATAAATAGAGATTTTATTTCCTCATTTCTTTAGAGATCAAAATTTTTTCTGTGAGAAAACCTTTGCAAACACAACTTCCTTCTCTCTTTCAAATCTTCATCTTAATCATACCCATGGAAATTATTCTTTTGTGCGTGTGTGATGATTAATTATAGGGAAACATTAGGGATCTAATTGTTAGTTGAAGTCTGCAGATTGTGCAAGAGGTATTTTGGTCTTGGAAATTTCAAGGGTAGAAATTTCTTGAAGGAAAAAGAAGAAGAAGCTTTTCTCCATTGTTGTGGAGTTTTTCTACAGATTTGTCAACTTGTTGAAGAGAAGGATTCAAGGCTTGGAATTTCAAGATTGGGTAAAATTTGGGAAATTCATCAAGAGAGGAATCCATCAAAAGTTGAAAATCAAGATCTTGGGTAAAGATCAAGTTAGCGGTGGTAGCTAGTTACAAGCAAGTTCGTACAAGAAGCAAGAAAGAAGATAACGGGGATTGTTATAATTTGTCTTTTTGCTTTTGTGAATTGTTGTAACAAAGAACCAAAATTCTATATCGTTTTAATGGAAGAAATAACTCTTCGATGGTTCTCCGCCGAAGACTAGATGTAGGTGTCTGCGAGGACGATATCACTGAACTAGTATATATCCTGGGGCACTCTCTCCTTCTCTCCCTCTCTCTTTATCGTTTAAAATTGCATGCTTGGGTATCTTTTTAGATTCATTATTTTCATAGTTTTGATTTGTAAAAGTTTAGGTTTGATTAGATTTGTTCTTCTAAAGGATCCAGTTAATTGATTATTGTAAGAACATTGAATTTAAAATTGCCTTTAAAATTGAAGAATTGTTAAAGTCTTTAAGCATCTCGTTGAAACTTTAACCATTAATCAATTCATTGTATTCTACCTCATTACAAACCTTTGGTGTAAGTATAATGCAGATTCTCTTCCAATATCATACAAAAATTTCTAAACGAAATTTCACCATACCCTGTTCCGCCTGCGTAATCTGATTTTTTTAAAAGAAGGTTTTTTTTTAATTGTATATTCAACCCCCCTTCTAGACAAGTTACTCCATATTCAAACCAACATCTTTCACAACTACATCTCTACTGAATTCAACCTTGTTAGTGACAGGATAGTAAAGCTTATAAGCACCTGTACCGTGGTACCCTACAAGCAACATAACTCTGCTTCTGTCATCCAACTCCATTCTCTTAGCATCTAAAACATATTTGTAACATACAAAACCAAACACCTTCAGGTGGCTAACAATTTGCTTATCTCCAGTCTACTTCTCTAAAGGAACAATTTCCTTTAGCTTCTTTATAAGACATCCGTTGAGCATATATGTTGCAGTGGCAACATCTTCTCCCCATAAGGTGTGAGGGAGCTTATTTTCTTTTAGCATGCTCCTTGTCATATCAAGCAAAATTCAGTTTCATTTTTCAGCAAGACCATTATGTTGAGGTGTATATGAAGTAGACACCTCATGCTTAATTCCATTCTCCTCACAAAAAATTCTTGAACTCTATAGAGTTGTACTCACCTCCACCATCAGTTCTGAGAATTTTTAGCTTCTGACCACTTTTTTTTCAGCCTTCACTCTGAATTTCTTAAATTCAACAAACACCTCGTGTTTGAACTTTATAAGGGATATCCATGTCATCCTTGTGAACTCATCAATAAATGACACAAAATATTCATTCCTTCCAAGTAAAGGTACTGGAAATGGTCCACACACATCAAAATGCACCACACCCAAAGCATGCTTTGCTCTTGGAGGCATTTTAGATGCAAATGGCAGTCTTGGGTGCTTCCTTCTCATGCACACATTGCATGACTTCTCTAGCTTCTTAATTGCAAGAATTCCTTGTACCAACTTCTTCGAATTCAGATGCCCTAAGCTTCTGAAGTTCAAATGATCAAATCTTTTATGCCATAACTCACTTTCCTTCACAACACTTGTTGCACTAAGGCATTCAAAGTCTGCAGTATTAACATTCATTTTAAATGTTCTATTTCTTCATTGTTCTAACTTCATAATCAGCTTCTGATTACAGTCATACAACTTCAAAAGATTGTCCTTCATGGTGATTGAAAATCCTTTTCTCAATTAATTGACCTACACTAATTAGATTGCTCTTCATGCCATGAACATACCACACATTCTGAATTAATGCAGTTTTATCATTATTAAGAACTACTCTGACATATCCCATACATTCATCGTTGAGTTATTTATCATCAACACATCTGATTTTTGTCCTCTTTCTAGAGTCAAAATCAACAAGCCATTTCTTATTTCCAGTAAGATGATTTTAGCAGCCAATGTCCATATACCACAACTCTACCAAATACACATCATCAGATTCAGAATCCATCAATATCATAAATTCATCATCAGAATCTCTTCTGGCTATGTTTGCTTCTTTTTATTTCTTTTCTTTATTGGATCAACAATCAACAACGAAGTGACCAAAATTCTTACAACAGTAGCATTGAACCTTCCTCTTGTCATACTTCTCCTTCCCTTTCTGAGCACTCTTCTGCCTTTCAGAAGTTGAGGTTTCTGACTTCTGGACACCATCAGATCTCTTCATGGCTTCTGACTAAGAGTGCTTATGATATTTCTTACCAGAAGCTTCTTTTAGAGCCTGCTGCTCTACCTCTTTTTTAGAGTTTCTCTCAGTCATACGCAACTCTTATGCCTCTAGACTGCTTTGCAGCTCTTCAATTCTCATGGTGCTAAGATCCTTAGAATGTTCAATTGCTATAGCAATGTAATAAAACTAAGGAGTAAGCGATCTAAGTACCTTCTCAATGATCTTTTCTTTAGAAAGATTTTCTCCACACGACTTTATCTCATTTGTGATCAGGATCATTCTAGATATGTTGTCGGGTACCTTCTCATTGTTCTTCATGCTGAGATTCTCATACTGCTTATGTAGAGACCGAAGCTTCACCTTCTTTACTGATGCATCATCGCCGTAACACTGTGCTAATGTGCCCCACACAGCCTTCGTTGTCGTCGAATCAGCAATTTTCTCAAACACATTCGCATCCATACACTGATGGATGTAGAACAACGCCTTTTGATCCTTCTTCCTCGTTTCTCTTTGCGTGTTTCTTTGTGCTTCCGTTGCATCTGTTGCAACTGGAGCATAACTTTCGTTGATAAGATCAATAACATCTTGAGTGTCAAACAACACACACATCTGAATCATCCACCGATTCTAGTTCTTGCCATCGAACACTGGAAGATTAGTACTCAGATTACCATTTCTGTTCATCTTTAACGTTGTGCAGTTCACTCATATCTCACCAAACACTAGTGTTTCTCAATCCCGCAGAATAAAAAAATGTGATTTTGTTACGATTCCGATAAAAAATTCAACACGAATTCAAGAAACGAAATCAATCACACAACGCTTCACCGTTCGCTCGTGTTTCCCTGTGGATCTGAATCGGAACTCTAGATACCAATTATTGGTGCACACAATGAAGAATATGAAGATAGAGAAAGAGAGAGAAGAAATGAAAATAACAAACTTCCACTACTCTTACAAAACGGATACACTGAATGATTATAACTCATTTCTCAATGTCTAAGCACAATACTACTTATATACACAAATAATAATGCCACGTAAGCAACATGCTAACCTACACTAGCTAGGCTAAGCTTAAGAAAATACTCTACTGAATATGAATTACTTCTAACACTTAGCGCCGTCAGAATGACATAGTAGGTTGGATAATAGGTCTTGTGTTATTGGACCTTCAAACGGCGCAGAATAGTGAGTTTCAGATCTTTGGTCTATACGGAACAATGGATCTAAAGTTTTTGATTGATACATAATAATAATAATAATAATAATAATAATAATAATAATAATAAAATGTTCATTAATGGTGTAAATTATTTTTATATTATGAATCAATACTCCATCAAATTACCTTTTTAATTTTAAAATAGAGACATAACATTAATGCTAATACCTTTAATATAAGCGGAAAACCTTTAATATTAGTGCAATACTTTTAATATCTAATAATAATAATAAATAATTATAAAAGTAACACAACAGACCATTAGGGTGTGATTGTTTTGAGAGAGTTAGAGTAGAGAGAGTCATTGAAGAGAGAAAGAGAAGAGAAGTATCACACCTCTCTTGCTTGGATAGAAGAGAAATAGGAAAGAGAGATCCAAAATAAGTGGGTCCCACTGCTTTTTCATTTCTCTGCTTAGATGAGAAGAAAGGGGAAAGAAACAATTTTCCATTTTTATATGTCTATTATACCCTTGCTTTACCAATTTAATTTATAAGTCTTTCTTCCTTCCTTTACCATTATACTCACAGTGAAAGAAATTAAGTCTTTCTTTCTTGCTTTACCATTACACTCACTCTGAAGCTCTTTGTTCACGTGTTATGGTCATTTTCTTTCGTTTAATGCACATTGCAGCAACACCATATTAAAAAGTGGAATATCAATTATATTAAATTTTTGGAAAAATAAATAAAAATTAATTGAGAAAAAAGTTTGTTTAAATTAAATTAGTAACTATACAAAATAAAATTGATTAATGATTTTGAATAAATTATTTAATTATTTATATTAATTTAACTAATCAACTTATTTATAAATTTTTAATCAAGGGCACTTTTGACTTTTCAAAAAATAACTACACTTCACTCTCTCCTATTTCTCTCATCTTCATCTCATACCAAACAATATCTTAAATCTACTTTACTTCTCATCTATTTCTCTCTTCTTATACCCTTTCTTATCTCATTCTCTCTTTTCAATTTCTTCTCTCAACCAAGCACACCCTTAACGTTGTTTGGCTGTTTAAAAAAAAACATTATTCGTTGTGACCAAATCTCAGAACCCTACAATCCACCATCTCAGCACCCTATTCTCCTTTCCCAAATCATGCTCCAAAAAACGTTCTCCATCGTTAACCTCCCAATGTCGTTCTCAAGGTCACGATTAGTTTCTTACTCCAATTTTCTTATTTCATTTCACTCACTCTCAAAACCCTTAACGCCTTTTTCTCGCTCTCCCCATCAATTCACTCCCAATCATATCATTCATGACGCCGTTTCATCATTCCATACCTTGCTCCGCATGCATCCCACCCATCCATCGTTCAATTTAACAAAATTTTAGGGTTTCTTGCCAAGACTAAGAACCATTACACCACTGTTATTTCCCTTTCGAGCCGATTAGAATTCAATGGAATTACTCCCGATATTGTTACTTTGACCATCTTGATCAATTGTTACTCCCATCTTGGTCAAATGAATTTTGCATTTTCTATGTTGGGAAAGATTCTGAAAATGGGTTATGAACCGAGTACTGTAACCTTGAATACACTTGTCAATGGTATGTGCCTTAACGGTAAGGTCAGTGAAGCTTTGCACTTTCATGATTATGTGGTTGCGCGTGGATTTCACTTTAATCAAGTTGGTTATGGGTCTTTGATTAATGGGTTGTGTAAAATAGGGGAAACGAGAGCTGCCATGCAGATGTTGAGAAAGATTGAAGGGAAATTGGTCAGGCTTAATGAGGTAATGTATACCACGATTATTGATAGTTTATGTAAAGATAAATGTGTTAACGATGCCTATGACTTATATTTTGAAATGATTGCACAAAGAATTTCTCCTAATGTTGTAACTTTCAATTCTCTCATCTATGGATTTTGTATTGTTGGTCAATTGAAACAAGCGTCTAGTTTTCTAAATGAAATGGTGTTGAAAAACATCTACCCGGATGTTTATACTTTTACTATATTGGTAGATGCTCTTTGTAAGGAAGGAAATGTGAAAGAAGCTAAGAATGTATTAGTTGTGATGTTGAAAGAAGGTGTAATACCCGATGTTGTTGTTTACAGTTCATTAATGGATGGGTATTGTCTAGTTAATGAAGTGAATAAGGCCGAACATGTGTTGAGAACTATTTCTCGAATGGGAGTGACACCTAATGCTCGGAGCTATAATATCATGATTAATGGATTTGTAAGATGAAAATGGTCAATGAAGCCTTAAGTCTCTTTAATGAAATGTGTTGCAATGGAATTGCTCCTGACACGGTGACTTACAATTCTCTTATCGAGGGTTTGTGCAAATCAGGGAGAATCTCACATGCTTGGAAGCTTGTTGATGAGATGCATCATAATGGTCAACCAGCTGATATATTCACTTACAATTCTTTAATACATGCTTTATGCAAAAACCATCTCGTTCACAAGGCTATTGCATTAGTCAAAAATATCAAAGACCATGGCATTATACCAAATATGTGCACGTACAATATACTTATCGATGGACTATGCAAAGGGGGACAACTTAAAAAAGCACATAATATTTTTAAGGATCTTTTGACTAAGGGTTATAGTCTAAATATCCGAACATATACTATTATGATCAATGGATTTTGTAAAGAGGGCTTGTTTGATGAATCAGAGGCCTTGTTGTCGAAAATGGAGGACAATGGTATCATTCCTAATGCTGTAACGTATGAAATTATCATCCGAGCTCTCTTTCATAAAGATGAGAATGAGAAGGCGGAGAAACTTCTTCGTGAAATGATTGCTAGAGGTCTACTATAAGAGTAATTCTAGGTGTAAGATAATTTCTCATTATATAATTGGTTATTTTCATGACAGCTATGTAATCACTATGATTTATTTATTTTGTTGAGAGTTACACATACAAAAGAAGGTGGACTGCTCAGAAGGTAGAAGGTAAGAGCTTTGAAAGTTAGCATTCTTGTATAAGGTGGCGTTTTATGCGATTTATTGAGCATTGAAACTTTAGATTCCTGATACCAAAACATATCTTAGAGGAAGGAGATTCTGATGATTTGGAGTTTCGCCAAAAGATTAGTAAGGTCTGACCTATTTTAGTTAGGATTCTAAAGTTTATTCTCTTATAATTATTAATTAGTCATAATTAATTTAACTTTAGTACTATGTTTTCCATGGAGATGGCGATATTAGCAGTATCGTAAGTCTCTTAGTAACATCACACAATCCTGTGATCTTTGAGGCTCCTCTATGCGGCGAAGCACATGAGATCAGGTGTTGCAAGATATTACAATCCGTGCTACAATCCTCGAGTTACAATTTTTCAACCCCCTCATGATCTCGTGTACACGCTTGATTTTTACAATAATGTATCTCAGCTCATTCCTTTTCTTTTTAAGTTATGTAATATGGCATAAAATCATGTTCTGGAAAATATTATGTATTTCACACATCTATCTACACATAACTTCAAAGTTATGTTATTAGACACCTGTTTCAGAGTATATGATAAGGAATCTATGCAGTTTTTTTCTCTTTCTTTTATGACTGCTTGTTGAGTGTTTTTTTTTTCTTCTTTTTGGTTTGTAGACGAATTGATAATAATTAAAAACTCAAATACATAACTTTGAAGTTTCGGATTTGAATATGGGATTTCATTCAATCTAATAATATCAACTTTTTTATATTGAATTAGAATTTGCGGACAATATGTTGCGATATTTATACTAAATAAAATAAAAAAAAAACTATTTTATTAAAAATACACTGTTAATTTGTGAATGATGTGTGGAAATTTTTTCTGTATTGGTGGCGGCCATCCATGTGGAGATTCATGGAATGGGATAACTTGTGATGGTTCAGCTGTTGATTCAATGTATGGCATTCTTAATGATGAGAATATAGTATAATTATCTTTACTGTATATTTGTTCATGAGCTTAGTGGATCAGCTGTTTATTTTTATATCTAATACATGAGCTTAGTGGATCGGGTATATTTGTTCTGACTGCACTTTCGTTATTTCAACGATGAAGTCAGGGATAAAATATATGTGTTAATGACATTTTTGTGGATATTATTCATAGCTGCTTTGCCTATGGTTTGTGAGTTTGTTTATGCATCCGAGTTTTGAGAAACATGGCATGATGTTATTAGGTGCTGAAAGATATGTCTTTTTCATGATATGGGTTATTGTAGAGCTTTTGCTTTGTTCAAATTCAGAACTTTCTTTTATTATTTAGATTTACAGACGTTTATTTTTCTTTTTAAAATACACAGATTCGTGATTGAGTTTTAATAAATGAAAAAAGTTGACTATTTGTATGTGACTTGTGTAGTTGTAGAAAGTTGACTATTCGTGATCGATTCTTGTTAAAAACAAAATTTTAGATTTTTTTTTTTTTGAAATTTATGTGACTTTGGTGATGAAAAAGATGACTAATTGCCAACTCAGTTGTCATACGTACATAAATAAACGATGTTTGAGTAAAATAGACGGAAATAACTTTTTTGATACTATTTGAACAATTAAAGGATCAAATAGAAATTTTTTAAAATTGAAGGACCAAAATGGACCCTTGAGGTAACGTTAAAAGACCAAAAATGATATTTTATCTAAATTTTAAACGCGTGATCCAATGTCAAGTGGATTATTTTCCAAATCTAATCCAAATGGAATGTTATGTCGAGTACCTCTCTCGCCTAATTCAAATTCTTTTGTAAATCAACTCACACTTGGACGAATAGGTAATTAACTTAGTTTATGGTTAATATCAAAACTTCATAAAAAGATTATGGTTAATATCCAATTCACTTCTTTTGTAAATCATCTCACACTTGGACAAATAGGTAATTAACTTAGTTTATGGACAAATAGGTAATTCTTTAGTTTATGGTTAATATCCAATTCACTTCTTGTTGTCTACTATCAATCCTTCAAAAAAAGTGCATGCTTTGACCAATTAACCCTTCCAAAATTCTCAAATTATACTATCATTTGGACAAATAGGTAATTAACAAATATCTTAAATAAATCTAACTCAAACCTCTAATTTCATGCCAAGTGTCACACACCGATTACCAAATTTACATTTTAATTTTAAAACCCTCTCATACTTTCTTTTTCTTTTTAGTGTTCCTCTTTCCCCGTAGCTCCATTTCTCTCTCTCTCTCTCTCTCTCTCTCTCTCTCTCTCTCTCTCTCCAAGTTTTCTTTGTTTTTCTCTTTCTTTCCCGTCAAACCTTAGCACCGTCGTCGTTGTCTCTTTCTCAGTCGCCAAACTTTTCTCCGTCGCTGTCTCTTTCAATTTGCAAGAAAGTCAGAGGTTATTTTTCTTCACTCTCACACACTCGATTCTTGTGTTGGAATTTTTTGATTTTTTTCACATGTGGCTAACTGATGAAATTTGCAATGGTTTTTGTTTGTTTTATGTAGATCTGTTAGTATTATATTTATATGGCACTGATTATATTTATATAGTCGTGGTACGAGATCGAACGGTGGTGTAGGAAGTAGATCTTTTAGTATTTTAAGGTTTTGGTTCTTATTTCTTGTGAGGATTTTACTATGGATGGACTTGCCGCCATTGCTTCTAATTGAAAGTTTTTTTATCCTTCAAATTCTTCTTCTCATTTGGTCATGACTCATTAATGCTTAATAGGATAGAAAGGGGGTTTAACATTAAAAAACAAATAAAATATAAATTGTTAAAGTAATACATTTCAATATCATCATATAGAAATTCATAAAAAAATCTAAAATTTCACTTAAAAAACTAATTTTTTACTGTACAATTTTCAAAACCAAGAAACATAGAACAACCAAATGAGGTTAGATTTTAATTAATTAGGTTTGATAATGATGAAGAAGTTGCTATAGTATTTGGTTTATTTTGTTGTATTAGTTAATTGTAATTTATTTTTTTATTAGTTAAAATTTTATGATTAAGGAATAGGATTATGTAATTTAAGTTACTGTTTTTGTCTAATTGAGTTTGCATAGGGATGACAATGGATAGAGTTTTGGTAGGGTATTATCAGGGCCGGTCCAACAGATACGGAGGCCTAAGGCGATTTTTTTATTTTTTTTATTTTTCTAAATTAATAATTATGTTTTTGTTTAGATTTTTTAGGAATTTTAAAATAAAAAATCATTTATTAAATCAGTTTTATTTAATAAATATTTTTTAGTAAATAAATAGTCAATTTATTTAATTTTTACTGAAATTATATTAATTTTTAATTTAATTTTAATTATTAATAATGTTATAACTTATATCATTGTGAAAAATCAACATTTCCTCTCTTCAAATATCAATATTATTATTAGCTTTTCTTTAAAATGCTATTTTTCAACTACTTATCCTCACAACTTTTATAGAGTAGCTTTTACTGTTTCTCTCTCCAAACTCTAATTAATCGATACACACTTCTTTAATTAATTGGTATAAATATAATAATAAAAAATATTATAATCAAATAGCATCCAAACGGGCATTTCCGTGCCCGTTTGTCCGTTTTTTTTAATGTGCACTACGTTAAAATATATATAAAAAATTATTCACTTTTAAATTAATTTTAATTATTTGTATAATAAATTTTGTGACATACATTCTCTTATTTATTTGTTTACTTGTTTTAGAATGCACACGCAAGAAATTATAGAATACTGATTTTTCATAATTTAAAATTTAAGTTAAATTAGTATGTATATGATCATTTTGATTTTAATATCTCTATCTATCCTCTCTTAGTTTTGTATTTTATTTTTATTTCTTTGTTAAAAATCTTTTTTAATCAATAATTTTTCTTAATTAAAAAATATTTAAAAAATTATATATGTTATATTTATTAGATTAAAAAAGTTGTAGAAATTGAAGAATTAATAAAGTTGTAGAATTCGGTAGTTGGTAATTTAGGAATAAAAAAAAGACAATATTAAAATCATATATTCACTTTTATCTATTGTTATGGATTATATATTTAATTTTAAAAAATAAAATTGTTAAAAAAACCAACAGTCTAATAAAGTTCAATTAATAAAGGGTTTTCACATCTCTTTGATGATTAGAGAAGATAACTGTATGAGAAAGATGTGTAACCGCTCAACATTCCTTCCTAGTTTACGTGTAATTTCTTTAAAAAAATAAATAAATGAATTTTAAAATAGTTGGTTAAAGAATAGGAAGTCATTTGAGAGTAATTTTGGAAAAAAATAGGTCAGACCAAAACTTTGTATCTCCTTTATATATAGTTATAGATACACCTAATTAATTCAACTTATAATTTATAAGTACTAAGAGAAAAATTGGAGGCTCAAGGCAAAGGCATTGGTTGCCTTGCCCTTGGGCCGGGCCTGGGTATTATAGTACCAGTTCCTATACCCGCAGTTGAAAAAAATCTCCGTACCCGAGCACATAATATTTTAATTTTTAAAAACATTAAAAAGTTTTTCAAAAAATATATTGTTGAATTATGAAATAAATGATCACTTATATTAAATATATAGTAGTTTAAAATTGATGTTTTTTATTTATTTTATAAACATTTATTTTTATATAATAATAATTTAAAATATATAAATATATATTGTGCGGGTATGGGGTGAGGTGGGTACTAAGGTGCCAATTTCTGCACCCATCCCACTTATTTAAATAGGTAATTACCCGAGCTTGTGTCCGTACCCATTTTTGCGGGTCTTGACTCTATCCGTTGTGGGTAATTTTGTGGGTATCCACTGGGGATGGGGTAAATTATCATCCTTAAGTTTGCTTTAATTAATTAATTAGTTTGTTTGTGATATAGTATTTTGCTGTGAATTTTTATTTATTAATTAACTTATTTGTTTGAATTTTGTAGAATTTGGAGGAGTGATTTATGAAGAAGTTTGCTATGAATTTGATTTTTTGATTCAAAAATTAGGTTAAACATTCTTTGGTTTTTAGTTGGACTGAAATGTCAAGTACTGTGATTTTATTCATTTCACTCACCACATATCAAATATGATTTTTGATATAATCTATCTGTCAAATATGATTAAGCAGCTGTACGATTTATTTTTTATATAATTTATCTGTCTCGATTTTTTATATTGCAGTGGTTATCAAAAGTTTTGATTGTTAATATCTATTGTTGAATCTCTATAGGTAGTAGCGTCATAAGATTGACCTAAAGTTACAAAGTATGCAGGTTTAGTTTGTGCTCAACCTCAAAGACAAGAACTTATACAAGATTTGTATAAAACTTGGCACGATCATGTTTGTGGCGTAGTTAGTGGTGGCATGATCCGGTAATCTTCAACTTCAGAGGGTATAAATAGTTTTGTTATGGACTGGGCCAGCGCCTGCCCATCAGTTGGGCAGGCCCAACCCAATGGTCTGAGTTGGCCCAACAAGGCCCATATTTGCCTTGTGTCGAGCACGTTCCAGCCTCCAGCAATGTCGGGCACGTTCAGCAGGTACCGTCGAGCAGAAGCTTCAAGCCTTGTGGAACACGTCTCTCCTCGACAGCCACGTGCTCCTCCCCGCGAGGACACGTCATCTTGTAACCTTCCACCTCCGAAGGAATCGGTCTGCCCACCTTCCGGAGATCTCGGGACCGTTACCCCAGGCCGAAGACCACGTGCTGGTCTTCTCTACGCCACGTAAGCCCTGGAAATTGCCTGGATTGGGCCTTGCGATCAAGACCAGCGCAGGTAACTGTTGGCTCCGCGCTGGGGGCTCTCTATAAATACCCTCTCACTTGAGAGGGTTATGTTACATTCATTCTTACTCTCACATCTATATTCTGTACTTGCTCACTTCCGTTCCCTGACTTTGGTATCAGAGTAACTTGCAGGTACACCCCCCGGTCGTTCCATCACCACCGGAGTTGAAGATCTCACGACGTTGCTGGCCACTGTCATATTTTCTGATCCAGGTAAGATCAGTGGCGCCGTCTGTTAGATGTCAAACATGTTATATATTTGTATGATATACTTGACATTTTTCATTTCTTTCCAACGGTAAAATGTGAATTTAAGCGGTAAATTGTGTTGTAATGTTTACATTGGAATATATGTGTGGAGCTTGTAATGTGTGTGTTAATGTGCAGGTATAGGCATGAAAGGAGCAAAAGTGTGAGACACATGGAGTGGATGCAAGTTTCCACTGAATTGTTGCTGCAACAGAGCATTCGCAGTGCGAAGGATCTGGCGAAGGCGTAGCGAATGTTCGCACTGCGAACGTCAGCGAAGGCGCCAGCGAATAGTGGCAGAGAGTTTCACTTTTGAAATGACAAAGAGTTCGCACTGCGAACTCCTGGCGAGGGTCCAGGGAAGGCTCGCTGGTTGTTTCGCACTGCGAAGATGCTAGCGAAGTGAGGCAGTAAGTTCTGGAATTTAATTGTCCTGGCTCACTAGTTTATTCGCAGTGCGAATGAGCTAGCTAATGATTCGCTGTGCGAAGGAATGGTTCGTACTGCGAACGTACGATTTCTGCTTGGGGCGGTTTAAGTCTCAGAGGCACTGAAGGTGCCATTTTCTCTCATTCGCAGTGCGAATGATGCACTCGCAGTGCGAATCCTGCAGATTTCAGAAGTGTATAAATTGATTTTCACTTTATTTGTTTGGGATCTCTTGTTCATTTTTCACTAGAAAACATAGTTTACAGTATTTTGATCATCAAAGAGTGGATTTTCACTTGGAGAAGCTGAAGTCGCATCCATTCTCGATTATTCATCGTGGATGCTCATTCATCTCCTCTCTTTACTTGTTATCCAATCTACCATGAGAAGTGGTAGCTAAACACTCAATGTTGAGGTTAGAAGTAGTTGATTCTAATTTTATGTATTGCTGTTGATCTATTGTATATGAACAAAGTCTTTGATCAATATAGATGATGTTGTTTTCTCTTAATGATCCATGTGTGATTTGTTTTATTCTAGACATAGATTCTACAAATCATGACCTAACAATTTTATCTCTTAAAAACCAAACTCTAGACATAGATTTGGGATTTGCTATTCGAATTGTGTTGATCTTAATGATCGTTGTTTAGATTGTTAGCGTGAGACATCATCTAACGGTCTAAACACCGACACTCACGACTTCGCTTTAGACATAAACTTAGTCGGGAGGATACGCGGTTATATTGGTCGGAAACCGAGTTCATATGCTTGATTAATCGTTTATACGTGAGAAGGATTAGCGAAACCTAACCTTAACATGCTTTTATCAAAACTTTTACAAAATCTTTGTCACCAATTAATCTTTGCTACAAGTGAATGTTGACCACAATTGAGAAACTTTTGAAACCATTGAACTTAGAATATCACAACTATTGAAAGGCACGCATCAAATATCGAACAATCCCTGTGGATACGATTAAAAATAACCCCCACTATTACTCTACTAACAAAATGGCGCCGTTGCCGGGGATTGTTAAGTGATATTGCAAGCATTGCGATAGTTGAGCTATTTTAAGCTTGTTACCACTTTATCTTGAACTTGTTAATTTGTTTTGTTTAGTGTGCAGACTTAGTTTATGCGAGGGAAACTACCGGCGGACCAACTTCTTTTCGATCCTGAGATTGAGAGAACCGCTCGTAGAATCAACAGCAGAACTAGACGAAGGAGGCAACTAGCGAGACAGAAGCGAGAACAAGAGGAAAGTACTTCTACACCACCACCAGTTCCACAAATACTTCCAGTTATGGAGGAAGATCCACCACCACCACCACCACCTGCTTCTAGGCCATGCACAAATAGTCCGAGACACAATGCTCAGTTCGCTCGCCATGCACACAACGGTCGTCATGCTGAAATGAAGACCGGTATTCTCCAGCTGTTATATCAAAGTCCATTTACGGGTATGGATCATGAAGATCCTTTTATCCACCTTACAAAATTCTATGAAATAACGGGAGCGACTGGTGCACCGGAAGCAGAAGAGGAGTATCTGTTCAAGAGACTGTTCCCGCATTCTCTCATTGGAAAGGCAAAGGAATGGTATCTTGATCAGTTAACGGCCATAATGACGGATTGGAATGCATTGGAAGAGAAATTTTTGGAGAGATTTTTCCCTCACACTCGGTTTATGGAAGCAAAGACCGCCATCGCGGTATTCACACAAGGAGCAAATGAATCTCTCAACGAAGCTTGGGAGAGGTTCAAATCAATGTTAAGAAAGTGCAAGGGCCATGGTTTTGATGAATTGTCACAAATTCATATATTTAGAAATGGACTGCAACTTGTACACAAAACCTTGTTGGATGCCACCGCTGGTGGATCCTTGTTAAGTAAAACCGCAGCAGAAGCCACAACTATCATTGATAAGATGGCCTTGAACGATCATCAAGGTAGTCACAACCGTGGACCTTCTCAACGAACTCCGGGAGTGTTGGAATTAGGAACAAACGATGCTATCCTTGCGCCGAACAAATTATTATCACAACAGGTTGAGTTGTTAACTAAGCAAATATCTAAATTGCCGCAACAATTCAAAGAGATGCATGAGTCTTCAAGTAAAAATGTGCAAGTGTTAGTTTGTGAATTATGTAGAGGTGACCATCCGACCGGTTATTGTCCTCTCGTTGTGGAGGAGGCAAACTATGCGGGAAATTAAGGATACCAACCCCGACCTCCGTATCAACAAGGCAACCAAGGTTACCAACAAAGGGCTAACCAAGGTTATTAACAACAATGGAGACCGCAAGAAGCCGGACCATCAAACCGTCAACAATACCAAAATTACACTCAACCTCCGCAAGCTCCCGTTGGAAATACGAAGATGGAAGACACTCTCACACAATTTATGCAAATGGCAATTTCCAACCAAAAGAACACCGATGCGGCCATAAGGAATCTTGAAACACAAGTCGGGCAATTATCAAAACAATTGGCCGACCAACAAAAAGGGCACTTTACGGCAAATACGCTTCCAAATCCTAAAGATTGCAAACCAATTCTCACAAGAAGTGGAATAGAGATTGACATGGGTGTAGGTAAGAGAGTAGTGGAGGAGGAGGTTGTAGTTGAAAATGAAAAAGAAAAAGATAGTGAGGAGATTGAAGTAGAAAAAAATGTTGAGGGTGTTTTAGTTGAAAATGAGAAGGAAAAAAGTGAGAATGAGAAAAAAATAGAGAGTGAAGAAAGAGCGAAGAGAACTAGGAAGGGAAAAGAGCCGATGAACAATATCCCGATTCAAAATTTACCATATCCTCATGCTCCTACAAAGAAAGATAGTGCACGGCACTATTCTCGGTTTATGGATATTTTCAAACAATTACAAATAAATATTCCATTTTTCGAGGCTTTGGAGCAAATGCCTAAATATGCAAAATTTATGAAGGATATCCTCACAAAAAAGAAGAGGTATACAGATCAAGAGACGATTATGGTAGATGCAAGCTGTAGTGCCATCATTCAACGTACTCTCCCGAGGAAAGAATGTGATCCGGGACGAGTTACATTGCCGGTTACGATAGGAAACATCTATGTTGGCAACAGATTGATTGATTTGGGCTCTAGTATCAACTTGATACCTTTGTCGATTGTGAAACGGTTAGGACACATGAAATTGAGGTCCACTCAAATGACGTTGCAACTCGCCGATAAATCCACTACCCATCCTCACGGTGTAGCGGAAGATGTGTTGGTCAAAGTGGACAAATTTTTGTTTCCGATAGTCTTTGTTGTCATTGAAATGGAGGAGGATGAGGATGCACCTTTGATTCTTGGAAGGCCTTTCATGAAAACTGCCCGAATGGCAATTGACATGGACGATGGTCTCATGAAAGTGAGAGTCCAAGATGAAGAGGTGTGTTTCAATCTTTATGATGCCATGAAACACAAGAAAGATAAATGTGATTGTTTCCGAATCGATGCAACGGAGGTAGCGAGTTTTGAAGTCACAAAGCAAATTCATGTCATTGATCCTTTACAAAGAGCTTTGGATGATTCCTTGGAAGTATTCTCGGTTGAAGAAGAGCAAGCTCTTGAAGATTGTTTATTAGAGCTTAAAGCTTTGGAAGAATTGCAACCTTGGGAGTATGAAGAGGAAATTCTAAAAAAAGTGGTTAATGATGAACAATCCAAACTTGAACTGAAAGTGTTACCTTCAACCTTGAAGTATGCTTTTCTCGATGACGGTGGTAATAAACCGGTGATCATAAGTAGTATTTTGTCTAAAAATGAGGAGAGCCGCTTAATTCAAGTGTTGAGAAAAAATCAGGATGCAATGGGATGGACTTTATCCGATCTCAAAGGCATAAGCCCTTCGTATTGCATGCACCGTATATTTATGGAGGAAGATTTTAAACCGGTTGCTCAACCTCAACGCCGTTTAAATCCAATCATGAAAGAAGTGGTGAAAATGTTAGATGCCGGAATGATTTATCCCATTTCTGACAGCCCGTGGGTTAGTCCGGTGCATGTGGTACCTAAAAAAGGCGGATTAACGGTGGTCCGAAACGAGAAAAATGAGCTCATTCCAACAAAAACCGTTACCTGGTGGAGAATGTGCATCGACTACCGTAGGTTGAACAAAGCTACGAGAAAAGATCATTTCCCTCTACCTTTTATGGATCAAATGCTCAAAAGGCTTTCCGGTCAACAATTCTACTATTTTTTGGATGGTTATTCGGGTTACAACCAAATTATCACGAACCCGGAGGATCATGAAAAAACCGCTTTTACATGTCCTTTTGGAATCTTCGCTTATAGGAAGATGTCGTTCGAATTATGTAATGCACCGGCGACTTTTCAACGGTGTATGCAAGCTATCTTCTCGGATTTGATTGAAAAGACAATTGAGGTCTTTATGGATGATTTCTCTGTTTTTGGACAATCGTTTGATTTGTGCTTGAAAAATTTGGATACGGTGTTGGAACGGTGTGTGGAAACCAATTTGGTGCTTAATTGGGAAAAATGCATCTTTATGGTGAACGAGGGAATTGTGCTCGGTCACAAAGTTTCTTCAAAGGGCCTTGAAGTTGATAAGGCCAAGGTGGACGTTATTGAGAAATTGCCACCACCGATGAATGTCAAAGGCATAAGGAGTTTTCTTGGACACGCGGGGTTTTACCGTAGATTCATCAAGGACTTCGCAAAGGTCGCAAATCCGTTGAGCAACTTGCTTGTCCAAGGTAAGATTTTTGACTTTGACGAGTCTTGTCTTTTTGCGTTTAATTTATTGAAAAAGAGTTTAACTACCTCACCGATAATCGTTGCACCTAACTGGAAATTGGATTTTGAATTAATGTGCGATGCAAGCGATTATGCGGTTGGGGCTGTTTTGGGTCAAAGGAAAACGAAAATTTTCCACGCTATACATTATGCGAGCAAAGTTTTAAACGAGGCTCAAATTAACTATGCAACAACTGAGAAAGAGTTGCTTGCCATAGTGTATGCGTTGGAGAAATTTCGTTCCTATTTGATTGGTTCACGAGTCATCGTTTACACGGACCACTCGGCTATAAGGTATCTGCTCACCAAACCTGATTCTAAGCAGAGGCTTATTCGGTGGATCCTTTTGTTACAGGAATTTGATCTTGAAATTCGTGATAAAAAAGGATCCCAGAATTTGGTGGTGGATCACTTATCCCGCCTGGTAAACGTTGACGTGACCAAGAATGAATGTGAGGTCAAAGAGGAGTTCCCGGATGAAAAATTGTTTAGAGAGCAGGTTAGACCATGGTTCGCCGACATGGCTAACCACAAAGCCGCCGGATTGATACCGGACGGTCTAACGCACCACCAAAAAAGAAAATTTTTGTCTGACGCCAAGTCTTTCGTGTGGGATGAACCTTATTTATTTAAACTTGGTGTCGACAACCTCTTAAGAAGGTGTGTCTCATTGGAGGAAGCCACGAATATTCTATGGCATTGTCATAACTCTCCGTATGGAGGACACTTTAATGGGTTAAGAACGGCCACTAAAGTCCTTCAGTCGGGCTTTTATTGGCCGTCCTTATTCAAAGATGCGCATGCGCATGCCCTTAGTTGTGACAGGTGCCAGAGAAGTGGAGGAATTTCACGGCGGCACGATATGCCTTTACAGAATATGTTGGAAATTGAAGTTTTTGACTGTTGGGGGATCGACTTTGTCGGTCTATTCCCGTCTTCATTTTCCAATGAATATATTTTGGTCGCCGTTGATTATGTGTCTAAATGGGTGGAGGCGATAGCTTGCGCTAAAGCCGACGGAAAAACAGTTGTGAAATTTTTGAAAAAAAATATTTTTGCGCGTTTTGGTACTCCTAGAGTGTTAATAAGTGATGGAGGGTCTCACTTCTGTAACACTCAGCTTGACAAAGCTTTGGAGCAGTATGGTGTGAAGCACAAGGTTGCCACACCATATCATCCTCAAGCTAATGGTCAAGCGGAGGTATCCAATCGTGAGATAGAATGCATTTTGGAGAAAACTGTTTTGGCCTCGAGAAAAGATTGGGCCAACAAATTGGATGATGCGTTGTGGGCGTATTGGACCGCTTTTAAGGCTTCGATCGGTCTCACACCGTTTAAAATTGTGTATGGTAAGAATTGTCATCTGCCCGTGGAGTTGGAGCACAAGGCGTTTTGGGCCTTAAAATTTTTAAATTTTGATCCAACTCTTAGCGGCGAAAAAAGAAAAGTGCAATTACAGGAATTGGATGAATTACGCCTTCAGGCGTACGAGTCCAATAAACTGTACAAAGAGCGTGTAAAGTCTTACCATGACAAAAAAATAATCATCAAGCAATTTGAGGTGGGACAACTTGTCCTGCTATTCAATTCTCGGTTAAAATTGTTTCCGAGAAAGTTAAGGTCTAAATGGTCGGGTCCGTTTCGGATCCGAGAAATCAAGCCTTATGGAGCGATTATAATTAAAGACACAACAACTAAAGAGAATTGGACTGTGAACGGCCAAAGATTGAAAGTGTACCTTGGAGGTGATTTCGAGCGAAATCCCGCCATTGTTCCTTTTCGCGATCCGTGATATTGCCGTGGACCGTCGAGCTTAGCCGACGTTAAACAAGCGCTTGTTGGAAGGCACCCCAACATTGTAAGTATTTTGCTTTTATTTGCTGTTTGAAGTCATTTTTGTGAGACTAGTATTGTACATTATAGTATTGTACCATATGCAGTTTGGCAGCAGGACAGACCTGAAAATTTTGAAAATCTGTCTTGTTCGCAGGCTTGTTCGCACTGCGAATCTGGGGCGAGCATTTGCTGGCCATTCGCACTGCGAACATCAGCGAACCAGACTTGGTGGTTTTGTTGCCACATCATTAAAAATGAGGGTTTTGTAATAGGTGGGTCTGCACGTAGGCCCAAGACCCATGTTGAATTTATGATGACTTGGGGGGAAAATCCTAGTCACTTGCCTCACACTTTCAACCAAAAGGAAAAAGAAAAAAAAACCCTCAAGTCTTCCTTCCCTCTCACGTTGCATTTTATGTCCTTCTCTCAAGTTTTTTTTTCTCTCAATTTCCATTGCCAAACAGGTTTGAATTCTTTTCTATGTACTTTCTGATTCATTGGATTTTGTTTGTGAATTATGCATGAGAAATTATGTAGAAGTTTGGGTTAAAATTCTGTTTTGGGGTTATTCAATGAATGTCAAATTTTCTGCTGGCTTTTGAGTATAAAATACATTTAGAATCATGCTATGTGGTGAAATCTGGGTCTGCAATTTTTTTTCAAAGCTTTCGTGCATTCGCTGGCTTGTTTGCACTGCGAATCTGGGGCGAGCGTTCGCCAGGATTCGCAGTGCGAGTGTTTTAGCGAGCAACCCAGATTTTTATTTTTTTAGTTCATTTTGATGCATGTGTGTCCTAATTTCTAATGATCTGTCTCGGTGTTTTTGTGTGGATTTGTTTGTCATGTGTGCAGATGGGTCCTAAAACTAACTTGGCCAAGAAAAGGAAAGCATCAACATCCAGATAGGTACCGATCACTTTCGACGACACTCGGTTCAAGGGTATTAGGCAGGCTCAGAGATATGAGGTTCTGGAAACAAGGACCATCCTTGCTGAGAAGAGATTTATTCTGAATGATCAGGGGAGTTATCGTTCGGTAACTGCCCTCTTGCATGAAAAAAGTGGGATCAGCTGATAACACCCCTAGATTCGTACAATGTGGAGATGGTTCGAGAATTCTATGCCAACGCCCTTCCTGATGAGGGGGATCTGTTTAATTAGACTACTGTTGTTGGAGGAAAAACTGTGAGGTTTGACAGAAGGACAATTAGCCGAGTTCTTGGAGACCCTCTTCCATTGCGTGCTAGTGAGGAGGATGATTACCACAGAAACCTTAACCGCAACAGGGACATCACACAAATGACCACTGATTTGTTGCGCCCGGGTAAAAATGTGAAGTTCAACCATTCGGGAGTTGCTGTGAGGTATCATCGAGAGGACATGTTACCGTTTGCTCAGCTTGTTTTACTTTTGGTTGTCACCAACATTAAGCCAAAGTCACATTCCTCAACTGTTCCTATTCCCCTGGCCCACTTAGGCCACAACATACTTACAAATGTGGAGATTGATGTCGCAAGGATAATAGCAGATGAAATAAGGGCCATTGTCGAGAGTGGATTAGGAGGGAACGCTTCGAGGAAAAATTCCCCTCTTGCATTTCTGTGCCTGATTATGTCCTTATGTGCTGAAGCTGGTGTTAATTTGCCTTCGCGTCGTCAGGTCACTATCACGTCGGCTATCGATGATCGATATGTCGACAAATTTTGCAAACCAAAGGGTGTTAGGTCTGAGTCTTCAGGGGCTGCTGCTGCTACAGGGGCTGGTACGAGTGGGGGTGATACTTTTGAGTCGCTGAATTTCTATCCTTATCAGCGGGAGATCTTCTAGTATAACTGGGATTGGATGGCCGCTTCTCAGCGTGCCATGCTTGATTTACATGACTCTATGCAGGTACTCCAACTGCAGATTCGGGATCCCGCAGCGGAGCAGACTATGATGTCGAGGGAGCAGTTCCTCGCACATGCTGGATGGCCCGAGGCCAGGCTAGTTTTCGGTGGGGGAGAGGATTCAGTTGGTCCTGCTGGAGAGGATGCTGATGAGGATGGAGATGGTGATGATTTGGAGGGAGATGGCACCGATGTGGAGGTTTCTGGTAATACTTCTGATGAGGGAGATGAGGATGAGATGGTTACCGAGGTTTTGGAGATGGAGTCCGATGAGGACTGATTTTGTGATTTTCAGATGTTCGTACTTCCTTTGGTCTCCAAAGTGAAGTTTTCTTATATTTTGTATTTTTCAGCTTTTACTAGTCTATTGTATCCACATAGTGGAATATTTTGAATATTGGTGTACTTGTACCCTAGTGGTACCATTTTGGATATTGTAGGTGTTTTTACACCAAGCACTTTATTATTATTATTAGTAATGTTAAGTGTTTTTAGTAAAATTTTTTGTGTTAATGTTCCTTCTTTTATGATGGAATTTTGGAAGTAGGTTGGAGACTCTTGATTTTTAAAGGAAGATTCTTCCATGATGTGAGGGCGATGATAGTATCTTAAGCATTGTGTTGCGACAAGGTACATCGTTACCTGGTTTGAGAATTTTGTTTGTTTTAGAAGTGTGTGTCTTGTGCGATTGTTAATGTTGTTTCATGTTACAACTTCCTTTGAATGCATGTGTCATTTTAAGATCAAAAACCATTAAAGTGAGAAGCCTCCAATGTGTTCTTATATGCTAAGGACTGATGATGAATGTCGTTTTTACTTTTAATTCATGCCTTATCTTGTGACCATGTGATTTTGTGGAAGTAGGAGAAGTGATCAAGGCACTTTTTGAAAGTGAGCACAACCATGTCCATATAGTAATTCACCCGTGAGGAGTGAGCATTTGGTAGCCCCTTTGAGCCTAAACAGTTTAGAACTCAGTTTAGTGATGAACTTGTTTTATGTACATAATTTGTGCGTTTGGTTCATCACTGAATTTGGTGAGTTTCTAACATTTTCTTGTTGAACCTTTGAAATTGTATACTTTTACTTCCTTGCCTTAAAAATCAAGGAACATTCACTTTAGGTTGAGTCGAAAATGAGTTGGGGAGAATAAAAAGAAGATGGGTGCATTACTCCAAATTTTGAAAAAAAATTCAAGTAAGCATGTAAAGAAAAGAGTGTGAATATGTTGTACAAATGAGAAAATGCTTGCTTGAATGAAAAAAAAATGTAGAGTCAATAATTGTGCACGGTAGTTTGTGAGGGTGTAATGAAAAATTGGTGAAATGAAGTTGAGATGTTTGAATATGTGTATAGTGAATGTTCTTTTGCTTCGGCAATTTCGTTTCAATGGCCATTAGAAATGTCCCTTTTTTGTTTACCCGACCAAGCTACAACCTTGAAGTCCTTAGTGATCTTTTACTTCCATGATTTCTTTTGTGTTCATTGAGATATGGTATGAATAGCTTAGTATTGCATCATTGGTCATTTGAGTGTATCTGTCCCGTGTTTGCATGCACGTTTGCCTTCAATCCTTTTTCGAAGAGGAGTGTAGAATGACATGTGCAGGATGAGTTAGTTGTCTCTTGAAACATTGTTTGAAATTGTTTAAGAGGCAAGTTCTTTTACATTATAGGTTCTTGAATTGTGTAATTGTTGCGTTGTTGTGATCGTTGTTTAGTTGAGCCATTTTTCGCGTCTTGGTTGATTTGAATGCTCGAGCAAATCCTCTATCGAGGCATACTTTGCTTGAGGACAAACAAAGAGTTAGTTGGGGAGAGTTTGTTAGATGTCAAACATGTTATATATTTGTATGATATACTTGGCATTTTTCATTTCTTTCCAACGGTAAATTGTGAATTTAAGCGATAAGTTGTGTTGTAATGCTTACATTGGAATATATGTGTGGAGCTTGTAATGTGTGTGTTAATGTGCAGGTATAGGCATGAAAGGAGCAAAAGTGTGAGACACATGGAGTGGATGCAAGTTTCCACTGAATTGTTGCTGCAACAGAGCATTCGCAGTGCGAAGGATCTGGCGAAGGCCCAGCGAATGTTCGCACTGCGAATGTCAGCGAAGGAGCCAGCGAATGGTGGCAGAGAGTTCCACTTTTGAAATGACAAAGAGTTCGCACTGCGAACTCCTGGCGAGGGTCCAGTGAAGGCTCGCTGGTTGTTTTGCAGTGCGAAGATGCTAGCGAAGGGAGCCAGTAAGTTCGGGAATTTAATTGTCCTGGCTCGCTAGTTTATTCGCAGTGCGAATGAGCTAGCGAATGATTCGCTGTGCGAAGGAATGGTTCGCACTGCGAACGCACAATTTCTGCTTGGGGCGGTTTAAGTCTCAGAGGCACTGAAGGTGCCATTTTCTCTCATTCGCAGTGCGAATCCTGCAGATTTCAGAAGTGTATAAATTGATTTTCACTTTATTTGTTTGGGATCTCTTGTTCATTTTTCACTAGAAAACATAGTTTACAGTATTTTGATCATCAAAGAGTGGATTTTCACTTGGAGAAGCTGAAGTTGCATCCATTCTCGATTATTCGTCGTGGATGCTCATTTATCTCCTCTCTTTACTTGTTATCCAATCTACCATGAGAAGTGGTAGCTAAACACTCAATGTTGAGGTTAGAAGTAGTTGAATCTGATTTTATGTATTGCTGTTGATCTATTGTATATGAACAAAGTCTTTGATCAATATAGATGATGTTGTTTTCTCGTAATGATCCATGTGTGATTTTTTTTACTCTAGACATAGATTCTACAAATCATGACCTAACAATTTTATCTCTTAAAAACCAAACTCTAGACATAGATTTGGGATTTGCTATTCGCATTGTGTTGATCTTAATGATCGTTGTTTAGATTTTTAGCGTGAGACATCATCTAATGGTCTAAACACCGACACTCACGACTTCGCTTTAGACATAAACTTAGTCGGGAGGATACGCGGTTATATTGGTCGGAAACCGAGTTCATATGCTTGATTAATCGTTTATACGTGAGAAGGATTAGCGAAACCTAACCTTAACATGCTTTTATCAAAACTTTTACAAAATCTTTGTCACCAATTAATCTTTGCTACAAGTGAATGTTAACCACAATTGAGAAACTTTTGAAACCATTGAACTTAGAATATCACAACTATTGAAAGACACGCATCAAATATCGAACAATCCCTGTGGATACGATTAAAAATAACCCCCACTATTACTCTACTAACACCGTCTGTGGGAACGCTTGCTTCCCCGTTTTCCTCATCGTTAAACCAAAGCAATCTGTATTCTCCTAACCATGGCCAGCACTCAGCCCGGGAACCAGACTCTGGATGCCACCCTTTCCCAGTTCGACAACGGCGACCACCGCCAGAACACTGTTGCCGTCCACGCCGAAGAAGGTGACATAAGGGATAGGAAAACTGCCTCCCCGTTCTCAGACGACGCGGCGTATGATGCCGTCCAACAGGACAACCCACTGGTTGTCTACCAGCCAATCCCTGCGCCGCCAAACGATGATTCGGGCACGGTGGTCCTGTTCTTCTTGGTCAACCAGACCAACCAATTGATCTCGCAGTACAATCTCAGGATTGAAGCACTGGAGAGAGGGCGAACACAACGCTCTTCCCCGCGAAGACATCGCCACCCGCCATCTCCTGATCGTTCTCCTTCCCCGCGAAGGACTCCCCCGGCGGACTCTCGCAACCCTTCCCCGCAACCTGCGGGCCGCCGACCACGCCTAGATCGGACCCAACCTGTGGTCACCCAGAAGCGCCCTCGCTCCTCCCTCGGAAGGCGCCACGGCTCTCCCCGACAAAGAAGGGGAGCAAAGCTGACGGCGAAAAGCCGAAGAGCCATTCCAGGAACTCTCCTCGACGACATGGACCTGGTCGAGGCCATCACTCCTGTAACACCCTTATACCCCACGACATTTTAATGTAATAATTTAAGTAAATAATCAGAGTATTTCCACAAAAAGGGTGTCACACTTCATTTCATAAAATCACATCATAAACATGTTCCTGCTCCATAACACGGGTTCTCAAAATACTTCATAATTATTAATCTTCAAGAAAAATCAGCATTCAATTTAAACTTCACAGCGGAAAAATAGTCTCAAACTCTTTATTAAAAATATTTCATCACAACTTCGAAAAATCAAATAGCTCAAAGTGTAGCATTATATGAAAACCAAGAAAAACAGTACATAATCTCAAGTGATAATCAAAACAGCAAGGAAGTAACATAATCGTTCCGATCAAACGATCCCAAACCCCGATGTTACATATATCAGAGCAAGACACCTTCTAATCCACCGAAATGAAAATAATTGACTCCGAAGCTAAATCTCCAATGCGTCTATAGCTACTCCGGATCACCTGCACGTTGCCCAGATAGGGGGAACATTCAACAGGCAGGGTGAGTGAATTGTAATCATTATAAATGATATAAATAAAAGACATAGTAGTATTAATAATTTAAACAAAAGCAACACAACAGCAAGTAATTCATAGCAGCATATTACTTCAATAATATAACTCAACAATAAATTCACACATTTCCTTGTTTTTGCCATAATATCATGTAAATCGTACAACATGTAAATTATAGATAAAACACAACAGTAAATCCACATTTTCTGTCATAACATCACATATCAGAAATCAATCAAAAGTACTTAAGGAACAACAACATTATGCAATGCCACCAATCATGAAATGCAACCTCATTATATTTATGCATGTGGTACCAAAACTTCATTGATGACTTAGTCATCTTCATCTTCAAAGATCCTCACCAGTAGGATCGGTTCCCGCTTGGAACCAGAGCACTTCATAATTTTCACTTAATCCACACTATGGGATTAAGGCCGTCACTGGACCATAAGTCCTATAACTTCACTGGATATCATCCTGCAAACCTCACTGGACTATTCGTCCTAAAAATATGCTATGAATGCATGATGTGAAAAAAAAAATCATAAAATTCGACCACGGCTAGTCAAAACGCATCATCATTCCATCCTCATCATAATATTCACTTCACATACTCCACACACATTCATCATACTCAAAACAACATCATGTGATTATGGTCAATACCAGATAATTCATTTCCAGGCATAAGCACACCAATTTCACACAATTTGCACACTTACTGTCAGTTTTGTCATAAAATATCATCACATTGCAATAACATTATAAACCTCATAATATCACCATAATCATCATAATATCATCATTTCATTATCACCAATATCAACTAAATCACTGCTAGATAAAATTCTGCAATTTCACATAGACATGCAACCTACTGGTATATCAACACAGGATACTCATCATTTTAGCCTATCAATTTCAATTATAAGATTACACTATATGATTTATTTTATTTTACCATGTTATAGATTGTTATTTTACCTTTCCATAGCTTCAAACGACATCAAAAATGGATTCATAAAACAAAAGTTACGATTTTTCTAAGATTTAAATTAAAATTCCACTACAACAAGGGTGGCTGGCGCCACACCTTGCACTAGTGGCTTGCGCCACCCTCCCCACAAACATTGTGGCTGGCGCCACACATAGTGTGAGTGGCTGGTGCCACTTTACCACAATCCCCTTTTTTTTTTCGTTTCCTTATGTCTGAAACATCAATAATTCACTTGGATTTCCAACTCAGAAACTTAATAACTCAACTCAATTCATCCATCATCCATGCTATATAATTTCTCATAATCTCTCAATGACTCCTACATTCAGTCATTTATCGGTTTCTCGATGTATTCCACCTATCGAAATTTTTCTGTCTAATCTACTTAAACTTTTATCACAATTCATTATCGATTGATTGTTCAAACATTCTACAATTACCTAAAACTTAAATCAATTATAATAACACAATTTCACTCCCCATACCTGAGTAATTCCTTAGCCTTGATTTTCTTTGTGTTCTTCAATCCTTCTTCTGCAATTCCTCAAAGTCCTAACTGCTTCTCTATTCTCTCTGTCTCTTTTGCAAACGCAATGCAACGTCAGTTTTTCAAAACCCTTATTCCTCCGTATAAACCCTTAAGTCTCTTTTATGATTTTCCTCTATTGCCCTCACTAAACCTCCACATTTGACCAAATTACCCTTACTCTCATCCAACTCCAATTCTACTATATTTTTCTAATTAAACAATTCTAATTAATTATTGCTCCATAATTCTCAAAATATTTCCAAACTTCACATAGATTATAATTTTCATCAAAGCCATCCAAAATCATAGTATTCACACAATTCTATAATAAAATTAATTAAATAAAATTTTTAATTAATTCGGGGTGTTACAACTCTCCCCCACTTAAAAGAATTTTTGCCCTCGAAAATTACCTGATGCAAACAAGAACGGGTATGACTCTTTCATCTGATCCTCGCGTTCCCAAGTCAAACTGTCTCCAGCTGGTCCACCCCACAGTACCTTCACTAAGGCAATATCCTTGCCTCGCAATTGCTTCATTTCCCGACCTTCGATTCGCACTGGCGATGTTCGACAGTTAAGTTATCTCGCACCTGTTCGTCATCCATTTGAATCACATGCGAAGGATCCGGAATGTATTTCCTCAATTGAGACACATGAAACACATGATGAAGATTCGCAAGTGACGGTGGTAAAGTAATCCGATACGCCACTTCACCGATCTTCTCTGAAATCTGATATGGACCAATAAATCGCGGTGTAAGTTTTCTCGCTTCAAAACTCTACCGACACCAGTTATCAGCGTAACTCTCAGAAATACATGATCACCCACTTGAAACTCCAGTTCCTTTCTTCGCTTATCATGATAACTCTTCTGACGGCTCTGCGAAGCTTTCATCCTCTCTTGAATCATCTTAATCTTATCAGTCGTCTCTCGCACAATTTCAGGTCCGAGCACAACACTCTCGCCCGACTCATACCAACACAACGGTGTCCTACACCTTCGCCCATACAACGCCTCATACGGTACCATACCGGTACTCGCGTGAGAACTATTGTTGTAAGTAAATTCAATCAAAGGCAAATGGTCGTCCCAAGCTCCTCCTTGGTCTAACACGCAAGCTCTCAACAAATCTTACAAAGATTGGATAGTCCTCTCAGTCTGTCCATTTGTCTGCGGATGATAAGCAGAACTCAACCTCAACTTAGTACCCAGAGCATCTTGTAAACCTTTCCAAAATTTTGACATAAAACGCGGATCTCTATCCGATACGATACTCGACGGTATTCCATGCAATCGCACAATATCATCGATATACAGCTCAGATAACGTCTTTATAGGATGATTGATCTTCATCGGCAAGAAATGAGCTGACTTAGTCAACCTATCCACTATTACCCAAATAGAATCACTACCCTTCGCAGTCCTCGGCAAACCCGTCACAAAATCCATCGAAATGCTATCCCACTTCCATTCGGGAATGCTCAGTGGTTGCATCAAACCCGAAGGCTTCTGATGTTCAATTTTTGACTTCTGACAAGTCAAGCAAGCATAAACAAATTATACAACGTCCTTTTTCATTCCAGGCCACCAAAATAACTTCTTCAGGTCTTGATACATTTTCGTAGCACTGGGATGAATACTCAACCCACTTCTATGTCCTTCTTCAAGAATACTCATCTTAAATCCAGGAATATCCGGAATACACACTCTATCTCCGAATCTCATCACACCATTCTCATCCATTTTGAACTCCCCACCATTACCTTGGTTAATCAACGTCAACTGATCAACCAGCTTCAAATCAGATTTCTGACCTTCTCGAATTTCCTCAAGAATACTACTAGTTAGTTTCAACATCCCCAATTTTATACTATCAGAATTGGCTTCACATACTAAACTCATGTCTCTAAACTGCTCAATCAATTCCAACTCACGCACCATAAGCATTGACATATGCAGCGACTTCCTACTCAACGCATCAGTCACTACATTTGCTTTTCCAGGATGGTAATTCAAATCAAAATCGTAATCCTTCAATAATTCAAGCTACCTTCTCTGTCTCATATTCAACTCCTTCTATTCGAACAAGTACTTTAAGCTCTTATGATCACTGAACACTTCGAACCTCGAACCAAAAAGATAGTATCGCCAAATTTTCAGTACGAACACCACATCTGCCAACTCTAGATCATGTGTAGGATAATTTCTTTCATGAACTCTTAGTTGTCTCGACGCATAAGCAACAACATGTCAATTCTGCATTAGCACTCCACCAAGACCCATCTTCGATGCATCGTAATATACCACAAAGGACTCATTTGGATTAGGTAAAATCAATACTGGAGCGGTCATCAACTTCTTCTTTAATTCTACAAAACTCTCCTCACATGCCACATCCCACACATATGCTTGACCCTTCCGCGTTAGTTGCGTTAAAGGTAAAGCCAACTTAGAAAAGCCTTCAATAAACTTGCGATAATAACCTGCCAATCCAAGAAAACTTCGGATTTCAGTAGCAGATTTCGGAGTCTCCCATTGCAACACAACATCAATCTTCGCGGGATCCACAGCAATTCCACCACTTGAAATTACATGGCCAAGGAAACTTAGTTCCTTCAACCAGAACTCACATTTCGACAGTTTCCCATATAACTTCCTCTCTCTCAATACTTGCAGCGCAATCTTCAAATGCTCCGCGTGCTCTTCTTCTGATTTGGAGTATATCAAAATATCATTGATGAAAACCACAACAAACTTATCCAGATACTCATGAAAAATTCGATTCATATATTCCATGAACACACCAGGTGCATTGGACACACCGAATGGCATTACAGTGTATTCATAGTGACCATATCTCGTCCTAAAAGCCGTCTTCAGAATATCATCTGGTTTAACACGAATCTGATGATATCCAGATCTCAAATCAATCGTGCTGAATACACAAGCTCCCACTAGCTGATCCATCAAGTCGTCGATCCTCGGAAGTGGATACTTATTCTTGATAGTTACTTTATTTAGTTGTCTGTAGTCGACACACAATCTCATACTACCATCTTTCTTCTTAACCAGCAACACCGAAGCGCCCCACGGAGAAACACTTAGCCGAATAAACTTCTTCTCTAATAACTCTTCTAGTTGATTCTTCAATTCACTTAACTCGGAAGCTGACATCCGATATGGAGCTATCGACACCGGACTCATGTCTGGTATCAAATCCACTACAAACTCTACTTCACGTTCTGGAAGAAAATCACTTATGTCATCAGGGAATACATCAGAAAATTCACGGACAACAGGTAGTTCAACATTTGTAACATCACAATCAACTTACAGTGACGCAATCATTGCAAACATCAAGGCTTCATCTTCTAGAAGCTCACCCACTTGCTTAGCAGACAAAAACATCAACTCACCATTATCACCAAACGCAGAAAACTCCACCGTCTTAGCATAACAATTGATATGAATGTAGTTGAATTCTAACCATTTCATTCCAAGGATAACATCAATTTGGTGCAAGGGCAAGCACACCAAATCCATCCAGAAACTCCTCCCATAAATGGTCAGAGGGCATTTCAAACACACACAGGTAGTAGTAACAGAACCATTAGCAGGCATCTCTATCATCATACTACCATTCATATTAGATAATTTCAAACCCAATCTATTAGCACACTCAAGCGAAATAAATGAATGAGTAGCACCAGTATCAATAATAGCAACTAAGTCAACATCATTAATGAAACAAGTACCTCGAATCAAGTTGTCTTTCTTGGAGTTCTCCATCCCACTCAGAGCAAACACTCTACCATTGGTCTTAGCAGCAACCTCCTTCTTTGGCTTCTGACACTGGGTACTGATATGATCCTGTTCACCACAATTGAAACAAGTTGGACCATCATTCTTGCATTCAGGAGCACGATGACCAGTTTTGCCACAATTGTAGCACCTCAGCACCTTGTTCTCACATTCATAGGAATAGTGACCTCATTCACCACACCTGTAGCACGTGATAGAAGCGGGAGATCCTTCCCCACTTGTTCTTTTCCCCTCATATGCTTTCTTCTTTCCCTTATCAGCATCGTAAGGCTTCCTACGATCTTGATGTTGCTTTCCTTTTTTCTCACTCAAACTCTTGTAGTGAGCCAAATGAGCTTTGCTATCTTCCTCATAGAGTCTACAACTATCCACCAAGTCTACAAACCTATGAATCTTCTGATACCCAATTGCCCGTTTGATTTTCGGACGCAAACCACTCTCGAACTTGATGCACCTCGAGAATTCAACAGTTGCCTCATTGTAATGTGGATAATACTTTGCAAGTTCCACAAATCTCGCATCATATTCAGTCACAGTTGAATTCCCTTGCTTCAGCTCTAGGAATTCGATTTCCTTCTTCCCGCGCACATCCTCAGGAAAATATTTCCTCAGAAATTTCCTCCTGAACATAGCCCAAGTAATAGCCTCACCTGCTACCGTCAACCTATGACGAGTCTCGACCCACCAGTCATCAGCTTCCTTCATCAGCATATGCATCCCAAAATGCACTTTCTGCGCCTCAGAACAATCCATGAGTCGAAATATCCTCTCAATCTCCTTGATCCAATCCTGTGCTCCACCGGAATTGTATCGACCTTTAAAAGTAGGCGGCTTATTCCTCTGAAACGTCTCCAACACGCGGGACCCATCATTCTCACCAGCACGGGGTTGTTGCACAGCCTGAGAAACAGCCTGCAGAGCAGCAGCAAGTGCAACATCATTCCTTCTAGACATTGTTCTGCTCAACATCAAGAACAATCACAATGGTTAGAATTAATTCCATAATAATTCTACTGTTAGACACTATAGACTCAACAACCTGGCCGGACCGACCGACCTGCTCTGATACCACTAATGTAACACCCTTCTACCCCACGACATTTTAACGTAATAATTTAAGTAAATAATCAGAGTATTTCCACAAAAAGGGTGTCACACTTCATTTCATAAAATCACATCATAAACATGTTCCTGCTCCGTAACACGGGTTCTCAAAATACTTCATAATTATTAATCTTCAAGAAAAATCAGCATTCAATTTAAACTTCACACCGGAAAAATAGTCTCAAACTCTTTATTAAAAATATTTCATCACAACTTCGAAAAATCAAATAGCTCATAATGTAGCATCATATGAAAACCAAGAAAAACAGTACATAATCTCAAGTGATAATCAAAACAGCAAGGAAGTAACATAATCGTTCTGATCAGACGATCCCAAACCCCGATGTTACATATATCAGAGCAAGACACCTTCTAATCCACCGAAATGAAAATAATTGACTCCGTAGCTAAATATCCAATGCGTCTATAGCTACTCCGGATCACCTGCGCGTTGCCCAGATAGGGGGAACATTCAACAGGCAGGGTGAGTGAATCGTAATCATTATAAAAGATATAAGTAAAAGACATAGTAGTATTTATAATTTGAACAACAGCAACATAGCAGCAAGTAATTCATAGCAGCATATTACTTCAATAATATAACTCAACAGTAAATTCATACATTTCCTTGTTTTTGTCATAACATCATGTAAATCGTACAACATGTAAATTATAGATAAAACACAACAGTAAATCCATATTTTCTGTCATAACATCACATATCAGAAATCAATCAAAAGTCCTCAAGGAACAACAACATTATGCAATGCCACCAATCATCAAATGCAACCTCATTATATTTATGCATGTGGTACCAAAACTTCACTGATGACTTAGTCATCTTCATCTCCAAAGATCCCCACCAGTAGCATCGGTTCCCGCTTGGAACCAGAGCACTTCGAAATTTTCACTTAATCCACACTATGGGATTAAGGCCTTCACTGGACCATAAGTCCTACAACTTCACTAGATATCATCTTGCAAACCTCACTGGACTATTCGTCCTAAAAATATGCTATGAATGCATGATGCGAAAAAAAATCATAAAATCCGACCACGACTAGTCAAAACACATCATCATTCCATCCTCATTATAATATTCACTTCACATACTTCACACACATTCAACATATTCAAAACAACATCATGTGATTATAGCCAATACCAGACAATTCATTTCCAAGCATAAGCACACCAATTTCACACAGTTTGCACACTTACAGTCAGTTTTGTCACAAAATATCATCACATTGCAATAACATAATTAACCTCATAATATCACCATAATCATCATAATATCATCATTTCATTATCACCAATATCAACTAAATCACTGCTAGATAAAATTCTGCAATTTCACACAGACATGCAACCTACTGGTATATCAACACAGGATACTCATCATTTTAGCCTATCAATTTCAATTAGAGGATTACACTATATGATTTATGTTAATTTACCATGTTATAGATTGTTCCATTACCTTTCCATAGCTTCAAACGGCATCAAAAATGGATTCATAAAACATTGTGGCTGGCGCCACACATAGTGTGAGTGGCTGGTGCCACTTTACCACAATCCCCTTTTTTTTTCTTTTCCTTATGTCTGAAACATCAATAATTCACTTGGATTTCCAACTCAGAAACTTAATAACTCAACTCAATTCATCCATCATCCATGCTATATAATTTCTCATAAACTCTCAATGACTCCTACATTCAGTCATTTATCGGTTTCTCGATGTATTCCACCTATCGAAATTTTTCTGTCTAATCTACTTAAACTTTTATCACAATTCATCATCGATTGATTGTTCAAACATTCTACAATTACCTAAAACTTAAATCAATTATAATAACACAATTCCACTCCCCATACCTGAGTAATTCCTTAGCCTTGATTTTCTTTGTGTTCTTCAATCCTTCTTCTGCAATTCCTCAAAGTCCTAACTGCTTCTCTATTCTCTCTGTCTCTTTTGCAAACGCAATGCAACAGTCAGTTTTTCAAAACCCTTATTCCTCCGTATAAAACCTTAAGTCTATTTTATGATTTTCCTCTATTGCCCTCACTAAACCTCCACATTTGACCAAATTACCCTTACTCTCATCCAACTCCAATTCTACTTTATTTTTCTAATTAAACAATTCTAATCAATTATTGCTCCATAATTCTCAAAATATTTCCAAACTTCACATAGATTATAATTTTCATCAAAGTCATCCAAAATCATAGTATTCACACAATTCTATAATAAAATTAATTAAATAAACATTTTAATTAATTCGGGGCGTTACAACTCCCTATCCCGATCGCCGTTCGTAAGTGATGAGGACGACCAGAGGACCCCTCTGTCCAGGGAGATTATGGACACACCTATCCCTGTGGGCATGGAGAAACCCCCACAGCTAGGGACCTACGACGACACAGTTGACCCCGACGATCATGTCGAGAGCTTCGAAGCCATGCTCGACTATAGGAATGTCTGGGGAGCTATTAAGTGCAGGCTCTTCCCAACCACTCTCCGGAAAGGTGCCATGACTTGGTACAAAAACCTGGCCCCTAAATCTATCACGTCATGGAAGCAACTGAAGGGACGTTTCTCCAAACACTTTACTGCTTCTCGTCGTCACCCGAAGACGGTGGCCCCATTGGAAAGTATCTTCCAGGGGAGAAACGAATCTCTCAGAGACTACATTGAGTGATTCAACCGAGAGGTCGTCGAAGTCCGCACGACCGACGACATGAAGAAGTTCCTGATCCTGCGGGGACTGCGCATTGGGACTGAGTTCGCCAAGGTTATGGGCATCCATAGACCTCGCAACTTGGAAGACCTCCTCCACCGAGCTCAATCGTACATTGAGTTTGAAGAGGCGGAGGCTGCCCAAATTGCCCTCGACCCACGAAGATGGGATGGCCCCCGCGGCCATAGAGATGAAGGCTCTCCTCCCCCTGACGTGGGGGAGAGAGAAGAAGAGAAGGCCGTCCCAGGGACTCTCGCAAGCTGAGGGGTCCAGCTGGCCGGTTCAGGGAATACACTCCGCTCAACGCTCCCGGGAGAGAATTATCTCTGAGTGCGCCAACTCAAAGTTTCAGAAAGGAGGTGTCCGTTTTCCCAAGCCGACAACCCCCAAATCAAACACAGACAGGTCCAAGTACTGCAGGTTCCACCGGAGCCACGAACATGTCATAGAAGATTGCATCCACCTCAAGGACACAATAGAAACCCTGATCAAGGAAGGGCACCTAAAGAAGTACGCCAAGAGGAACGATGCTCCTCGTCCTAGTGCCCGGGAAACCCAAAGCGTCGAGGAGACAACACCTCCTCCCGGGGAGAGCCGACCGCAAGTCGCCATGAGTGCCATTCGACCTGAAGACTTCTACATCCCCGAGGGAATCGAGGACCCCAAGACAGTTCGTAGCATGTGGGCGAGCTTCCCTCCTGAAGACCCCTTCACTGCCCGCAGGACATAGGAGAGCTTCCCCACGACAATGGTCATTTCGGACGGAGGGTTCAAGAAAGTTTGACGAGCTGGAATCTGCAACCTAGAGACAGACCGTCGTTTTTGAGAAGGTGCAAGGGAGGTCGAACCCTATCACCTTCAACCTCGAGGAACTTCCCGGCGGGGCACCTAACTCAACCATCCCTCTCCTCATCAGGGCACATATGGCGAACTTCGATGTCCGCCGAATCCTAGTCGGCCAAGGGAGTTCGGTGGACATCATGTATGCCCACCTCTTCGAGACCCTCCAGCTCGACGAGAAACACTTGACCCCTTACGTGGGCTTAGATCTGCAGGGCTTCAATGGCACCACCACCAGACCATGGGGCTATGTTGAACTGATGGTCACGTTCGGGAGTGAGGACACTGCCCGACAGGTCAAGAATCGCTTCCTCATGGTAGACTGCCCATCTCTCTACAACTGCATTCAGGGCAGGACAACTCTGGCCGAGCTCACGGCAGTACCATCTATGGTACATCTGAAGATAAAGCACTACACCACACGAGGTCGGGTAGTTACCATCCGCGGGGACATTGACGCTGCGAGGAGATGCTTCGAAACCATGACCAAGGGCCTAAACTCCATCAAGGACAAACCCAAGCCTGAAGAAAAGGCAGCTCTGGAGGTGGTACAGAAGCCACTCCCTCCGGTCAACGCTGTGGACCTCGACAGCCACTTTCCCGCCGAACAGGAGGACAGAGGAGCAGCAGGCGATGACCTCCCAGCTGAACCTCATCCCAGATGGAGACTTCGAGTTTGTCGCTCTAGGAGACGACCCAGATAGGAGCCTGAAGATTGGCACCGGACTCCCCAACCTGGCGAAGAAGAAGTTGAAGGCCTGCCTCCGCGAGAACGCTGATTTGTTCACCTAGAGCGCTTCAGAAATGGCCGAGCTTGACCCAGAGGTGGCTTGTCATCAGTTCACCATAGATCCGGCCGCTAGGGCCATAGTACAACATAGGCGTAGGCAGTCTCTGGAAAAAGCGGAGACTGCTGAAAAAGCTATAAAAGACCTCCTAGAGGCAAATTTCATTTCGGAGGCCAGGTACACGACCTGGCTGTCCAACGTTGTACTTGTCAAAAAAAGTAATGGAAAATGGAGAATGTGTGTTGACTATACCGACCTCAACCGGGCTTGCACGAAAGATTCTTATCCTTTGCCTAACATCGACCAGCTGGTCGACAATTCTGCAGGTTTCAAACTGTTGTCCTTCATGGACGCCTACTCGGGGTACAATCAAATCCCCATGGCCAAGGCCGACAAGCAGCATACCACCTTCATGACCGAGTCGGGCAATTACTACTATAATGTAATGCCCTTCGGCCTGAAGAACGCCGACGCGACCTACCAGCGGATGATGAACAAAGTCTTCCGGGGAGAGATCGGCGACATGCTGGAGGTGTACATGGATGACATGATCGTCAAATCCACAGAAGAAATCGACCACGCTGCTCATCTTACTAAGGTCTTTGACACCGTGAGAAAGTGCAGGATGAGTTTCAACCCCAAAAATTGCACCTTCGGCGTTTGGGCAGGAAAGTTCCTTAGATTTTACCTCACGAAGCGGGGAATCGAGACGAACCCCAACAAATGCAGGGCGTTTTCTGAGATCCCAACCCCGAACTCGAAGAAGTCGATACAATCGCTGAACGGGATGCTGACCTCACTTTCTCCTTCGTGGCCAAGTCCGCACAGTACGCACTCCCGTTTTTTAAGCTTCTACGACAGAAAGCCATGTTCAAATGGACCGAGGAATGCGAGCAAGCCCTCCTTCACCTCAAACGAGTCCTCTCACAGCCCCCCGTTCTCTCCCGACCAGAGAACGGGGAGACGCTTTTCCTGTACCTCTCTATAACGAGCGAAGCAGTCAGCGCGGTCCTAATCTGAGAGACCCCGGACAGGCAGAAGCCGATTTACTTCGTCAGTAAAGCCCTCCAAGGTCCGAAACTAAGATATCAACAGATCGATAAAGTCGCCCTGGCCCTCTTCACCGTGGCCAGAAGACTGCGCCACTACTTTTTGGCCCACACAATCATGGTGAGAACCGAGAAACTCGTACGACAACTCCTAGGCCGACCAGACATGGCGGGGAGGATGCTCCAGTGCTTGCTCGAACTCATCAAGTTCGACATCCAATATGAGGGGCGCAAAGCCCTGAAATCTCAGGTGCTGGCAGACTTCGTGGCATAAATGACTCTCCCCGAACTTTCGACTGACGTTCCCAAAAATGGACAATATACGTCGACGGGGCATCCAGCTTGAAGGGCAGGGAAGTGGGCATCATCCTCGAGAACGAGGAGGGAATCCTAATCGAAGTCTCCCTCACATTGTCGTTCCCAACGTCGAACAATCAGACCGAGTATGAGGCCTTCCTCGCCGGGTTACGCCTGGCCGAAGACCTCGGTGTCATACCCCAAATTTATCCTACCCTCTCACTCCCCCATGATAAGCATTTGTGTGGATCCATGATCCTTTTCTAGGTGATCATCTGGCCTCTGACCATGATCTTCTATGATTTTGATTTTATAAGGCCTTGTGTGTGCTCATGGTGATTATAGTCCCTTGCAAGTTGTGTTGAATTCCGGTGGAACTAAAAGAGGAATCGACCCTCCTTCTCATGACCAGGCTTTTCTTCTAAGTCGTACTTCAAGTTAATCTTGTGCCGCTCATTTATCAAATTTTGATTTAACTTGGTGCAAGTTTGTTTTCAAGTTCTTACTCAATTTGTCAAAGTAGTTATAGGTCTTGCTTCAAGTTGATCCAATGTCATGATTGGACTTCATTTATCTCAAGCTATGGGTGAGTTAGTTCAAGATTAGTCCTAATCCATTTCATCCGCTTTCAAGATAAGACCAATTCATGCTCAAGCCACGTTTTGAATTATGTAAGTCATGAATGAGAGTTATTTCTCAAGATATGTTTGGATTATTTTTCAAGTCACATGAGAATGGTTTCAAGTCATAATTTGAATGGTTGCAATACGTGAGCTATTTTTCAAGACATAACCAAGTTATGTGAGAATTTATTTTAAACACATGAATAAGTAATGCCTAAAGGTGAGCTAAGCTATTGGAGTTAATTTGTATTGTTTGAGGCCATGAGAGACTTATTAATGAGTGGTACCCAGACTTATAATGTACAGGGCATGTGATCATTTTTGAAGTTATTTCATAAGCGTGGTTATCATAACAATTCAGGTTCAGAATTGGTATAATTCAAGGGTCCTAAAAAATATCATATCAGTATAATCCTAGCCCCTAATTCTATTTCATCAAATGTTGCAAAAGTACAAGAATGACAAGGGCATTGCAAGGTGCAAAAAGAAACAAAGTTACGGTGATAAGAAAACCAAAAGCATATTCTCTTCTGTCATTCAAATTCATAATCAAATACATTGCAATGACAGGTCCTAGTTCTACAAATCCTAAAGAAAAACATAATTTAACTTTGGGTTTCATGGGCAATGCCACAGGTTATTCCTTGCTTAAGAGAGAGTCCTCAACCACTACCAAGCTCCTCATCACTAAAGTATTCATCAATCCAAGCAGCCTTGAATATTTCATCCCATGAGTTGCTTCCAAGCCAAACTATGAAGTTGAAACCTACATGCCAAACAGGGTGCCATGAAAAAGAAGAAAACATGAATATGTCAAAATAGTTTGTATGTTAATGAGTACAATAACAACACGTGTCAAAATCCTCATTATAATCCAAATGCCACAAAATACATATAGACCTAAACCTACTCAAATCTGAGCAAAGTTCAGGTTCACATAAACAAAAGAGAGAAGAAGGTTTGTTCCTAATCATACCTGATGCATATTCCCAGGTCCACCAAGCCAATCTTTGTCATGTTCTTCAAGTTATCATCAAGCCTCGTCCTCGAGCCAGCCAACATACACCCTATAGGTACATGAGGCAAAAATAAGCAGCCAAGATCAACATTCAAACACCATCAGTTTTTACTAATTATTTCAATGAGGTCTGCTAACTGAGTTCACAAATGAGCTAACAGTAAATGTGATTACCAGCTAGCCAATTCTCGTCACGTCTCGCCAAGCCTCCCACCATCACTAGGACCACCTCCAAAGTTGCTCAAGAGCCCTGTACCAAGTAGAATAAGACATGGGGAAAGTCAGAAGCTAACAGTTAAGGAAAGGGAAATAAGAATATGATGATGGAGACACTCAGGCCCTTACCAAAACGTGAGTACTACTTGGATCATGTTCTTAAGTAATTAAAAGTAACCTATGTCATACCCCAAATTTTGACCACTAAGATTCCCATCATTGTGCAAATCATCATCACAATATGGGTGTACCATCATACCTCATCAGTCTCCCCAAAGATGGGTGAGCACTCACTATAATCAAAATTAGGGTTTCAAGCCCTCTCAGAGCTCTTAGACAAAGGATCAATCAAGGAATGACATAATATTCAACTTGTCTACACTCTCAAACATCCACAATGGATCAAAAGGACTCCCACTTCAAGGAGTAAGCACAAGGCTGCTCCCTTCTAGGTGGGTCAAGCCTCAAGATCGCCAGTGTAACCAAATTAGGGTTTTGGTCGACCAGGGCCTCCAGATGGAGATTTTCCTCTAGGCATGAGCCAATGCTTCAAGGCATAACCTAATATACTCCATGTAACATCATGCACCCAAGCATGAAATCAATTTATCCTCAGGGGATACATTCTTCAAAAATCAGGAATTAGGGTTTCTTGACCTAATTCACCCCTAAGTTGACTTTTGGTACAAAACATGAGCCAAGACCTCTAGAGAGGATATGAGGGTCTCTAATATACTACATTGATCCATTTGCAACAATGGATTAATCCAAGAAGCATGAGCAACAAGTTTCAATTTCATCTGAACCACAATTAGGGTTTCGCGAGAAAAAGTCAACTGTAACTTTGACTTTTGACCAGCACATGCTCCCAAACCCTAGGACATGATTCAATACACCCTATAACACCTATGAAATCAATCCATCAAGTTTGATTTAGGTCAAGGACTTGATTTCATAGAGGATCGCACAGTTTGGAATTCATCTGATAAAAAGTCAATTGTGCACAAAAGTCAACTTTGACTTTTTGAGATTTTTCGCAAAAATGGATTTTTAACCCTAAAATGATGTTAATGTATGATTTGAATCATCATTCATCAATAAAAATCAAAGAAAGTGGGATAGCTTGTAAAAGGGGTAACCATAAAAACTTAGAAAATTTTCTAAGTTCTGAACAAAGTGGCAAGGGTACCAACTTTGGAGGATCATAACTCCTAAACCACAAAACCATTTTTCCTCATCCAAAGCTTGATTTTTAGATCTCATAGCCCTCTACAAAAGCTTAAAACTGACCTCATTCCAAATTCATCATGGATTTTTAGTTATGGGATGATTAAAATCACAAAAAGTGAAAATGTCACTTTTTTCCAACACTTAGTGAAATTTTCACTAAGTCAGAATCTGCCTTACTTTTTTCCAAATGTAGGGGCATTTTCACTTGGATCCAAAAAGTATCAAAACCAAATATGATCAAACAGTTGTTGTATCATATAAGGGCTTTCCAAAATGGCCAAGAACATCACCAAATTCCATTTGAGCCATGAGATATGACAATGGCAATATGCCTTGCTGAAAACTGCCAAGGCTAGGTAGAATTTTTCATTTTTGCTCGATTTGGCAAAATCAGATAATTCCAAGCCTTGTCATCACTTTGGACACATCTGAGGATCAAATCTAAAGGGGACAATCACCGAGCCAAGCCTCCAAAGTCCTTGGAACAAGAAGTAGCATGCCAAACCTAGAATTGCCTAAAAGAGGGACAAGACTCCAATTTTGGATTGGAGCATTCAATGCATACACCAAGGTGGCATGGACTGAGCCATTCTTAACTGAATTCAGTCAAGACTTATCCAAGACCAAGGGGACCAGCACCCTGTGCCCTAACCTCTAGTCAATGGCTAGAGGAGACTTGGATTCTCATTGCTCAACATTGGCCAAACCTATGCAGCAGTTACCATTCACTTTTCCTTGCAAAATAAACTTGCTCTACTATAAATAGAGCTCAATTGTGTTCAGTTTGAGTACACCAAAGCCATGAAATAGATGCTTTCCTCAAAATCCCTCTCTTTAGGCCAAAATGCCTTCTCTAGCAAGGTAACTCTAAGTTTCTGAGTTTGAGAGCATTTTCAATCAAACCAATCACACACACACCTCATAAACATCATATGTAGGTGATCCAAACTCTCACAAGTGACCTGTAATCCATAAAACACAAAGTCACCTCTCAAAACCTCAAAATAGGCCTTTTGTGCATTTTTCAAGCCATGTCTTGATTCAGTCACTTTCCAAACTAGATAAAACCTCAAACACACTCCAAATAACATCCTTGAACTATCCTAAATGGTTCCCTCCATCTGGAACACCATTTGAGGGAGTTGCTATTTTGGTAATTTTAACCCCTTTTGCAAGAAAGGACCAGTTTGTGTTTTTGCACGTTCCAGCTGATTCCACTCATCCTAAAAGCTTCTAAGGGATCATTTGAGTGTGTCCAAAGCATCAAATCATTTCTGGAACAAGTGGCTTGACAGATTGCACAAAAACTCCAAAAGCTCAAAAGAGAGGTAAGCATCACGACTTGAACTTTCCAGAATATGCATTGCTTTGAAGTCCACCGATCATGCACACCTCATACATGTTATATATATTGTGTTTGAACCAATTGATCATGTAATTCATGCCTGTATCAAAGTGTAGCATAGAAAATGCAATTATAGGCCTATTTCAAAACCACTATCGGATTTTGAGGAGGGAGTGTGATTTGAAAAAAAATACCACCACCGTTGGATTCCTTGTGAAATTCTAGGCCAGATACATATAAATTTTGTCTCAAAGCATTGAGAAATGAGAAAGTTATGACCTTCACGTTTTTGACCCAAAACTTGCCTTGCCTTGCCTTGGGCCAGGCCTAGAACAAGGCAAGCCTTGTATATTTGTTGTTTTGTTTCAAGCAATGGATGTATCACCACCCTAGTGGTAAGGCGCGCACCCTATAACCTTGAGGTCATGGGTTCAAACCCCACCCATGCCATTTTGTGTTTTTTCACATTTTGCCATTTTTTTCAATATTTTCATGTTTTGTTAATTAATTGGAAAATTAATAACTCCTTCAATTTTAATTATTTTTTGATTGGTTCTTTTTGTAAAAAATAAAAAAAATGTTGAAATATTTTATTCCACAAAAAAATTAAGTTTATATTATTTATTTAATATAATTAGTATTTTTGTGAATAAATTCATTTTTTATTGTTTTTAAACATTTTAAAATGAACATTCATCTTGAAAAATCAAAACCAAATGAGTTTTAATATCTCTTGTGATTAAAACCTCATTTTTCAAACCTTAAACAAAAATCACAAGTGGTTTATTCAAACCTTTTTGGTATTTTTCACTGATTTTCTTTTAATATTTACTTTTAAAAGAAAACAAATTAGGGTTTCTGTTGATTTTCACCTTAACAAATCATTTTCAAACACTCATGGGCCTCTATTAGAGTGTAAGACCCAATCCTTTGAAAACCAAATCCTTTTTGGGCCTCAGTCATTGTATAAGACCCACTGCGTTTTCAAAAATCTTGGTGCGATCGCCATTTCAAACAAAAAAAACATCTGGGCCTCTCCTCGAGCTATAAGACCCATTCAAATAATTTGGGCCTCTAATAGAGTGTAAGACCCAACCCCCTTTTAACCAAAATAATTTTTGGGCCTCAGATATTGTATAAGTCCCTCTGCGTTAAAAGAAACCTCGCCGCGATCGACATTTCAAAAATTAAATCATCTGGGCCTACCCTCGTGTTATAAGCCCCATTCTTTTTCTTTAAACCTTTTGGCCCTCCTGAGAGAGTGTAAGACCCATCCCTTGTACAGTAAACCTTTCTTTGACCTTGGTCACTTGTATAAGTCCCTCTGTACAAAACAACAGTGCCATCACTGACAAAACCCTGGGCCTCTCCTTGAGCTGTAAGCCCCAATCTTTCTTTCCAAAGCACTTTCTCCTTTGATTTTGAATATAATATTGTTATCAAAGTTTTCTTTGTTGAACAAACTAACAAAACAGCATGGAAACTCTACAACCGAGTAAGTGTTTACCCGCTTTCATTTATCGCTTTCATATGTATATAACTGTACTGTGGGGTTGTTTCGCTGTACGTCTCCTTTCATAAACTCATATCAACTGTGTAATAATAGTATAGATATTTAGAGTTTCCCCGGCAAATACGTCTAGAACTAGACAGAACCTCGTCTCCTTACATCAATTTTAGATAACTAGATCTAAGAAATCTCCCCTTTTGAACAGTTCATATACAGAAAGCCATTGTTCCATGTGAAACCCCTTCTAGAACTGTTCATCAGCCTCCTCTTGGGCCTAGTGCAAGGACCCAAAGGCTTCCTAAAAGCATACCCGCCTCCTCTTGGGCATTGTACAAGGACCCGTCGGCTTCTTAGAAGTATTCACAGCCTCCTCTTAGGCTTCATATAATGATTTCTTCCTCCGGGAAGATGTCCTCCTCTTGGGCTTAGTACAAATTGTCCCTCGGCTTCTTAAAAGTTTCCAGCCTCCTCTTGGGCTTCGTACAAATTGTCCCGACGACCTCCTAGAGGTATAGGAACAGAAATTAGTCATCTTAATAGAGCAGTCTTTCAAAGAGTCTAGATCTTGATACTACTGTTTCTTAAGCATAGTACAAAAGATAAAACCCACAGACGCGGACAATCTAAATACCCCTTGGATTTCCCATTTCCTTAAAGAACAGGAAATAATCCCGATCCCCAGATCAAATCCATGAGGACAGTGTTACTCATATAAGAACTAATTTTCTCTTTGAGCCAACACACTGGACCTGTCACTAAACTGAAACAGCAACCATAGCCTCCTCTTGGGCTTTGTACAATGATCCTCCCCAGCGGAGCGAACCTTTTCCAACACTTTTAGCCTCCATCTCGGGCTTTATACGAGATACAAAACACTCTCTTGTTGAGTATAAAATACTCTCTTGTTGAGTCAACCAACTTTTAGCCTCCATCTCGGGCTTCGTATGAGATACAAATACTCTCTTGTTGAGTCAAACAACTTTCAGCCTCTCTCTCGGGCTTCGTACGAGACACATAAAGGCACTCTCTTGTTGAGTAAACCCTTTTAGCCTCCATCTCGGGCTTTATACGAGATACAAAGACTCTCTTGTTGGGTCAAATAGCCTCCATCTCGGGCTTCGTACGAGATACCAAATCACTCTCTTGTTGAGTATAAAAGACTCTCTTATTGAGTCAACCAACTTTTAGCCTCCATCTCAGGCTTCGCACGAGATACAAAACCTCTTCTTGTTGGGCCAATAGCCTCCTCTTAGGCTTTGTATAAGGAAACCCCGGTTGAGTCAATCAACCTTTTAGCATCAAATCTGTGCCTCGTCCACAGTATACAAACATCAACTACTCCTTCTCCTTCATCTAATTGCTGTAAGCGGCAAGCCTCTGGATTATTTACATCCACGCCACTGTCCCTCTTTTAGCATGAGAAATTCCTAAGGAAAGATGGCATTGCTCCACACTGAGTTAAAGTCTTCTCCTTCAGGTTAAAATCCCCTATAAAGGAAATTATGGCATTGCTGGATTCATATATCCCAGTTAAAGTAATCCTCCTTTATAACCCGTTACCCAATAGTTGTGACAGACAAAGCCCTCTTTAGAGATGACAAATTCTCTCTAAAGTCAACACCTTTTAGCTTCACATCTTGGGCTTTAAACAAGATACAAATAGACCCTTCAGCTTCACATCTTGGGCTTTGAACAAGATATAAACCACCTTTTAGCTTCAATTTTGGGCTTTGAACAAGACACCAAAATACAATTTCCTCCCGTAGAATAGGAGGAACTACGATCGCTCTGATTTCCCTGTTTCGGAAAACGGGAATACATAGGCATAAGATTGAAAGAAAAATCTTAGCGAGCACACTAAATAAAAAACCTAAAGTCCCCTACCTTCACCCAATCTGGCGCAGTATCCTAACAAATTCCTCATAAATAATCTCGTCATTTCATCCTTAAAAATAACCAAAGAAAGGCCCCATTACCATATAGCATCCGTAACTTAACAGACTGCTGTTTAAACTCAGTATGCAAATAGGGTTAATTGGAGACATCTATTTCCCTTCCTTCATCAGTTCAATAGGATAAAAAATGAATCGAATTGTAGTACCCCCAAAGAGTGACAGTGCTTAATAACCATGTTCCAAAATCGCTCGCTACAGAAAAGTGGCGCCCACCGTGGGGCGAAAACTTTGCTTACTTAAGGTAAAAACTTTGGACAGGTTATTTTCATGACGGTTCCATCGGGGGATGTCATTATTGCTAGAATCGACCTTCACTAGGATCTTAGGTCAAAACCTTTAAATTTGGGAGGGTACCACAGATTGGCGACTCCGTCGGGGAGCCATTTTCTGTCAGGAACATAGGATTCATAGCTTTTAAAAGTCTAGGACATTAGGACAAATATATATACTACTTTTCCTAATTGATATATGTGTTTATTTTTCTGCTAATGGGAATGCGTGTGATGCCGCATGTGGAAAGATTAAGTATACACCTAGGAAAAACCCCTTTTGGTAGTGCGGAAGCTATCATAAATAGTTGTCACGCGATACTACCCTCTTCTGATGATTCTTCGAAAAACACCACCTAGCACGGTTCCCGGCCCGCTGGTGTTTTCTCGACAAGAATTGATGATGATGAGAGACAGGTACAAAAATCACTAGTATAAACCTTTGGGATGGGTAGAGCCTTGACTCCATGACACCGACCCTTTGACCCCATGTTTTTTCTATGTTTTTGTGTGCTGCATTCATGCATTCATTTAAAAAACATTAAAACACAGAAAAATATTCTCTTCTAGTCTCTCTTTTTCAAACTAAACTAAGACAATGATTGTAAATGTCAGAGAAAAAGATTGAGCTCATGGATTTCGGTAGAAGGAGAACTCATAAGTATACCTTCAAGATTCCAAAACTAGAGAATTTGAGAGGTTTGGCGAGAATGATCACAAACCAAGAAGCTTTCAGAGCCAAGAACGGAGGGCTGCTATCTCTATTAAGGGTCCATGTGATTGAGGGAATCCTGGAAGCACTCATTCAATTTTACGATCCAGTTTATCACTGTTTTACATTCCCGAATTATCAACTAGCACCAACACTGGAGGAGTATTCTCATCTGATTGATTTACACATCACTGATCGAGCTCCCATTTCTGGACTGGAAGAAATTCCAAAGGATCAGACCATTGCAAGAGCAATTTGTTTGGACGAGTCAAAAGTCAAGACTCACATGACCACTAAGGGTGGCATACAAGGTTTGCCAACCTAGTTTCTGACAAAGAAGGCCCTGTACTTCGCTAGTATAGGGAACGTGACTGCTTTTGAAAGCATCTCTGTCTTACTCACCTACGGGTTATTTTTGTTTCCCAACATCAATAACTTCGTCGATATCAACGCCATTAAGGTTTTTCTCATTGGGAATCCTGTGCCAACCTTGCTCGCAGATGCGTATCATTCCGTACACTTAGGGAATTTGTACAATGGAGGAATGATCACATGCTGTGTACCCCTACTGTATAAATGGTTTGTTTCCCATTTGCCCAAGTCTGCTGCTTTTTGGGATCATAAGAGTGCCTTACGTTGGTCGCAGAAAATCACGTCTCTCACCAACTCTGACATAGATTGGTGCAATAGGATTTATGATGGAGCCAGGATCATTGACCGTTGTGGAAACTTCCCCAACGTTCCCCTCATAGGAACTAAGGGGGGAATCAATTACCATCCAGTTCTTGTTCGTCGTCAATTCGGATACCCGATGGGGCATATCCCGCGCAACGCTCAACTTGAAGGTCTTTTCTTCAAGGAAGGAGAAAATGACAGAGCACTAAAGATGGAAATAGTGCATGCTTGGAAACATGTTCATAAGAAAGGACGGGAGTCTCTAGGAAAATCGGACTGTGTCTAGGTGGAGCGTTATGTCCATTGGGTACAAACTAGAGCTCTCAAGTTAAAGATGCCTTATCCTCGTCACGGAGTTCTTCCGCCAAGGGAATCTGTCATGTACTTCATGAATGAGACGGAAAAACTTCAGGTTACTCTCAACAAAGTGTAACAAGAGAGGAGGTCTTGGAAGAACAAGTACCGCATTCTCAATGTGGAGGGTATCAAAATACAGCAACTACTGAAAGATAAGGATGCTCTGATTGAGATTTTAGAGCAACATGTTGTAGAAAGTCAGGATGACCAAAGGAATTTGCTCACTCATTTCACTTGGCAAAGGAATGACAACCCGACAACGGCCCAAGAGCCCCGGTCCAAGAAAAGGAAAGTGCCAGAATCAGCACCCGAGTTCTCCTCAGAGAGGACTCAGGACCCCTTAGCTTAGGTTTCTATTTCCGCACCTTGTAATTTACTGTATATCCATTTCCACAATCCGTTGAATTCAATAAAACGGGGTTTTCCCCACTATTTGATATTTGCAATCTAATTGTCGAAGTTTATTTTGATTAAACCAAAAAACAATTAATATAATCATTGCATTCATCATTCTCACGTAACGTATTCTTCTTACCTACGAATCTCACGTTTATGTCTCGGTTCTAGAGTCAAATTGTCTCATTCGTACAATACTCGAGCCAATCGTTAGAAAAAGATGGACGATCTCGAGGAAGAGAACAGAGAGTTGAAAGAAGAGATCGACGCTCTGAGAGAGGATATGAGAAAGCTTCGTAACGACATGCAAGCCATGGCAGAAGCTCAACAACAAAGAAATGTGATCTCAGAGATCACCTCAGTGCCCATAGTGGAGAAGTATGATCCTAGGTATCAAATGCCAAAAGATCGTCCCTGGGGCATGCCTGTTAATTATATCCCGGAAGGATATGTTCCGCCGATCACTGAAGATCAGGGAATCATAGCAGAAGCCGCTGGTCCTGAAGGTTACAAACTTCGGGAAAGCGAGGATGCCAGAGGCATATTGAGGACTCCTAAAGGTTACAAACTTCAGGAAGCGCCAAGGTTCACCGCCATAGTCACGGTACCACCTCCTACAGTGCACACTATCCCGGAAGGACAGGTTCCATAGATACCTTCTGGTAGAAAGGAAACTATGTTTGATAAAATGGATGAATTTCAGGAGTAGTCCCTGGAAATGCAGAAGGAACTGCAAGCCATTTGCGGTCAGGATTTATTTGGAATGACGCCGCAGACCTTTGTTTGGTCCCCAATGTGAAAGTTCCGCACAAGTTCCAAGTGCCCGACTTTGAAAAGTACAAGGGCAACTCCTGCCCTCAGAGCCACCTGGTGATGTACGCTCGGCGAATGTCAGCTCAGACAGAGAATCAGGATCTACTGATTCACTACTTCCAGGATAGTTTAACCGGTGCCGCATTAAAATGGTACATGGGTTTAAACTGCACTACGATTAGCACATTCAGAGATCTTGGCACTGCCTTCGTCCAACAATACAAATACAATTTGGACATGGCACCAGACAGAGATAAACTCAGATCAATGTCACAAAAGGACAAGGAAACCTTTAAGGAGTACGCTCAGAGATGGCGTGAGATCGCCGCCCAAATTTGTCCACCTCTTGAGGAAAAAGAGATGACAAAGATCTTCTTAAAGACCTTGAACTCATTTTACTATGACAGAATGGTCGCCAGTGCGCCCAGTGATTTCACCGAAATGGTCGGTATAGGAGTTCGTCTTGAGGAAGCCATCCGAGAAGGACGATTGGTAAAAGACGCTGGGTCATCAAGTAGTACAAAACGATACGGTAGTGCTCTCCCTAAGAAAAAAGAGCAAGATATTGGGAATATCTCTCTCAGAAAGCAAAGGAGACGTTATCAACCGGTAGCAGTTGTGACTCCTGCTATCAACCCCGCGCCTATTCCTACGTATCAGCGTCAGGTTGCGCAGAGCCAACCTAATCAGCAGCAAAGGACACAACAACCTCTTCAGCAGGCTCGTCCTCAATACAACAACAACCGTACAATGCGGCCACAAGGATTTGATCCTATACCCATATCGTACGCAGAACTATTTCTGTTACTACTAGCCAAGGGGCACATCCAGACTAAGTCCCCTCTTACAGTACCGAAAAATCTGCCGTTTTGGTTTAAGGTGGATCAGACTTGCCTTTATCATCAAGGAGGACCAGGGCATAACATAGAGAATTGTATTAATTTCAAATCCGATGTGAAAAATCTTGTTAGGAGTGGGCTCTTATCTTTCAAAGATACGAATCCAAATATTCTTACGAACCCGCTGCCTCAACACGAGAAAGCTGCAGTCAATCTGATAGAGGGAGAGCCTAACAATGTCTATCAAATTCACGATGTACTCTTATTAAGGACCAATTTGGTAAAGATTCATTGTATACAGAGTGGATATGGCCATGTACCACTTCATAATTATCATCACTGTGATGTCTGCTCTAAAAGCAATTGAGGATGTTCTGTGGTGCAGTCAGCTCTATAGGAACAAATGGATCTCGGATGGATCCAAGAGAACCGAGTTCATGGAGTTAACATAGTTTATACGAACTCCAACGTCATTCAAAACCATGACATCCGTGCGATGAATGTCAACCTGGTGGCAATGCACTAAAGGAAAAGCCAATATCATAATCTGCCGCAGCACGATTACAGTTCTTGTCTGACTTGCTCGGTAAACAAACAGGGATGCTCTTTCATACAAGAGGCCCTCCAACGTCAGATGGATCTTGGAGGAATCCAAGACTACCATGATAGGAATCATTATCAGATCAACATGCTTCAAATCTTCGATATTTGATTTATGAATAGCAACCTGCTAGAGTTACATGCTGAACTGGTCCGGCTCGGATTCCTGGTGTCACATGATTATCAGAGCTGTAAAGCGGGTTGCGAAAACGATCAAGGTTGTGCCTTTTTCCAGGAAACACTTCAGTACTTGTTAAATCACTGGTGGCTTCCAATCTATATGGATGAAGACACTCAGCAAATTAGTATCAATAACAGGAACCCTACTCGGCGTCAAAGTCAGGATGTCAGATCCGTGGAAACTAACCTAGTGAGGTTACATTGCATTCAAAGCGAGCGTGGCCAGGTGCCGCCACACAACTATGAACGTTGTAGAATCTGTTTGGAAAATAACCAAGGATGCTACCTTGTGCGAGCAGCTCTTCAGGGTCAGGTGGATCGTAGAGAGATTCTCCCATATCCGGGTTCCGGACCAATCAACTGGACGTCGAATTACCTTGTCGAAGAAATCGAGGACATTGTTGTAATCTCTGGTCATCAGAGGACCAGGGATGTTTTTACCATCATCCCTCTACTTGACGAATCAAGAGTTCCTAACCAGGAATGGATCGAGATTACCTTCGATGGTCAGAAAAATCAGAAGGTTCCCATAGTCATCTATTTACCGGGACCACTACCGTATGAATCAACTAAGGCTATCCCTTACAGATACGGTGCAACGATAATTGAAAATGGAAAGGAAATTCCATTACCCTCCGTCGTGAATATTGCAGACATCAGTCGTGTAACACGGAGCGGTCGAATCTTCAACAGAGGAGTTGGAGAATCTAACAAAGAAAAGGAACCTCATATAGAAGTTCCTAATCCACCAGTTGGTAAATCCAGTAATCCAGACCTTTCAAAAAATGATGATGAGATGCTGAAACTCATCCAGAGGAATGAATACAACATTGTTGATCAGCTATTACAGACTCCTTCGAAGATCTCGGTATTATCACTATTACTAAGTTTAGAAGCGCACAGGGAGGCTCTACAGAAAGTCTTGGAGCAAGCCTTTGTGGAACAGGATGTAACAATCAGACAGTTCGATAACATTGTCTCTAACATCACTTCCTGCAATAATTTGGGATTTAGTGATGAGGAATTACCTGAAGAGGGTCGCCGTCATAACATGGCGCTCAATACTACAGTCAACTGCCAGGACGATGCTTTAGCCAGCGTACTAGTAGACACAGGGTCAGCCCTGAATGTTATGCCGAAGTCCACTTTGATACAATTATCATTCAAAGGCCCTCCGATGATAACCAGCGAGGTTGTCGTCAAAGCATTTGACGGATCCATAAAAATGGTTATCGGCGAAGTCGACCTTCCCATAACTATCGATCCTCACACTTTCCAATTCACTTTCCAAGTCATGGACATTCGGGCAACGTACAGTTGTTTATTAGGAAGACCTTGGATACATCAGGCTGGGGAGGTCACCTCGACCCTCCAACAAAAGCTAAAGTTCGTCCAGAACGGTCAACTCATCACAGTCTGTGGGGAACAGACTTTGCTCGTAAGCAATTTATCGTCATCCACTTATGTAGAACCAGAAGGGATAATCGGAACCCAGTTTCAAACGCTTTCGCTACACAGTGGCGATTAATCCGAAGGAGGAACTTCGATTTCCTAATATAAAGATGCTATTAACGTGGTCGAAGGTGCCAATGCAACAGGATGGGGACAGCTTGTCATTCCTACTAACAATAAAACAAAGAAGGGTCTTGGTTTTTCTGCGACCTGTACCCAGACGGCTGCCAACGATGAAAGTCTTCATCCCATTCATAATTTCTTCCATAGTGGAGAATTCCTTCACCCAGTGACTCAAGAAGCACATATCATCAATAAAGATGATTCCTCTGATACAAATGAAGAGTGGAAGTCCTATCTCAATGAGGAAGGTTATATGTCTCAGGAAGAGGTGCCTACGCCCTTTTGCTATCCCGCACAGAGTTCGAGATTTATACCCAGGTCGGACGTCGAAATGATATATGGAGATTGTGATCCGGAAGGATGCCATGCTCCACCAAATTCATTAGAAGAAGACACTCCGATGAAGGACAATTTTGACTACACCTACTATGGCCCGATGGATGGTCTGCCAATGTGGCAACCTTACCTAGGAAACTTGGGGCAAGAAAGTCAGCCGAACAATGAAAATCAGCTGAGCCTCATTGAACAGAATACCTGTGTTCCCACCATGTCATGGGATCAACACCCAGGTTATCCTGAAACTACTCAACATGACGATGAATTCGCAGCGTTTGCAGGACTAGAATTCATTAACTATGCTTTTCCCAAGGTCAACGTCATCGAGAGAGATGACTCCTCCAATTCCAAAGAAGTGTGGGACAACCGAGTGGAAAATACGACTACATGGTCAAGTAATCCGCTCCTGAAAGCTCTCGTATCAGGCTCGAAGATATCCAGCCAACTGGATGGGGAGATATAGCCGAGAGCACAAATACTATGCAGAATGCAACAGAGGAATCCTCCTTCAACAACTCTGCCTGGGAGACAGATTCCAATGATCCTGCTCTACCAGAAATCAGCGTTATTTTTGAAGACAAATCAAGGAAGGTACCAGACTTTTTGATTCACCGAGGAGTTCGCCGCCAATGGGTTGCTGTCAATGTTCCGAAGATTGTTCATAAGTCAAACTAATTGCCGTCTTTAACCTTTCATCCTGCCCAAGTGAAACGGATATTTTGATAGGGCTCGCTTTTTCTGTAAATTTTCCCTCTTCACTTTGCCCAAAGCGACTGAGTTTTGTTTTATAAGGGCTGTGGTTTCAAGAATCGACTTGTTCATTAATAAAATAACGTCGTTCTGTAATTTCCGCATTAATTGCTGTTTTCTCTTTTTGCTTTTCTCAGAAAATGGTAATCCTAAAAAACAAATAATAAAAACAAGCAGTAATAAAAAATACACTGCACACACTTGTATTCTCTCTATCTCTTCTAAACACAAATCATCACGTCATGAAGATTGCTTGTTTTAAACCCCGTTGAAACATACGATCCAATGCCTTCTCCCAACTTTGAATTCCCGATATTTGGGGCTGAAGAAGAAGATGACAACAAAATTCCAGAAGAGATCTCCCGACTACTTAGACAAGAGGAAAGGTCCATTGAACCTCACAAAGAGCCGTTGGAAACGGTCAACCTAGGTTCAGAAAAAGAGAGAAAGGAAATCAATATTGGGGCACTGCTTAGTCCAACTACTAAAGAGAGTTTGACAAAGCTTCTCAAAGAGTTTCCTGATGTATTCGCTTGGTCCTATCTGGACATGCCAGGGTTGGATACCAGCATCGTGGAACATCACTTACCGTTGAAGTCAGAATGTCCGCTGGTAAAACAGAGGTTGAGACGGACTCACCCGGACATGGCCATCAAAATCAAAGAGGAGGTACAGAAACAGATTGACGCAGGTTTCCTCGCTACGTCTGAATATCCTCAATGGTTAGCCAACATCGTACCCGTTCCAAAAAAGGACGGAAAGGTCAGAATGTGTGTCAACTACAGAGATCTGAACAAGGCTAGTCCAAAGGACGATTTTCCTTTACCACACATCGACATGCTAGTAGGCAGTACAGCAAAGTTCAAAGTTTTCTCCTTTATGGATGGATTCTCGGGCTATAACCAGATCAAAATGGCGCCGAAAGACATGGAGAAAACTTCGTTCATTACCCCATGGGGTACCTTTTGTTACAAGGTAATGCCGTTCGGTTTGAAGAACGCCGGGGCAACCTATCAAAGGGCCATGACTACTCTGTTTCATGACATGATACACAAAGAGATAGAGGTATATGTCGATGATATGATTGCCAAATCTAAGACAGAAGAGGAGCATGTGACCCACCTGTCAAAACTATTCGAGCGGTTGAGAAAGTACAAACTCTGCTTGAATTCTAATAAGTACACCTTCGGTGTCCGTTCAGGGAAACTTTTAGGGTTCATCATCAGCCAGAAAGGGATTGAGGTTGATCCTGACAAGGTCAAGGCCATTCAAGAAATGCCTTCTCTGAAAACTGAAAAACAAGTCAGAGGATTCCTGGGACGTTTGAACTACATATCCAGATTTATGTTCCTCATGACCGCGACGTGTGTGTCGATCTTCAAATTACTCAAAAAGAACCAGGGCTGTGTTTGGACAGAAGATTGCCAAAACGCCTTCGACAGTATTAAGGAATACCTGTTGAATCCGCCGATTCTATCACCTCCAGTGGAAGGAAGACCACTGATCATCTACTTAACAGTCCTAGAGGACTCCATGGGATGTGTACTTGGCCAACAAGACGAAACCAAAAGGAAAGATTCTGCCATTTACTATCTGAGCAACAAATTCGCCGACTACGAAACTCGGTACACTATGCTTGAGAAGACTTGTTATGCTCTGGATTTGGAAGCCAAACGCCTTCTCCAGTACATGATTCGTCATACTACTTGGTTGGTCTTCGAAATGGATCCAATCAAGTATGTATTTGAAAAGCCTGCTCTCACGGGAAGGATTGCCCGTTGACAGATGTTATCAGAATATGGCATAGAGTACCACGCTCAGAAAGCCGTTAAAGGAAGCGTTTTAGCCGATCATTTGGCTCATCAACCGATTGACGATCAAGAATCAATCGGGTTTGACTTCCCAGACTAAGACGTCATGTACTTGAAAATGAAAGACTGCGATGAACTGCTACCCAGTGAAGGGCCAGAACCAGGTTCCCAATGGGGACTTATTTTTTACGAAGCAGTTAATCATTATGGAAACGGAATTGGGGCAATCATTGTTACCCCTCAGGGTACCCACATTCCTTTCACCGCCAGACTTACGTTCAAATGTACAAACAAAGAGGCCGAATACGAGGCTTGCATCATAGGTCTCGAGGAATCGATCGACTTAAGGATCAAGAACTTGGACGTATATGGCGACTCAACCTTGGTCGTCAATCAGATCAAAGGAGATTAGAACACATACCAATTAGGATTGATTCCTTACAAAGACTATGCAAGAAGGTTGTTTCCTTTCTTCAACAGAATCGAGTTTCATCACATCCCTCGTGAGGAGAATCACATGGCTGATGCATTAGCCACTCTCTCTTCCATGATTAGTGTAGGTCGATGGAACGACTTACCTAAGATCGACATAATGCACCTTAAACGACCCACTTACATCTTCACGATCGAAGCAGTCATAGACGACAAACCTTGGTAACATGATATCAAATGCTTCCCTCAGAAACAAGAGTACCCACCGGGGGCATCCAGGAAAGACAGAAAAACCCTCAGAAGGCTGGCTGGCAGTTTCTTTCTGAGCGGTGATACACTATAAAAGAGAAATTTCGACATGGTCTTGCTTCGATGTGTAGACAGACTAGAAGCAGACATGTTGATAAAAGAAATTCATGAAGGATCCTTTGGTACTCATGCCAACAGACACACAATGGCGAGAAAAATTCTGAGAGCAGGGTACTATTGGTTGACCATGGAATCCAACTGCTACAAGTACATGAGAAGGTGTCACAAGTGCAAATATACTCCGACAAAATCCATGTACCGCCGTTACATCTCAAAGTTATTTCTTCCCCATGGCCTTTTTCCATATGGGGAATCGACATGATTAGCATGATTGAGCCCAAGGCTTCAAACGGACATCGGTTCATTCTGGTAGCCATTGACTACTTCACCAAGTGGGTCGAAGCAGCACCATACGCTAATGTAACCCAACAAGTGGTGGTCCGCTTTATCAAAAACAATCTCATTTGCCATTATGGTGTTCCGAGCCAGATCATTACGGATAATGGATCTAACTTGAACAATAAGATGATGAAGGAGTTGTGCACTGAGTTCAAGATTGAACACCATAACTCATCTCCCTACCGACCCAAGATGAACGGAGCGGTAGAAGTGGCTAACAAGAACATCAAGAAGATTGTTCAAAAGATGGTTGTAACCTACAAAGACTGGCACGAGATGATACCATTTGCTCTTCACGGTTATTGCACGTCTGTCTGCACTTCAACAGGGGCAACCCCTTTCTCTCTAGTCTATGGCATGGAAGCAGTGCTTCCCATAGAGGTAGAGATCCCATCAATTCGGGTATTGATGGAAAAGCTTGCAGAAGCTGAATGGTGTCAAAGTAGACACGAAGAACTAAACCTGATCAAAGAGAAGCGAATAACGGCACTATGCCACGGTCAGTTGTATCAGCAAAGAATGAAGAGGGCGTTTGACAAAAAGGTTCGACCTCGCGTCTTCAGAAAAGGAGACCTCGTGCTCAAGAAGATACAATCTTTTCTCACTAATTCCCGGGGCAAGTGGACTCCGAATTATGATGGCCCCTATGTGGTCAAGAAAGCTTTCTCAGGCGGCGCCTTGAGATTTGCGACCATGGACAGAGAGGAATTTGCCTACCCCACGAATGTTGATGTAGTCAAGAAATACTTCGCCTAAACTAAAAAAAGAAAAAAAACGTCTCGGTGGATTGAAAACCCGAAAGGGCGGTCCAGGCAAAAACTAGAGACATATTCAAAAATCATCCCGGTGGATTGGAAATCTCAAAGTACAATCCAGGCAAAAATTAGGGATAATGGCAAGTAACTATGTTCAACAAAGGCGAGTCCCTCAGCAGCAGTTACATCATCCGTCAAGAAACTCCAGTCAAGGTCATCTTCGACAGAAGCTCAGGATGTCCCGAATTCAAAGTTGGTAAAAGGATAGTGGTCGTTATGTTTCAATGTAGCCCTTTTCCCTTAAATTACCATTTTCTAACTTTGCAAATACTCTATGGAATCACGCGTTTGGCTGATCTCCATCCTGTCAATAAAATTTGAGCCCTTGTGCTTTTATTTGCAATTCTTATTTGTTTTAGCTTTACAGAATGACATTTTAACATGATCAACGATTCTTGAAATAAAACAAAAACGAATTTGCTTTTCAAACTTTTTGCTGCTTTTAAAATAAATATGGCAATTTCTTTTGACTGTTGAATATCGAAAGAACATTAATTGCGTCTCCAAAGGTGTTCGAGCCTCAAAGTGCAGAATCAAAGTACTCCTTCTAAACCAGCATGCCTGAACGAAGGATCAGTTGTATCAGATGCGGCTTTCCCATCTGATGCCCTCGGCCGAGTTCTTATCTCCGCGGGGACTATCTCTCCTAAGCAAGGTAGAATTTCTACTTTTGGACCAACGGTACTTCTTCGCCCCGCAATGCCTGAGTATCCCGTCATGTTCATCTGTCAGCCTGTATGTCGCGTCAGTTTTGTCAGCATTAACATACATATATCATGCATTATTGATTTACATTCATAGTCATATTGCATCACTATCACTCTAGTCGGTCTTATCCCCTAGTGATAAAAGTCCTCTCAATCGAGTCATCGGTTTTTTCCTCGTCAGGAAATGTTACGTCTGAACAATCTTGCCTCCAGTTTATTTCTGGATTGGAGTTGGCTCTTCGACCACTTTGATAACTTGAACCTCTGAAAGACCAGAAAACGTTCAACAAACATCGCTCTTCTCCATTGAAGACGATATCCTCGCTTTCCCGGATTAAGGAAAATCCCCAGAGAAAGCCTCGTAATCAGAGATTCTACAGTATGGCAGTTTTTCTTCGAAAAAACCATTGATGAAAAGGTCATCGGCACCTCAAAATTGGATCCCATCATATGGCGTTTCTCCGGGAAGATCCCGAGAAAAGTATGTGTAGCGAGCGATTTTGGATGCGGTTCTTAAGTGCTGGTCGCTCTCTGCGGTTGAGCTTAAAACTACAGGTCGATTCATTTTTTATCCTATTAAAGCTGATGAAGGAAGGGAAATAGATGTCTCCAATTAACCCTGTCCAAGATGTGAAGCTGAAGGTCCCAACTTTAGATAGAATTTGTCATCTCTAAAGAGGGGGTTGTATGTCACAACTATTTTATAAAGGAGAATTACTTTAACCAGGATTTGTGAATCCGACAATGCTATAATTTCCTTTATAGGGGGTTTTAACCTGAAGGAGAAGATTTTAACTCAGTGTAGAGCAATGCTATCTTTCCTTAGGACTTTCTCATGCTAAAAGAGGGACAGTGGCATAGATGTAGATGATCCAGAGGCTTGCCACTTACAGCGATTAGATGAAGAGGAAGGAGTTGTTGATGTTTGTGTACTGTGAATGAGGCACAACTTTGATGCTAAAAGGTTAATTGGATTAACCAGTTGTTTTCTTATACAAAGCCTAAGAGGAGGCTATTATGTGTCTCGTACAAAGCCCGAGAGAGAGGCTAAAAGGTTTTGACTCAACGATAGAGTCTTTTGGTATCTCGTATAAAGCCCGAGATGGAGGCTATTTGACTCAACAAGGGAGTTTTTTTTTGTATCTCGTATGAAGCCCGAGATGGAGGATGTTGCTTGTTTGGCTCAATAAGAACCTTTTTGTATCTCGTATAAAGCCCGAGATGGAGGCGAAAAGGGTGATTGACTCAACGAGGGAGTCTCTTATGTGTCTCGTACAAAGCCCGAGAGAGAGACTAAACGTTGTTTGACTCCGCTGGGGAGAATCATTGTACAAAGCCCAAAAGGAGGCTAACTTCACTGGAGAAGGATCATTATACAAAGCCTAAGAGGAGGCTATGGTAACTGTTTCAGTCAAGCGATAGGTCCAGTATACTGATTTTAAATAGAAAATCAGTTCTTATATGAGCAATACTGTACTCATGGATTTGATTCAAGGATCCGGGTTATTCCTGTTCTTTAAGGAAGCGGGAAATCTGAAGGGTATTGGGACTGTCCCAGTCTGCGGGTTTCCTTCCTATTTAATGAAGGGGTCACTTGAGAATGTCTTTGAGACTCAAGGAAGTTAGACTGTCCAAGTCTAGAGTTTCATCTTTTGTACTATGCTTTGAGAAACAGTAGTAGACTATTTGAAAGGATTGTTCTATGCAGATGATTAAGTTTTGTTCCTATACCTCTAGGAGGTCGTCGGGACAATTTGTATGAAGCCTAAGAGGAGGCTGGAAACTTTTAAGAAGCCGACGGGTCCTTGTACTAAGCCCAAGAGGAGGCTACCATTCCCGGAGGAAGAGATCATTATACGAAGCCTAAGAGGAGGCTGTGAATACTTCTAAGAAGCCGGCGGGTCCTTGTACTAAGCCCAAGAGGAGGCAGGGTTGCTTTTAGGAAGCCTGTGGGTCCTTGTACGATGCCCAAGAGGAGGCCGATGCTTTTAGGAAGCCGATGGGTCCCTAAACCTCGAGAAATTCAAGGCAATGCTATTCACCGAGAATAGATCAAAGTCAGGAAAGTTCGAGAATTTGGAAGAAACTCAAAGATTCCATTCACGGAGAATACATTCATCTTGGGGAGTAGAGCTTCTTGACAATTCCTAATGAGGACAGCCGAAGAGAAGACTGTATCTGGTGATCCTATTGGGGGATCTAGTTGTCTATTTCTACGGATAAACGAAACGGCGTCACCTAGTTCTAGACGTAGTTGCCGGGGAAACTATAAACATCTATACTATTATTACACAGTTGATATGAGTTTATGAAAGAAGACTTACAGTGAAACAGCCCCACAATACAGTTATATGTATATGAAAGCGGTAAATGAAAGCAATAACCACTTACTCGGTTGTAGAGCTTCCATGCTGTTTGGTTAGTTGTTCAACAAAGAAAGATTGAAAACAACAGTATATTCAAAATCAAAGGAGAAAGTGCTTTGAAAAAGAAAGATTTGGGGCTTACAGCTCAAGGAGAGGCCCAGGGTTTTATCAGTGAGTGCACTGTTGAATTTGTATAGAGGGACTTCTACAAGTGACTGATGCCCAAAAATTGTTTTATGTACAAAGGGATGGGTCTTACACTCTTTCAAGAGGCCCAAAGGGTTGAAAGAAAAAGAGTGGGGCTTATAACACGAGGGTAGGCCCAGATGATTTTTCCGTTTGAAATGGCGATCGCGCCGAGGTTTTCTTTTAACGCGGAGGGACTTATACAATAAGTGAGGCCCAAAATGGTTTGGTTAAAAGAGGGGTTGGGTCTTACACACTATTAGAGGCCCAAAAGTTTTGAATGGGTCTTATAGCTCAAGGAGAGGCCCAAGGTTATTTTTCAAAAGGCGATGATCGTGCCGTTTATTTGAAAATGTACAGAGGGACTTATACAACGAATGAGGCCCAAAATATTTCTGTACAAGTGGGTTGGGTCTTACGCTCTCTCAAGAGGTCCAAAGTGATTTGAAAATGATTTATGAGGGTTGAATTAATCCAAAAACCCTAATTTGTTTTCAAAAATGTATTTAATTGAATAAAAATTCAATTAAAAATGATCAAAATTGTTTAACATATGAAAAACAAATTGTGATTTTGGATTAATGCTTCAAAAATTAAGTATTGACCTACAAAATAATTAGAAAGCATTAAAAGTTGCAAAATCAATGTGGAAAAAATATTTAAAATGTCAAAAACAATTAAAATATTAATTCTTTGCAAAAATATCAATTATATGAAATAAATAATATTTTTGGGATTTTTTGATAAAATAAAATATTTTAACATTTTTGTGAATTATTAAAAAAAGAATCAACTCAAAATCATTAAAACTTAGAGAGAAATTAATTTTTGAATCAATTAAATAAAATCACAAAATTCAAATATTCAAATTTCTAAAAATGGCGCCAAGAACAAGCTGAAGAACACGCGCGTGTTCTGAGATTCTCAGATTTGCATTTTCTATCCAATCTCCCTGAATACTTGATTATAACATGCAATCCACATATCATTATGCTCGTCTCAACCTCACGATCATGTCTATGTCCATTAATTTCATTTAAATTAAACATATAACAAGAAATCATGAAAAATCCTCAAGAACCCTAATTTCTGCATGAAGGCTATGATTTTTGATACACGATTCAAACAATGCAATTAATTGAGGGAAAACATTCCATGCATGATTATGAACATATGGCCAAATTATTGTGCAGCAAAAATTGCATGGATCATAGAGTTAGAAGAGCTCATGCTTACCACTTGCAGCTGGTGATCGTGATTTGTGTTGGAGGTGTTACAGCTAGGTTCCAATGATGTGGATAGCTTCCCTAGGTACCAAGTGATGTGTCTGAGTGCTTGGAATGGATTGAAGTGGTTTGGAGTTGAAGATGGCACCTCAACTGCAAAACTGTCAAGAACTTGAGCAATTGGCTGGTGATTTTGTGAAATCAGTGTTCCAGATGTTATGTGAGTGTTTGGATCACTTCTATATGATGTATGTGAGGTGTGTGAGTGATTGGTTTGATTGGAAAAGCTCTCAAACTCAAAACCCGATAGCTACCTTACTAAGAAAGGCATTTTTGCCAAGAGAAAGAGATTTTGAGGAAAGCATCTGTTAGATGGCTTTGGTGCACTCAAAATGATCACAATTGAGCTCTATTTATAGTAGAGCAAGTTTGTTTTGCAAGGAATAGTGAATGGCAACTGGCAAGTAGGTTTGGCCAATGTTGTCCAATGGAAATCCAAGTCTCCTCTAGCCATTGACTAGAGGTTAGGGCACAGAGTTGTGGTTCCCTTGGTCTTGGATAAGTTTTGACTGATTTTAGATGAGAATGGCTCAGTCCATGCCACCTTGATGCTTCCATTGAATGCTTAAATCCAAATTTGGAGTCTTGTCCCTATTTTGGCCACTCTAGGTTCAACATGCTATTTCTTGTTCCATGGACTTTGGAGGCTTGGCTCAGTGATTGTCCCCTTTAGATTCAATCCTCAGATGTGTCCAAGTGGATAGGAGCATTTGAATTTGGCTGATTTTGGAAAATCGAGCAAAGTTGCAAATTCTGCCTTGCCTTTGACAGATTTCAGCAAGGCAACTTTCCAATGTCATATCTCATGACTCAAATGGAATTTGGCAATGTTCTTGGCCATTTTGGAAAGCCCTTACATGATATAACAATTGTTTGAACATATTTGGTTTTGATCTCTTTTGAATCTAAGTGAAAAATCCCTCTACATTTGGCAAAAAGTGAAGGCAGATTCTGACTTAGTGAAAATTTCACTAAGTGTTGGAAAAAGTGACATTTTCACTTTTCAGCCATTTTGATCACTCCATAACTCAAAATCCTTAATGAATTGAACTTAGGTCTAGTTGAAGTTTTTGTAGAGGGTAATGAGGGCTACAAATCCATCTTTGGATGAGAAAAAATGGCTTTGTGGTTTAGGAGTTATGATCTTACAAAGTTGGTACCCTTGTCACTTTATTTTTAACTTAGAAAATTTTCTAAGTTTTTATGGTTACCCCTTTTACAAGTTATCCCACTTTTCTTGATTTTTCTTGATGAATGATGATTCAAATCATACATTAACATCATTTTAGGGTTAAAAATCCATTTTGGTGAAAAATCTCAAAAAGTCAAAGTTGATTTTTGTGCACAGTTGACTTTTTATCAGATGAATTCCAAACTGTGCAATCCTTGATGAAATCATGTCCTTGACCTAAATCAAACTTGATGGACATGTTCCATGGGTGTCATAGGGTATATTGGGGCATGTCCTAGGGCTTGGGAGCATGTCCTGGTCAAAAGTTAAAGTTACAGTTGACTTTTCCCTTAAAACCCTAATTGTGGTGCAGATGAAATTGAGACTTGTTGCTCAAGCTTCTTGGATTAATCCATTGTTCCAAATGGATCAATATAGTTCATTAGAGACCCTCAAACCCTCTCTTGAGGTCTTGGCTCATGATTTGTCCCAAAAGTCAACTTAGGGGTGAATTAGGTCAAGAAACCCTAATTCCTGATTTTTGATGTATGCATCCCCTGAGGCAAAATTGACTTGATGAATGGGTCCATGAGGTTCCATGGAGTACATTAGGTTGTGTTTTGGATCATTGGCTTGTGTCCAGATGAAATTTTTCATCTGGAGGCCTTGGTCGACCAAAACCCTAATTTGGTGATACTGGCGATCTTGAGACTTGATCCACCTAAAAGGGAGCAGCCTTGTGCTTAATCCTTGAAGTGGGAGTCCTTTTGATCCATTGTGGATGTTTTAGAGGTTAAATAAGTTGAAGATCATGTCATTCCTTGATTAATCCTTTGTCTAAGGCTCTGAGAGGGCTTAAAACCCTAATTTTGATTGTAGTGAATGCTCAACAACCCTTGAGGAATTTGATGAGACATGATGGTTCATCCACATTGTGATGATGATTGGCACAATGATGGGAAATCTTAGTGGTCAAAATTTGGGGTATGACAGATGCCCCTATTTAATCTTCTTGGACCCGAAGGTGTGAATGATGAAGGGATTCGGGCATTCGGGGTGCAAGAGGATTAAATATCGGAATACCCGAAATTTTGATGGTGGTTATGAATGGTAGCTTGTGCATTCATCTTATTTTGCTAAGCAATGATGCTTAAAAAAGGTAAACTTCCCCTCGATCCTGGTCTTCAGCCAAGGAACTGGTCTTAGTTGCGGAAACAAACTTCCCCTCGATCCTGGTTTCCTACCAAGGAACTGGCCTTAGTTTCTTATTGTAAACTTCCCCTCGATCCCGGTTTCCTACCAAGGAACTGGTCTTAGTTTCTTTTTTAAACTTCCCCTCGATCTTAGTTTCCTACCAAGGAACTAGTCTTAGTTTCCGATTTAAACTTCCCCTCAATCCCGGTTTCCTACCAAGGAACTGGTCTTAGTTTCTTTTGTCAATAAACTTTTTGACAAGGGACGCTATTCGTAGTGATTTCTCTCAAACTTCTCGCCGATTTTTCCTGGGGAGATGCCATTTGACGGAAAAAGTTTTGACGTCATACTTGCTGGGGAACCCAATCGTCTGAATTGTAGAGGTACACAAACTTCTCTGTTTGGAGATGCCATTTGTTGATTCTACTGGGGGAAAATGAGTCTCTTGAGAGATCTTGGGGTCTTACATCATACTTTTCTCAGGATCTTCCCAGAAAAATGCCATATGATGGGCTCCAATTTTGAGGTGCCGATGACCTTTTCATCAGCGATCTTTTCGGAGAATGGCAGCTGTACTGCCAAATCTCTGCTTAGGAGGCTTTCTCTGGGGGATTTTTCTTTAATCCGGGAAAGCAAGGATATCATCTTCAATGGCGAAGAGTGATGATGACTGAAAGTTCCTCTGGTCTTTCAGAGGTTCAAGTTATCAAAGTGGTCGAATACCGAATCTAATCCAGAGATAAACGGGAGAGAGATTGCTTAGATGATTCACTTCCTAACGAGGAAAGGTCTGACAACTCGATTGAGAGGACTTTTATCACTAGGGGATAAGACCGACTAGAGTGATAGTGATGCAATATGAATGTGAATGCAAATCAATAATGCATGTATGTCTATGCTGACAAAACTGACGCGACACACAAACTAAAAGATGAACATGACTGGATACTCGGCCATCGCGGGGCGTGTAGAGATATCGCTGGTTCAAGATAGCAATTCCACCTTGCTTAGGAGAGATAGTCCCTGCGGGGAATACCGTTGATCGGGCTTAGGAGATAAGAACTCGGCCGAGGGGTGTCAGACGAAACAAGGTCTCTGACACAGTTGATCCCTTCATTCATGCGTACTGGGTTAGAAGAAGCACTTTGATTCTGCACCTTGAAGTTTGCTTACTTCTGGAGAACTGATTGATGTTCTTTTGATGTTCAATAGTCAAAAGAAATTGCCATCTTTATTTTAAAAGCAGAAAAAGTTTTACCAAGTAAATTAATTTTTGTTTTATTTCAAGAGTCGTTAGTCATGTTAACAACGTCGTTCTGTAAAGTTAAAACAAATAAGAACTGCAAACAAAAGCACAAGGGCTCAAATTTTATTGATAAGATGGAGATCAGCCAAACGCGTGATTCCAAAGAGAATATACAAATTTAGAAAATGGTAATTTACAGGGAAAAGGACTACGTTGAAACATAACGACCACTATCCTTCTACCAACTTTGAATTCAGGGGCATCCTGAGCTTCTGTCGAAGATGACCTTGACTGGAGTTTTCCTCCGATGGATGATGTAACTGCTGCTGCTGAGGGACTTGCCTCTGTTGAACATAGTTACTTGCCATTATCCCTAATTTTTTCCTGGATTGTACTATGATGTTTCCAATCCATCGGGATGATTTTGTATATGTCTCTAACTTTTGCCTAGACCGCCCTTTCGGGTTTTCAATCCACCGAGACGTTTTTTTTTTGGTTAGGCGAAGTATTTCTTGACTACATCAACATTCGTGGGGTAGGCAAATTCCTCTCCGTCCATGGTTGCAAGTCTCAAGGCGCCGCCTGAGAAAGCTTTTGTGACCACATAGGGGCCATCATAATTCAGAGTCCACTTGCCCCGGGAATCAGTGAGAAAAGATTGTATCTTCTTGAGCACTAGGTCCCCTTTTCTGAAGACACGAGGTCGGACCTTTTTGTCGAACACCTTCTTCATTCTCTGTTGATACAACTGACCGTGGCATAGTGTCGTGATTCGCTTCTCTTCGATCAGGTTTAATTCACCGTGTTGGCTTTGACACCATTCAGCTTCGGTGAGCTTAGCTTCCATCAGTACTCGGATTAATGCGATCTCTACTTCTATGGGGAGAACAGCCTCCATGCCATACACTAGAGAGAAAGGGGTAGCCCCTGTTGAAGTGCGAACAGATGTGTGATAACCGTGAAGAGCAAAGGGTAGCATCTCGTGCCATTCTTTGTAGGTTACAACCATCTTTTGAACGATCTTCTTGATGTTCTTGTTAGCCGCTTCTACCACTCCGTTCATCTTTGGTCAGTAGGGAGATGAGTTATGATGTTCAATCTTGAACTCTGCGCACAACTCTTTCATCATCTTATTGTTCAAGTTAGATCCATTATCAGTAATGATCTCGCTTGGAACACCATAACAGCATATGATATTGTTTTTGATAAATCGGACCACCACTTGTCGAGTTACATTAGCGTATGACGCTGCTTCGACCCACTTGGTGAAGTAATCAATGGCTACCAGGATGAACCGATGTCCGTTTGAAGCCTTAGGTTCGATCAAGCCGATCATGTCGATTCCCCATATGGAAAAAGTCCACGGGGAAGAGAGAACTTTGAGATGTGATGGCGGTACATGAATTTTGTCGGAGTATATCTGACACTTGTGACACCCCCTCATGTACTTGTAGCAGTCGGATTCCATGGTCAACCAATAGTACCCTGCTCTCAGAATTTTTCTCGCCATTGTGTGTCCATTGGCATGAGTGCCAAAGGATCTTTCATGAATTTCCTTCATAAGCATGTCTGCTTCTGGTCTGTCGACGCATCGGAGCAAAACCATGTCAAAATTCCGCTTATAGAGTGTATCACCGCTCAGGAAGAAGTTTCCAGCCAGTCTTCTGAGGGTTTTCCTATCTTTTTTGAGTGCCCTAGATGGGTACTCTTGTTTTTGAAGGAAGCATTTGATATCGTGATACCAAGGTCTGTCATCTATGACTGCTTCAATCGTGAAGACGTAAGCGGGCCGTTCAAGGCGCATTATGTCGATCTTAGGTATGTCATTCCATTGACCTACACTAATCATAGAAGAGATAGTGGCTAATGCATCAGCCATGTGATTCTCATCACGAGGGATGTGATGAAACTCAACTCTGTTGAAGAAAGGTAACAACTTTCTTGCATAGTCTTTGTAAGGAATCAATCCTGATTGGTATGTGTTCCAATCTCCTTTTATCTGATTGATGACCAAGGCTGAGTCTCCATATACGTCCAAGTTTTTGATCCTTAAATCAATCGCTTCCTCGAGACCCATAATACAAGCTACGTATTCGGCCTCATTGTTCGTACATTTGAACGTAAGTCTGGCAGTGGAAGGAATGTGGGTACCCTGAGGGGTAACAATGATTTCCCCAATTCCGTTTCCGTAGTGATTAACTGCTCCGTCAAAGATAAGTCCCCATTGGGAACCTGGTTCTGGCCCTTCACTGGGTAGCGGTTCATCGCAATCTTTCATTTTTAGATACATGACATCTTCGTCTGGGAAGTCAAACCCGATTGATTCTTGGTCGTCAATTGGTTGATGAGCCAAATGATCGGCTAAAATACTTCCCTTAACAGCTTTTTGAGCGTGGTACTCTATGTCATATTCTGATAACAACATCTGCCAACGGGAAATTCTCCCCGTAAGAGCAGGTTTTTCGAAGACATACTTGATTGGATCCATTTCTGAGATCAACCAAGTAGTGTGACGAATCATGTACTGGCGAAGACATTTGGCTGCCCAAGCCAAAGCGCAGCAAGTTTTCTCAAGCATCGTGTACCGAGTCTCGCAGTCGGTGAATTTCTTGCTCAAATAGTATATGGAAGACTCTTTTCTTTTTGTTTCGTCTTGTTGGCCAAGCACACTGTAATACCCCAAATTTTGACCACTTAGATTTCCCATCATTGTGAAAATCATCATCACAATATGGATGAACCATCATGCTTCATCAGTCTCCCCAAAGATGGGTGAGCATCCAATACAATCAAAATTAGGGTTTCAAGCCCTCTCTGAGTGCTTAGACAAAGGATCAATCAAGAAATGACTTGATTTTCAACTTGTCTAAATCTCTCAAACATCCACAATGGATAAAAAAGGACTCCCACTTCAAGGATTAAACACAAGGCTGCTCCCTTTTAGGTGGATCAAGTCTCAAGATCGACAGTGTCACAAAATTAGGGTTTTGGTCGACCAGGGCCTCCAGATGGAAATTTTCATCTGGGCACAAGGCAATGATCCAAAACATAACCTAATATACTTCATGGAACCTCATGAACCCATGCATCAAGTCAATTTTGCCTCAGGGGATGCATTCATCAAAAATCAGGAATTAGGGTTTCTTGACCTAATTCACCCCTATGTTGACTTTTGGGACAAACCATGAACCAAGACCTCAAGAGATGATTTGAGGGTCTCTAATATACCATATTGATCCATTTGGAACAATGGATTAATCCAAGAAGTTTGAGCAACAAGTCTCAATTTCATCTGCACCACAATTAGGGTTTTAAGGGAAAAGTCAACTGTAACTTTGACTTTTGACCAGGACATGCTCCCAAACCCTAATACATGATTGAATATACCCAATGACACCCATGGAACATGCCCATCAAGTTTGATTTAGGTCAAGGACATGATTTCCTGAAGAATTGCACAGTTTGGAATTCATCTGATAAAAAGTCAACTGTGCACAAAAGTCAACTTTGACTTTTTGAGATTTTTCACCAAAATGGATTTTTAACCCTAAAATGATGTTAATGTATGATTTGAATCATCATTCATCAAGAAAAATCAAGAAAAGTGAGATAACTTGAAAAAGGGGTAACCATAAAACTTAGAAAATTTTCTAAGTTAAAAATAAAGTGGCAAAGGTACCAACTTTGGAGGACCATAACTCCTAAACCACAAGGCCATTTTTTCTCATCCAAAGATGGATTTGTAGCCCTCATTATCACCTACAAAAACTTCAACTACAAGTCATTCCAATTCATTAAGGATTTTGAGTTATGGAGTGATCAAAGTGGCTGAAAAGTGAAAATGTCACTTTTTCCAACTCTTAGTAAATTTTCACTAAGTCAGATTCTGCCTCACTTTTTGCCAAATGTAGGGGGATTTTTCACTTGGAATAAAAAGAGATCAAAACCAAACTTGTTCAAACAGTTGTTGTATCATGTAAGAGCTTTCTAAAATGGCCAAGAACATTGCCAAATTCAACTTACACCATGAGATATGACATTGGCAAGTTGCCTTGCTAAAATCTGTCAAGGCAAGGCAGAATTTGCAACTTTGGTCGATTTTCCAAAATCAGCCAAATTCAATTGCTCCTACCCACTTGGACACTTCAGAGGATTGAATCTAAAGGGGACAATCACTGAGCCAAGCCTCCAAAGTCCATGGAACAAGAAATAGCATGTTGAACCTAGAATGGCCAAAATAGGGACAAGACTTCAAATTTGGAATGAGGCATTCAATGGAACCATCAAGGTGGCATGGATTGAGCCATTCTCATCTGAAATCAGTCAAGACTTATCCAAGACCAAGGGGACCAAAGCTCTGTGCCCTAACCTCTAGTCAATGGCTAGAGGAGACTTGGATTTTCATTTGCCAACATTGGCCAAACCTACTTACCAGTTGCCATTCACTATTCCTTGCAAAACAAACTTGCTCTACTATAAATAGAGCTCAATTGTGGTCAGTTTGAGTACACCAAAGCCATCTAACAGATGCTTTCATCAAAATCTCTTTCTCTTGGCAAAAATGCCTTTCTTAGCAAGGTAGCTATCGGGTTTTGAGTTTGAGAGCAATTCCAATCAAACCAATCACTCACACACCTCACATACATCACATATGAGCTGATCAAACACTTAGATTACTTCTAAAACATCAATTTCACAAAATCACCAGCTGGTTGCTCAAATTTTTAAACAAGTTGCAGCTGAGGTACCACAAAGTGATCCAGCCAATTTCAATCAAGTCCAACCATCCAAACACAATCCATGGGGTGTAGGGAAGCTGTTCAGATCATCACAACTCATCTGTAACACCTCCAAATCAAAAATCACTTTGAACTTGCTGTCACGACTTGGAGGTAAGCACATACTTGGTCATCTCTCAATCTATGCATATTTCCTCGAACAATAATTTGGCCGTATGTTCATAATCATGCATGAAATGTTTTCCCTCAATTAATTGCATTGTTGAATCGTGTATCAAAAATCCTAGCCTTCATGCAGAAATTAGGGTTCTTGAGGTTTCTTCGTGATTTCTTATTGTATGTTTAATTTAAATGAAATTAAAGTACATAGACATGATCGTGAGGTTGAGACGAGCATAATGATATGTGGATTGCATGATATGATTACGTATTCATGGAGATTGGATAGAAAACGCAAATCTGAGAAACCAAGAACACGCGCGTGTTCTTCAGCTTGTTCTTGGCGCCATTTTTGAATAATTCAAATATTTGAATTTTGTGATTTTGTTTAATTAATTCAAAAATTAATTTCTCTCTGAGTTTTAATGATTTTGAGTTGATTCTTTTTTTAATAATTCACAAAAATGTTAAAATATTTTATTTTCCCAAAAAATCCCAAAAATATTATTTATTTCATATAATTGATATTTTTTGCAAAGAATTAATATTTTGATTGTTTTTGGCATTTTAAATATTTTTTCTACATTGATTTTGCAACTTTTAATGCTTTCTAATTATTTTGTAGGTCAATACTTAATTTTTGTAGCATTAATCCAAGATCACAATTTGTTTTCCATGTGTTAAATAATTTTTGATCATTTTAATTGAATTTTTATTCAATTAAATACATTTTTGAAAACAAATTAGGGTTTTTGGATTAATTCAACCCTCATAAATCATTTTCAAAACTTTTTGGGCCTCTTGAGAGAGTGTAAGACCCATCCCCCCTTGTACAAAAACTTTTTGGGCCTCATTCATTGTATAAGTCCCTCTGTACAAGTAAACGGCCCGATCGTCGCCCGTTTAAAAATAAAAATCATCTGGGCCTCTCCTTGAGCTATAAGACCCATTCAAAACACTTTGGGTCTCTATTAGAGTGTAAGACCCAATTCCCCTTTTAACCAAAACATTTTGGGCCTCACTTATTGTATAAGTCCCTCTGCGTTAAAAGAAAACCTCGGCGCAATCGCCATTTTTAAACGAAAAATCATTTGGGCCTACCCTCGTGTTATAAGCCCCACTCTTTTCTTTAAACCTTTTTGGGCCTCTTGAGAGAGTGTAAGACCCATCCCTTTGTACAGAAAACCATTTTTGGGCCCCAGTCACTTGTATAAGTCCCGCTGTACAAAGTCAAACAGTGCGCTCACTAATAAAACCCTGGGCCTCTCCTTGAGCTGTAAGCCCCAAATCTTTCTTTTTCAAAGCACTTTCTCCTTTGATTTTGAATATACTGTTGTTTTCAATCTTTCTTTGTTGAACAACTAACCAAACAGCATGGAAGCACTACAACCGAGTAAGTGGTTATCGCTTTCATTTACTGCTTTCATATTATAAACTGTATTGTGGGGCTGCTCACTGTAAGTCTCCTTTCATAAACTCATATCTACTGTGTAATAATAGTATAGATATTTCGAGTTTCCCCGGCTACTACGTCTAGAACTAGGTGACGCCGTTTCACTTATTCGTAGAAATAGACGCCTAGATCCCCAATAGGAGCACCAGATACAGTCTTCTCTTCGGATGTCCTCCTTAGGAATCGTCAAGAAGCTCTACTCCCCAAGATGAATGTATTCTCCGTGAATGGCATCTTTGAGTTTCTTCCAAATTCTCGAACTTTCCTGACTTGATTTATTCCTTGTGGATAGCTTGCCTTGAATGTCTCGGGATTTGGGTACCCACTACGGTCATAATCTTGGACCTTAACTAAGGAACCCTCTTTAAAAGCTAGAAGTCGCTGGATAGTAAACCTCGCACGTTTACCAGTGGTTTTTATCTTTAAAAGAGTTATCTCTCCTAATGGAAGGGAGATGATAGACCCACGGGCTTCTTAAAAGCATCGGCCTCCTCTTGGGCATTATTCAAGGACACTACGACTTCTTAGAAGTATTCACAGCCTCCTCTTAGGCTTCGTATAATGATCTCTTCCTCCGGGAATGATAGCCTCCTCTTGGGCTTCGTACAAGGACCCGTCGGCTTCTTAAAAGTTTCCAGCCTCCTCTTGGGCTTCGTACAAATTGTCCCGACGACCTCCTAGAGGTATAGGAACAGAACATAGTCATCCTCATAGAACAGTCCTTTCATAGAGTCTACTACTGTTTCTCGAAGCATAGTACAAAAGATAAAACTCTAGACACGGACAGTCTAGCTTCCTTGAGTCTCAAAGACATTCTCAAGCACCCTTCGTTAAACAGGAAGGAAACCCACAGACTCGGACAGTCTCGACACCCTTTGGATTTCCCGTTTCCTCAAAGAGAAGGAAATATCCCTGACCCTCAAATCAAATCCCTGAGTATAGTGTTACTCATATAAGAACTGATTTTCTCTTTTAAAATCAGTATATTGGATCTGTCACTCAACTGAAACAGTTACAATAGCCTCCATCTCGGGCTTCGTACGAGATACCAAAATTCTCCCCAGTGGAGTCAAACAACCTTTTCGCCTCTCTCTCGGGCTTTGTACAAGACACATAAGAGACTATCTCGTTGAGTCAATCACCCCTTTCGCCTCCATCTCGGGCTTTATACGAGATACAAAAAGGTTCTTATTGAGCCAAACAAGCAACAGCCTCCATCTCGGGCTTCATACGAGATACAAAATCACTCTCTTGTCGAGTATAAAAGATTCTCCGGTTGAGTCAACCCTTTTATCCTCTCTCTCGGGCTTTGTACGGGACACAAAATAGCCTCCTCTTAGGCTTTGTATAAGAAAACCACTAGTTAATTCAATTAACCTTTTAGCATAAAAGTTGTGCCTCGTTCACAGTACACAAACATCAATAACTCCTTTCCCTTCATCTAATCGCTGTAAGCGGCAAGCCTCTGGATCATCTACATCCATGCCACTGTCCCTCTTTTAGCATGAGAAATTCCTAAGGAAAGATGGCATTGCTCTACACTGAGTTAAAGTCTTCTCCTTCAGGTTAAAACCCTTTCTTCGGAAATTATGGCATTGCTCGGATCCGCGTATCCCAGTTAAAGTAATTCTCCTTCTCCCTTCTTTAGAGATGACAAATTCTCTCTAAAGCCGGGTCCTTTCGCTTCACGTCTTGGGCTTTGAACAAGACACAAATAGACCTTTCAGCTTCACATCTTGGGCTTTGAATAAGATACAAACCACCTTTCGCTTCACGTCTTGGGCTTTGAACAAGACACCAAAAACACCCATTTCCTCCCATAGAATAGGAGGAACTACGAACGCTCTGATTTCCCTGTTTCGGTAAACGGGAATACGTAGGCATAAGATTGAAAGAAAAGATCTTAGCGAGCGCAATCAACAAAAAACCCAAATCCCATACCCCATCAATCAAAAGCAGTATTTCAAAAGCATCAGTCCTAACATCCTAATCCTTGTTCCCCGCCAGAAACCTTCTACCCAGGTAAAAAGAAAGAAGCTGTATTGGCGAAAATACAAATAACCAGTACAAAGGCCCCCCACATTGATAGCATCCGTAACCTAACAGACCGCTGTTTAAACTCAGTATGTAAGCAGGGTTAATTGAAGACATCTATTTCCCTTCCTTATTCAGCTCACAATAGGATAAAAAATGAATTGACCTGTAGTTCAAACTCAGACCGCAGAGAGCGACCAGCGCTTAAGAACCGCGTCCAAAATTGGTCGCTACAGAAAAGTGGCGCCCACCGTGGGGCCGGTCTCTGTTTTCCTTTTTTCTTTTCATCACCTGTGTGAATACCACAGATTGGGGCTTCCGCTGGGGAACCCATTTCTGTCAGGAACTTAGGAATCATAGCTTTATAAGTCTAGGATGATTAGGACAAATATATATACTGCTTTTCCTAATTGCTATACGTGTTTATTTTTCTGCTACTGGGAATGCGGGTGATGCCGTATGTGGTGAGAATGAGTATACACTTAAGATAAGTGATGGCGACGGGGTCGACCATCAACCTCAGTGGAGGCTGACCAACGCAACCCATTCACTCTTATAGCCAATGGGCCGGTTGTTAAGTCTGAGAAGCTGAGGAGCCAAACCCTTTTGTAGTACGGAAACTATCGGAAATATTTGTTACGCGATACTACCCTTATTTGAGGCTGGTGATCTATTCTCGGTGAATGGCACTTACTCTAAGATTGCTCTACAACTCGCTGGCGATCCGCTTGTTGTTTTGCTTTCCTGGGAGGAGCTGATGATAATGAGCACAGGTACAAAAATCACCCTAGTATAAACCTTTGGGGATGGGTAAAGCCTTGACTTCATGACAACGACCCTCTGACCCCATGTTTTTTCTATGTTTTTGTGTGCTGCATTCATGCATCCATTTAATAAAACATTAAAACATTCAAAAAACTTCTCTTCTAGTCTCTCTATTTTTCAAATTAAACTAAGACTGTGATTGCAAATATCAGAGAAAAAGATTGCATTAATGGATTTCGGTAGAAGGAGAACTCACCAGTATACCTTCAAGGTTCCAAAATTAGGGGATTTGAGAAAGTTAGCGAGGATAATCGTTAACCCAGAGGCTTTCAGAGCCAGGCACGGTGGTTTGCTACCACTGTTAAGAGTCCATGTGATTAAGGGGATCATGGACGCGCTCATTCAATTCTACGATCCGGTTTATCACTGTTTCACATTCCCGGATTACCAGCTATCACCAACGTTGGAGGAGTATTCTCATCTGACTGATTTACATATCACTGATCGAGCTCCATTTTCTGGACTGGAAGAAATTCCAAAGAATCAGACTATTGCAATAGCAATTCATTTGGACGAGTCTGAGGTCAGGACTCACATGACCACTAAGGGTGGCATCCAAGGTTTGCCAGCCCAGTTCTTGACAAAGAAAGCTCTATACTTCGCTAGTATAGGGAACGAGACTGCTTTTGAAAGCATCTTTGTCTTGCTTACCTACGGGTTATTTTTGTTTCCCAACATCAATAACTTCATCGATATCAACGCCATTAAGGTTTTTCTCATTGGAAACCCTGTGCCGACTTTGCTCGCAGATGCGTATCATTCTGTACACTTAGGAAATTTGTACAGCGGAGGGGAGATCACATGCTGTGTACCTTTGCTCTACAAATGGTTTATCTCTCACTTGCCTAAGTCTGCTGCTTTTTGGGATTGCAAGAGTGTCTCACGTTGGTCGCAGAAGATCATGTCTCTCACCAACTCTGATATAGATTGGTGTAATAGGATTTATGAGGGAATCAGAATCATTGACCGTTGTGGAAACTTCCCCAGCGTACCCCTCATAGGAACTAAAGGAGGAATCAACTATCATCCGATATTGGTTCTTCGTCAATTTGGATACCCGATGAGACACATCCCACTGGATGTTCATCTGGAAGGTCTTTTCTTCAAAGAAGGAGAAAACGACAGAGCACTAAAGATGGAAATAGTGCAAGCTTGGAAACAGGTTCATAAGAAAGGACGAGAGTCTCTGGGAAAACCGGACTGTGTCTCGGTGGAGCCTTATCTCCATTGGGTACAAACTAGAGCTCTCAAGCTAAAGATGGCTTATCCTCGTTACGGAATTCTTCCACCGAGGGCAACTGTCATGTACTTCATGACGGAAACTGAAAAGCTTCGGGTTACTCTCAACAAAGTTCAAAAGGAAAGAAGATCTTGGAAGAACAAGTACCGCACCCTCGACGTAGAGTGTATCCAAATACAGCAATTACTGAAAGAGAAAGATGCTCTGATTGAAATTTTGGAGCAGCATGCTGTAGAGAATCAAGATGACCAAAGGAATTTGCTCGCTCCTTTCACCTGGGCAAGGAATGACAACCCGACAACGGCCCAAGCGCCCCGGTCAAAGAGGAGGACTCGGGACCCATTAGTTTAGGTTTCTGTTTCTGCACTTTGTAATCTACTGTATTTCCATTTCTGTAATCCTTTGGAATTCAATAAAAAGGGGTTTCCCCACTGTTTGATATTTGCAATCTAATTGTCGAAGTTTATTTTGATTAAACCAAAAGAACAATTAATATAATCATTGCATTCATCATTCTCACATCGCGTATTCTTCTTCCCTACGAATCTTACGTTTGTGTCTCGATTCTAGAGTCAAACTGTCTCATTCATATATTACTCGGGCCAATCGTCAGAAAAGGATGGATGGTCTTGAGGAAGAAAACAGAGAGTTGAAAGAAGAGATCGACGCTCTAAGAGAGGATATGAGAAAGCTTTGTAACGACATGCAAGCCATGGCAGAAGCTCAGCTACAAAGAACTGTGATCTCAGAGATCACCTCAACGCCCATCATAGAAAAGTATGATCCTAGGTATCAGATGCCGAAAGATCGTCCTTGGGGCATGCCTGTTAACTATATCCCGGAAGGATATGTTCCGCCGATCACTGAAGATTAGGGAATCGCAACAGAAGCCGCTGGGCCTGAAGGTTACAAACTTCGGGAAAGCGAAGATGCCAGGGGCATACTCAAGACTCCTGAAGGTTACAAACTTCGGGAGGTGCCAAGACTTACTGCCATAGTCACGGTACCACCCCCTGTGGTGCACACTGTCCCGGAAGGACAGATTCCACAGACACCTTCTGGTAAGAAGGAAACTATGTTTGACAAAATGGATGAATTCCAGGAGCAGTTCTTGGAAATGCAGAAAGAGCTGCAAGCCATTCATGGTCAGGATCTATTTGGAAAGGACGCCGCAGACCTCTGCTTGGTCCCTAATGTGAAAGTCCCGCACAAGTTCCAAGTGCCCGACTTTGAAAAATAGAAGGGTAACTCTTGCCCTCAGAGCCATCTGGTGATGTACGCTCGGCGGATGTAAGCTCAGACGGAGAATCAGGACCTGCTGATTCACTACTTCCAGGATAGTTTAACCGGTGCCGCACTCAAATGGTACATGGGTTTAAACCGTACTACGATCAGTACATTCAGAGATCTTGGTACTGCCTTCGTCCAACAATACAAATACAATTTGGACATGGCACCCGACAGAGATCAACTCAGATCAATGTCGCAAAAGGACAAAGAAACCTTTAAGGAGTATGCTCAAAGGTGGCGTGAAATTGCCGCTCAGATTTGTCCACCTCTTGAGGAAAAAGAGATGACAAAGATCTTTTTAAAGACCTTAAGCTCATTTTACTATGACCGAATGATTGCCAGTGCACCCAGTGATTTCACCGAAATGGTCGGCATGGGTGTACGTCTTGAGGAAGCCGTCCGAGAAGGATGTTTGGTAAAAGACACTGGATCGACAAGTGGTACTAAAAAAATATGGTAATGCTATCCCTAAGAAAAAAGAGCAAGATATTGGGAATATCTCTCTCGGAAAGCAAAGGCGACGTTATCAACCAGTAGCAATTGTTACTCCTGCTATCGGCCCCGCGCCTGTTCCTATGTATCAACCTCAGGTTGCGCAGAGCCAACCTGACCAACAAAGGACACAACAGCCTCTTCAGCAGGCTCGTCCTCCATATAACAACAACCGTACAACACGGCCACCAGGATTTGATCCTATACTCGTAACGTACGCAGAACTGTTTCCGTTACTGCTGGCTAAGGGGCACATTCAGACTAAGTCTCCTCTTTCAGTTTCGGAAAATCCAGCTTTTTGGTTTAAGGCGGATCAAACAGGCCCTTATCATCAAGGAGGTTCAGGGCATAACATTGAGACTTGTCTCAATTTCAAATCCGACGTGCAAAAGCTTGTTAGGAGCGGGCTCTTATCTTTCAAAGATACGAATCCTAATGTTCTTACGAACCCGCTGCCTCAACATGAGAAAACTGCAGTCAATCTGATTGAGAAATAGACTAACAATGTCTATCAAATTCACGATGTACTCTTATTGGGGACTAATCTGGTCAAGATACATTGTAGACAGAGTGGATATGGTCATGTGCCACCTCATAATGATCACCAGTGTGATATCTGCTCTAAAGACAACCAAGGATGTTCTGTGGTGCAAGCAGCTCTACAGGAACAAATGGATCTCGGATGGATCCAAGAGCATCGAGTTCGTGGAGTTAACATGGTTTACACGAATTCCAACGTCATTCAAAACCACGATATCCGTGCGATGAATGTCAACTTGGTGGCGATGCACTCAAGGCAAAGCCAGTATCATAATCTGCCGCAGCACGATTACAGTTCATGTCTGATTTGCTCGGTAAACAAACAGGGATGCTCTTTCATACAAGAGGCCCTCCAGCGTCAGATGGATCTTGGATGGATCCAAGACTACCATGATAGGAACTCCTATCAAATCAACATGGTTCAGATCTTTGACATTCGCGTGATGAATACCAACCTGGTAGAGTTACATACTGAGCAGGTCCGACTTGGATTCTTAATATCACATGATTATCAAAACTGTAAAGCGGGTTGCGAAAACGATCGAGGTTGTACCCTTGTCCAGGAGGCACTTCAGCACTTGTTAAATCACTGGTGGATGCCAATCTATATGGACGAAGATACTCAGCAGATTAGTATCAATCACAGGAATCCTACTCGTCGTCAAAGTCAGGATGTCCGATTAATGGAAGGTAACCTAGTGAGGTTACATTGTATTCAAAGTGGGCGTGGCCAGGTGCCACCACACAACTATGACAGTTGCAGTGTCTGTTCGGAAAGTAACCAAGGGTGTTACCTTGTGAGAGCAGCTCTTCAGGGTCAGGTCGATCATGGAGAAATCCGTCCATATCTAGGTTCGGGACCCATCATTTGGTCGCCGAACTACCTTGCCGAGCAAGTTGAGGATGTTGTCACGATCTCTGGTCATCACAGGACCAGGGATGTTTAGGCCATCATCCCTCTACTTGACGAATCTAGAGTTCCCAACCGGGAACGGATCAAGGTTACTTATGATGGTCAGAAAAATCAGAAGGTTCCCATAGTCATCTATCTACCGGGGCCACTACCGTATGAATCAGCTAAGGCAATCCCTTACAAATACGGTGCAACAATAATCGAGAATGGAAAGGAAATTCCATTACCCTCCGTCGTGAATATTGCAGACATCAGTCGTGTAACACGGAGCGGTCGAGTCTTCAACCGAGGGGTTGGAGAATCCAACAAAGAAAAGGAACTTCAGGCAGAAATTCCTGATCCACCAGTCGGTCAATATAGTAATCCCGACTTTTCAAAAGACAAAGATGAGATGCTGAAGGTCATCCAAAAGAGTGAATATAACATTGTTGATCAACTGTTACAGACTCCTTCAAAGATCTCGGTATTATCGCTGTTACTCAGTTCAGAAGCCCACATGGAGGCTCTACAGAAAGTCTTGGAGCAAGCCTTTATGGAACAAGATGTAACAATCAGACAGTTCGATAGTATTGTCTCTAACATCACTTCCTGCAACAATTTGGGATTTAGTAATGATGAATTACCCGAAGGGGATCGTCGTCATAACATGGCGCTCAACATTACAGTCAACTGCCAGGACGATGCTTTAGCCAACGTACTGGTAGACACAGGGTCAGCCCTGAATGTTATGCCGAAGTCCACTTAGATGCAATTATCATTCAAGGGCCCTCCGATGAGAACCAGCGAGGTCGTCGTCAAAGCATTCGACGGATCCAGAAAAGCGGTTATCGGCGAAGTTGATCTTCCCATAACTATTGGTCCTCACACTTTCCAAATCACTTTCCAGGTCATGGACATCCGGGCAACATACAGTTGTTTATTAGGAAGACCTTGGATACATCAGGCTGGAGCGGTTACTTCAACCCTCCACCAAAAGCTAAAGTTCGTCAAGAACGATCAACTTGTCACGGTTTGTGGGGAACAAGCCTTGCTTGTGAGCAACTTATCATCATCTACTTGTGTGGAACCCGAGGAGGTTATTGGAACGCAGTTCCAAGCACTATCTGTGAGCAAGGACAATCAGTTCAAAGAAGGAACTTCAATTTCTTCATACAACGATGCTATCAAAGCGTCGAGAGTACCGATACAAAAGGATGGGGACGAATTGTCATTCCTAATGACAATAAAACAAAGAAGGGTCTTGGTTTTTCTGCGACCTGTACCCAGACAGCCGCCAACGATAAAAGTCTTCATCCCCTTCAAAACTTCTTCCACAGTGGAGGTTTTCTTCACCCAGTGTCTCAAACAGTTCATGCTATCAATGAGGAAGATCCCTCTGACACAGATGAAGAATGGAAGTCCTATCTTAATGAGGACGGTTATATGTCTCAGGAAGAGGTGCCTATGCCTTTTTACTTTCCTACAGAAAGTCCGAGATTTATACCAAGATCAGATGTCGAAATGATCTACGGGGATTGTGATCCGGAAGGATGCCGTGCTCCGCCAAATTCATTAGAGGAAGACACTCTGATGAAAGACAACTTTGACCACAATTACTATGGCCCGATGGATGGCCTGCCAATGTGGCAGCCTTACCCAGGAAACTTGGGGCAAGAAAGTCAGCCGAGTAATGAAACTCAGCTGAGCATCATTGAACAGAATACCTGTGTCCCCACCATGTCATGGGATCAACACTCAGGTCATTCAGAAACTACTCAACATGAAGATGAATTCGCAACATTCGCAGGACTAGAATTCATCAACTATGCTTTTCCCGAGGTCAACGTCATCGAGAAAGATGACTCCTCCAGTTCCAAAGAAGTTTGGGACACTCTGGGACAACCAAGTGGAAAATACGACTATATGGTCAAGTACACTGCCCCCGAAAGCTTTCGTATCATGCTCGAAGATATCCAGTCAACTGGATGAGGAGATACAGCTGAGAGTACCAATGCTATGCAAAATGCAACAGAGGAATCCTCCTACGACAATTCTGCTTGGGAGACAGATTCCAATGATCCTGCTCCACCAGAAATCAGCGTCATTTCTGAAGACAAATCAAGGAAGGTGCCAGATTTTGTGATTCACCGAGGAGTTCGCCGCCAATGGGTCGCTGTCGAGGTTCCGAAGGTCGTTCGTCAGTCAAAGTAATTGCCATCTTTAACCTTTCACCCTGCCCAGGTGAAATGGATATTTTGATAGGGCTCGCTTTCTGTAAATTTCCCTCTTCGCTTTGCCCAAAGCGACAGAGTTTTGTTTTATAGGGCTGTAGTTTCAGGAGTCGACTTGTTCATTAATAAAATAACTTCGTTCTGTAATTTCCGCATTAATTGCTGTTTTCTCTTTTTGCTTTTTCAGAAAATGGTAATCCTAAAAAACATTCAATAATAAAAACAAGCAGTAAAATCAAAACACTGCACACACTTACATTTTCTCTATCTCTTCTAAACACGAATCATCACGTCATGCAGATTGCTTGTTTTATACCCCGTTGAAACATACGATCCGATGCCTTCTTCCAACTTTGAGTTCCCGGTATTCGAGGCTGAAGAAGAAAAGGACGACCAAATTCCAGAAGAGATCTCCCGACTACTCAGACAAGAGGAAAGGTCCATCGAACCTCACAAAGAGCCGTTGGAAACGGTAAACTTGGATTCAGAAAAAGAGAGAAAAGAAATCAGGATCGGAGCATTGCTCAGTCCAACTGCCAGAGAGGGTTTGATAAAGCTTCTCAAAGAATTCCCTGATGTGTTCGCTTGGTCCTATCAGGATATGCCAGGGTTGGATACCAGCATCGTGGAACATCATTTACCGTTAAGATCGGAATGTCCGCCAGTAAAGCAAAGGTTGAGACGGACTCACCCGGACATGGCCATCAAAATCAAGGAGGAGGTACAGAAACAGATCGACGCGGGTTTCCTTGCTACATATGAATATCCTCAATGGTTAGCCAACATCGTACCCGTTCCCAAAAAGGACGGGAGGTTCAGAATGTGTGTTGATTACAGAGATCTGAACAAGGCGAGTCCAAAGGACGACTTTCCTTTACCACACATTGACATGTTGGTTGACAGTACAGTAAAGTTCAAAGTTTTCTCCTTCATGGATGGATTCTCGGGCTATAACCAAATCAAGATGGCGCCAAAAGACATGGAGAAAACTTCGTTCATTACCCCATGGGGTACCTTTTGTTACAAGGTAATGCCGTTCGGTTTGAAGAACGCTGGGGCAACCTATCAAAGGGCCATGACTACTCTGTTTCATGACATGATACACAAAGAAATCGAGGTATATGTCGATGATTTGATTGCAAAATCAAGAATAGAGGATGAGCACGTTGAACATCTGTCAAAATTGTTCGAACGTCTAAGAAAATTCAAGCTCCGCTTGAATCCCAACAAGTGCACCTTTGGTGTCCGTTCGGGGAAACTACTAGGGTTCATCGTCAGCCAGAAAGGAATTGAAGTTGATCCTGACAAGGTCAAGGCCATTCAAGAAATGCCTTCTCCGAAAACTGAAAAACAAGTCAGAGGATTCCTGGGACGTTTGAACTACATCTCCAGATTCATATTCCTTATGACCGCGACGTGTGCACCGATTTTCAAATTACTCAAAAAGAACCAGGATTGCATTTGGTCAGAAGATTGCCAAACCGCCTTCGACAGTATCAAGGAATATCTGTTGAATCCTCCGATTCTATCACCTCCAGTGGAAGGAAGACCACTGATCATTTACCTCACAGTCCTAGAGGACTCAATGGGATGTGTACTTGGCCAACAAGACAAAACTAAAAGGAAAGAGTCTGCCATTTACTATCTAAGCAAGAAATTCACCGACTGCGAGACTCGGTACACAATACTTGAGAAAAATTGTTGCGCTTTGGCTTGGGCAGCCAAACGTCTTCGCCAGTACATGATTCGTCATACTACTTGGTTGGTCTCCGAAATGGATCCAATCAAGTACGTTTTCGAAAAACCTGCTCTCACGGGAAGGATTGCCCATTGGCAGATGTTACTATCAGAATATGACATAGAGTTCCACGCTCAAAAAGCCGTTAAGGGAAGTATTTTAGCCAATCATTTGGCTCATCAACCGATTGACGATCAAGAATCAATCGGGTTTGACTTCCCAGACGAAGATGTCATGTATCTAAAGATGAAAGATTGCGATGAACCGCTACCCAGTGAAGGGCCAGAACCAGGTTCCCAGTGGGGACTTATCTTTGACGGAGCAGTCAATCATTATGGAAACGGAATTGGGGCAATCATTGTTACCCCTCAGGGTTCCCACATTCCTTTCACTGCCAGACTTACGTTCAAATGTACGAACAACGAGGCCGAATACGAAGCATGTATCATGGGTCTCGAAGAAGCGATTGATTTAAGGATCAAAAACTTGGACGTATACGGCGACTCAGCCCTGGTTATTAACCAGATAAAAGGAGATTGGAACACATACCAATCAGGATTGATTCCTTACAAAGACTATGCAAGGAGGTTGTTACCCTTCTTCAATAGAGTCGATTTTCATCACATCCCTCGTGATGAGAATCACATGGCTGATGCATTAGCCACTCTCTCTTCCATGATTAGTGTAGGTCAATGGAATGACATACCTAAGATTGACATAATGCGCCTTGAACGGCCCGCTTACATCTTCGCGATTGAAGCAGTCATAGACGACAGACCTTGGTATCACGATATCAAATGCTTCCTTCAGAAACAAGAGTACCCATCTGGGGCACTCAGAAAAGATAGGAAAACCCTCAGAAGATTGGCTGGAAACTTCTTCTTGAGCGGTGACACTCTTTATAAGAGAAATTTTGACATGGTCTTGCTCCGATGCGTCGACAGACCAGAAGCAGACATGCTTATGAAACAAATTCATGAAGGATCCTTTGACACTCATGCCAACGGACACACAATGGCGAGAAAAATTCTCAGGGCCGGGTATTATTGGTTGACCATGGAATCCAACTGCTACAAGTACATGAGGAGGTGTCACAAGTGTCAGGTATACTCCGACAAAATTCATGTACCGCCATCACATCTCAAAGTTCTTTCTTCCCCGTGGCCTTTTTCCATATGGGGAATCAATATGATTGGTATGATTGAGCCCAAGGCTTCAAACGGACATCGGTTCATCCTGGTAGCCATTGACTATTTCACCAAGTGGGTCGAAGCAGCGTCATTCGCCAATGTAACCCGACAAGTGGTGGTCCGATTTATCAAAAACAATATCATCTGCCGTTATGGTGTTCCAAGCGAGATCATTACTGATAATGGATCTAACTTGAACAATAAGATGATGAAAGAGTTGTGCACAGAGTTCAAGATCGAACACCATAACTCATCTCCCTACCGACCCAAGATGAACGGAGCGGTAGAAGCGGCTAACAAGAATATCAAGAAGATTGTTCAAAAGATGGTTGTAACCTATAAAGATTGGCACGAAATGCTACCCTTTCCTCTTCATGGTTATCGCACATCTGTCTGTACTTCAACAGGGGCAACCCCTTTCTCTCTAGTATATGGCATGGAGGCAGTTCTCCCCATAGAAGTAGAGATCCCATCAATCCGGGTATTGATGGAAGCTAAGCTCACCGAAGCTGAAAGGTGTCAAAGTCGACACGACGAACTGAACCTGATCGAAGAGAAGCGAATCACGGCACTATGCCACGGTCAGTTGTATCAACAGAGAATGAAGAGGGCGTTCGACAAAAAGGTCCGACCTCGTGTCTTCAGGAAAGGAGACCTTGTGCTCAAGAAGATACAATCATTTCTCACTGATTCTCGGGGAAAATGGACCCCAAATTATGACGGCCCCTATGTGGTCACGAAAGCTTTCTCAGGCGGCGCCTTGAGACTTGCAACCATGGACGGAGAAGAATTTTCCTACCCCACGAATGTTGATGTAGTCAAGAAATACTTCGCCTAAAACAAAAAAAAAAAAAAACGTCTCGGTGGATTGAAAACCCGAAAGGGCGGTCCAGGTAAAAGTTAGAGACATGGAAAAAATCATCCCGATGGATTGGAAATCTCATAGTACAATCCAGGCAAAAGTTAGGGATAATGGCAAGTAACTATGTTCAACAGAGGCAAGTCCCTCAGCAGCAGTTGCATCATCTATCGAAGGAAATCTCCAGTCAAAGGTCATCTTCGACGGAAGCTCAGGATGTCCCGAATTCAAAGTTGGTAGAAGGATAGTGGTCGTTATGTTTCAACGTAGCCCTTTTCCCTGTAAATTACCATTTTCTAACTTTGTATATACTCTTTAGAATCACGCGTTTGGCTGATCTCCATCGTATCAATAAAATTTGAGCCCTTGTGCTTTTGTTTGTAATTCTTTACTTGTTTTAGCTTTACAGAACGACGTTGTTTAAACTTAATCTGCGATTCTTGAAATAAAACAAAAGATAAATTTACTTGTTAAACTTTTTCTGCTTTTAAATTAAAGATGGCATTTCTTTTGACTGTTGAACATCAGAAGAACATCGATCGCTTCTCCCGAAGTAAGCGGACTTCAAAGTGCAGAATCAAAGTACTCCTTCTAAGCCAGTATGCCTGAATGAAGGGATCAACTGTGTCAGAGACCTTGTTTCGTCTGACACGCCTCGGCCGAGTTCTCATCTCCTAAGCCCGATCAATATAGCTCCCAACGGGACTATCTCTCCTAAGCAAGGTGGAATTGCTATTTTGAACCAACGGTACTTCTTCGCCCCGCGATGGCCGAGTATCCAATTGTGTTCATCCATTAGTCTGTATGTCGCGTCTGTTTTGTCAGCATATACATACGTACTTCATGCATTTTTTATTTGCATTTAAATTTCATATTGCATCATTATCACTCTAGTCGGTCTTGTCCCCTAGTGATAAACAGTTTTCTCAATCGAGTTTGTCAGTTCTTTCCTCGTCAGGAAGTGTTGCGTCTGCACAATCTCGTTTCCAGTGAATCTCTAAGATCAGAGTCAGCAATTGGCCATTTTGATAACTTGAACCTCTGAATGACCAGAGAAACCTTCAACAGATGTCACTCTTTGCCATCAAAGATGATATCCTTGCTTTCCCGGATTAAGGAAAATCCACAGAGAAAGCCTCGTGATCAGAGATTTGGCAGCACGCCAGTTTTGCTCCGAAAAAACCACTGATGAAAAGGTCATCGGTACCTCAAAATTGGATCCCATCATATGGCATTTCTCTGGGAAGATCCCCAAGAAAAGTATGGTGTAATATCCCCAATCAGAAGCAGTTTCTCAAGAAACTCGCTTTCCCCAGTAGAAACAAATGGCGTCTCCAACGGAGAAGTTTGTACAACTCTACAACTCAGACGACTGGGTTCCCCAGCAAGTCTGACATCGAAACTTTTTCCACTCAAATGGCATCTCCCCAGGAAAATTCGGCGAGAAGTTTGAGGAAAACCGCTACTAATAGCGTCCCTTGTCAATAAAGTTTATTGACAAAAGAAACTTAGACCAGTTCCTTGGTAGAAAACCAGGATCGAGGGGAAGTTTATATCAGAAACTAAGACCAGTTCCTTGGTAGGAAACCAGGATCGAGGGGAGGTTTATTTCAAAAGAAACTAAGACCAGTTCCTTGGTAGGAAACCAGGATCGAGGGGAAGTTTATTTCAAAAGAAACTAAGACCAGTTCCTTGGTTGGAGACCAGGATCGAGGGAAAGTTTAAATCAGAAACTAAGACCAGTTCCTTGGTAGGAGACCAGGATCGAGGGGGAGTTTACCTTTTCTAAGCATCATTGCTCAGCAAAAGAAGATGAATGCGATCCGCCATTCATAGACACCATCAAAATTTTGGGTATTCCGATATTTAATCCTCTTGCACCCCGAATGCCGGAATCCCTTCGTCATTCACACCTTCGGGTCCAAGAAGATTAAATAGGGGCATCTGTAATACCCCAAATTTTGACGACTTAGATTTCCCATCATTGTGAAAATCATCATCACAATATGGATGAACCATCATGCTTCATCAGTCTCCCCAAAGATGGGTGAGCATCCAATACAATCAAAATTAGGGTTTCAAGCCCTCTCTGAGTGCTTAGACAAAGGATCAATCAAGAAATGACTTGATTTTCAACTTGTCTAAATCTCTGAAACATCCACAATGGATCAAAAAGGACTCCCACTTCAAGGATTAAGCACAAGGCTGCTCCCTTTTAGGTGGATCAAGTCTCAAGATCGACAATGTCACCAAATTAGGGTTTTGGTCGACCAGGGCCTCCAGATGGAAATTTTCATCTGGGCACAAGGCAATGATCCAAAACATAACCTAATATACTTCATGGAACCTCATGAACCCATGCATCAAGTCAATTTTGCCTCAGGGGATGCATTCATCAAAAATCAGGAATTAGGGTTTCTTGACCTAATTCACCCCTATGTTGACTTTTGGGACAAACCATGAGCCAAGACCTCAAGAGATGATTTGAGGGTCTCTAATATACCATATTGGTCCATTTGGAACAATGGATTAATCCAAGAAGTTTGAGCAACAAGTCTCAATTTCATCTGCACCACAATTAGGGTTTTAAGGGAAAAGTCAACTGTAACTTTGACTTTTGACCAGGACATGCTCCCAAACCCTAATACATGATTGAATATACCCTATGACACCCATGGAACATGCCCATCAAGTTTGATTTAGGTCAAGGACATGATTTCCTGAAGAATTGCACAGTTTGGAATTCATCTGATAAAAAGTCAACTGTGCACAAAAGTCAACTTTGACTTTTTGAGATTTTTCACCAAAATGGATTTTTAACCCTAAAATGATGTTAATGTATGATTTGAATCATCATTCATCAAGAAAAATCAAGAAAAGTGAGATAACTTGAAAAAGGGGTAACCATAAAACTTAGAAATTTTTCTAAGTTAAAAATAAAGTGGCAAAGGTACCAACTTTGGAGGACCATAACTCCTAAACCACAAGGCCATTTTTTCTCATCCAAAGATGGATTTGTAGCCCTCATTATCACCTACAAAAACTTCAACTACAAGTCATTCCAATTCATTAAGGATTTTGAGTTATGGAGTGATCAAAGTGGCTGAAAAGTGAAAATGTCACTTTTTCCAACTCTTAGTGAAATTTTCACTAAGTCAGATTCTGCCTCACTTTTTGCCAAATGTAGGGGGATTTTTCACTTGGAATCAAAAGAGATCAAAACCAAACTTGTTCAAACAGTTGTTGTATCATGTAAGAGCTTTCTAAAATGGCCAAGAACATTGCCAAATTCAACTTACACCATGAGATATGACATTGGCAAGTTGCCTTGCTAAAATCTGTCAAGGCAAGGCAGAATTTGCAACTTTGGTCGATTTGCCAAAATCAGCCAAATTCAATTGCTCCTACCCACTTGGACACCTCAGAGGATTGAATCTAAAGGGGACAATCACTGAACCAAGCCTCCAAAGTCCATGGAACAAGAAATAGCATGTTGAACCTAGAATGGCCAAAATAGGGACAAGACTTCAAATTTGGAATGAGGCATTCAATGGAACCATCAAGGTGGCATGGACTGAGCCATTCTCATCTGAAATCAGTCAAGACTTATCCAAGACCAAGGGGACCAAAGCTCTGTGCCCTAACCTCTAGTCAATGGCTAGAGGAGACTTGGATTTTCATTTGCCAACATTGGCCAAACCTACTTACCAGCTGCCATTCACTATTCCTTGCAAAAAAAACTTGCTCTACTATAAATAGAGCTCAATTGTGGTCATTTTGAGTGCACCAAAGCCATCTAACAGATGCTTTCATCAAAATCTCTTTCTCTTGGCAAAAATGCCTTTCTTAGCAAGGTAGCTATCGGGTTTTGAGTTTGAGAGCAATTCCAATCAAACCAATCACTCACACACCTCACATACATCACATATGAGCTGATCAAACACTTAGATTACTTCTGAAACATCAATTTCACAAAATCACCAGCTGGTTGCTCAAATTTTCAAACAAGTTGCAGCTGAGGTACCACAAAGTGATCCAGCCAATTTCAATCAAGTCCAACCATCCAAACACAATCCATGGGGTGTAGGGAAGCTGTTCAGATCATCACAACTCATCTGTAACACCTTCCAAATCAAAAATCACTTTGAACTTGCTGTCACGACTTGGAGGTAAGCACATACTTGGTCATCTCTCAATCTATGCATATTTCCTCGCACAATAATTTGGCCGTATGTTCATAATCATGCATGGAATGTTTTCCCTCAATTAATTGCATTGTTTGAATCGTGTATCAAAAATCCTAGCCTTCATGCAGAAATTAGGGTTCTTGAGGTTTCTTCGTGATTTCTTGTTGTATGTTTAATTTAAATGAAATTAAAGTACATAGACATGATCGTGAGGTTGAGACGAGCATAATGATATGTGGATTGCATGATATGATTACGTATTCATGGAGATTGGATAGAAAACGCAAATCTGAGAAACCAAGAACACGCGCGTGTTCTTCAGCTTGTTCTTGGCGCCATTTTTGAATAATTCAAATATTTGAATTTTGTGATTTTGTTTAATTGATTCAAAAATTAATTTCTCTCTGAGTTTTAATGATTTTGAGTTGATTCTTTTTTTAATAATTCACGAAAATGTTAAAATATTTTATTTTCCCAAAAAATCCCAAAAATATTATTTATTTCATATAATTGATATTTTTTGCAAAGAATTAATATTTTGATTGTTTTTGGCATTTTAAATATTTTTCTACATTGATTTTGCAACTTTTAATGCTTTCTAATTATTTTGTAGGTCAATACTTAATTTTTGTAGCATTAATCCAAGATCACAATTTGTTTTCCATGTGTTAAACAATTTTTGATCATTGTAATTGAATTTTTATTCAATTAAATACATTTTTGAAAACAAATTAGGGTTTTTGGATTAATTCAACCCTCATAAATCATTTTCAAAACTTTTTCGGCCTCTTGAGAGAGTGTAAGACCCATCCCCCCTTGTACAAAAACTTTTTGGGCCTCATTCATTGTATAAGTCCCTCTGTACAAGTAAACGGCGCGATCGTCGCCCGTTTAAAAATAAAAATCATCTGGGCCTCTCCTTGAGCTATAAGACCCATTCAAAACACTTTGGGCCTCTATTAGAGTGTAAAACCCAATCCCCCTTTTAACCAAAACATTTTGGGCCTCACTTATTGTATAAGTCCCTCTGCGTTAAAAGAAAACCTCGGCGCGATCGCCATTTTTAAACGAAAAATCATTTGGGCCTACCCTCGTGTTATAAGCCCCACTCTTTTCTTTAAACCTTTTTGGGCCTCTTGAGAGAGTGTAAGACCCATCCCTTTGTACAGAAAACCATTTTTGGGCCCCAGTCACTTGTATAAGTCCCGCTGTACAAAGTCAAACAGTGCGCTCACTGATAAAACCCTGGGCCTCTCCTTGAGCTGTAAGCCCCAAATCTTTCTTTTTCAAAGCACTTTCTCCTTTGATTTTGAATATACTGTTGTTTTCAATCTTTCTTTGTTGAACAACTAACCAAACAGCATGGAAGCACTACAACCGAGTAAGTGGTTATCGCTTTCATTTACTGCTTTCATATTATAAATTGTATTGTGGGGCTGCTCACTGTATGTCTCCTTTCATAAACTCATATCTACTGTGTAATAATAGTATAGATATTTCGAGTTTCCCCGGCTACTACGTCTAGAACTAGGTGGCGCCGTTTCACTTATTCGTAGAAATAGACGCCTAGATCCCCAATAGGAGCACCAGATACAGTCTTCTCTTCGGCTGTCCTCCTTAGGAATAGTCAAGAAGCTCTACTCCCCAAGATGAATGTATTCTCCGTGAATGGCATCTTTGAGTTTCTTCCAAATTCTCGAACTTTCCTGACTTGATCTATTCCTTGTGGATAGCTTGCCTTGAATGTCTTGGGATTTGGGTACCCACTACGGTCATAATCTTGGACCTTAACTAAGGAACCCTCTTTAAAAGCTAGAAGTCACTGGATAGTAAACCTCGCACGTTTACCAGTGGTTTTTATCTTTAAAAGAGTTATCTCTCCTAATGGAAGGGAGATTATAGACCCACGGGTTTCTTAAAAGCATCGGCCTCCTCTTGGGCATTATTCAAGGACACTACGGCTTCTTAGAAGTATTCACAGCCTCCTCTTAGGCTTCGTATAATGATCTCTTCCTCCGGGAATGATAGCCTCCTCTTGGGCTTCGTACAAATTGTCCCGACGACCTCCTAGAGGTATAGGAACAGAACATAGTCATCCTCATAGAACAGTCCTTTCATAGAGTCTACTACTGTTTCTCGAAGCATAGTACAAAAGATAAAACTCTAGACACGGACAGTCTAACTTCCTTGAGTCTCAAAGACATTCTCAAGCACCCTTCGTTAAACAGGAAGGAAACCCACAGACTCGGACAGTCTCGACACCCTTTGGATTTCCCGTTTCCTCAAAGAGAAGGAAATATCCCTGACCCTCAAATCAAATCCCTGAGTACAGTGTTACTCATATAAGAACTGATTTTCTCTTTTAAAATCAGTATATTGGATCTGTCACTCAACTGAAACAGTTACAATAGCCTCCATCTCGGGCTTCGTACGAGATACCAAAATTCTCCCCAGTGGTGTCAAACAACCTTTTCGCCTCTCTCTCGGGCTTTGTACGAGACACATAAGAGACTCTCTCGTTGAGTCAATCACGCCTTTCGCCTCCATCTCGGGCTTTATACGAGATACAAAAAGGTTCTTATTGAGCCAAACAAGCAACAGCCTCCATCTTGGGCTTCATACGAGATACAAAATCACTCTCTTGTTGAGTATAAAAGATTCTCCGGTTGAGTCAACCCTTTTAGCCTCTCTCTCGGGCTTTGTACGGGACACAAAATAGCCTCCTCTTAGGCTTTGTATAAGAAAACCACTGGTTAATTCAATTAACCTTTTAACATCAAAGCTGTGCCTCGTTCACAGTATACAAACATCAACAACTCCTTTCCCTTCATCTAATCGCTGTAAGCGGCAAGCCTCTGGATCATCTACATCCATGCCACTGTCCCTCTTTTAGCATGAGAAATTCCTAAGGAAAGATGGCATTGCTTTACACTGAGTTAAAGTCTTCTCCTTCAGGTTAAAACCCTTTCTTCGGAAATTATGGCATTGCTCGGATCCGCGTATCCCATTTAAAGTAATTCTCCTTCTCCCTTCTTTAGAGATGACAAATTCTCTCTAAAGCCGGGTCCTTTCGCTTCACGTCTTGGGCTTTGAACAAGACACAAATAGACCTTTCAGCTTCACATCTTGGGCTTTGAACAAGATACAAACCACCTTTCGCTTCACGTCTTGGGCTTTGAACAAGACACCAAAAACACCCATTTCCTCCCATAGAATAGGAGAAACTACGAACGCTCTGATTTCCCTGTTTCGGTAAACGGGAATACGTAGGCATAAGATCGAAAGAAAAGATCTTAGCGAGCGCAATCAACAAAAAACCCAAATCCCATACCTCCATCAATCAAAAGTAGTATTTCAAAAGCATCAGTCCTAACATCCTAATCCTTGTTCCCCGCCAGAAACCTTCTGCCCAGGTAAAAAGAAAGAAGTTGTATTGGCGAAAATACAAATAACCAGTACAAAGGCCCCCCACATTGATAGCATCCGTAACCTAACCGACCGCTGTTTAAACTCAGTATGCAAGCAGGGTTAATTGGAGACATCTATTTCCCTTCCTTATTCAGCTCACAATAGGATAAAAAATGAATCGACCTGTAGTTCAAACTCAGACCGCAGAGAGCGACCAGCGCTTAAGAACCGCGTCCAAAATCGCTCGCTACACACACAACCCATTGAGTCCTCTAGGACTGTGAGGTAAATGATCAGTGATCTTCCTTCGACTGGAGGTGATAGAATCAGAGGATTCAACAGGTATTCCTTAATACTGTCGAAGGCAGTTTGGCAGTCTTCTGACCAAATGCAATCCTGGTTCTTTTTGAGTAATTTGAAGATCGGCGCGCATATGGCGGTCATAAGGAATATGAATCTGGAGATGTAGTTCAAACGTCCCAAGAATCCTCTGATTTGTTTTTCAGTTTTCGGCGAAGGCATTTCTTGAATGGCCTTGACCTTGTCAGGATCAACCTCAATTCCTTTCTGGCTGACGATGAACCCTAGTAGTTTCCCTGAACGGACACCGAAGGTGCACTTGTTGGGATTCAAGCAGAGCTTGAATTTTCTTAGACGTTCGAACAATTTTGACAGATGTTCAACGTGCTCACTCTCTGTTTTTGATTTTGCAATCATATCATCGACATATACCTCGATTTCCTTATGTATCATGTCATGAAACAGAGTAGTCATGGCCCTTTGATAGGTTGCCCCAGCATTCTTCAAACCGAACGACATTACCTTGTAACAAAAGGTGCCCCATGGGGTAATGAACGAAGTTTTCTCCATGTCTTTTGGCGCCATTTTGATCTGGTTATAGCCCGAGAATCCATCCATGAAGGAAAAAACTTTGAACTTTGTTGTGCTGTCTACCAGCATGTCAATGTGCGGTAAAGGAAAGTTGTCCTTTGGACTAGCCTTGTTCAAATCTCGGTAGTCGACACACATTCTGACCTTTCCGTCCTTTTTCGGAACAGGTACGATGTTGGCTAACCATTGAGGATATTCAGACGTAGCGAGGAAACCCGCGTCAATCTGTTTCTGTACTTCCTCCTTGATTTTGATGGCCATGTACGAGTGAGTGCGTCTCAACCTTTGCTTTACTGGCGGACACTCCGATCTCAACGGTAAGTGATGTTCCACGATGCGGGTATCCAACCCTGGCATATCCTGATAGGACCAAGCGAATACATCGGGGAATTCTTTGAGAAGCTTTATCAAACCCTCTCTGGCAGTTGGACTGAGCAGTGCCCCAATACTGATTTCTTTTCTCTCTTGCTCTGAACCCAAATTTACCGTTTCCAACGGCTCTTTGTGAGGTTCAATGGACCTTTCCTCTTGTCTGAGTAATCGGGAGATCTCTTCTGGAATTTCGTTGTCATTTTCTTCTTCAGCCTCAAATACCGGGAACTCAAAGTTGGGAGAAGGCATTGGATCGTATGTTTCAACGGGGTTTAAAACAAGCAATCTGCATGACGTGATGATTCGTGTTTAGAAGAGATAGAGAAAATGCAAGTGTGTGCAGTGTATTTATTTTACTGCTTGTCTTTATTTGAAATGTTTTTTAGGATTACCATTTTCTGAAAAAGCAAAAAGAGAAAACAACAATTAATGCGGAAATTACAGAACGACGTTATTTTATTAATGAACAAGTCGATCCTTGAAATTACAGCCCTATAAAACAAAACTCTGTCGCTTCGGGCAAAGCGAAGAGGGAAATTTACAGAAAACGAGCCCTATCAAAACATCCGTTTCACCTGGGCAGGGTGAAAGGTTAAAGATGGCAATTACTTTAACTGATGAACGACCTTCGGAACCTCGATGGCAACCCATTGGCGGAGAAATCCTCGGTGAATCACAAAGTCTAGTACCTTCCTTGATTTGTCTTCAGAAATAACGCTGATTTCTGGTGAAGCAGGTTCATTGGAATCTGTCTCCCAGGAAGAGTTGTCGTAGGAGAATTCCTCTATTGCATTTTGCATAGCATTTCTGCTCTCAGCTGTATCTCCCCATCCAGTAGGCTGGATATCTTTGAGCCTAATACGAGAGCTTCCGGGAGCGGTGTACTTGACCATATAGTCGTATTTTCCACTCGGTTGTCCCAAGGTGTCCCACACTTCTTTCGAACTGGAGGAGTCATTTCTCTCGATGACGTTGACCTCGGGAAAAGCATAGTTGATGAATTCAAGTCCTGCAAACGTTGCAAATTCATCTTCATGTTGAGTAGTTTCTGAATGACCTGAGTGTTGCTCCCATGACATGGTGGGGACACAGGTATTCCGTTCAATGATGGTCAGCTGATTTTCATTGTTCGGCTGACCCTCTTGCCCCAAGTTTCCTGGGTAAGGCTGCCACATTGGCAGACCATCCATTGGGCCATAGTAATTGTAGTCAAAGTTGTCTTTCATCAGAGTGTCCTCCTCTAATGAATTTGGCGGAGCACGACATCCTTCCGGATCACAATCTCCATATATCATTTCGACGTCTGACCTTGGTATAAATCTCAGACTCTGTACGGGATAGCAAAATGGTATAGGCACCTCTTCCTGAGACATATAACCGTCCTCATTCAAATAGGACTTCCATTCTTCATCCGTGTCAGAGGGATCTTCCTCATTGATAGCATGAACCGCTTGAGACACTGGGTGAAGGAAACCTCCACCATGGAAGAAGTTTTGAAGGGGATGAAGACTTTCATCGTTCGCAGCTGTCTGGGTACAGGTTGCAGAAAAACCAAGACCCTTCTTTGTTTTATTGTCAGTGGGAATGACAAGATGTCCCCATCCTGTTGTATTGGTACTCTCGACCGCTTTGATAACATCTTTGTATGAGGAAATCGAGGTTCCTCCTTGGGATTGATTGTCCTTGCTCACCGACAATGCTTGGAACTGAGTTCCAATAACCTCCTCGGGTTTTATACCAGTAGATGATGACAAGTTGCTTACAAGCAAGGCTTGTTCCCCACAAACCGTGACAAGTTGATCGTTCTTGACGAACTTTAGCTTTTGGTGGAGGGTCGAAGTGACCGCTCCAGCCTGATGTATCAAAGGTCTTCCTAATAAACAACTGTATGTTGCCCGGATATCCATGACCTGGAAAGTGACTTGGAAAGTGTGAGGACCGATAGTTATGGGAAGATCAACTTCGCCGATAACTGTTTTTCTGGATCCGTCGAACGCTTTGACGACGACCTCGCTGATTCTCATCAGAGGGCCTTTGAATGATAATTGCATCAAAGTGGACTTCGGCATAACATTCAGGGCTGACCCTGTGTCTACCAGTACGCTGGCTAAAGCATCGTCCTGGCAGTTAACTGTGATATTGAGTGCCATGTTATGACGGCGACCCTCTTCGGGTAACTCCTCATCACTAAATCCCAAGTTGTTGCAGGAAGTGATGTTAGAGACAATACTATCGAACTGTCTGATTGTTACATCCTGTTCCACAAAGTCCTGCTCCAAGACTTTCGGTAGAGCCTCCCTGTGCGCTTCTGAACTAAGTAACAGTGATAACACCGAGATCTTTGAAGGAGTCTGTAACAGCTGATCAACAATGTTGTATTCACTCCTTTGGATGAGCTTCAGCACCTCATCATCATTTTTCTAAAGGTCGGGATTACTGGATTGACCGACTGATAGATCGGGAGCTTCTGTCTGAAGTTCCTTTTCCTTGTTAAGTTCCCCAACCCCTCGGTTGAAGATTCTACCACTCCGTGTTACTCGACTGATGTCTGCAATGTTCACAACGGAGGGTAATGGAATTTCATTTCCATTTTCAATTATTGTTGCACCGTATTTGTAAGGGATCACCTTAGCTGATTCATACGGTAGCGGTCCTGGTAGATAGATTACTACAGGAGCCTTCTGATTTTTTTGACCATCGTAAGCAATCTCAATTCGTTCCCAGTTGGGAACCTTAGACTCATCAAGTAGAGGGATGATGGCAAAAATATCCCTGGTCCTGTGATGACCAGAGATTGGGACAACATCCTCGACTTGATCGGCAAGGTAGTTTGGCGTCCAGTTGATGGGTCCAGAACCCGGATATGGACGAATTTCTCCACGATCGACCTGACCCTGAAGAGCTGCTCTTACAAGGTAACACCCTTGGTTACTTTCCAAACAGACGCTACAACTGTCATAGTTGTGTAGTGGCACCTGGCCACGCCCAGTTTGAATACAATGTAACCTCACTAGGTTAACTTCCACTGATCGGACATCCTAACTTTGACGCCGGGTAGGATTCCTGTTACTGATACTAATCTGCTGAGTATCTTCATCCATATAAATTGTCATCCACCAATGATTTAACAAGTGCTGAAGTGCCTCCTGGACAAGGGTACAACCTCGATCGTTTTCACAACCCGCTTTACAGCTTTGATAGTCATGTGATATTAAGAATCCGAGTCGGACCTGCTCAGCATGTAACTCTACCAGGTTGGTATTCATCACGCGAATATCGAAGATCTGAACCATGTTAATTTGATAGGAGTTCCTATCATGGTAGTCTTGGATCCATCCAAGATCCATCTGATGCTGGAGGGCCTCTTGTATGCAAGAGCATCCCTGTTTGTTTACCGAGCAAGTCAGACAGGAACTGTAATCGTGCCACGGCAGATTATGATACTGGCTTTGCCTTGAGTGCATCGCCACCAAGTTGACATTCATCGCACGGATGTCGTGGTTCTGAATGACGTTAGAATTCATGTAGACCATGTTAACTCCACGAACTCGGTGCTCTTGGATCCATCCGAGATCCATTTGTTCCTGTAGAGCTGCTTGCACTACAGAACATCCTTGATTATTTTTAGAGCAGATATCACACTGATGATAGTTATGAGGTGGCACATGGCCATATCCACTCTGTCTATAATGCATCTTTACCAGATTGGTTTTTAACAAGAGTACATCGTGAATTTGATAGACATCGTTACTCCTTCTATTAGATTGACTACAGCTTTCTCGTGTTGAGGCAGCGGGTTCGTGAGAACATTAGGATTCGTATATTTGAAAGATAAGAGCCTCCTCCTAACAACCTTTTGCACGTCGGACTTGAAATTGAGACAAGTCTCAATGTTATGCCCTGAACCTCCTTGATGATAAGGCATGTCTGATCCACCTTAAACCAAAAAGGCTGATTTTCTGGTACTGTAAGAGGAGACTTAGTCTGGATGTGCCCCTTAGCCAGTAGTAACGGAAATAGTTCTACGTACAACATGGGTATAGGATCAAACCTTGGTGGCCGTGTTGTACGGTTGTTGTTGTATGGAGGACGAGCCTGCTGAAGAGACTGTTGTGTCCTTTGTTGATCAGGCTGGCTCTGCGCAACCTGAGGTTGATACGTAGGAATAGACACAGGGTTGATAGCAGGAGTCACAGCTGCTACCGGTTGATAACGTCGTCTTTGCTTTCTGAGAGAGATATTCCTAATATCTTGCTCTTTTTTCTTAGGGAGAGCACTACCGTATTTTTTAGTACCGCTCGTTGATCCAGGGTCTTTTACCACACGTCTTTCTCGGACGGCTTCCTCAAGATGTACGCCCATGCCGACCATTTCGGTGAAATCACTGGGCGCACTGGCAACCATTCGGTCATAGTAAAATGAGCTTAAGGTCTTTAAGAAAATCTCTGTCATCTCTTTTTCCTCAAGAGGCGGACAAATTTGAGCTGCAATTTCACGCCACCTTTGAGCATACTCCTTAAAGGTTTCCTTGTCCTTTTGCGACATTGATCTGAGTTGATCTCTGTCGGGTGCCATGTCCAAATTGTATTTGTATTGTTGGACAAAGGCAGTACCAAGATCTCTGAATGTGCTGATCGTGGCACGATTTAAACCCATGTACCATTTTAACGCGGCACCGGTTAAACTATCCTGAAAGTAGTGAATCAGTAGGTCCTGATTCTCCGTCTGAGCTGACATCCGCCGAGCGTACATAACCAGATGGCTCTGAGGGCAAGAGTTACCCTTGTACTTTTCAAAGTCGGGCACTTGAAATTTGTGTGGGACTTTCACATTTGGGACCAAACAGAGATCTGCGGCGTCCTTTCCAAATAGATCCTGACCGCGAAGGGCTTGTAGTTCCTTCTGCATTTCCAAGAACTGTTCCTGGAATTCCTCCATTCTGTCAAACATAGTTTCCTTCTTACCAGAAGGTGTCTGTGGAATCTGTCCTTCCAGGACAATGTGCACCACAGGGGGTGGTACCGTGACTACGGTAGTGAGTCTTGGCGTTTCCCGAAGTTTGTAACCTTTAGGGGTCTTCAGTATGCCCCTGGCCTCTTCGCTTTCCCGAAGTTTGTAACCTTCAGGCCCAGTGGCTTCTGTTGTGATTCCCTGATCTTTAGTGATCGGCAGAACATATCCTCCCGGGATATAGTTAACAGGCATGCCCCAAGGACGATCTTTCGGCATTTGATACCTAGGATCATACTTCTCCGCTATGGGCATTGAGGTGATCTCTGAGATCACAGTTCTTTGTAGCTGAGCTGCTGCCATGGCTTGCATGTCATTATGAAGCTTTCTCATATCCTCTCTTAGAGTGTCGATCTCTTCTTTTAACTCTATGTTTTCTTCCTCAAGATCATCCATCTTTTTCTGACGATTGGCCCGAGTATTATACGAATGAGACAGTTTGACTCTAGAACCAAGACACAAACGTGAGATTCGTAGGTAAGAAGAATACACGATGTGAGAATGATGAATGCAATGATTATATTAATTATTTAAGGTTTAATCAAAATAAACTTCGACAATTAGATTGCAAATATCAAACGATGAGGAAACCCCTTTTTATTGAATTCAAAGGATTACAGAAATGGAAATACAGTAGATTACAAGGTGCAGAAACAGAAACCTAAGCTAATGGGTCCCGAGTCCTCTCTGAAGAGAAATCAAGTGCTGATTCTGGTATCTTCCTTTTCTTTGACCGGGGCTCTTGCGCCGTTGTCGGGTTGTCATTCCTTTGCCAAGTGAAAGGAGCGAGCAAATTCCTTTGGTCATCCTGATTATCTATAGCATGTTGCTCCAAAATTTCAATCAGAGCATCTTTTTCTTTCAGTAATTGTTGTATTTTGATGCACTCTACGTCGAGGGTACGGTACTTGTTCTTCCAAGACCTTCTCTCCCGTTGAACTTTGTTGAGAGTAACCTGAAGCCTTCCAGTTTCCGTCATGAAGTACATGACAGATTCCCTCGGCGGAAGAATTCCGTAACGAGGATAGGGCATTTTTAGCTTGAGAGCTCTAGTTTGTACCCAATGGAGATAAGGCTCCACTGAGACACAGTCTGGTTTTCCCAGAGACTCTCGTCCTTTCTTATGAACGTGTTTCCAAGCTTGCACTATTTCCGTCTTTAGTGCTCTGTCACTTTCTCCTTCCTTGAAGAAAAGACCTTCCAGATGAACACCCAGTGGGATGTGTCTCATCGGGTATCCAAATTGACGACGAACCAATACCGGATGGTAGTTGATTCCTCCTTTAGTTCCTATGAGGGGTACGTTGGGGAAGTTTCCACAACGATCAATGATTCTGATTCCATCATAGATCCTATTACACCAATCCATATCAGAGTTGGTGAGGGACATGATCTTCTGCGACCAACGTAAGGCACTCTTGCAATCCCAAAAAGTAGCAGACTTGGGCAAGTGGGAGATAAACTATTTGTAAAGCAAAGGTACACAACATGTGATCTCCCCCTCGCTGTACAAATTCCCCAAGTGTACAGAATGATACGCATCTGCGAGCAAAGTCGGCACGGGGTTTCCAATGAGAAAAACCTTAATGGAGTTAATATCGACGAAGTTATTAATGTTGGGAAACAAAAATAACCCGTAGGTGAGCAAGACAAAGATGCTTTCAAAAGCAGTCACGTTTCCTATATTGGCAAAATACAGGGCCTTCTTTGTCAAGAACTGGGCTGGAAAACCTTGGATGCCACCCTTAGTGGTTAGGTGAGTCCTGACCTCAGACTCGTCCAAATGAATTGCTCTCGCAATGGTCTGATTCTTTGGAATTTCTTCCAGTCCAGAAAATGGAGCTCGATCTGTAATGTGTAAATCGATCAGATGAGAATACTCCTCCAGCGTTAGTATCGCGTAAAAACTATTTCCGATAGTTTCCGCACTACGAAAGGGTTTGGCTCCTCAGCTTCTCAGACTTAACAACCGGCCCATTGTCTAGGTGAGAGAATGGGTTGCGTTGGTCAGCCTCCACTTAGGGTTTATGGTCGACCCCGTCGCCATCACTTATCTTAAGTGTATACTCAATCTTTCCACATACGGCATCACCCGCATTCCCATTAGCAGAAAAATAAACATGTATAGCAATTAGGAAAAGCAGTATATATATTTGTCCTAAACATCCTAGACCTTTAAAGCTATGAATCCTAAGTTCCTGACAGAAAATGGGTTCCCCAGCGGAAGCCCCAATCTGTGGTTTCCACATAAGAGGTGAAAAGGTAGTCCGTGCCTAGATCTAACTTTGATAGGCCCCACAGTGGGCGCCATTTTTCTGTAGCGAGCGATTTTGGACGCGGTTATTAAGTGTTGGTCGCTCTCTGCGGTTGAACTTAAAACTACAGGTCGATTCATTTTTTATCCTATTAAAGCTGATGAAGGAAGGGAAATAGATGTCTCCAATTAACCCTGCTTTGCATACTGAGTTTAAACAGCGGTCTGTTAGGTTACAGATGCTATCAATGTGGGGGGCCTTTGTACTGGTTATTTGTATTTTTGCCAATACGGTTTTCTTTCTTTCTGGCGGGGAACAAGGATTAAGATGTTTTTGAATTACTGCTTTTGATTGATGGAGATATGGGATTTTGGGTTTTTGTTTAGTGTGCTCGCTAAGATCTTTTCTTTCGATCTTATGCCTACGTATTCCCGTTTACCGAAATAGGGAAATCAGAGCATTCGTAGTTCCTCCTATTCTATGGGAGGAAATGGTTGTTTTGGTGTCTTGTTCAAAGCCCAAGATGTGAAGCGAAAAGGTGGTTTGTATCTTGTTCAAAGCCCAAGATGTGAAGCTGAAAGGCTTATTTGTATCTTGTTCAAAGCCCAAGATATGAAGCTGAAGGTCCCAACTTTAGAGAGAATTTGTCATCTCTAAAGAGGGGGTTGTATGTCACAACTGTTTTATAAAGGAGAATTACTTTAACCAGGATTTGTGAATCCGGCAATGCTATAGTTTCCTTTATAGGGGTTTTAACCTGAAGGAGAAGACTTTAACTCAGTGTAGAGCAATGCTATCTTTCCTTAGGACTTTCTCATGCTAAAAGAGGGACAGTGGCATGGATGTAGATGATCCAGAGGCTTGCCGCTTACAGCGATTAGATGAAGAGGAAGGAGTTGTTGATGTTTGTGTACTGTGAACGAGGCACAACTTTGATGCTAAAAGGTTAATTGGATTAACCAGTGGTTTTCTTATACAAAGCCTAAGAGGAGGCTATTATGTGTCTCGTACAAAGCCCGAGAGAGAGGCTAAAAGGTTTTCACTCAACGATACAGTCTTTTGGTATCTCGTATAAAGCCCGAGATGGAGGCTATTTGACTCAACAAGGGAGTTTTTTTTTGTATCTCGTATGAAGCCCGAGATGGAGGCTGTTGCTTGTTTAGCTCAATAAGAACCTTTTTGTATCTCGTATAAAGCCCGAGATGGAGGCGAAATGGGTGATTGACTCAACGAGGGAGTCTCTTATGTGTCTCGTACAAAACCCGAGAGAGAGGCTAAACGCTGTTTGACTCCGCTGGGGAGAATCATTGTACAAAGCCCAAGAGGAGGCTAACTTCACTGGAGAAGGATCATTATACAAAGCCTAAGAGGAGACTATGGTAACTGTTTCAGTCAAGCGATAGGTCCAGTATACTGATTTTAAAGAGAAAATCAGTTCTTATATGAGCAATACTGTACTCATGGATTTGATTCAAGGATCCAGGTTATTCCTGTTCTTTAAGGAAGCGGGAAATCCGAAGGGTATTGAGACTGTCCGAGTCTGCGGGTTTCCTTCCTATTTAACGAAGGGGTCACTTGAGAATGTCTTTGAGACTCAAGGAAGTTAGACTGTCCAAGTCTAGAGTTTCATCTTTTGTACTATGCTTTGAGAAACAGTAGTAGACTCTTTGAAAGGACTGTTCTATGCAGATGATTAAGTTCTGTTCCTATACCTCTAGGAGGTCGTCGGGACAATTTGTATGAAGCCTAAGAGGAAGCTGGAAACTTTTAAGAAGCCGACGGGTCCTTGTACTAAGCCCAAGAGGAGGCTATCATTCCCGGAGGAAGAGATCATTATACGAAGCCTAAGAGGAGGCTGTGAATACTTCTAAGAAGCCGGCGGGTCCTTGTACTAAGCCCAAGAGGAGGCGGGGTTGCTTTTAGGAAGCTTGTGGGTCCTTGTACGATGCCCAAGAGGAGGCCGATGCTTTTAGGAAGCCGATGGGTCCCCAAACCTCGAGAAATTCAAGGCAATGCTATTCACCGAGAATAGATCAAAGTCAGGAAAGTTCGAGAATTTGGAAGAAACTCAAAGATGCCATTCACGGAGAATACATTCATCTTGGGGAGTGGAGCTTCTTGACAATTCCTAATGAGGACAACCGAAGAGAAGACTGTATCTGGTGATCCTATTGGGGGATCTAGTTGTCTATTTCTACGAATAAACGAAACGGCGTCACCTAGTTCTAGACGTAGTTGCCGGGGAAACTCGAAATATCTATACTATTATTACACAGTTGATATGAGTTTATGAAAGAAGACTTACAGTGAAACAGCCCCACAATACAGTTATATGTATATGAAAGCGGTAAATGAAAGCAATAACCACTTACTCGGTTGTAGAGCTTCCATGCTGTTTGGTTAGTTGTTCAACAAAGAAAGATTGAAAACAACAGTATATTCAAAATCAAAGGAGAAAGTGCTTTGAAAAAGAAAGATTTGGGGCTTACAGCTCAAGGAGAGGCCCAGGGTTTTATCAGTGAGCGCACTGTTGAATTTGTACAGAGGGACTTATACAAGTGACTGAGGCCCAAAAATTGTTTTCTGTACAAAGGGATGGGTCTTACACTCTTTCAAGAGGCCCAAAGGGTTTAAAGAAAAAGAGTGGGGCTTATAACACGAGGGTAGGCCCAGATGATTTTTCCGTTTGAAATGGCGATCGCGCCGAGGTTTTCTTTTAACGCGGAGGGACTTATACAATAAGTGAGGCCCAAAATGGTTTGGTTAAAAGAGGGGTTGGGTCTTACACTCTATTAGAGGCCCAAAAGTTTTGAATGGGTCTTATAGCTCAAGGAGAGGCCCAAGGTTATTTTTCAAAAGGCGATGATCGTGTCGTTTATTTGAAAATGTACAGAGGGACTTATACAACGAATGAGACCCAAAATATTTTTGTACAAGTGGGTTGGGTCTTACACTCTCTCAAGAGGCCCAAAGTGATTTGAAAATGATTTATGAGGGTTGAATTAATCCAAAAACCCTAATTTGTTTTCAAAAATGTATTTAATTGAATAAAAATTCAATTAAAAATGATCAAAATTGTTTAACATATGAAAAACAAATTGTGATTTTGGATTAATGCTTCAAAAATTAAGTATTGACCTACAAAATAATTAGAAAGCATTAAAAGTTGCAAAATCAATGTGGAAAAAATATTTAAAATGTCAAAAACAATTAAAATATTAATTCTTTGCAAAAATATCAATTATATGAAATAAATAATATTTTTGGGATTTTTTGATAAAATAAAATATTTTAACATTTTTGTGAATTATTAAAAAAAGAATCAACTCAAAATCATTAAAACTCAGAGAGAAATTAATTTTTGAATCAATTAAATAAAATCACAAAATTCAAATATTCAAATTTCTAAAAATGGCGCCAAGAACAAGCTGAAGAACACACGCGTGTTCTGAGATTCTCAGATTTGCATTTTCTATCCAATCTCCCTGAATACTTGATTATAACATGCAATCCACATATCATTATGCTCGTCTCAACCTCACGATCATGTCTATGTCCATTAATTTCATTTAAATTAAACATATAACAAGAAATCATGAAAAATCCTCAAGAACCCTAATTTCTGCATGAAGGCTAGGATTTTTGATACACGATTCAAACAATACAATTAATTGAGGGAAAACATTCCATGCATGATTATGAACATATGGCCAAATTATTGTGCAGCAAAAATTGCATGGATCATAGAGTTAGAAGAGCTCATGCTTATCACTTGCAGCTGGTGATCATGATTTGTGTTGGAGGTGTTACAGCTAGGTTCCAATGATGTAGATAGCTTCCCTAGGTACCAAGTGATGTGTCTGAGTGCTTGGAATGGATTGAAGTGGTTTGGAGTTGAAGATGGCACCTCAACTGTAAAACTGTCAAGAACTTGAGCAATTGGCTGGTGATTTTGTGAAATCAGTGTTCTAGATGTTATGTGAGTGTTTGTATCACTTCTATATGATGTATGTGAGGTGTGTGAGTGATTGGTTTGATTGGAAAAGCTCTCAAACTCAAAACCCGATAGCTACCTTGCTAAGAAAGGCATTTTTGCCAAGAGAAAGAGATTTTGAGGAAAGCATCTGTTAGATGACTTTGGTGTACTCAAATTGATCACAATTGAGCCCTATTTATAGTAGAGCAAGTTTGTTTTGCAAGGAATAGTGAATGGCAACTGGCAAGTAGGTTTGGCCAATGTTGTCCAATGGAAATCCAAGTCTCCTCTAGCCATTGACTAGAGGTTAGGGCACAGAGCTGTGGTTCCCTTGGTCTTGGATAAGTTTTGACTGATTTCAGATGATAATGGCTCAGTCCATGCCACCTTGATGCTTCCATTGAATGCTTCAATCCAAATTTGGAGTCTTGTCCCTATTTTGGCCACTCTAGGTTCAACATGCTATTTCTTGTTCCATGGACTTTGGAGGCTTGGCTCAGTGATTGTCCCCTTTAGATTCAATCCTCAGATGTGTCCAAGTGGATAGGAGCATTTAAATTTGGCTGATTTTGGCAAATCGAGCAAAGTTGCAAATTCTGCCTTGCCTTTGACAGATTTCAGCAAGGCAACTTTCCAATGTCATATCTCATGACTCAAATGGAATTTGGCAATGTTCTTGGCCATTTTGGAAAGCCCTTACATGATATAACAACTGTTTGAACATATTTGGTTTTGATCTCTTTTTAATCCAAGTGAAAAATCCCTCTACATTTGGCAAAAAGTGAAGGCAGATTCTGACTTAGTGAAAATTTCACTAAGTGTTGGAAAAAGTGAGATTTTCACTTTTCAGCCATTTTGATCACTCCATAACTCAAAATCCTTAATGAATTGGACTTAGGTCTAGTTGAAGTTTTTGTAGAGGGTAATGAGGGCTACAAAGTTGTAGTTAAATGAGAAAAAATGGCTTTGTGGTTTAGGAGTTATGATCCTTCAAAGTTGGTACCCTTGTCACTTTATTTTTAACTTAGAAAATTTTCTAAGTTTTTATGGTTACCCCTTTTACAAGTTATCCCACTTTTCTTGATTTTTCTTGATGAATGATGATTCAAATCATACATTAACATCATTTTAGGGTTAAAAATTCATTTTGGTGAAAAATCACAAAAAGTCAAAGTTAACTTTTGTGCATAGTTGACTTTTTATCAGATGAATTCCAAACTGTGCAATCCTTTATGAAATCGTGTCCTTACTAAATCAAACTTGATAGACATGTTCCATGGGTGTCATAGGGTATATTGGGGCATGTCCTAAGGCTTGGGAGCATGTCCTGGTCAAAAGTCAAAGTTACAGTTGACTTTTTCCTTAAAACCCTAATTGTGGTGCAGATGAAATTGAGACTTGTTGCTCAAGCTTCTTGGATTAATCCATTGTTCCAAATGGATCAATATAGTTCATTAGAGACCCTCAAACCCTCTCTTGAGGTCTTGGCTCATGATTTGTCCCAAAAGTCAACTTAGGGGTGAATTAGGTCAAGAAACCCTAATTCCTGATTTTTGATGTATGCATCCCCTGAGGCAAAATTGACTTGATGAATGGGTCCATGAGGTTCCATGGAGTACATTAGGTTGTGTTTTGGATCATTGGCTTGTGTCCAGATGAAATTTTTCATCTGGAGGCCCTGGTCGACCAAAACCCTAATTTGGTGATACTGGCGATCTTGAGACTTGATCCACCTAAAAGGGAGCAGCCTTGTGCTTAATCCTTGAAGTGGGAGTCCTTTTGATCCATTGTGGATGTTTTAGAGGTTAGAAAAGTTGAAGATCATGTCATTCCTTGATTAATCCTTTGTCTAAGGCTCTGAGAGGGCTTAAAACCCTAATTTTGATTGTAGTGAATGCTCAACAACCCTTGAGGCATTTGATGAGACATGATGGTTCATCCACATTGTGATGATGATTGCCACAATGATGGGAAATCTTAGTGGTCAAAATTTGGGGTATGACAGTATGATGTAAGACCCCAAGCGGAAGCAGTCTCTTAAGAGACTCGTTTTCCCCCCAGGTAGAGTCGACAAATGGCGTCTCCGACAGAGAAGTTTGTGCACCTCTACAACTCAGACGACTGGGTTCCCCAACAAGTCTGACATCATTCCTTTTCCGTCAAATGGCATCTCCCCAGGAAAATTCGACGAGAAGTTTGAGGAAAATCGCTACGAATAGCGTCCCTTGTCAAGAAGTTTATTGACAAAACTGAGACCAGGTCCTTGGTAGGAAACCAGGATCTAGGGGAAGTTTATATCAGAAACTAAGACCAGTTCCTTGGTAGGAAACTAGGAGCGAGGGGAAGTTTACTTCCGAAACCGAGACCAGGTCTTTGGTAGGAAACCAAGATCGAGGGGAAGTTTACAACAGAAACTGAGACCAGTTCCTTGGCTGAAGTCCAGGATCGAGGGGAAGTTTTTACCTTTTGTAAGCATCATTGCTTAGCAAAAGAAGATGAATGTGCAAGCTGCCATTCATAAACTACCATCAAAATTTTGGATATTTCGATATTTAATCCTCTTGCACCCCGAATGCCCGAATACCTTCGCCATTCACACCTTCAGGTCTAAGAAGATTAAATAGGGGCATCTGTCATACCCCAAATTTTGACCACTAAGATTCCCATCATTGTGCAAATCATCACAATATGGGTGTACCATTATACCTCACCAGTCTCCCCAAAGATGGGTGAGCACTCACTACAATCAAAATTAAGGTTGCAAACCCTCTCAGAGCTCTTAGACAAAGGATAAATCAAGGAATGACATGATCTTCAACTTGTCTACACTCTCAAACATCCACAATGGATCAAAAGGACTCCCACTCCAAGGAGTAAGCACAAGGCTGCTCCCTTCTAGGTGGGTCCAGCCTCAAGATCGCCAGTGTCACCAAATTAGGGTTTTGGTCGACCAGGGCCTCCAGATGGAGATTTTCCTCTGGGCATGAGCCAATGCTTCAAGGTATAACCTAATATACTCCATGGAACATCATGGACCTAAGCATCAAGTCAATTTAGCCTCAGGGGATGCATTCTTCAAAAATCAAGAATTAGGGTTTCTTGACCTAATTCACCCCTAAGTTGACTTTTGGGACAAAACATGAGCCAAGACCTCTAGAGAGGATTTGAGGGTCTCTAGTATACTACATTGATCCATTTGCAACAATGGATTAATCCAAGAAGCTTGAGCAACAAGTTTCAATTTCATCTGAACCACAATTAGGGTTTCGCGAGAAAAAGTCAACTGTAACATTGACTTTTGACCAGGACATGCTCCCAAACCCTAAGACATGATTCAATATACCCTATAACACCTATGAAATCAATCCATCAATTTTTATTTAGGTCAAGGACTTGATTTCATAGAGGATCGCACAGTTTGGAATGGATAAGGGACTGCTTCGACGACCCAGAGAATCTTCTGAGTTCAGAGATACTATTTTGGTATCATCGAGCAACCTTAAGGGATAAGGGACTGCTTCGACAACCCAGAGAATCTTCTGCCTCCAGAGATACTACTTTGGTATCATCTAGGAACCTTAATGGATAAGGGACTGCTTCGAAGACCCAGAGAACCTTCTACATCCAAAGATACTGCTTTGGTATCATCGAGGAAACTTAATGGATAAGGGACTGCTTCGACGACCCAGAGAATCTTCTGCCTTCAGAGATACTGCTTTAGTATCATCGACGAACCTTAATGGATAAGGGACTTCTTCGATGGCCCAGAGAATCGTCTGCCTTCAGAGATACTGCTTAGGTATCCTCGAGGAACCTTAATGGGTAATGCACTGCTTCGAGGACCCAGAGAATCTTCTTCCTTTAGAGATATTGCTTTGGTATCCTTGAGGAACCTTAATGGATAAAGGACTGCTTCGACGGCCCAGAGAATCGTCTTCCTTCAGAGATACTGGTTTGGTATCATCGAGGAACCTTAATGGATAAGGGACCACTTCGATGACCCAGAGAATTATCTGCCTTTAGAGATACTGCTTTGGTATCATCGAAGAACCTTAATGGATAAGGGACTACTTCAACGACCCAGAGAATCTTTGACCTTCCAAGATACTACTTTGGTATCATCGAGGAACCTTAATGGATAAAGGAATGCTTCGACGACCCAAAGAATCGTCTGCCTTCAGAGATACTGCTTTGGTATCATCGAGGAACCTTAATGGATAAGGGACTGCTTCGACGACCCAGATAATCTTCTGTCTTCAGAGATACTGCTTAGGTATCATCGGAGGGCCTTAATGGATAAGGGACTGCTTCTACGACCCAGTGAATCTCCTGCCTCCAGAGATACTTCTTTGGTATCATCGAGGAACCTTAATGGATAAGGGACTGCTTCGACGACCCAGAGAATCTTCTGCCTCCAGAGATACTGCTTTGGTATCATTGAGGAACCTTAATGGATAAGGGACTGCTTCAACGACCCAGAGAATCTTCTACCTCCAGAGATACTGCTTTGGTATCATCGAGGAACCTTAATGGATAACGGACTACTTTGATGACCCTGAGAATCTTTTGCCTTCAGAGATACTACTTTAGTATCATCGAGGAACCTTAATGGATAAGGGACTGCTTCAACGACCCAGAGAATCTTTGACCTTCTAAGATACTACTTTGGTATCATCGAGGCAACCTTAATGGATAACGGAATGCTTCAACGACCCAGAGAATCGTCTGCCTTCAGAGATACTGCTTTGGTATCATCGAAGAACCTTAATGGATAAGGGACTGCTTCGACGACCCAGAGAATCTCCTGCCTCCCGAGATAATTCTTTGGTATAATCGAGGAACCTTAATGGATAAGGGACTGCTTCGACGACCCGGAGAATCTTCTGCCTCCAGAGATACTGCTTTGGTATCATTGAGGAACCTTAATGGATAAGGGACTGCTTCAACGACCCAGAGAATCTTCTACCTCCAGAGATACTGCTTTGGTATCATCGAGGAACCTTAATGGATAAGGGACTGCTTTGATGACCCTGAGAATCTTTTGCCTTCAGAGATACTACTTTGGTATCATCGAGGAACCTTAATGGATAAGGGACTGCTTCGATGACCCAGAGAATATTCTGCATTCAGAGATACTGCTTTGGTATCATCGAGGAACTTTAATGGATAAGGGACTGCTTCGACGACCCAGAGAATCTTCTGCCTCCAGAGATACTGCTTTGGTATCATTGAGGAAGCTTAATGGATAAAGGACGTCTTCGACGACCCAGAGAATCTTCTACCTCCAGAGATACTGCTTTGGTATCATCGAGGAACCTTAATGGATAAGGGACTGCTTCAACGGCCCAAAGAATCGTATGCCTTCAGAGATACTGCTTAGGTATCCTCGAGGAACCTTAATGGGTAATGGACTGCTTCGAGGACCCAGAGAGTCTTCTGCCTTCAGAGATATTGCTTTGGTATTCTCGAGGAACCTTAATGGATAAAGGACTACTTCGACGACCCAGAGAATCATCTGCCTTCAGAGATACTGGTTTGGTATCATCGAGGAACCTTAATGGATAAGGGACCACTTCGATGACCTAGAGAATTATCTGCCTTTAGAGATACTGCTTTGGTATCATCGAGGAACCTTAATGGATAAGGGACTACTTCGACGACCCAGAGAATCTTTGACTTTCCAAGATACTACTTTGGTATCATCGAGGAACCTTAATGGATAAAGGAATGCTTCGACGACCCAGAGAATCATCTGCCTTCAGAGCTACTGCTTTGGTATCATCGGGGAACCTTAATGTATAAGGGACTGCTTCGACGATCCAGAGAATCTTCTGCCTTCAGAGATACTGCTTTGGTATCATTGGAGAACCTTAATGGATAAGGGACTGCTTCGACGACCCAGAGAATCTCCTGCCTCCAGAGATACTTCTTTGGTATCATCGAGGAACATTAATGTATAAGGGACTGCTTCGACGACCCAGAGAATCTTCGGCCTCAAGAGATACTGCTTTGGTATCATTGAGGAACCTTAATGGATAAGGGACTACTTCAACGACCCAGAGAATCTTCTACCTCCAAAGATACTGCTTTGGTATCATCGAGGAACCTTAATGGATAAGGGACTGCTTTGATGACCCAGAGAATCTTTTTCCTTCAGAGATACTACTTTGGTATCATCGAGGAACCTTAATGGATAAGGGACTGCTTCGACGACCCAGAGAATATTCTGCATTCAGAGATACTGCTTTGGTATCATCGAGGAACCTTAATGGATAAGGGACTGCTTCGACCACCCAGAGAATCTTTTTCCTTTAGGGATACTGCTTTGGCATCACTGAGGAACCTTATTAGATAAGGGACTGCTTCGACGACCCAGAGAATCTTCTGAGTTCAGAGATACTGTTTTGGTATCATCGAGGAACCTTAATGGATAAGGGACTGCTTCGACATCCCAGAGAATCTTCTGCCTCCAGAGATACTGCTTTGGTATCATCTAGGAACCTTAATGAATAAGGGACTGCTTCGATGACCCAGAGAACCTTCTGCCTCCAGAGATACTGCTTTGGTATCATCGAGGAAACTTAATGGATAAGGGACTACTTCGACGACCCAGAGAATCTTCTGCCTTCAGAGATACTATTTTAGTATCATCGAGTAACCTTAATGGATAAGGGACTGCTTCGATGGCCCAGAGAATCGTTTGCCTTCAGAGATACTGCTTAGGTATCCTCGAGGAACCTTAATGGGTAATGGACTGCTTCAAGGACCCAGAGAATCTTCTGCCTTTAGAGATATTGCTTTGGTATCCTCGAGGAACCTTAATGGATAAAGGACTGCTTCGACGGCCCAAAGAATCGTCTTCCTTCAGAGATACTGGTTTGGTATCATCGAGGAACCTTAATGGATAAGGGACCACTTCGATGACCCAGAGAATTATCTGCCTTCAGAGATACTACTTTGGTATCATCGAGGAACCTTAATGGATAAGGGACTACTTCAACGACCCAGAGAATCTTTGACCTTCCAAGATACTACTTTGGTATCATCGAGGAACCTTAATGGATAAAGGAATGCTTCGACGACCCAGAGAATCATCTGCCTTCAGAGATACTGCTTTGGTATCATCGAGGAACCTTAATGGATAAGGCACTGCTTCGACGACCCAGATAATCTTCTGTCTTCAGAGATACTGCTTAGGTATCATCGGAGGGCCTTAATGGATAAGGGACTGCTTCGACGACCCAGAGAATCTCCTGCCTCCAGAGATACTTCTTTGGTATCCTCGAGGAACCTTAATGGATAAGGGACTGCTTCGACGACCCAGAGAATCTTCTGCCTCCAGCGATACTGCTTTGGTATCATTGAGGAACCTTAATGGATAAGGGACTGCTTTAACGACCCAGAGAATCTTCTACCTCCAGAGATACTGCTCTGGTATCATCGAGGAACCTTAATGAATAAGGGACTGTTTTGATGACCCTGAGAATCTTTTGCCTTCAGAGATACTACTTTTGTATCATCGAGGAACCTTAATGGATAAGGGACTGATTCACCGACCCAGAGAATCTTTAACCTTCCAAGATACTACTTTGGTATCATCGAGGCAACCTTAATGGATAACGGAATGCTTCGACGACCCAGAGAATCGTCTGCCTTCAGAGATACTGCTTTGGCATCATCGGAGAACCTTAATGGATAAGGGACTGCTTCGACGACCCAGAGAATCTCCTGCCTCCCGAGATACTTCTTTGGTATAATCGAGGAACCTTAATGGATAAGGGACTGCTTCGACGACCCAGAGAATCTTCTGCCTCCAGAGATACTGCTTTGGTATCATTGAGGAACCTTAATGGATAAGGGACTGCTTCAATGACCCAGAGAATCTTCTACCTCCAAAGATACTGCTTTGGTATCATCGAGGAACCTTAATGGATAAGGGACTGCTTTGATGACCCTGAGAATCTTTTGCCTTCAGAGATACTACTTTGGTATCATCGAGGAACCTTAATGGATAAGGGACTGCTTCGACGACCCAGAGAATATTCTGCATTCAGAGATACTGCTTTGGTATCATCGGGGAACCTTAATGTATAAGGGACTGCTTCGACGACCCAGAGAATCTTCTGCCTTCAGAGATACTGCTTTGGTATCATTGGAGAACCTTAATGGATAAGGGACTGCTTCGATGACCCAGAGAATCTTCTGCCTCCAGAGATACTGCTTAGGTATCATTGAGGAACCTTAATTGATAAAGGACTTCTTCGACGACCCAGAGAATCTTCTGCCTCCAGAGATACTGCTTTGGTATCATCGAGGAACCTTAATGGATAAGGGACTGCTTCGACGGCCCAAAGAATCGTCTGCCTTCAGAGATACTGCTTAGGTATCCTCGAGGAACCTTAATGGGTAATGGACTGCTTCGAGGACCCAGAGAGTCTTCTGCCTTCAGAGATATTGCTTTGGTATTCTCGAGGAACCTTAATGGATAAAGGACTACTTCGACGACCCAGAGAATCATCTGCTTTCAGAGATACTGGTTTGGTATCATCGAGGAACCTTAATGGATAAGGGACCACTTCGATGACCTAGAGAATTATCTGCCTTTAGAGATACTGCTTTGGTATCATCGAGGAACCTTAATGGATAAGGGACTACTTCGACGACCCAGAGAATCTTTGACCTTCCAAGATACTACTTTGGTATCATCGAGGAACCTTAATGGATAAAGGAATGCTTCGACGACCCAGAGAATCGTCTGCCTTCAGAGATACTGCTTTGGTATCATCGGGGAACCTTAATGTATAAGGGACTGCTTTGACGACCCAGAGAATCTTCTGCCTTCAGAGATACTGCTTTGGTATCATTGGAGAACCTTAATGGATAAGGGACTGCTTCGACGACCCAGAGAATCTCCTGCCTCCAGAGATAATTCTTTGGTATCATCGAGGAACCTTAATGTATAAGGGACTGCTTCGACGACCCAGAGAATCTTTAGCCTCCAGAGATACTGCTTTGGTATCATTGAGGAACCTTAATGGATAAGGGACTGCTTCAACGACCCAGAGAATCTTCTACCTCCAAAGATACTGCTTTGGTATCATCGAGGAACCTTAATGGATAAGGGACTGCTTTGATGACCCAGAGAATCTTTTTCCTTCTGAGATACTACTTTGGTATCATCGAGGAACCTTACTGGATAAGGGACTGCTTCGACGACCCAGAGAATATTCTGCATTCAGAGATACTGCTTTGGTATCATCGAGGAACCTTAATGGATAAGGGACTGCTTCGACGACCCAGAGAATCTTCTGCCTCTAGAGATACTGCTTTGATATCATCGAGGAACCTTAATGGATAAGGAACTGCTTCGACCACCCAGAGAATCTTTTTCCTTTAGGGATACTGCTTTGGCATCACTGAGGCACCTTATTGGATAAGGGACTACTTCGACGACCCAGAGAATCTTCTGAGTTCAGAGATACTGTTTTGGTATCATCGACGAACCTTAATGGATAAGGGACTGCTTCGACGACCCAGAGAACCTTCTGCCTCCAGAGATACTGCTTTGGTATCATCGAGGAAACTTAATGGATAAGGGACTGCTTCGACGACCCAGAGAATCTTCTGCCTTCAGAGATACTGCTTTAGTATCATCGAGTAACCTTAATGGATAAGGGACTGCTTCGATGGCCCAGAGAATCGTTTGCCTTCAGAGATACTGCTTAGGTATCCTCGAGGAACCTTAATGGGTAATGGACTGCTTCAAGGACCCAGAGAATCTTCTGCCTTTAGAGATATTGCTTTGGTATCCTCGAGGAACCTTAATGGATAAAGGACTGCTTCGACAGCCCAAAGAATCGTCTTCCTTCAGAGATACTGGTTTGGTATCATCGAGGAACCTTAATGGATAAGGGACCACTTCGATGACCCAGAGAATTATCTGCCTTCAGAGATACTGCTTTGGTATCATCGAGGAACCTTAATGGATAAGGGACTACTTCAACGACCCAGAGAATCTTTTACCTTCCAAGATACTACTTTGGTATCATCGAGGAACCTTAATGGATAAAGGAATGCTTCGACGACCCAGAGAATCATCTTCCTTCAGAGATACTGCTTTGGTATCATCGGGGAACCTTAATGTATAAGGGACTGCTTTGACGACCCAGAGAATCTTCTGCCTTCAGAGATACTGCTTTGGTATCATTGGAGAACCTTAATGGATAAGGGACTGCTTCGACGACCCAGAGAATCTCCTGCCTCCAGAGATAATTCTTTGGTATCATCGAGGAACCTTAATGTATAAGGGACTGCTTCGACGACCCAGAGAATCTTTAGCCTCCAGAGATACTGCTTTGGTATCATTGAGGAACCTTAATGGATAAGGGACTGCTTCAACGACCCAGAGAATCTTCTACCTCCAAAGATACTGCTTTGGTATCATCGAGGAACCTTAATGGATAAGGGACTGCTTTGATGACCCAGAGAATCTTTTTCCTTCTGAGATACTACTTTGGTATCATCGAGGAACCTTACTGGATAAGGGACTGCTTCGACGACCCAGAGAATATTCTGCATTCAGAGATACTGCTTTGGTATCATCGAGGAACCTTAATGGATAAGGGACTGCTTCGACGACCCAGAGAATCTTCTGCCTCTAGAGATACTGCTTTGATATCATCGAGGAACCTTAATGGATAAGGAACTGCTTCGACCACCCAGAGAATCTTTTTCCTTTAGGGATACTGCTTTGGCATCACTGAGGCACCTTATTGGATAAGGGACTACTTCGACGACCCAGAGAATCTTCTGAGTTCAGAGATACTGTTTTGGTATCATCGACGAACCTTAATGGATAAGGGACTGCTTCGACGACCCAGAGAACCTTCTGCCTCCAGAGATACTGCTTTGGTATCATCGAGGAAACTTAATGGATAAGGGACTGCTTCGACGACCCACAGAATCTTCTGCCTTCAGAGATACTGCTTTAGTATCATCGAGTAACCTTAATGGATAAGGGACTGCTTCGATGGCCCAGAGAATCGTTTGCCTTCAGAGATACTGCTTAGGTATCCTCGAGGAACCTTAATGGGTAATGGACTGCTTCAAGGACCCAGAGAATCTTCTGCCTTTAGAGATATTGCTTTGGTATCCTCGAGGAACCTTAATGGATAAAGGACTGCTTCGACAGCCCAAAGAATCGTCTTCCTTCAGAGATACTGGTTTGGTATCATCGAGGAACCTTAATGGATAAGGGACCACTTCGATGACCCAGAGAATTATCTGCCTTCAGAGATACTGCTTTGGTATCATCGAGGAACCTTAATGGATAAGGGACTACTTCAACGACCCAGAGAATCTTTTACCTTCCAAGATACTACTTTGGTATCATCGAGGAACCTTAATGGATAAAGGAATGCTTCGACGACCCAGAGAATCATCTTCCTTCAGAGATACTGCTTTGGTATCATCGAGGAACCTTAATGGATAAGGGACTGCTTCGACGACCCAAAGAATCTTCTGTCTTCAAAGATACTCCTTAGGTATCATCGGAGAACCTTAATGGATAAGGGACTGCTTCGACGACCAAGAGAATCTCCTGCCTCCAAAGATACTTCTTTGGTATCATCGAGGAACCTTAATGGATAAGGGACTGCTTCGACGACCCAGAGAATCTTCTGCCTCCAGAGATACTGCTTTGGTATCATTGAGGAACCTTAATGGATAAGGGACTGCTTCAACGACCTAGAGAATCTTCTACCTCCAGAGATACTGCTTTGGTATCATCGAGGAACCTTAATGGATAAGGGACTGCTTTGATGACCCTGAGAATCTTTTGCCTTCAGAGATACTACTTTGGTATCATCGAGGAACCTTAGTGGATAAGGGACTGCTTTTACGACCCAGAGAATATTCTGCATTCAGAGATACTACTTTGGTATCATCGAGGAACCTAATGGATAAGGGACTGCTTTGACGACCCAGAGAATCTTCTGCCTCCAGTGATACTGCTTTGGTATCATTGAGGAACCTTAATGGATAAAGGACTTCTTCGACGACCCAGAGAATCTTCTGCCTCTAGAGATACTGCTTTGGTATCATCGAGGAACCTTAATGGATAAGGGACTGCTTCGACGACCCAGAGAATCTTTTTCCTTTAGAGATACTACTTTAGTATCATCGAGGAACCTTATTGGAGAAGGGACTGCTTCGACGACCCAGAGAATCTTCTGAGTTCAGAGATACTGCTTTGGTATCATCGAGGAACCTTAATGGATAAGGGACTGCTTCGACAACCCAGAGAATCTTCTGCCTCCAGAGGTACTGCTTTGGTATCATCTAGGAACCTTAATGGAAAGGGACTACCTCGACGACCCAGAGAACCTTCTGCCTCCAGAGTACTGCTTTGGTATCATCGATGAACCTTAATGGATAAGGCACTGCTTCGACGACCCAGAGAATCTTCTACCTTCTGAGATACTGCTTTAGTATCATCGAGGAACCTTAATGGATATGGGACTGCTTCGACGACCCAGAGAATCTTCTGCCTTCAGAGATACTGCTTTGGTATCCTCGAGGAACGTTAATGGATAAGGGACTGCTTCGACGGCCCAGAGAATCGTCTGCCTTCAGAGATATTGCTTTGGTATCCTCGAGGAACCTTAATGGGTAAGGGACTGCTTCGATGACCCAGAGAATCTTCTGCCTTCAGAGATACTATTTTGGTATCCTCGAGGACCCTTAATGGATAAGGGACTGCTTCGACGACCCAGAGCATCGTCTGCCTTCAGAGATGCTGGTTTGATATCATCGAGGAACCTTAATGGATAAGGAGCTACTGCGATGACTCAGAGAATCATCTACCGTCAGAGATACTGCTTTGGTGTCATCGAGGAACCTTAATGGATAAGGGACTACTTCGACGACCCAGAGAATCTTCTATCTTCCAAGATACTACTTTGGTATCATCGAGGAACCTGAATGGATAAGGGACTGCCTCGACGACCCAGAGAACCTTCTACCTCCAGAGATACTGCTTTGGTATCATCGATGAACCTTAATGGATAAGGGACTGCTTCGACGACCGAGAGAATCTTCTACCTTCTGAGATACTGCTTTAGTATCATCGAGGAACCTTAATGGATATGGGACTGCTTCGACGACCCAGAGAATCTTCTGCCTTCAGAGATACTGCTTTGGTATCCTCGAGGAACGTTAATGGATACGGGACTGCTTCGACGGCCCAGAGAATCGTCTGCCTTCAGAGATATTGTTTTGGTATCCTCGAGGAACCTTAATGGGTAAGGGACTTCTTCGATGACCCAGAGAATCTTCTGCCTTCAGAGATACTATTTTGGTATCCTCGAGGACCCTTAATGGATAAGGGACTACTTCGACGACCCAGAGCATCATCTACCTTCAGAGATACTGGTTTGGTATCATCGAGGAACCTTAATGGATAAGGGACTACTTCGATGACCCAGAGAATCATCTGCCTTCATAGATACTGCTTTGGGGACATCGAAGAACCTTAATGGATAAGGGACTAATTCGACGACTCAGAGAATCTTCTATCTTCCAAGATACTACTTTGGTATCATCGAGGAACCTGTATGGATAAGGGTCTGCTTCGACGACCCATAGAACCGTCTGCCTTCAGAGATACTGCTTTGGTATCATCGAGGAACCTTAATGGATAAGGGACTACTTTGACGACCCAGAGAATCTTCTGCCTTCAGAGATACTGCTTTGGTATCATCGGAGAACCTTAATGTATAAGGGACTGCTTCGAACACCCAGAGAATCCTCTGACTTTTCAAAGATACAACTTTGGTATCATCGGAGAACCTTAATGAGTAAGGTGCTGCTTCGACCACCCAAAGGATCTCAAGTTATTTTGTTTAATTTGGACACTGCTGCCTCATTCTGCCAACTCTCGCTCTGTATCATTTTATCTCTTGTCAGAAAAAATTTGAGGTCTTCTTATATCTAATTGACTTCTACCCTAATAATGAACGCCATGCAGCTGTTCATTCTCTCAAGTTTAAGACAATTAGATTGGGGCATCTGTTATACCCCAAATATGTCCTACCCACTCACTCCCCCATGCTAAGCATTTGTGTGGATCCATGATCCTTTTCTAGGTGATCATCTGGCCTCTGACCATGATCTTCTTGGATTTTGATTTTATAAGGCCTTGTGTGTGCTCATGGTGATTATAGTCCCTTGCAAGTTGTGTTGAATTCCGGTTGAACTAAAAGAGGAATCGACCCTTATTCTCATGATCAGGCTTTGCTTCTAAGTCATACTTCAAGTTAATCTTGTGCCGCTCATTTATCAAATTTTGATTTAACTTTGTGCGAGTTTGTTTTCAAGTGCTTACTCAATTTGTCAAAGTAGTTCTAGGTCTTGCTTCAAGTTGATCCAATGTCATGATTGGACTTCATTTTTCTCAAGCTATAGGTGAGTTAGTTCAAGATTAGTCCTAATCCATTTCATTCGCTTTCAAGATAAGACCAATTCATGCTTAAGCCACGTTTTGAATTATGTAAGTCATGAATGGGAGTTATTTCTCAAGACATGTTTGGATTATTTTTCAAGTCACATGAGAATGGTTTCAAGTCATAATTTGAATGGTTACAATACGTGAGCTATTTTTCAAGACATAACCAAGTTATGTGAGAATTTATTTTAAACCCATGAATAAGTAATGCCTAAAGGTGAGCCAAGCTATTGGAGTTAATTTGTATTGTTTAAGGCCATGAGAGACTTATTAATAAGTGGTACCCAGACTTATAATGTACAGGGCGTGTGATCATTTTTGAAGTTATTTCATAAGCGTGGTTATCATAACAATTCAGGTTCAGAATTGGTACAATTCAAGGGTCCTAAAAAATATCATATCAGTATAATCCTAGCCCCTAATTCTGTTTCATCAAATGTTGCAAAAGTACAAGAATGACAAGGGCATTGCAAGGTGTAAAAAGAAACAAAGTTACAGTGATAAGAAAACCAAAAGCATGTTCTCTTTTGTCATTCAAATTCATAATCAAATACGTTGCAATGACAGGTCCTAGTTCTACAAATCCTAAAGCAAAACATAATTTAACTTTGGGTTTCATGGGCAATGCCACAGGTTATTCCTTGCCTAAGAGAGAGTCCTCAGCCACTACCAAGCTCCTCATCACTAAAGTATTCATCAATCCAAGCAGCCTTGAATATTTCATCCCATGAGTTGCTTCCAAGCCAAACTATGAAGTTGAAACCTACATGCCAAACAGGGTGCCATGAAAAAGAAGAAAACATGAATATGTCAAAATAGTTTGTATGTTAATGAGTACAATAATAACAACGTGTCAAAATCCTCATTATAATCCAAATGCCACAAAATACATACAGACCTAAACCTACTCAAATCCGAGCCAAGTTCAGGTTCACATAAACAAAAGAGAGAAGAAGGTTTGTTCCTAATCATACCTGATGCATATTCCCAGGTCCACCAAGCCAATCTTTGTCATGTTCTTCAAGTTTTCATCAAGCCTCGTCCTCGAGCCAACCAACATACACCCTGTAGGTACATGAAGCAAAAATAAGCAGCCAAGATCAACATTCAAACACCATCAGTTTTTACTAATTATTTCAATGCAGTCTAAATGAGCTAACAGTAAATGTGAATACCAGCTAGCCAATTCTCTTCACATCTCGCCAAGCCTCCCACCATCACTAAGACCACCTCCAAAGTTGCTCAAGAGCCCTGTACCAAGTAGAATAAGACATAGGGAAGGTCAGAAGCTAACAGTAAAGGAAAGGGAAAGAAGAATATGATGATGGAGACATTCAGGCCCTTACCAAAATGTGAGTACTACTTGGATCATGTTCTTAAGTGATTGAAAGTAACCTATAGCTTGGTCAATCCTAAAATCCGGTGTTAGGCTCCAATTACCCCAAGAATGGTACCCTGTAGCAAATTAATACAAAGCAGAAAAGTCACTCAAGTTGAAGTTGAAAAAGTCAAATACACCAACAAAATTCATAACAGGATTCAAAGTTTTTCTCAGAAATATTCAAATAAGTCAACAAGAGCCACATCATCAATAAAATTTGTAGCAGTAAAGTTTTAAAATCATACATTTCCAAGCAGCAAAAATCAGTGAAAATCACAGGGTGGAAAATCAATCAAAATCACATTCTAGAAGCACCTTTCAGGCACTACAGACAAAATAAGAGATATTTCCATCCCACAGAATCAGGGTTCGTACAAGAATTCCTTCTAACAGATTGATTCACGATTTCCACTTCATTCTATTTCCTAACAACCTCACACGAGTAAAAAGGAATTTCACACGTACCTTACAACAAATGGAATCACTATAAATGCTACACTATTTAGACACCTGAAGACACCAGAAAAACCCTACATCCTCAGAAAATTGCTGCGCAAAAAGAATTCACAAACCCTACTCACTAAAGCTCAAAAAAAATTATTATCCTAATACACATAGAATTTCACATTGAAATTCTATGTGTGTATGAGCTAACATCCACATCAGAGCAGATTCAACAACACAACAACAACCTCAAGAAAGCAACAACAACTGAAGCGAAAGAGGAAGAAGAAGAACGTAAAAGGAAGAAGAGAAAGAGGAGTTTGTTAGACGATGGCTATGGATCTAAAAGGGGGGTTGAATAGATCCCTAGAGTTTTACATGCAAATGGTTACCAAAAATTTAGTTTTAAAAAGTTTAACGGAAGCAAACCACTGGATTGTACGTCTACCACGAACCTTCTACTAAAAGGATCGGATATGCACGAATATATTGAGAATGAGTATGGAAGAGAAAAATTCAGTTCAATTACTACACTTATAACGCAATCAACAAAATATCGCTTGCTTGATGTTTACTCCAAACCAAAGAGGTAAAAAGATAAACAATTAAAAGCAATGCATTCGATTTTTGCTTTGAAACAAATTACCAAACACCTGGTGTGCATAAACACACTAAGTGCAGAATTTCTATGGAAGGTAATGTAAAGCTTCTCCAAGATACAATTCAAGTTTCTCAGCTTACGATTACACTACGACATAAATTTCGATAACTTGCGACTTCACAAATTTGAATGAACTGAAATGTAAAAGAGTTAAAGGAAAGAGAGAACAAACGAGATTTGATTAGGCAGTTCCCCAATCGTCCTCACTTTGGGTACGTCTGCCCCCAATTCCACAATTGGAATTGAGATATATATATATATATATGTAGCTGTTGCAAATTGTTTATTACATGAGAAGAACAATGAACATCCAAACCCTCGAACGTCTTCGATCGTTGATGCAGAGTCTTCTCTCCCCTTGATTCAAGATGAATCAAGTGCTTCGAATATGGTTGATCCAATTACCGTCCCACGCTACTAAACCGAAAGAACCCACCGTTCTTCAGTTACCTTCACTCGATCAATTGCGATCTACCAAAAATTCGAACCCAAACTTCTCTTCTACGATCCTCCGATTACAGCTACTAAACCAAACAATTGCTCCAATCTTCGGTTACCTTCGCCCGGCTGAATCCCTGTAGAACGAAACGGTTTGTGAAAAAACCCCCAAAATTTACTCGATTCTTGGAGGACAAAACCAACTGGTTTTATTCAAGAAACACCTACCAAGCTCTCAACCCAGAAAATGAAGATCATACACTTCCTAAATTCTGAACGTTATCACTTCGATTATGTGTGATTGTTTGTTTACTCATTGAAGAAGATGAAGATGAAGAGAAGAATGGTATATATTTTCACGTTTCTTGTTGTATTGGATAATGAGAGGACCAAACTATTTATAGAGAATAAATTGACCCACCAAAGTTGTAACAGAAGTAACAGACAAAAAAAAATTTAAGTGAAAAAAATAGGCCAGACAATTTATGGGTCGAATCATGTTTTAATGAGGGTCAGCGTGCGCTGACCCGTGGAAAACACTGTGAAAAAATGACTAGAATATGTCGACCCAAAGTCACCATGCGTCGGCGCATGAATGCAATTTCTGCATTCCCATAGTTATGCGCTTTCCCGTTTATTTCACACGTCTTGCATCAGTAATCATGCGTCGACTCATGCACATAGTAGGTCAGCGCATAACTTGTATTTTTACATAAAATGCATTTTTTTTCACATTGTAACTGACTAAAACCCAGACAAACATACTAGACACTAGTATAATGATCATACACATATATTTATGGATAAGACAAAGTCCTATATGTCTAAACACATGAACAACAATGACTAGATGCAATTTACCCGACAAGAGAAGTGATACCGCTCAATTTACAATCTAATACTTGTTGACATCATTAAAACGAAATAGGTGAAAGACCATAGCCCTCACAGAGTTAAGAAGGTTACCGTCGCCGAAAAGCTTCAGATCGGAATCACTCCGATCTATGTATTATTTGCCTCCTTTTAACTTTCTGATGATTGATTTGTAGTCTCTATGTGATTGTGCTTTGAAATCCTCCAACAAATGCTTGATTTCTATGTTTTAGATAGATCTAGGGTTTTTTGTCGGGTTTCTGTTTGGTGGGTTAGGGTGATATTTTGAGCAATATGAGTTCAGATTCGAACTCAAAAGCGCGAGTTTCATAGAGTAAGAAAGTTTTTAGGGGTGACCGGAGAGAGACGGAGGCGGCCACCGCGCGCCACCTTCTTCGCCGGCGGATTATTAGGTTTCTGGAAGTGTTTATTTTGCAGATAGTGAGATTAGAAAGCAAGACGAAGAAAGAGATGATAGTGAGAGAGAAATGGATGGTGAGATGATTTTATTTCATTTCAACCATTTCCTTATGTGTGATAGCAATTGAGTGAGGGTGGCAAGATGTGCCGGTGACAAGTGTCACCGACTTTATTCTCTTTTTATCCCGTGTGCTGATTTCCATGCGTGCCCACCGTGTGCATTCACCTTAGACCATTGGATCAAGAGTCACGGCTGACTCTATCTTGATCTAACGCCTCAGATCGGCTGGGAAATCAACGAGTTGACTGAGGGAGCACCATGGACTCTCCCCCCCTCCGTGTGGGCTTACTGACCTTGGGCCTGGGAGTTTCTCCTGAACACACCCCCCATTTCTGCAGACAGTTCTGGCACTTTTCTTTTTTTTTTATTTATTTTGTTTTTAGTATTAGTTTTTTTTAATACCACTTTTTAATATAAAAATCCAAAAACAATTTATTAACTTATTTCTTAAAAAAAAAACAAAATACTTTTTAATTAATTTCTAAAATCCTTCTCTTTAATTAATTTCTAATTAATTTTATTAAACCATTTTATTTAATACTAATTAACTTTAAGGATTAATTTTATTAAATATTTTAGTTTAATTCAATTAATTGTTTGAATTTTATTTCTAAAAATCTAAAAACATAATTAACTTGGTTTAGATATTTCTTCTCTTTTAGACTAACCTTAGGATTAGGTTACTAATTGTACTTGTCGTACTCCAAATTTTGACCACTCTTCTTTTCCATTTTCAACTAACTTAGGATTTAGATCACTAACAATCCCTAAAGTCCATATGAGTCATTTGGTCAAATACAATAACCTAAAAAGTCATAGAGGGACCATTTTGACTTTTTAGGAGTTTTGATCTCATCATAGTTTAGTTGCTATTTTTTAAAACTTTTCAGGGTATAATTTTAATTTCAATTTAGTATATAATTTCATTTAATTAACTAGTTAGGATAGTATATAATCATTTTAGAAAAATTTAGGACTAACCTATTAGAAGAATATTTAGAAGTCTTTGTTAGTGGCTATTATTAATTAGGATTAATCAGTAAAGTTAAATAATTCATTAGTGGCATTTCATTCCAACTAAATACAATAGCCCTTTTGGTAGGGATTTAATGATAAGGGTGTACAAACATAAGGGCATGAGTTCGAACCCCACCTTCCTCACTTTTTGTGTTTGTTTCTAACTTTTCTACTTATTTTTAAATCTTAAAAAACTCACAAAAATATCATTTTTTTATCATTTAAATTTAATTTTCGTATTTATTTTTTAGGCATTTTTTAAATATATTGTTTTTCGCTTTTTTTACTTTTTTTTAATACAAAAATATTAAAAAATCATAAAATAAAAAATATTGAAAAAAAGATTTTGTTTATAGGATAATATTTTTAATTTTAGAAGGAATCAATATGATTAGTTAAATATAATTGTAAAATTAAAATCAATTAAAATTGATTTTTGGGCTTTTGATTATTGTATTGATCAAATTGATTTCTTCCCATTTTAATTAACCCTAATTTTCTCTATAAATAGAGTCTATTTCTTACAATTAGGAGGATTCACTAACTAGCCTTGTACATACTAACCTTGTACTGAAAAACACTATAGTAAAAAAAACTGAAAAGAGCCAACCTATTTTACAATCTTCAACACGCTCCCTTCATGAATACCGATACAAATTGATACACACACCAACACTACTACCAAATCACCAACAACTGCTAACACCATGACTCACAATGAGAGAAAGCTTACCAAAACCAAAACAAAAAATTTATAAACTGAAGCAAAATCGGAGGAGGTCGACAACACCGCAAAACCGTACGGACACCTCACCACCTTTCGTGTATTGATTGGAGCAACCACGTGACCGGATCTACGCGGAGGCCACCGCCGGAAAGGAACCGAACCAGCAACGTTGCTCGCCACCGCACCACCACACAATTAAGTCGCTGCACCACGAAGCAACCACCACAAGGTCGGATCTGCACCACGCACAAACAGCAGAAGCACTGACTACACACCCAGCTATCGCGAACAACTGCTCCAACCTCTGTCGCCATTGTAGAAGAAGGGAATAATGATGGATAGAGCAAACAGGATATGAGCAAGAGCTATGTGTTATGTTACAGGTTTTAACTTTTATTTAGTTTTTATTATTATCTCTCATAAGTTTTAGAAAAAAAGTTAATAGGGATGCTACATATTTCTCTATTTTCATTCTGGAGTGGACTTTAGTTCCATAGTTAATTCATACCCCAAATTCTGCTTTTTATTCATGTATTACTCTATTTTGATTATAATTAACTTTTAGAGTTAACTTTTAGATTTTTAATTAGGATAATTTTAAGGATTAATTAAGGTGGTTATTTAATTAGAACGATTAGGTTTTGGTTAGATTATATATGTAAACTTTGAAAATTATTCCTCAAACATGACGTGAGTGTGTGCATGTAATGCACATGGTATGTACATTAACCTTATATTTAATTTTTTATGGTTAAAGTTTTTAATAAGGCTAAACATTATATTTAATAAACAATAGAAAATACACCCCACTGGGGTTTGTAATTAATTAAATTAATAGCTTAATTTAATTAAATTTAATCTAGATATTTTATTTAGGATTTTTTATAGTTAAATTAATGACTCAGTTTTATTATGTAATTAGGTTTTAAAATTTTAATCAGGGTTTAGAAATAGAGTTTTAGGTTTTTTAAATACTTAAATTAATTACTTAATTTAATTATTTAAATAGGAAAATTGATTTAGGGTTTTTTTACATAATTAAATTAATAACTTAATTTAATTATTTAATTAGGTTAAATTTTAATTAGGGTTTAGAAAATAGGATTTTTGAGTTTTAATAATTAAATTCATAACTTAATTTAATTATTTAATTAGGTTAAATTTTAATTAGGGTTTAGAAATAGGGTTTTAGGCTTTTAATAATTAAATTAATAACTTAATTTAATTATTTAATTAGGTTAAATTTTAATTAGGTTTAGAAATAGGGTTTAGCGTTTTAATAATTAAATTAATAACTTAATTTAATCATTTAATTAGGTTAGATATTAATTAGAGATTGTAATAGGGTTAGGATAATTATTTAGGTTTTATTTTATTTCTTTAATTTTTGATTGTTTTCATAATAAATGATTTTATATATTTTAAAATAAGTTATTTTAAATAGGAATTTAAATTTTTTTAGGAATCACTTAGGATTTTAGGGGTTAATTTTGGATGGATTTTAATTTCTTAGTTTATATATTTACAACATTTTGTTTAGTCTTTTGAAAAGTGGGAATTTATTTTTATTTAGGAATTTTATTTAGGAAGCTTATTTAGGATTTTTAGGGTAATTTTGGGTTTGGTTATATTTTTTTAATTTATAATTTATATATTTAAAATATTTTATTTATCCTTTTTTTGCAAAAAGATAAATATAATAATAAAGGTATTAGTTTTTGGATAAAGTATTTTAGGAAATTTGGGTTTTTACTAAAAGTTGTTTTAGGGTTTATGTTAAATAAAAATTAGTCTTGGTAGATTTTAATTTGGAAAATGGGGTTTTGGGATAAAAATAAATTAAAGTAAATTTAATTTAATTTTGGGGGATTAAAATTCTGTTATTTTAGGATTTATATTGAATTTAAGAATCTTTTTTTTGATAATATGGAGAATTGTTTTGCTATATTTTTAGCATAAGTGATATTTTGGGTTTTATAAAATTCTATGGAATTTGAGGATTTTATTGTTTTTTAAATAATGGATATAAGGGATTTTTAAGGATTTAAAACAAGGAATAAAGCTCTTTGTCCGAGAGCCTAAATAAGGAATGGGATTTAGGGATAGCACTCTTCGGTTCCAAGAGTATAAATATAGGCCAAGGGATAAGGGATTAAAGGATAAAACTCTCCGTCCGAGAGTATAAATAATGAATAAGGTTTTTAGGGATAAAACTCTTCGTCCGAGAGAATAAAAAATGGATAAGGGATAAAACTCCTTATCTAGGAGTATAAACAATAGATTAAGGGATAGAACTCCTTATCTAGGAGTATAAATAATAGATTAAGGGATAGAACTCCTTATCTAGGAGTATAAATAATAGATTAAGGGATAGAACTCATTATCTAGGAGTATAAATAATAGATTTAAGGGATAGAACTCTTTATCCAAGAGTATAAATAGTGGATTAGATTTGGGATTAGGTTTTGGGATAGGGTTAGGGGGTAGGAGTAGGGGAGGTGAACTAAGGTTACTATGATCCTTCAAATTGAAGGTACGTTGGCATAGGGTTGTAAACCCTAGTGAGTATAATAATAAAAAACTTAGGATTCTTTCGTAAATAAAGAAAAGACAACAAACAAACATACCCTAAAATCTAAGGAGGATCCCATTGAATACAATGGAAGTGAGGGGTGCCTAACACCTTCCCCTCACTTAACCGACTCCCGAACCTTAGGAATCTCTACCTTTAGGGTTATAGGTTTTTCATTTATTTTCCTTAAAAAAATATGATGGCGACTCGATAGTTTTGGCCGGCCGCGACAGCTAGCGACTCTGCTGGGGATTCCTCCCTAAAGAGAGTCCCTCCTAACTTTAGGCTTTAGGGTTTTGTTTGTTTGTCTTGGGTGTTTATGGTTTTTTTGTTTTTTTTGTTTTTTATTATTCTCAGGTTTTATTTTATATATTTGTTTATTTATTATATTTGACCCTTTTGTTTTTTTGTCATCATGCATTGGATTGGGGCAAATAATGTGTGAAGCTAAAGCCCAAGCTTAGAGTAAAACCCTAGATTAGGACGTGGAACGGAAATGTTTTGGGGGGATGTGACATCCCCAACAACTCATTGATGCCACACTCAGAATAGATCCTTCCAAAGGTGTCCTCATGGAAGGGCTAACCCCTAACGTAGAGGATGATTTGGATGTGGTCCGAGACTCTGAGAACTTTTAGCCTACCCCTTGCCAACTCATGGAGACCCTAAGTATTCAACCCTCAAGGGCTGTTACTAGGGTCCTACCCAGATGAGACTTATCCCGAAGGATTACCATAGGAAGGCTTGCTCCTTCTCTGGTAAAACAAGGGTATAGTCCTTACATTATAGGGTTGTTATGCTGTCCAAACTTTATATCCTACATGTGAGGAGATTGGGTAGACAAAACATAGATCTAACCTATCATAGGGAGCCTACCTAAGCTAGGTCATGCTTGCATTTTATCTTACACATTCTAAACCTGTTGGATTTCCCATACCTATCATTATCCATAGGGAACCTTCCCAGATAAGGGTTCCCTATGTACATAACTACCTTTAGACCCGTGAGGTTTCCTTTACATCGGTCACTATCCTAATGTAAAACTTGCATTGCATCTAAAAAAAAACTTTTAGCATACCTTAAAAACAAAGGAAAAAATATTTTTGCATACCCCATGCATTTGCATGCATACACATACATTTGCATATCCTTTTCGCTTTCGCCTTTGTCCAACTACCAAGAGCTAAGAGGATTCCCGATACTCATGAACGAACTTAAAGGATACCTTAAAAAGCTGTAAAGTAACTCAAGGGGGGAAAGTACCATTAAAGAGGGAAGGTAACCCTTCACCATGCCGACTAGAGGCCCATCTAGAGCCTCAAATATAACAACCTTGGATGATATATGCCTCTACAACAGAATCTCAATTGTATCTATTTCAGTAGCAGCCTCATGCGCTTCAACAAAGGAAGCTTGGAAGGGAACTGGATCCTACACCAATGTTTCGTGACTTACTCGAAGATACCTTAGTGAAGTTGCGATTAATTGACCCTACTCAGACCATACAAGTTATGAGCATAAAGTACAAGACTTGCAATTGACTTTCAAAGGAGGAGTCCCCATTGGTTAGAGGTTACCCTTACTTGGACAAAGTGCATGAACTTCAAGAAGTGACTCCTAAATTCGGTGGATCAACAAGGGAGCTCACTTCTAGGACCACTAGGCCTTTATCATTCCCAATTGTATTTTCCTTTTTGCTAAGTGTTGTTTGTATTTAAAAGTTGTACTCTTTGAGAAGTAATTTTAATAAAAAGAGCATGCATATTTTTGGAATCAATCCATTCATTTACACTCTCTTTCTTATGCCATCATGGAAATAAAAGTAAAAATAAATCACACCTCTTCTTTTCACTTCTCAACTATTGACAAACTTAGGAGGAGAATGAGGTAAATTAAAACAATCGAATTTGTTGACGTATGCTTTAATGGTCTGACCTGGCTGAAGATGTAAGGCATTGTTTCACTCCCCAAACACTGGAGAAATAAGGAGATAATCTGTAGTCAACCCCCCTCGAGCCAGAAGCCGGTGCTTCTTTATATTAAAAAAAACCTTAATCTTAACCAGGGGCAGGGTATATTTCAATTAATTCAACAATGCATCCTAATGCAAGGGAATCAGTACACCTAATCACAAGGATAAAACTTTATGCACATATTCTTCCTCGCACCATTCAACATCGAGGAAGCAAGGGAGATAAAAACTCATAATATCAAGCATGGGAGTCACACCCGTTCGAAACCAAAAGCAAAAACGCAAGATTTGTTTCCAAAAAAAAAAAGGAGAAGCCTGCTAAATCAAAAAGAAAAAATCAGAAAAAAGATGAAAATTGACTTAGGCAAAATAAGGGTACCCCGATGGGCCACTAAATTCAAAAGAATTGGTCCATGCAAAAATAAGGGATTAAAAGAAAAGAAAAAGGAAAAAATGGAACAATCTTATAAACGAGAGTGGGTGATTGCCACCTCAAAGATCTCATCAAGTGCTTAAACCTTTATCATCATGAATGAAGAAATTCTCTTGTAGGATGAACGCATTTGTTGGATTAATTGGATTTAGGAATGGAGAACATCAAGGAGAATAGGGCGGGTTAAATTTCAAATTTTGAGCCTTGTATCCTTTGTTTCTTAAACCATGAACCAGGCCACATTACAACATGTAAAAGTCCTAATTGAAGCTAGGGGCACTATAAAAGCATACTCGGCAAAGTCGTTGTTAAACTGACTCCGAATCTGAATGTTTGTTGGAACATCGCTAACCATATTCTCACATCTTCATTTGTGCCAACCTTATGAACAAATATCATCTGTATACGCCGTAAATTTTTTTTCTCGATTTCAAAACTTGCATGAGCATTGAGTTAGAATTACTTTTCAAAGGGAATAATTTTACTCGCAAATCTATACTTAGCACCAAGGAAATATCAATAATGGTCTAATCAGGGGCATATCATTTCAAGGAATTTCTGACTAGGGGCAAGTCACCTAAGGATCCTCCCAATCAAGGGGCAAATTCTAATGATCATAGGGGCACATCATCAGAAGATCCTATTGATTAAGGGTAACACATTTCAAAATTTGACACACCTATGTCAATACACCTTCATGACTCTAATGATAAGGAGTAGACCTTTTCAAGAGGCTCATACTGGGGCATACCAACTAAAGGGTGCAGTGAGGCCAATCACTCCAGAAGTCATCTAAGCAGGAGCAAAGACATAATACTAGGGCAGTTTATTTTAAGGTTGTATCAAAGCATGGTAGGATCTAAGTTCCTTTTCAGGCCACTCCTCTATACCCAATTAATTAAGGGGCATACCTTTTGAAAATTCAAAATCTGGGGCATATTTTCAAGGTTGAAATACTGGGGCAGTTCATCTCAAGGTCGTATCAAAGCATGGTGGGATCTAAGGTCCTTTTCTGGCATAATCCTTCTAAACTCAATCAATCAAGGGCAAACCCTCTTCATACTTCCAAGAGGCACATGCAAGCTCTGTCCTACATCAACAATCGTCAAGTTCAAAATAAGTATCAGGATATCCGGCTAGCTCAATGCACCCTACCATATCAGTTGACAAATATCATGAAGACATCCCACACTAGAGCACTTATGGAAATATTCAAATCATTGTCATGCATTAATCAGGTCACTACGCTCTAGCATCTAATCATGCATATATAACATAACATCACATACATACATGAACATACATACATGCACTCATGCATACATGCATATGGTTCATAATTACTCTTAGGGGTTTAATTCCCAACTATATCATTGAAACATCGCTTCAATAAAGGATTTTACAGGATTATCATCCATCAGTGAGCAGGTCTTCACCTCTCACATCCCCAGATTATGAACCTATCCCACACAAAGGATAAGTTTCATCAAGTATCTAAGGTTTTTTTATCAAGGGTTTATGAAGGGTTGTCCAAGAATTTTAAGGGGTTTCATCAAAGGATCTTATCGAAAGGTATTCATCAAGGGATCTTATCAAAGGGGTTTTATTAGGGAATTAATCAAAAAGGGTTTTACTAAGGAATCGACCAAAAGGGGTTTTACCAAGGAATTTATCAAACAGAGTTTTACCAAGGAATTATCAAAGGGGTTTTATCAATGGATTTTTATCCAAAAGGTGTTCTAACGGAATTTTATCAAGGGGTTATACCAAAGGATTTTCATCAAAAGGAGTTCTATCTAAATTTTGTCAAGGGGGTTCTACCGGATTTATATCAAAGGGGTTTTATCAAGGGATTTTTATCCAATGTGTTCTATTAAGGGATTTTCATCCAAAAGGGGTTATATTAGAGTTTTATCAAGGGGTTCTACCTGATTTAACAAATGGATTTTTCCAAGGGGATTCACCAAATGGGTTCTACCAGAATTTTAAGAGAAAATGGGGTTCTGCCAGAAGTTTATCAAAAGGGTTCAAGGGATTTTCATCCAAATAAGGGGCTCCATCATGGGGTTTTACTAGAACTTTATCGAGGGGTTTCACCAAAGTCTTAGCAAAAGTGGTTTCATCCAGAGTAATTGGGGTATCACTAAAGTCCTACCTAATTCCAATAGCATGATCGGAGGATCATAGGCAATGTCCACCCGAAAGGGTTGAAACTAATCATCAGGGGTTTTATCAAGTTTTCACCAAGGATTTTTTTTATCCAGGCTTATCCTTTCTCATCTCCAGAGTTTATTCACTCCGCGGTCAAAATTAGGGTTCCTCTTTTATATTTAATCACCTCCACCATGAGAGGATGAGAACTCATCGTCATCATCATCTCAGTTTGAAGCTGATTAAATAGGGGCAGCTGTCGTACCCCAAATTTTGACCACTCTTCTTTTCCATTTTCAACTAACTTAGGATTTAGATCACTAACACTCCCTAAACTCCATATGAGTCATTTATGACCGAAAATGTCATAGAGGGACCATTTTGACTTTTTAGGAGTTTTGATCTCATCATAGTTTAGTTGCTATTTTTTAAAACTTTTCAGGGTATAATTTTAATTTCAATTTAGTATATAATTTCATTTAATTACCTAGTTAGGATAGTATATAATCATTTTAGAAAAATTTAGGACTAACCTATTAGAAGAATATTTAGAAGTCTTTGTTAGTGGCTATTATTAATTAGGATTAATTTGTAAAGTTAAATAATTCATTAGTGGCATTTCATTCCAACTAAATACAATAGCCCATTTGGTAGGGATTTAATGATAAGGGCGTACAAGCATAAGGGCAAGAGTTTGCACCCCACCTTCCTCACTTTTTGTGTTTGTTTCTAACTTTTCTACTTATTTTTAAATCTTAAAAAACTCACAAAAATATCATTTTTTTATCATTTAAATTTAATTTTCGAATTTATTTTTTATCCATTTTTTTAAAATATTGTTTTTCGCTTTTTTTACTTTTTTTAATACAAAAATATTAAAAAATCATAAAATAAAAAATATTGAAAAAAAGATTTTGTTTATAGGATAATATTTTTAATTTTAGAAGGAATCAATATGATTAGTTCAATATAATTGTAAAATTAAAATCAATTAAAATTGATTTTTGGGCTTTTGATTATTGTATTGATCAAATTGATTTCTTCCCATTTTAATTAGCCCTAATTTTCTCTATAAATAGAGTCTATTTCTTACGATTAGGGGGGATTCACTAACTAGCCTTGTACATACTAACCTTGTACATACTAACCTTGTACTGAAAAATACTATAGTAAAAAAAAAACTGAAAAGAGCCAACCTATTTTACAATCTTCAACACGCTCCCTTCATGAATACCGATACAAATTGATACACACACCAACACTACTACCAAATCACCAACAACTGCTAACACCATGACTCACAGTGAGAGAAAGCTTACCAAAACCAAAACAAAACATTTATAAACTGAAGCAAAATCGGAGGAGGTCGACAACACCGTAAAACCGTACGGACACCTCACCACCTTTCGTGTATTGATTGGAGCAACCACGTGACTGGATCTACGCGGAGGCCACCGCCGGAAAGGAACCGAACTAGTATTGTTGCTCGCCACCGCACCACCACACAATTAAGCCGCTGCACCACGAAGCGACCACCACAAGGTCGGATCTGCACCACGCACAAACAGCAGAAGCACTTACTACACACCCAGCCATCGCGAACAGCTGCTCCAACCTTTGTCGTCGTTGTAGAAGAAGGGAATAATGATGGAGAGAGCAAACAGGATATGAGCAAGAGCTATGTGTTATGTTACAGATTTTAACTTTTATTTAGTTTTTATTATTATCTCTCATAAGTTTTAGAAAAAAAGTTAATAAGGGATGCTACATATTTCTCTATTTTGATTCTGGGGTGGGCTTTAGTTCTATAGTTAATTCATACCCCACATTCTGCTTTTTATTCATGTATTACTCTATTTTGATTATAATTAACTTTTAGAGTTAACTTTTAGATTTTTAATTAGGATAATTTTAAGGATTAATTAAGGTGATTATTTAATTAGAACGATTAGGTTTTGGTTAGATTATTATGTAAACTTGAAAATTATTCCTCAAACATGACGTGAGTGTGTGCATGTAATGCACATGGTATGTACATTAACCTTATATTTAATTTTTTATGGTTAAAATTTTTAATAAGGCTAAAAAATATATTTAATAAACAATAGAAAATACACCCCGCTGGGGTTTGTAATTAATTAAATTAATAACTTAATTTAATTAAATTTAATCTAGATATTTTATTTAGGGTTTTTTATAATTATATTAATGACTCAATTTAATTATGTAATTAGGTTTTAAATTTTTAATCAGGGTTTAGAAATGGAGTTTTAGGTTTTTTAAATACTTAAATTAATTACTTAATTTAATTATTTAAATAGGAAAATTGATTTAGGGTTTTTTTACATAATTAATTTAATAACTTAATTTAATTATTTAATTAGGCTAAATTTTAATTAGGGTTTAGAAAATAGGATTTTTGAGTTTTAATAATTAAATTAGTAACTTAATTTAATTATTTAATTAGGTTAAATTTTAATTAGGGTTTAGAAATAGGGTTTTAGGGTTTTAATAATTAAATTAATAACTTAATTTAATTATTTAATTAGGTTAAATTTTAATTAGGGTTTAGAAATAGTGTTTTAGGGTTTTAATAATTAAATTAATAACTTAATTTAATCATTTAATTAGGTTAGATATTAATTAGAGATTGTAATAGGGTTAGGATAATTATTTAGGTTTTATTTTATTTCTTTAATTTTTGATTGTTTTCATAATAAATGGTTTTATATATTTTAAAATAAGTTATTTTAAATAGGGATTTAAATTTTTTTAGGAATCACTTTGGATTTTAGTGGTTAATTTTGGGATGGATTTTAATTTCTTAGTTTATATATTTACAACATTTTGTTTTGTCTTTTGAAAAGTGGGAATTTATTTTTATTTAGGAAGCTTATTTAGGATTTTTAGGGTAATTTAGGGTTTGGTTATATTTTTTTAATTTATAATTTATATATTTAAAATATTTTATTTATCCTTTTTTTGCAAAAGAGGTAAATATAATAATAAAGGTATTAGTTTTTGGATAAAGCATTTTAGGAAATTTGGGTTTTTACTAAAAGTTGTTTTAGGGTTTATGTTAAATAAAAATTAGTCTTGGTAGATTTTAATTTGGAAAATGGGATTTTTGGATAAAAATAAATTAAAGTAAATTTAATTTAATTTTGGGGGATTAAAATTCTGTTATTTTAGGATTTATATTGAATTTATGAATCTTTTTTTTGATAATATGGGGAATTGTTTTGCTATATTTTTAGCATAAGTGGTATTTTGGGTTTTATAAAATTCTATGGAATTTGAGGATTTTATTTTTTAGCATAATTGATTTGGGATTAGGTTTTGGGATAGGGTTAGGGGGTAGGAATAGGGGAGGTGAACTAAGGTTACTCTGATCCTTCAAATTGAAGGTACGTAGGCATAGGGTTGTAAACCCTAGCGAGTATAATAATAAAAAACTTAGGATTCTTTCGTAAATAAAGAAAAGACAACAAACAAACATACCCTAAACTCTAAGGGGGATCCCATTGAATACAATGGAAGTGAGGGGTGCCTAACACCTTCCCCTCACTTAACCGACTCCCGAACCTTAGGAATCTCTACCTTTAGGATTATAGGTTTATCATTTATTTTCCTTAAAAAAATATGATGGCGACTCGATAGTTTTGGACGGCCGCGACAATACTAACATGTTTGATCATATTTCTCCCCCATTTTGTTTGGTTTTTAATCTTTATGTGGTGTTTATACCTTTCTCATATGGATTAATATCATGCCTTGATTATATTTATGTCATTCATCATATGCTTGTCCAAACCAAACTCTTTTCAAACTAATACCATGACTTAATGTCAAGCCCTTTTCAAACACCTTATAAGTCGATTGTTTTCACGATCGCAATCAACCTCACATAGCCTTCTCTTGGGCTTTATACAATGATACTTGTTGCACATTTCACAATCTTGTTTGCATGCATGTGTGTGATTGTCTTACTTTAATTGTGGTTTCATTATTACCATTTGAGTAAATATATCCCTCTCCCATAAGATTAAAATCAACCATTTTCAAAAGAACAAACAAGCTTGATCCAACGTCAAGCATTTTTCAAAACAAACTCAATTAATAACAATTCATCTTCAGGCATTCACTTGATCCACATATCAAGTCCCTTTACCAAACTTGTAAGTCGAGTTCTTTTGCCTCGCCATCGACCTTACCTTGAACCATTAGGACCTCCTTTCCATTAGTCTTTAATCATTTCGGACGCAAATTCAAACCTCGATTTATATCGAGCATTTTTTCTCAAGTAAATCAAAATATTTAATCATACTTAAACACTTTTCTTAAAAGGAGAAAAGGGAGTGGAATGGAATCTTTGATTCCTCTCCTCAATTGTTTGGGCCCGAGGAATCTTTCTTAAGTTTAAGCAATTGTCTTCTTTAAAAGACTCATAACACGATTACACATCAAACCTTTTTTTTTTACAATAAACAAAATCAAATCTTCTTTTCCTAAACACTTGGATGAAAAAGATAGAGAGTCGATTCTTCGACTAGTTTTCCCGATTACTTGGGCCCGAGGAATCTTTCATAAGTTCAAGTAATTGTCATCTATTTAACATACTTTAACCATATTAAAACTCTTTCATAATTAAGGGCGAAAAAGAGAGAGAGCCGGTTCTTCGACTCGCTTTCCCAATTACTTGGGCCCGAGGAATCTTTCTCAAGTTTGAGTAATCGTCACCCAATCAAAATACGAACACATTAATCCAACTCCTCGCCGCCGTGCAATTAAAACTCTTTTCCAAAAGAATAATGTTTAGCCCCCTCTAAACACTTGTTCACTTAAAAAACACCATCAACCAACCGTAGTCCCATGAACTACGAACGCTCTGACTTTCCCATTGCGCGAGGGAATACGTAGGCACAAAGGCCCCAATCCTTGGCGAACACCTTAATAAAAAACCACCCATTTTCCCCTTAGAAGCAAACCCTTTTACCTTAGAAGATAACAAACAAACCTAGCTAACTTTTCTCACGAATCGAATCATGAGGTTCCCGTTGAGTACAACGGACGTAGAGGGTACTAACACCTTCCCTCTTGCGTAAATGACTCCCGAACCCAGAACGTGGGTGTGATGACCATGTTCTTATCCCTTTCAAAGGTTTTCTCGATATTTTCCTTTCCCTCTTTTGGGATAAATAAAGTTTGGGGGCAACTTTGTTCGAACGTTTTTTCCGCGTCCATCGCTAGGATCGTATTTTTCGAGGTACGACACTCGGGGCCAAAGAGGTTAAAGTATTCACTGAATCCCAGCTCGTGGCATCCCAGGTACGGGGAGAATATCGAGCCAAGAACGACAGTATTATTGAGTACTTGACCCTGGTAAAGGAAAAGCAGAAAAACTTCACCTCGGCAGAAGTAACCCACATCCCACGCGAGCATAATACTCGAACAGATGTCTTGTCAAAACTGGCGAGCACGAAGAAGATGGGCGGGAACAAATCGGTTATACAAGAAGTGCTTTCGCGCCCAAGCATCAATAAATCTATCCCCGCAACAGACGTGAACACCATTGGGGACAGCAACTGCTGGATGACCCCGGTGTACGAGTACCTCACCACTGGAAAGCTACCCGACGATCCCAAGGAGGCCGGGGTGGTTAAGCGATGAGCGTGCTCATACACAATCGTCGAAGATAAGCTGTACCGATGTTGTTTTTCGATTCCTCTCCTCAGGTGTGTCGAAGAGACCAAGGTCCCCGGTATACTCCATGAAATCTAGGAGGGCATCAACGCACAACACCTCGGCGGGTGGTCCTTAGCCCGCAAGGCATTACAAGCAGGGTACTACTGGCCCACCATGCAACAGGACACCAAGGAGCACGTCAATAAGTGTGACAGAAGCCAACGACATGGAGACATACACCTGGCCCCGCCCATCGAGCTCAAGACACTGTCTTCCCCGTGGCCATTTGTGTGGTGGTGAATGGACATCCTCGGCCCTTTCGTCGTGGGGTTATACCAAAACAAGTACCTAATCATCTGCGTGGACTATTTCACGAAGTGGATCGAGGCGGAAGCCATGGCCAAAAAAAGACGGGTCGAGGAACTACACAGCGTCCTATGGGCCTACCGAAGAACCCCACATTCCATGACCAGGAAAACCCCATTCCGCTTGACTTACGGAACAGAGGCGGTGATTCCCGTGGAAATAAGGGAACCCTCGAGGAGAACAGAATCTCCCCTCGACGAGGAGGCGAACGATGAGGCCCTAAGAGAAGAGCTCGACTTTGTCAAGGAGATAAGGTCGGGCGTATCCCTCCAAGAAGCCTCACTTAAACAAAAAATAACTCTACGTTATAACAACAAAGTTATTAAACGTGATTTTCAAGTAGGCACCCTCGTCCTACGAAGGAACCAGAAAGATTTGCAAAAAGGCAAGCTCGCCGCGAACTGGGAGGGCCCCTACCGTGTCTGGTTGAAAACGGGGACAGGAGCCTACTACCTCGAAAATCTACACGGGGAGGAACTTGCTCGACCATGGAATGCTGAGAAGCTTAAACAATACTACAGTTAAACACTGCCCTCGACACAGCCATGTCGCAATTACGGGGACGCACTAAGGTACAAGCGCGACTCCCCTATACGAAACACGAAGATCAAGGGTTGCATTGTGTGTGCGCAAGGACCTTTGATCCGAAGAGGATACCTTGACCGAGCTCCGTCGTCGCCGTACCAATCAGGCAGAACACCCAGCTCGCAATGGGAAGTTCACGCCATGAAGCTAAGACCTCGACCGAGCTCTTAGCCTCGTTGAAGGTCGGAATACACCTCCGGCCACTCGACCAGTTCTCCACAAAGTCGAGGATCAACAAATTCTAGCAAACCCCCAAATTACCAAATTACTTAGACAAAAACAATAATTATATCAAACATACAAACGTCACACACACAAATAACCGAAAGTTAAAGCATTAATCGGGCAGAAGCCCATTGTGCAGATATTACAAAGATATCAAAAAGCCCCTAGCACGCAGGCCGGGCAAAAGTCATCAAAAGAAAAATGGCTCGCAGGCCAAGCATAGAAAACAAGTGAAAACCTAGTCGACTATGTTCTCCTCTGGCTGCTCGTTCCCCGTGGCCCCTCCGTCGACCTCCTCCTCCTGCATCGACTGCACGATTTGACCCTCGACCACTTCATAGTCGGGGCCAGTCCCTTCAGTGATGAGGTCGGGGTTCACAATCCGAAGCTGCTGTATGGCATTGTTGAAACCCACGTCAGCCGCCACGAGGACATCCTGCTCGGTTTGCCTGAGCTTCGCGATCAGAGCTGCCCGAGACATCAACAGCCTGTCTTCCTCGGTTTCCTCCTCAGCAGGGCGAACAACTTCCTCTAGCTCGGTGACCTTCGCCAAGAGACCCTTCCTTTCCTCGACGACTTTCTTCAGCTTCTCCTCCAACTTCCCCTAAAGCTCGACCCGTGATTTGTTCTAATTTTTGCAGTCGGTCAGCTCCTTGCCCACCTTCTCCATATCAGCTGTAATAGACCTAAAGCTCTCCTGCAGCCTAGTCAACTCGGCTGCTGGGCATATTTCGTCGTTTAAGACCAGACCAGCCGAGCAGACCCGCATCACAGTAGACAGATCCTCAAGCAAATTTTTCCTCCTCGAAACCCGACCAGCGCCTAGGATGGCCTGGACTTCGGACGTACCGATGCCTGGAGAGTTGGCCTCCAAAAATAAGTTAGGCATCGAGAGACAAGGCGGAAGCACGGATATCTCAGAGGGAGGGTTATCGGTCACTGTCAGGTCGACATGCACTTGCCCGTCTAGTCGCTGCCTCTTTGGGGATCCCTGAGTGCTGGGAGATTGGCTACCTTGGGGAGAGCCGGAAGAGTCCCAAGTTTCCAGAGTGGGGCCTGGGTGCTGTGACCAGATCTGCTCGACCTGACCTTTCCCACTCTTCTTCAAAATTCGGGTGGCCGCCAGCTTCTTGATACGCTCCTTCACGCTCGACATGGTACATGCAAAGGGAAAGAGAAATACATCAGTGAATCGAAACTCAGAATGCAAAGAAGGAGTAAGTCGAGGAGGATTCCACCACCTAACAGCTTAAGGGCATCCTCGTCGGAAAACGTATCGAGGGAGGCCCTCGTATTGATCAACCGGGGTTTCTCTAAGATTCTCCCATCATTGCCATAGATAAATTTCCCGTCCGGTGTCACGAGCTTGGCGGGGGAAAATCTAGAAACAAATTTGACTATTTCCTCATAGGCCAGACGATCCCCTTTGCACAGTCGTCCAGAACTGACGGTATAATTGTCTGTGCCCTTCTTGAAATGGTCCTCTGTCCAGAATAAGGGAAACTTCGACTCGAGGACCTCTTCCTGCTGCTCGCCTACTTCTCGATGAACCTGTCTATATACCGACTCCACGGCCTCGAACGAGATAGGCTTTATGATGTAGTATCGGGATTTGAAGTGGCGGGCAGAGTCCATGTATGTCTGGAACAATCTGCTCACCTGTTTGAAGGACACCCAGCCATGTCTGCCATCAGTCGCCTGCCTCTGTAAGTGGAAAATACGGAAGAATAGGGGTACGGTCACCCCGATCCGGTGATACTGGCAGACGAGCTCGAAGGCACGGATAAATGCGAGAGAGTTAGGATGGAGCTGCGAGGGCGCCAGGTGCAGCTAAATGAACACCGGTCACTGGAAATCAGTGAAGGGTAGGCGCCACCCAACCTCATCAAACATAAACTCGTACAGGGGAAACCACATTCCTCTGTACGTCGAGCAGATGTGATGGTGCTCCAGAGGTCTATACATCATCCAAGTCTTCGAGGAGCCCTCCAGGCGATGCTCGAAGGTGGCGAAGATATCGTCCTTGTCACCGACGATGAATTGGGAGGCACTAATCAGAGGCTCATCGCTATCCCAGTCCTTGGGCGGCCGTCCCTCGACACTATTGATCGGCGCCATTGGGGAGTCAGGTTGGTCGTCAATATCTATGGACCCCATGGCCACGGCCTCCATTTACCTGAAAAGCAGAAGGAAATGGTGAATTTGATGATCCATATCAAATTCACCCCTCCACCGCTGATCAAGTGAAAGGGCGAAGAAGGGACGCGGGGAACTGCCCGGACGACGCCCCATCTAGGAACGCCGGGGTCACGCATCTATCACGCTCACCCAACGTCTTCGGGACATCCGACGAGCATCCCCGGAACCATCCTCTAATCACCGGTACCTCGTCCCCAGGGGATTCATCCCACATCCTCGGGATATTCTTGAGGTCCCCGAGATATTTATCTTGCGTCCTCGGGACCTTCTTCAGGTCCCCGGGACATTCATCCCATCTCTCCGCGAGATTCATCAAAAATCTATAGAAGCTCCGCCGTTTTCGCCGGGAACTTCGTGACTTCCCTAAGAACTTCATCTGTCCACCGGAGAACCACCTTAGGAAATGTATTAGGAAAGAAAAAGATCAGAAAACTTACTTGAAAAATGGCTGTTGCAATAGTCCAGTGCGGCGGCGTGTGGTGGAGAACGGAGGCGAGAACAGAGAAAGAAAGAGAGGAACTCTGAGTGAGGGAGAGCGAAAACGTGCAAATGACACAGGTTAGCTCTTATTTATAAGGCCCTCATGGGACTCGTGGCACCCCTAGGCACTCGAGTGCGCTAACCCTAGCTTAGCCGCCCTATGTAATGATGACGCGTGACACGTGGCACACGCTTTCCCATGCACGTCCTTTCGTTTTCCCACTTACGTCTTTTTGTTTGCTTTGGTGCTCGAGTCCGTAACTTCTCGCATCCCCGCAGCGTCGCCCAACAGGGACTTACAAAAGTCGAGCAGACTTCAAGATTTTTTCCCGTCTAACGCCCCCTGCTCATAGTGCTATAAGCCCGTCAATACTGGGAAACTTCCCCGTTAGACGCATTTCCCGACAAAGGATCATCTGCAGGTATCAGACGACTATCGTCATCCCGGTCTTTCGAGCATGTTTAGTGCGTCCTCGACATTATGGCTGACCCTTAAGTCATTACTCCGACACTTCGGAGCAACAACTTGGGGGGCTCCTATTCTGGACTGGGCCAGCGCCTGCCCATCAGTCGGGCAGGCCCAACCCAATGGTCTGAGTTGGCCCAACAAGGGCCATATTCGCTCTATGTCGAGCACGTGCCAGCCTCCAGCAATGTCAGGCACGTTCAGCAGGTACCGTCGAGCAGAAGCTTCAAGCCTTGTGGAGCACGTACCTTCTAAACACCCACGTGGTCCTCCCTGCGAGGACACGTCATCTTGTAACCTCCCACCTCTGAAGGAATCGGTCTTCCCACCTTCCGAAGATCTCAGGACAGTTACACCACATAAGCCCTGGTAGTTTCCTGGATTGGGCCTTGCGATCCAGCCCAATGCAGGTAATCGTTGGCTCCACGCTGGGGGCTCTCTATAAATACCCTCTCACTTGAGAGGGTCAGGTTACATTCATTCTTACTCTCACACCTATATTATGTACTTGCTCACTTCCTTTCCCTGACTTTGGCATTGGAGTACCTTGTAGGTACACCCCCTCCGTTCCATCACCACCGGAGTTGAAGATCTCACGACGTTGCTGGCCACTGTCATATTTTCTGATCCAGGTACGATCAAATTTCATAGTTTTTTAAATAAGCATGTTGATTTATAATCTCGGATATTAATTTTTGAATAAAAATGACAGGATAACTCTAGAGTATCTCGGTCCGATAAGGTTTCTCATTTTGATATGAACATGGAAAGTTCTAATTACTTTTTTATATGAACTTTGAATGACTTTTTTGCATTTTTCTTTCTTCCAGATGGAAAGGTTTGTTTATGAAGTTGTCTTCAAGGACATAATGTTCTTCTACAAGCAATCAGAAGAGCTTCTTCGTACTGCTGCAGAAGATTCACATGAAAAATAAATTTTTGTTCTAGGCACTTCTAAGTCACTTTATATTAGCAAAAAGAAACATTGTTGATTAAAAATGATGTCTTAAAGGTATAAAACTAGCAAAAAGCACTTATTTTGATGAATCCATTCCATTTGCTTGATTTTTTTAAATAACATATTAATTCAATTTAAATACCAAAATAACATATTTTTAAAAAAAAAAACTACCAAAATAACATACTTTCAACAAGGAGGCGCCATATGATATGGCGCATTAAGAAAAAGTAGAGTGGATGCGCCATATCATATGGCGCATTGGTTGTGCTTTTAAGTGAAGGCACCATATGACATGGCGCCTTAGTTCATCCCCTATTTTTTTTAGTAGCCATATCATTTGATGTGTTTTTTTTAATTTCTAATTAAAACAGTGTTTTTTTAATGGGTAGATACGCCATATGATATGGCTACTACACTATTCCATTTTTCTATAAATAAGATTATATCCTCATTTGTTACTCCACAACAATTATCACCAATATCCTCAACTCTCCACAACATTTATCACCAATATTCTCAACTCAATCTAAAAGTAAGTCTGCATTCTTAAATTAGCGTTCATCATCATCATCATCATCATCGAAGGAACCGCTTCCAACATTTCCACTTATGAAAAGAAATGCCCTAGTGTATTTTTCAGCAACAAAGCCTCCGATGAAGGTCCTACTCTGGAACACGCAGACCTTGGAGCATTTGCATAGGGAATTGAATCGCTGGCTAGAAGGAGAAATTGTTGCAGGTGAAAAGATCAGGAAAATTGAGAAGCTAGTTGAGGAGTCATGCCCAAATGGAGTTAGCCGTGCTTGGAGAAAAGTGGAAAATAATGTTGGTGTCCTTATGATGATGTTAACACCAAAGAAAAATATCTTGATGGTTGTAATATCCTAGATAAGTTGATGCATTGAGTTGTTTTATTTAGGTTTGTTGTTGTTATTTTTCGATTGTTGAGAATGGTGAAGACTTTTGGTATTAGGTTATGTCGTTGTTAATTGTTGTTGTTGAGATATTAAGTTATGTTTGTTTAAGTTATGTCGTTGTTAATTGTAATCGCTTAGTTATGCTATCAATGGAATGAAATTTGTTATTGATATAAAGAGACAAGGTTACATTTGAAACCATGATATTGTGCTTGATCCTACATTGGGATATTTTGTACGATTGTGTCCAGGCTGACGGCACGAACTACATAACCTGACCATTTTGTTTGCTGTATCCATCTCCGTTCGAGTATGCATTCTATTAGGGCGACCCTTTTTATTTCTTCGGATCAAATCATTATGCCAGACAATTTCGCCTTCGTATGGAGGCCAATAGTCCTCCTTTGCTACCAGCTGAAAGCTAGTGTTGTAGACATTGCATAGACTAATGACTTGGTGAATAACAAAAAGATAGTTGGTTGGGTCTTGGCGAGCCTTCGAACATGCTGCTATAACATGGGAGCAAGGCATACGAAATTCCTGAAACTTTCCACAGTCACACCAACTCCTATCTAGTTCCACTCGGTAACATCCCATAGGACTCCCTTCATTGTGATCAATTGACTTTACAACACTGAACCAACCTTTATTACGGTCAAAGACTCTGACCACATGTGTGTTGGCTTTGGTTGCTTCGTCCTTCATGAATTTCATTGAACTGTTACTGAACATCTGCCTAGATTATAAGACAGAACCCCACTTTATACGTCTGATATCAAAAAGTGCAGCGAGCCTAAAATATGTTGCCCTTACCAAAACGGTTATCGATAGGTTTCATATGCTCTTGAATACACAGTTAATTGATTCAACGAGGTTTGTTGTCATGTGGCCCCATCATTGGCCATTGTTGCATGCCCTTGTCCATTTCTCTAGTTGAATATTATGAATCCATCTTAATGCATCTACGTTTGTCAGTCTGATCCCATCACGGTAGTGTTTGAAAGTAGATTCTGTTAGTGCAAACCATGCGTTCACAACCTTCTTCCGTAGCATTTTGTCTTTGATCTCTAACATGAAATTTTGAGCGATGTGTCTTATGCAATACACATGGGTTGAGGAAGGATCATGCCAACCGTTATCAAGATTCTTGTATGCACTCTCGATTGATAGGTGTCTATCAAAGATCAAACATAAGTTAGGTTGGGGAGACACGTATAATCAGAGATTTTTTAGGAAAAAACTCCAAGCCCCAGTAGTCTCCCCTTCAACTAGAGCGAAGGCGATTGGAAAAATGTTGTTGTTGCCATCCTATGCCACGACCATGATTAGCATGCCCTTATATTTCCCGTACAACCATGTTCCATCAATTTCAATAATAGGTGTACAGTACGCAAAGCCTTTGAAACATGGTTCAAATGCCTAGAAGAGTCTGTGGAAAATACCATTTCCACTGACACAAGTCCCGTCTGGCGTATACGCCGACAATGTCTCCAAGATGGCAACAGTCCCTGGAGCATATTGTTTAAGTGCCACGAAGTATTTTGGAAGTTCTTTGTAAGACTCCTCCCAATTTCAGAACACCGTTTCGACCGATTTAGTCCTAGCTATCCATGCTTTCCTATACGAAGGAGTATAGTTGTATCTTTGAACCATATGCGAGATTATGGTACTCACCTTCAAAGAAGGATTGTCGCTAATGACTGACGGAATTTCATTGCATATCAAATAAGAGTTGAGCTTACGATGATCCTGCATTGGATTCGTGATTATACAAGTGTGCTCTGGACCTATTGACCCTATCTTCCATGAATCACTTCTCTTCCAAAAAGATGCTGTTAATCGACACGGGGACACCTTGTTACAGTAATAGATCTTATACAGAGTCGGATTTGTTCGATCGACTCTATAATCTGCTGATAAGTCCATGTGATATTGTTTTATAGCTCGGACACAGTCTTCTTTTGTACGAAAATTGTCTCCCTATTTTAATACTCCTTCTGTTTGCATGTATGGATTGTAAAAAATATTTGTTGATGATTCATCTGCACCTAAGTTTAGACTTGTCATGTGTTGAGGTGGGCAATAAACATGATTGGATGGTAATATGTCTTCCTCGTTGTTTACCATTTCAGCAACAATGACTTTAGCTTCTTCTTCTTCGTCGTCAACGACATTGACTTCAGCTTGTTTGTCGTCAGATTCGTAAAAAAACTTGAGAAGAATCAAATTGTTGAGACAGTTGTTGTTGTTGTAACATAATATATAGCTCAATATCATTGAAACCAGAATAATCATGACTGAGAAACATATTACACACATCTTCATCGTCTCGAATCTTTAACTGGAAAAAATTTGCATTGATTGTGCCCGCCAAAAAACACAGGATTCTTGTAGATGATTTGGCCAACTGGACCACATTGTAATTTCTTTTCTAATCTCGCTTTCAAATGTAAAAAATTTGATCTTATGTCAATTGAAAACTTAGTAACTTCTGTATTTCGAAAATTGAAACCTGTTATGGTACATTCAAATATCTCACCATTGAGATGTGCATTGATCATGTATTGTGGTGTTTGAGCCATAACAAATACGTTACTAAACTCGTGTTTGAAAGAATTATTTTACAATTTTTAGTGTTTGGAAGAATATGTTACTAAATTGTATGATAATAAAATATATATATCTCTAGTGTATTAATAAACATATAGTTTGAATATATTATTGTTTTGTCTCAATTATCACTATACTTCTTCTTCCATGCAATTGTCTTGTCTCATTTATTTTTTGTATATCTTCTTATCACATTCCATGAAATTGTCTTGTCTCATTTATATCTTCTTATCACATTCCATACAATTGTCTTTTCTTATTTATATCTTCTTACAAGTTAAAATAGTCTTACAAACTACCATATAATCTTCCATGCCTACAAGATTCTCACATGCCTACACTAGTAGTCTTCCAAGACTACACATCCAAGTTTACACTACCATTGTGATAAAAACCAATGAATTAATGGAATGCCTCACGAGATACTTTGCATAACAAAACAAAACCATTGTCTTCAAAGACATATAAAGTCTTAAAGTGATAAAAAACAAGACACTAAAGTCTTAAAGTAATAACAAACAAAACCATTGTCTTGCATGCCTCATGAGATTCTCTGCATAACAAGACTACACTTCCATGAATTAATGTTTTACAATGCTTTACAAGTTACTACAAATACAATAATGATTGAATAACTTTTTCAAATTTCAAATCCTTATTGACAAAATTACAACTAAATTGATAAACTATTATTATTATTATTATTATTATTATTATTATTATTATTATTATTATTATTATTATTATTATTATTATTATTATTAGATAAATCAAAACTTATATTTGTCAAAGAACAATTAAATACTATAATTACATATAATTGTTATTGTCAAGAATTATTAAATTTTTCTCACCATTTAAAATATATAAAAATTATATTAATGACAATTTAAATATTAATTACAATCTTGATTATTCAATTTCTTGTATGCTTTATATGAAATGTGGTAGAGAAAATAATGTGGTAAACACAAGAATAGTCTTGCATACCTATATAGCTCTCAGATGCCTACACTATTGTCTATTTATCACAAAACCTTGCATGCCTGCTAGAATCTCACATGGGATAAAAAAATACACTATTCTTTATCACAATTCTTACATGTCTTGCATGTCTACCTTCTATCACACGGGGTACACGAAATTTAGCTTCATTAGCACACTATTCATTATCACATGCATGCACACTTCTAACATGAAAGACTTATATGATTTGCATGCACACTTCTTATCACACTATTCATTGTAAGAGAATCTTTACATGCACACTTCTTATCACACTATTCATTGTAAGAGATTCCTTACATTCTCACATGCAATTGTAAGAGAATCCGTAAGAGATTTCTTACACATATATTCTTCTTTTTTTACACCCATGCGCCATATTGGATGGCGTGTGTGTACAATTACACTCCCATGCGCCATATGGGATGGCGTGTGTGTACAAACATCATTCCCATGCGCCATATGGTATGGCGACATGGTTCAATGGCCATGCAAAATTTACGTGCGAAAAATCATCCACTATACATAGGGTCTTAAAGAAAATTCTTCCCATCAAAACATTTCATTTCTAGCAAGCCAAGTTTTTCAGCAAGCAAGAACCTATTCCCAACACAACCTATATTCATTCCAATCCACAAAGATGTCTCTACTCACGATGGGCGACGATCACAGAGGAACAATTGAGAACATTGCAGAGTTTGTAAGTGTGTTGCTTTATTTGTTTTGTCTTCCCTTACTTAGTTGTATTTTTCTTTATAACTAAGGTTATTTATTCTAGCTTTGCTAAAATGTTGGAGACCAGAGACCCACCCATTTCACCTTCCTTTCGGTGAATGCACTGTCACACTACAAGATGTCTATATGCTACTTGGCCTACGCATCGATGGTAAGGCCGTCAATGGCAAAGTTGGTGTTAATAACCAACTTTGCAAAGATTTGTTGGGCGTCCCTCTTTGTATCGAAACACCTCAGCCACAACGTGAAGGTCGACCAAGGGGCCAAAGTATTAATTTAAAATACCTAAGAGACCATTATAAAACTAACATATTAAACGAGGAATCCACCGAGTATGACAAGATAATTAAAACTCGGTGCTATATTATGATCTTATTTAGACATTTTTTATTTCCAAAAAGTACTGGAAATACTGTAAATATTATGTATTTACCATTGTTACACAATATTAATAAAGTGTGTGCCTATAGTTGGGGTTCAGCTGTCCTGGCCAATCTATATAGTTCAATGTGTTAAAATTCAAAAAAAAAATACTTGTACTTTTTATGGCTACGCCTATCTACTTCAAGCGTGGGGTTGGTCTAGAATGCCAACACTAGCTCCTATCAACCGAAATCCATTCATATTCCCCTACGCAAATAAGTAAGTTTATTTTTAAAATCAAACATGTATACTTTGATGAAATGTTCCTTTGTAACTAATTTATTTGTGTCACTTTTTTTAGGTGGTCAGTTCTGGGAATGAATTGCCAACGATGTCCCAGAAACTCAATAATCGTCTACCGCAACCTTTTAGAACACATTGGGCCGGATGGTGTAATTTATTCTTACACTACCATAAATTTGTCTATTAAATTACCACACCGTAGTTTTTATCATTAAATTTTTTGTTCATGTAGTTTGTCTAGAGGCCGTATGATGGTCTCGACGACCAGCCCAACACTGATGATGCTGCAGTATGGACAGCTAAAACACCGATCATTCGGTTCACTACAGTGGAGATACATCAAAGTGATCGGGTGAAACTATAGTTCGGCATGCATCAAGATATTCCAGTCGCTCCAACGTCTTTGGGAGACAGGCATCAACTTAGGGTGGATGCACAATGGGGTGTAGATCATTGGAAAGACTTTGCAAAAGAGATATGTCTACATTGGAAGAATCGACATCGACACATCTTAGTCTATCCTGTTGTGGAAGGGGCTAGACCAATTCATCAATATTTAATTTAGTTTAGGTCGGTTACAACAACACAACATTTTGTATCTGAGCCGACATATTTGATTGATCCGCGTCAACGTGCTTCTTCCTCACACACACAGCAACAAACACATGCCCAACATCAAACACCATGTTACACCCAACAACCAAGACTACCCACCCAATCAATATTCCAGAACTGCAACCCATTCATGCCACCCACCCAATCATAACAACAAGAGTCTTACCTTTACCGCCAGCCTCCCGACACCGACACCACATCCGCCTATAGCCCTGATAACTCTGTCGACCTCACCTGAGCCCGCCATAGCCCCCCACAAATAAACACACAATCGTCCTACGACCAAAATACCCAACCATTACTTGACTACCAAACCCCACAACAACCATTACATCATTTCTAAAATGATTAAATGTACCAATTCGGCCAACCTTACTGTCCACACCCAACCCAACCCCCCCCCCCCCCCCCCCCCCCCGTCCCAACTATGAAAACATGGGCATGAAACTGAATTACAGAAGCGCCGTTGGCAGCAACCCCCCGGTTATTGGGGACAGATGCTTCAAAATTTGTCTGATACGTCGGGACCATATCAACAAATACCTCTTCCACAAGTCAACACGCAAAGGCCACAAACCCCTAAACAAAATCGTTGTAGACTTTGACGCCGCACAAATGCATTAGGATGTGGAACCGGTGGACGTTTTGATTGGGCCGGTCATTGAATTTTTTTCCATCCGTTGTAGGATTTTTTTTATTGTAAATATTGTTATTTAATTTTTCTTTGGATTATTTTAATTTTTTTCCATTTAATTTCCTAATTTCCTAATTCAAATAATATTTTAAAAAAAATAAGGAGGATGCGCCATATAGGATGACTCATGCACTCCAATTAGGGCACACTGTCAATGCTGTCGCCATATCATATGTCGCATGGGGTAAATTAAATTACAAATTCAATACTGTTGCCATATCATATGGCGCATGAATGATAAAACTATGTTATTTTGGAATTTTTTTTTAAAACTATGTTATTTTGGTATTTAAATTGAATTATTAGGTTATTTTTTAAAAAATTCCATTTGCTTATTTATAAATGAATTTATTGTTTGTTTTCAGCAGGCTATTTAGCCTCATATAAAGAAACAAAATCATATCAGCTGAACCTTGCAAATGGACAATCAGAGCTGGATCTTCGAATTCGAGTATTGGAATAAGTTAATATGTCTCCAAGAAGCGGAACACGCACTAAATCAGTGTTAGAGCTTAGGTTCTTAGAAAAACTTATAAACATTTAAAAAAATATATTATATAACACAATAGCTAAATGAACAACAATTTGTTGTTCTTAAAGTTTAAAATGTATTAGTTTAAAATAGCTTACTAAACTAGACTATAAAATCTATTAGTTTAAAATAGCATATAAATTCCTTTAGTTTAAAATGGCATAAAAAGATGTCATGTATGTATTAAAAACATAGGATAAATTATCTCCTTTTTTTTCTTTCTGTAAGTGAATATTTTTATAGTTTTCATAAAAGTGAATATTTGTATAATTTCTATTTATTTCTCTGCATAAAGTGATGTTAAATTTTTTACCGTGCATAATAGGGAGTGTGTAGAAGTCTTTGAAATATGTATGAAGTTTGTCTGATAAATGACTAAAGGATTAAATAGTGTTTTCGTCCCTGTAAGTTAGCGTGTTTTTGATTTTCGTCCCTGTAATTTTTTTTTGGTTTTAGTCCCTATATTTCACCTTTCCGTTCGTTTTAGTCCTTAAAACCAAAATCCGCAGGAAAATCTGCATGAAAATCTACAGGAAACCTTCAGATTTTCCTGCGGATTTTGGCTTTAGGGACTAAACAGCAAACAAAAGTAAGATATAGGGACTAAAACAAAAACAAAATTACAGAGACGAAAACCAAAAACTTGCTAACGTACAAGGACGAAAACACTATTTAAGCCATGAGCAAATTATGGACAAAATAATATACAATATCATTTACACAATTTTTTGCCAAAAGTACATACCACATTACTTGATTTATGGCTACTACTATCATAGGGTTGCAGACTATAATAAAAGTTATTTCCTTTTTCATGAAACTTTCGGAAGGTGTGAAGAAAGCATTTTAAAACTTTACATATGTAGTTTGTTTTTAAAAGCAAGTGGAATTAAAACCTAAATATTAGGTGTATTCAAACCTTACAACAAATCCAATAAAAAAGAAAATGATATTTCACACCAACACCAATCTAGCTATTCTCCAAGAAGATTCATATAAAAAGCTAGATAATCAGAGTTTGACTGAGAAATATAATTTAAAATAGACCACTTCTAAGCCAAAAAGTTAATCTCCCAACAAATATTAGAAAAACTAATAGGAACATAATTGAAAATTAAATTATTTCTAGCTTTCCATATGCACCAAGCAGACGAAAGCCATATTGATCCCATCCTTGACATTTCAAAATTACCTCTACCGTTACCACACCTATTGACAAAGAAAGTCCAACAACACCCACCAAAACCTTTATTATTGTCACACCACTGTCCTACGAGATGCCAAACTGATTTCGCCAATGGGCAAAGAAACAATAGATGTAACATATCCTCTTCCAAATCATTACACATCACACAAAATTTCTCTACATTTGGAACTCCTCGCTTCAAAAGTTGATCCGCTGGCGATATTCTATTCCAAAATATTCTCCACCCAAAGGTTTTGATTTTAGTTGGAATCTTGATCTTCCTTAACAATACGAAAGCTTTAACCTGCTCAGAATGAACAAAGTGATGCGACCTATCTTTCATTATAAGCTCATAAGCTTCTCTAACTTTGAAATCCTTCTTATCTCCAATTTTCCAATGCATAGAATTCGTCAGCTTCGGATTCGGGGTAGCAGTTGCAATTAAGCTCCTGATTTCCTACACTCTCCCATCTCCGCCTAAATGACGTTGCTAGGCAGCCCCAGATCGCTTCACCGCCAAGCATCGTTCAAAAAAGAACCCATTGAAAACACCGAGCAGTTTTTGGTGTTGCAACTGTAAAAAAGAATTCTGAATTTGTCTGCCAAAGTAGCCTCGTTCAACAAATTTACCGTCCAAAAAGGAATCAATTTCCCATTTCCAATTATATGTTTAACAGTACCTGCAAAAGAAAAACCGTTGTTAGTAGTAACCGCCCCTATCTTGAAGAGATCCTTCCACCAAAATGAAGTAACACCCTCCTCCTTTCCTTTCTCCTCCAGCACCTTACTCTGGATAAAACCATATCTCACTTTTAAAACCTCCTTCCATAATGAACTCTTGTTTTCCAAAATCTTCCACTTCCACTTTGCTAGAAGAGCTTGATTGAAAACCGCTAAATTGATAACTCCTAAACCACCCTCGCCCTTTGGTCTACAAACTACCTCCCAACAAACCTAATAAATTTTAGTTTTATTCTCACTACCTCCCCACAAAAATCTCTTACGAATCTATCTATACGATTCAGAACCGCCACCGGAGCTTTATAGAAAGAAAGCCAAAAAGATTGGTAAACTTGTTAACACCGAATTAATCAGTGTAACCCGACCCGCTAATGATAGAGATTTGCCTCTCCATGTAGCCAACCTATTAGCAAATTTTTCTACCAAGAAGTTCCAAGATTTGATTCTACGCGGATTGCAACCAATATGAATTCCCAATAACCGAAAAGAATGACTATCAATTCTACGGGTAAGAAAAATTGACACTACTTCCAAGAAGTGAATACTGACTTTGATTCCCATAATCCTGCTCTTGTGAAATTTTACCTTCAGCATCAAAATGAGTTTGAAACCCTTTAGGATGGACTTTATACTCCAAAGGTTTTACCATCCACATTCATCTATGATGAGTGTATCGTCAGGAAATTGAACCAACTCCATAGAGGTGTTGTCATCCACTCTAAAACCTTTGAAATCACCAATTCTAACTGCCTTGTTAAACAGTTGAGAAAAACCTTTTGTTACTAGAACAAAAAGGAAGGGAGAAAGGGGGTCTCCCCGCCTTAGACCATGCTCCACCTCGAAGTCCTTCGTTGGGCTACCGTTAACCAAAAGTGAAAGATGACAGTTAAAAATACAAGCTTCCATCCACCTTCTCCATTTCGAACCAAAACCCATAGTTCTTATTAAGAACCGAAGAAAATTCCAATTGACACAATCATACGCCTTCTCAAAGTCTACCTTAAACAACAAACAATCTATATTCTCACTGATCACCATATTGATAATCTCGTTAGCAATTACTACCCCATCCAACATTTCCCTTCCAGGAACAAAAGTCGATTGACTTTGAGATATGATGCCTTCAATGACTCACTTCAGCCTATTCACCAAAAGTTTTGCCAAAATTTTATACAAACTTCATACCAAGTATATCAGTCTATATCCCCCAAGATTGATTGGAATATCCTCCTTAGGAATGAGAGCAAGAAAAGATGATGTTATTGCTTTAGGAAGGTAAACATGATGATGAAAATATCTTAAGAACCTTGAAATATCCTCTTTCAAGAACGACCAACAATTTTTAATGAACACAAAATTGTATTCGTCGGGTGTAACACCCCAAAATTTGCCCTCCTATTTATACCCTCATAAGTGGCTTATGCTTCACATTTCATCTGCATATCACATTAGGTTATAATTCATAATCATACATTGCATTGGTCTTTTAGACACGTGGGATCAAAGGAATTTTCTTGTTATCAGTGTTTGCCCTATGCAGAGGTGATTCAGCCGGTTCTTATTTTAAGTCAAGTTGAAGCAAGGGTTGAATTCATATCATCATGAATATCTTCCTATTCAGAGGTTCATCAGGCTCCAAGGGTTTCCTATTCAGAGAATTCGTCAGAAGGTTATTGGTTAGGGTTTCTTGTCAAAGATCTTTGGCTGGTCATGTTCTTTTTACTTCATGACTTATCTCCATTTTCAAGGTTTCTCCAGGAATTTGTTCATGTGTCGAGATCATTGATCATTAAGGCAATGTATCTGTGGACTAAGTTGCAAAGCACTGGGTTGTGAATTCATACTGCGCTCCAGAAATTATTATTCTTCCAAGCGTTCGTTGCTTATGATACAAGTCACTTGCGGTTGGATGGCTAAAGCAGGTTTTTTGAGAAAGTAAGATGGTTTTCATTTGGAATTGAGAAGTTTGGTGAAGGGTGCATTTAGGTGAGTATTTGGGGTTCTTGAGTTCGAGTTATTCAAAAGGATTGGTTCAAAATTCTTAGGTACTTGGTTCATCAAGAATTGATTCAAGGTGGGTCAGTCGTGTGGACTACTTAGAATTCGTGATACAAAGCCATTTTAAACCATGTCATTCTGAATCCATAAACCATTATCCATTCTTGTTAATCAAATTAACCATTTCATCCATTTCAGTATCCATTTGTACAATCCAATTTTCAACCATTTTTAGGTTCAATATACACATTTAGATCCATTCTTGGTCCATATCCATATTTTCGATTTTTCATGTTCATTCTTTTCAAAATCAATTATCAATTTTCTAAAACAATTTTTTGTATACATTTGCTTCTAAATTCCATTCCATTTCAAAATCCGATTACCCATTTTCAATATCCAAATTTCACATCTAAATTTAACTTCATATCAAAACCACAAATCCATTTTATTTTTATTATTCATTAAAGCTATTCAAGATTTGACTAACACCCAAGCCTCACTCAATCAAGAGATAGAGAATGTGAAGAATCATATGATCAGCTGAGGAGTTTTAATTTGAAGTTGAAACTGAGGAAGCGAGTGCTTCTATGTGGTTCTAGTACTACTAGTGACCTCAGCAGTAAACTAAAAAGCTCTCATTTGGACAACTGGATGTGCCCTGAATGTGATAACCCACTTAATAATATTGATAAGATAGAAGATTGTGATATGCGCCCTATTGTAGCTGGAAAAAGTGATGCCTCGATTAAAGACCAAAGTCAACAACTTTCATTGTCAAAAGGAACAAGTCAGACAAGTGGATGAAGATTTTGTTGCCATTCGACCTGAATGGACTATTGTTGATCGAACACTTGCTTACAGGGGAAATGATAACGAGAAGGAATATCTTGTAAAGTTGAAAGAGCTTCCTTATGATGAATGTCATTGGGAGCTTGAGTCAGATACCTCTTTGTTCCAAGCAGAAATAGAGAGATTCAACATATTTCAGTCTAGGACTAGGAAAATTTCTTATAGTAAGAAAAAAAAAGCGGGGTTAATGACGATGCTGAATTGATATCAGCAGAAAAAGTTTTCAACAGAAAAGTAATAAAAACAAAATACAAGCCATAACACAAAAAGAAAAATTCATAGCAGTAGAAAGTGCATAGGGAAAAAAAAACTAATGTGCAGTGAACAAAGGTACACAACATAAAATTATGCCAAAGGACCCGAGATGCCTCGCGCATATGTTTCCTGCTGAGATATTTATGCACTGGTTTCTCTTATCGAGTGTTTTCCGGACCTTTAATCTTGAAGAGGCGGATTAGTTTTATACTCCTGTCTACACAATCTGTGACTTAACTCTAAATGGCCTTCCTTTACCGTTTAAATCACCGCGAATGATGAGGAGTGCTATACAGCTCATTTCTTCAAACTTGCCGTATTGGAATCGGACAAAGGGGGCAGATCATTTCTTCGTGGTTCCTCATGATTTTGGGGCGTGTTTTCATTACCAAGAAGAAAAGGCAATTGAAATAGGAATTCTTTCAATGCTATGGTGTGCTATGTTGGTTCAAACATTTGGTCAGAGAAATCATGTGTGCTTGAAATAGGGCTCAATTACCGTTCCTCCACATTGTCCATAACAGAAATATACAACTCCACAACAACAGTTCAGTAGCAGAATTACAAAGGGAAAATACATCACAGAGAAATTCAAAAATAAATAGCAGAAGGAAAAGGTCTATTACATAACAGAATCATGACAGAGCCTCATTTTGGGAAGAAAGTGATAACAGATACAAGTAAAGTCCATGACAGCAAGAACTTACTGTCATACACTAATTTTTGACCATAAGATTTCGTTTTTCTTTGTCAATCATCTTGCACATCTGCATGCTTTATTACTAACAGGTTTGTGTAGGAACATTGGTTTCAAGTGGAGTTGATGTTCATTCTCTCAGTTAAGATATTCAGAGCATGACCAGTGGTTTCTAATTTCAGCGGTCTCGGGTCTTTACTGGAATCGAGTTTCACTTCCAGGGTTCTTTCTTCATTCTCAGGCAATCTGTGGATCAATGCTTTGAAGATATCGTGGTTGGGTATTACGCCACCAAAGTCAAAATCGATTTTTGACTTCTTATGGATCAAGTTAGTGTTGCAAGTTATTCCTGAGTACGTGGTGCATTGATCTCAAACTTGAACTGTATTGAACTTTGAATGCATTGTGGTTTTAAATTAATTTGGGTCATGGTTCATGCTATAAGAAATTTGGCTGCAATGTCATAGTTTCAAGAGATTTTGAGCACTTTATCCTAATGATTTGACTAATGTAGTTATGGAGTTTAAGTAGAAACATTTATATCCTGATGTTTTGGTGATGGGTTCTGTTTCGTCATCTAGATCCCCATATTTGTTTCGGTTAGGCATATCGACTTTGATAAACTCTGATGAATGCACAAAAGAAGAAGGAGAGGATGACTGATGTATTGTAGGGTGAATATAAGAGGGAGGTGCATAAAAGTAGTATATTGAAGGAGTTGGCGGTCCATTTCAACTACTTGATATAGGATCATTGAATTTGAATTGTGGAATCAAAGTTACGGATGATGGAATGCATTATGATGAAGCTGAACTTCAGGTTGTTCAAAACAAATGTGGGAATGCATTGCTTATAGAATCTCATTGAAGGCTATAAAGCATATTGTGCTTGTGTTCGAAACAAATTTTTATATTTTTACACCAAGTCATCATTCAAAAGCTATAATTACAGAGAATTAAATAAAAAAGTGTTCAAAAAGTAGCTCAAAAATTTGAGAAAGTAATGAAGTTTTCACACGTGGATGGCCCTCATCATAAAGTTGCATAGGTGGCTCTTTTCATACTTGCAAATCTAGCTAAGGTCACCGACTTGTTACTCCAAAACATGCCGTGGTTACTAGGAATTTGAAGAAAAGTGGAAGCATTCCTTTAAGGCTACATCACAAGGAACGATTTCATATAGCTGCGGGAACACGGTATGACGGTGCATTATTTCATCGGGTCCCTTCAGATCTTGATTTTAAATCCCTGCAGAAATCATTTAAGGAACACCTGCTCAAAAAAAATGAATAAGCTGTGGAAGTTAGTAGAGAACTGGTGAACCACTGCAAATCACAAAACAATCCACAATAATACACTTCCAATTTAAGAGATCACAAACATTAAAATCCCCAAAACAAAATCCAATTTGATTCTAAAAAATAAAACAACATGATCAAACACCATCACATACCTTCCGAAACAGCTCGTAAACATGTTGCAGCGAGAATGGAAAGTCATTACTTCATTGCCGAAACCGAAACCAACAAATCTCAGCAGCCATGATTTCTCAGACAAAATCACACATAAACGGAAATACATTCATCACTAAAATCACCTCCAAATGGCAAGAATTAATTTCATTCATTCCCGGATTCAATATTTAACACACAGAGCTTATAAAAGGAGAGACCAAACACACACGGGTTCCTCACGAAGAAAGTTCACACCAGTATCCCAAATCCACAACCATCCATCACATATTCAGAAAACATTACAACCACACTCATATCAGTGAAAATACTCACAGCAAAAAAGCATTGAAGGAAAAATCACAGAAACAGTCGCACTGATACGGATTGCAGAAACACGTACAACCTTCAGTCAAAAGAATCTCAAAACACATAGTAGTGAAGAATCATCATCGTACACACGCAGAGAAAACTTTACAGAATTTGTATCCACCAAATTCAGAAATTCAAATCCATAACGTACAGAGCATTGTGGCAATACGACATAAAATTGGAAGAAGAGCAGTACCTACGACGGCGCCGACATCGTAATCGCTTCCACTTCCGATTGCAGGAGTCACCTCGCATCATCAAAGACCATCTTCAGAGCTACTTCGTCACCTCGTGCCACCGGAAGTCACCTTCAGAGTTACCCCACCCTAATCGCGTGCACCATGGAGCCACCGTAAGTCCGTTGTCGCCGTTATCATTTCTGGATCCTCCGCTCGCGCATTACGCGGTTCTTCGCCCGCAATTTGTCGTCGGTAACCCTCTCTTTACTTTGCTTATGCTAATTCAGCTTGCTGTTAGTTTAATTATTGAATTTATGTGCTTCTGAGTGAATGTGGTGAAAAGAAATTGGAGGGTTCAAGAGAGAACGATAGAGAAAGCTGTGAGAGCGATTGAGAGAGAGAACAAGGAAAGGGTCGGTCGCGAGAGAGAGAGCGAGAGAAGTGATCGTGAGAGAGAGAAGTGATCGTACTGAAATTGGGATATAGGGTTATTTTGTTAGAATTTATTTTTTTCTTATTTTCAAGCTAACCGGGTCAAGACCAGACCCTTTGACCCGCGACCCACATGTTTCATTTTAAAAGAAGAAGATCCTTAGTTTATTTTCCTCAATGCTGCACCCTGCCAACGGACGATGCACCTCTCTCAAGTTGTTTTTTTCATTTTTTATTTTATTTAGTTTTCATAATTTAGTTCTTATTTATTAACTTATCTTTAAATTAGTAAATTAGTTTTTGACTAAATATTAGGCTAATTACTTTAAATACTTACATTTAATATTAACCTTTTTTTTTCTCTTTGGTTAATAATTTTATTTAGTTTAGTTAAATTGGTTTAATTATTTCTTGATTTATAAGATAGTTTCCCTTCCAAACTTAATATTAAGTTGGTTTGCTCCCTTTAATTATTCCAAAGGAAATGACTCTCTCTGTTGACTACCATGTCACAGTTTATTCTACTTTTACAATCTTATCCATTTATCCAAACCATTTTTCAAAATAAACTCTCGATTCACATCGAGCCATTTTTTCCCCCGTAAGTCGATTGCTTTTTAAGCATCGCCATAAACCTTTAGGTCCTTTCCCTTTACAGATACCTTTAGCAAGCAAGCAATAGATAACATAAATACTAACGAGAGGTTCCCGTAGAGTACTACGGACGTTTAGGATGCTAATACCTTCCCTAGACGTAACCAACCCCCGAACCTTAGATCTCTTAGGGTTTTTTTCGATCTTTAACCCTTTCCTTTGGATAAAACAAAGATCGATGGTGAACATTAAGAAATGCGATTCAAGTTAATATAATAGCTTGGTATCCGATTCTCACCACAACACTTACTAATAAAAAAAGTAAATCTCTAACAGAAATTACACATCAGCTTTAAAAAGGAATAACAGAAAAACTCCAACAGAAACTAACCAAATCTAACAGAATTCTAACAAACTCTTTCTGAATTCTTCATCTGAAAAAGACATCTCTTCACCATTCTTCTACACTCCACTCTTTCTCTCCATCCATCTTCATCCAACATCAATAACCTGCAGAAATTCAAGAACGATTCTGCAAACCTGCAATTTCAACGTAACCGATTCACATCACAAACCACGCACACAGAAGCAACAACAACAATAACGGAAGGAGAATCGAGAAAGAAGAAGTACGAAGCATTACTGGTGAATTCAAAGTCGATTCGACAAGTGTTTTGAGCTTATTTATTTGCGCAATTGCTGTGAATATCCATGATCCTTCGCCAATTTTATGCTTCAAACTGGAATCGAACCTGAACACAATTTCGAAAGCATCAAACCTAAGCTGTGGCATTTTCCGTCGCAAATAAATCGCTCACAACAAAGAGAAACCAAATCTAACACGGTGCAGTTAGCGATTATTTCCAGAAGCGCATTTACAAGAAGTGATCCTTTGAGTTCAATTGAAGGTTGAAGCCACGGTTGCAGGTAGCGATTATAGAGGTTGTTGGAAGCACGAAAGCGCGTTTATAGGAAGCAATCTGTGGATTACGATTGAAGATGAAATCGCGTTTGCTAGGGATTTTTGGGAAGTTGTACTCTGTGTTTGAGTTAGCATTGGTACTAGCTTCGTGATGTTGCTTAGTGATGTTCCACAGGCCCACACAATCATCACCACCTCACCCTCTTTTTTCCGTATCCACTAACGTCACGTCTAAAGAAATCTGAAATTCACTTCGTTCTTTAATTCTCGATCGATCTAGGATTTAATATGAAGTGGACGAGAAAAATCTAACAGGGTTTTGTGGGCTCATGCTGGTAATCTATGTCAGTTAAAATTGCTCTTGTTAGAAGATTTCCCGTCAAAAGTTAGTCTATATCGCATGATAATCTTGAAGCAGTGGCGTCGTCATTGTTGAGCTTTAATACTAATGATTCTATTGATTTACCTCCTAGGTTTGAAAGTAGTCATTTCTTGAATCAATCCAAGGCATTTAAGTGAAAGAAGACGGAAGAAAGGGGATAATGTTGAGGTGTGAATTTGCACCGGCGAAGAAGATGTAGGAGAGGAGGAAAGTCGCGGTGAAAGGAGGGTGGAACGTGAGTTGAACGGCGCAGAGAGAAGAGAGTTGGTGACTGAAGAACCATTAGGGTTCTCTTTGGCATAAAAACCAGTTTCCATTAAAGCTGAACCGGGCTTGGCCCATTCTTTTTTTGTTTGCAAACTACTGTCTACTCCGCACCTCCTTGTAGCGCGAGTTTTATGTGTGGTTGCGAAGCACTATCGCTTTTGGGTACTACAGCTCGATTCATTTTTTATCCTATTGAAGCTGATGAAGGAAAGGAAATAGTTGTCTCTAATTAACCATGCTTGCAAACTGAGTTTAAACAAATAACTGTTGGTTTACAGATGCTACAAAGATTGTGGGTCTCTCTTAGGTTATGTTGTTAAGAACACAGGGTCTAAACTATTGGTAGGATGTTAGGACTGATGCTTTTCGATTGATGTATGAAGGTATGGGATTTTGGGTTTTTTTATTAGTGTGCTCGCTAAGATTTTTCAATCTTATGCCTACGTATTCCAGTTTAACGAAACAGGGAAATCAGAGCGATCGTAGTTCCTCCTATTCTATGGGAGGAAAAAGGGGTTTTGGTGTCTTGTTCAAAGCCCAAGACATGAAGCTAAAGGTGGTTTGTATCTTGTTCAAAGCCCAAGATGTGAAGCTGAAAGGGTCTTGACTTTAGAGAGAATTTGTCATCTCTAAAGAGGAGTTGTTGATGTTTGTATGCTATGAACAAGGCACAGTTTTGATGTTAAAAGGTTGATTGATTCAACCAGGGTTTTCCTTATACGAAGCCTAAGAGGAGGCTATTGACCTAACAAGAGGGAATTTTTAGGTGTCTCGTACGAAGCCCGAGAGAGAGGCTAAAAGGGTTGACTCAACGAGAGAGTGCTAACAAATAACCGACTCAACAAGAGAGTTCTTTTGTATCTCGTACGAAGCCCGAGATGGAGGCTGAAAATGTTTTGACTCAACAAGAGAGTCTTTTATACTCAACAAGAGAGTGTTTTTTGGTATCTCGTACGAAGCCCGAGATGGAGGCTAAAGGTTTGACTCAAAAAGAGAATATTTTATACTTAACAAGAGAGTGATTTTGTGGTATCTCGTACGAAGCCTGAGATGGAGGCTAAAGTTTGACTCAACAAGAGAATCTTTTATACTCAACAAGAGAGTGATATTGCATCTCGTACAAAACACAAAATGGAGGCTAAAGGTTTGACTCAACAAGAGAGTCTTTTATACTTAACAAGAGAGTGATTTTGTATCTCGTACGAAGCCCGAGATGGAGGCTATAAAGGTTTAACTCAATAAGAGAGTCTTTTATACTCAACAAGAGAGTGATTTAGTGTCTCGTATGAAGCACGAGATGGAGGCTAAAAGGAGATTGAGTCAACAAGATAGTCTTTTATACTCAACAAGAGAGTGATTTGATGTCTCGTACGAAGCCCGAGATAGAGGCTAAAAGGGTATTGACTCAACAAGAGAGCCTTTCATACTCAACAAGAGAGTCTGAAAAGGTTAGCTCTGTTGGGGAGAATCATTGTACAAAGCCCAAGAGGAGACTAACTTTCCTGAGGAAAGGATCATTATACAAAGCCTAAGAGGAGGCTATCTTCTGCAGGGGTTTTATTGAGATCCCGAGACGGGCCCAAATGGGAGAGCCCTTATGAGAGAGGCTGGGTTTCTGCTGGAGATTTATCTAGAATGATCGGTGTTTCTTCCTATGTTCGAAAGGAACTTGAGAATGCCTTTGAGACTCAAGGGATTTAGACTGTCCAAGCCTACTGGTGTTGAAGTGTTTTATCTTTTGTAGGGTGCCCAAAGGAGGGTAAGGGCTTTTAAGGGATGAAGATCAACCCTAAAGTGGCCAGAGGTTTGACACTGGAAAGACTGCTCTAGCAAAGGATGACTAAGTTCTGTCTTATACATTTAAGAGGTCGTTAGGGTCCTTGTATTAAGCCCAAGAGAAGGCATAAGAACTTCTAAGAAGCCGAAGGGTCCTTGTACAACGCCCAAGAGGAGGCGGGGATGCTTTTAAGAAGCATGTGGGTCCCCAAACCCCCGAGAAATTCATGACATGCCATTCACAGAGAATAGATCAAGCTAGGAAAGTCCGAGAATTTGGAAGAAACTCAAGAGAAGCCATTCACGGAGAAAAGATCATCTCTGGGGAACTAGAATTTCTTTGACAATTTTTAAGGGTGCTTTTAAGAAGCCTGTGGATCCCTAAACCCTGAGAAGTTCAAGACATGCCATTCACAGAGAATAGATCAAGCCAGGAAATTTTGAGAATTTGGAAGAAACTCAAGAGATGCCATTCACGGAGAAAAGATCATCTCTGGGGAGTAGAGCTTCTTTGACAACTTCTAAGGGCGACAGTCTGAGAAAGGGTTCAAAAAGAATCTGCCTTTCACATCTCCATATTGTTTAACCCCAAGAGGAGGGAAGACTGTGTCTGGTAATCCTATGGGGATCTAGTTTTGACTGTATTTAAGAGCGATCAACGGGGCTTTACCTAGTGCTAGACGTAGTTGCCAGGGAAAACTTTAAATAACTATACTAGTATTACACAGTTGGTATATGACAAGTATATAAAAGTTTGTGAAAGAAGACTTACAGTGAGCAGCCCCACAATACAGTTATATATATATGAAAGCAGATAAAGAAAGCGGGTAAACACTTACTCGGTTGTAGAGCTTCCATGTTGTTTTGTTAGTTTGTTCAACAAAGAAAAAGCCGATAACAATATTATATTCAAAATCAAAGGAGAAAGTGTTTTGAAAAGATGGTTGGGGCTTACAGCTCAAGGAGAGGCCCAAAGTTTTATCAGTGATTGTACTGTGGTTTTGTACAGGGACTTATACAAGTGACTGAGGCCCAAAAAAGTTTTCTGTACAAAGGGATGGGTCTTACACTCTCTCAAGAGGCCCAAAGGTTTATTTTTATACAAGTGGTGAGGCTTACAGCTCAAGGAGAGGCCCAAAAGTTTTTATTTAACAAGGCGACGATCGCGCCGAACTTTTTGATGGTATCGGGACTTATACAATACACTGAGGCCCAAATTATTTTGGTTTTCAAAAAGGGTTGGGTCTTACACTCTACTAGAGGCCCAATGATTTTTAAAGAGTGGGGCTTATAACACGAGGGTAGGCCCAAGGGTTTGATTTTTCAACTAGAGATCGCGTTGAGGTTTTCTTTTAACCCAGAGGGACTTATATAATATCTGAGGCCCCAAAATTGTTTGGTTAAAAGGGGGGTTGGGTCTTACACTCTATTAGAGTCCCAAAGAGTTTGAAAAAGTTTGATGAGGGTTGAATTAATCAAAAACCCTAATTTGTTTCCAAAATTGTTAAACATGTGGAAAACGAATTGTGATCTTGGATTAATGTTTCAAAAATCAAGTTTTGACCTACAAAATGATTAGAAGTCATTAAAATTTGCAAAATCAAGAAGGAAAAAATATTTTAAATGTCAAAAATAATTAAAATATTAATTCTTTGCAAAAATATCAATTATATGAAATAAATAATATTTTGGGGATTTTTTGGTAAAATAAAATATTTTAACATTTTTGTGAATTATTAAAAAAATAATCAACTCAAAATCATTAAAACTCGGAGAGAAATTATTTTTTGAATCAATTAAATAAAATCACAAAATTCAAATATTCAAATATTTGAAAAAGGGCACCAAGAACATGGCAAGAACACGCGCCCTTCCTCTGTTTCTGCAGATTTGCGTTTTTTATCCAATCTCACTGAATACTTGATTATATCATGCTATCTACATATCAATCTACTCGTTTCAACCTCACGATCATGTCTATGGTCTTTAATTTCATTTATTTTAATCATGGAATAAGAAATCAAAGAGAAACCTCTAGAACCCTAAAACTTGCATGAAGGTTCAGAAATTCCATACACAATTCAAACAAAGCAATTGATTGAGGGAAAACACTCTATGCATGATTATGAACATATGGCCAAATTATTGTGCAGCAAAAATTGCATGGATCATAGAGTTAGAAGAGCTCATGCTTACCTCTTGCAGCTGGTGATTGTGTTTTGTGTTAGAGGTGTTGCAGCTTGGTTCCAAGGTTATGGACAGCTTCCCTAGGTGCTATGGAGTGTGTCTGGATGCTTGGAATGAATATAAATGATCTGAAACTAAAGATGGTATCCCAACTGCAACTTGGTTAAAACCTTGAGCAGTTGGCTGGTGATTTTGTGAAATCAATGTTCTAGATGTTGTTTAAGTGTTTGGATCACTTCTGTATGATGTTTATGAGGTGTGTGTGTGTGTGATTGGTTTGGTTGGAATAACTCTTAAACTCAAAACCCGATAGTGACTTGCTTTGGAAGGCAAATTTGGAGTGAAAGAAGAGATTTTGAGGAAAGCATCTGTTTGAGGCTTTGGTGTACTCAAACTGAACACAATTGAGCTCTATTTATAGTAGGCAAGTTTGTTTTGCAAGGAATAGTGAATGGCAACTGCTGCATAGGTTTGGCCAATGTTGAGCAATGAGAATCCAAGTCTCCTCTTGCCATTGACTAGAGGTTAGGGCACAGGCTGCTGGTTCCCTTGGTCTTGGATAAGTCTTGACTGAATTCAGTTGGAAATGGCTCAGTCCATGCCACCTTGGTGTATGCATTGAATGCTCCAATCCAAAATTGGAGTCTTGTCCCTCTTTTAGGCAATTCTAGGTTTGGCATGCTATTTTTGGTTCCAAAGACTTGGGAGGCTTGGGATCAGAGTTGGTTCCTCCTTGGTCCCCCCTTGAGGTGTTCAGATGGATAGAGTTGCTTGCCCTTTATAAAATTTGGGCAAATCGAGCAAAACTCCAAAATCTGCCTTGCTTTGGCAGTTTTCAGCAAGGCATGTTGCCATTGTCATATCTCATGACTCAAGTTGAGTTTGGTGATGTTCTTGGCCATTTTGGAAAGCCCTTATATGATACAACAACTGTTTGATCATAATTGGTTTTGATACTTTATGGATCTAAGTGAAAAATTCCCCTGCATTTGGAAAAAAGTGAAGGACGATTCTGACTTAGTGAAAATTTCACTAAGTGTTGGAAAAAAGTGACATTTTCACTTTTTGTGATTTTGATCATTCCATAACTCAAAATCAATGATGAATTGGAATGAGGTGTAGTTGAAACTTTTGTAGAGTGCCATGAGAGCTACCAATCCAGCTTTGAATGGGGGAAAATGGCCTTGTGGTTTAGGAGTTATGATCCTCCAAAGTTGGTACCCTAGCCACTTTGTTCCGTAACTTAGAAAAATTTCTAAGTTTTTATGGTTACCCCTTTTACAAGTTATCCCACTTTTCTTGATTTTTATTGATGAATGTTGATTCAAATCACATATTAACATCATTTTAGGGTTAAGGAACCATAATTGTAAAAAATCTCAAAAAGTCAAAGTTGACTTTTGTGCACAATTGACTTTTTATCAGATGAATTCCAAATTGTGCGATCCTCTATGAAATCAAGTCCGTGACCTAAATAAAACTTGATGGATTGATTTCATAGGTGTTATAGGGTGTATTGCATCATGTCCTAGGGTTTGGGAGCATGTCCTGGTCAACAGTCAAAGCTACAGTTGACTTTTCTCGCGAAACCCTAATTGTGGTTCTGATGAACTTGAAACTTGTGTATCAAGCTTCTTGGATTAATCCATTGTTGCAAATGGATCAATGTGGTATATTAGAGACCCTTAAATCCTCTCTTGAGGTCTTGGCTCATGATTTGTCCCAAAAGTCAACTTAGGGGTGAATTAGGTCAAGAAACCCTAATTCCTAATTGTTGGTGAATGCATCCCCTGAGGTTAAGTTGACTTGATGATTGGGTTCATGATGTCCCTTGGAGTATTTTAGGATATGCTTTCAAGCATTGGCTCATGCCCAGAGGAAAACTTCCATATGGAGGCCCTGGTCGACCAAAACCCTAATTTGGTGACACTGGTGATCTTAAGGCTTAATCCACCTGGAATGCTGCAACATTGTGCTTGATTCTTGCTGTGGGAGTCCTCTTGATCCATTTTGGATGTTTGAGAGGTTTAGACAAGTTGAAGATCATGTCATTCCTTGATTGATCCTTTGTCTAAGAACTCTGAGAGGGCTTGAAACCCTAAGTCTGATTATAGTGGATGCTCACCCATCTTTGGGGAGACTAATGAAGTATGATGGTACACCCATATTGTACTGATGATTTGCACAATGATGGGGAATCTTAGTGGTAAAAATTTGGAGTATGACAGATGCCTCTGTTTAATCTTCTTGGACCCGAAGGTGTGAATGGCGAAGGTATTCAGGCATTTGGGGTGCAAGAGGATTAAATATCGAAATACCCAAAATTTTGATGGTGGTTAAGGATGGCAGTTTGTGCATCCTTCTTCTTTTGCTAAGCAATGATGCTTAGAGAAGGTAAAAACTTCCCCTCGATCCTGGTCTTCAACCAAGGAACTGGTCTAAGTTTCTGAAATAAACTTCCCCTCGATCCTGGTTTTTTACCAAGGAACTGGCCTCAGTTTTTGAAATAAACTTCCCCTTGATCCTGGTTTCCTTCCAAGGAACTGGTCTAAGTTTCTGAAATAAACTTCCCCTCGATCCTGATTTCCTACCAAGGAACTGGTCTAAGTTTCTTTCGTCAATAAACTTTATTAACAAGGGACGCTATTCGCAGCGGTTTTTCCCAAACTTCTCGCCGAATTTTCATAGAAAGATGCCATTTGATGGAAAAAGTTTTGATGTCAGACTTGCTGGGGAATCCAGTCATCTGAGTTGTAGAGGTGCACAAACTTCTCTATTAGAGACGCCATTTGTCGACTCTACTGAGGAAAATGAGTCTCTTGAGAGACTGTTTCCGCTTGGAGATATTACATCATACTTTTCTCAGGTGATGACCTTTTCTTCAGCGGATTTTTTGGAGAAAAACTGCTGTATTACCGAATTTCTAATTACTAGGCTTTCTCTGGGGATTTTCCTTAATCCGGGAAAGCGAAGACATCATCTTCAACAGCGAAGAGTGACGTTGGCTGAAGGTTCTCTGGCCTTTCAGAGGTTCAAGTTATCAAAGTGATCAAGGGCCAAATTCCATCCAGAAATAAACTGGAGGCGAGATTGTTCAAACGCAACATTTCCTGATGAGGAAAGAACGGACAACTCGATTGAGAGGACTGTTATCACTAGGGGACAAGACCGACTAGAGTGATAGCGATGCAATATGAATGCGGATGTAAATTAATAATGCATGATGTATGTATGTTTATGTAGACAAAACTGACACGAGATACAGACTAATGGATGAACACGACTGGATACTCAGCCACTGCTAGGGACGAAGAAGTACCGCTAGTTCAAGATACCAATTCTGCCTTGCTTAGGAGAAATAGTTCCTGCGGGGAACACCATTGGTCGGGATTAGGAGGTAAGAACTCTGCTGAGGGTGTCAGATGGAGTATTCGCGTCTGACATAACTGATCCTTCACTTAGGCGCACTGGTTTAGAAGGAGTACTTTGATTATGCACTTTGAAGTTCGATTACTTCTGGAGAAGCGACCGATGTTCTTTCGATGTTCAACAGTCAAAAGAAATTGCCATCTTTATTTTAAAAGCAGAAAAGTTTGACAAGTAAATTCATTTTTTTTTATTTCAAGAATCGTTAATCATGTTAAAAACGTCGTTCTATAAAGCTAAAACAAATTAGAATTGCAAACAAAAGCACTAGGGCTCAAATTTTATTGATAGGATGGAAATCAGCCAAGCGCGTGATTCCATAGAGTATTTACAATGTTAGAAAATGGTAATTTTCAGGGAAAAGGGCTACGTAGAAACATAATGACCATTATCCTTCTACCAAATTTGAATTCTGGGCATCTTGAGCTTCCGTCGAAGATGACCTTAACTGGAGTTTTTCTGATGGATGGCATGACTGCTATTGGGGGATTTGCCCTTCCGTTGAACGTAGTTACTTGCCATTAATCCCTAACTTTTGCCTGGATTATACTTTGAGATTTCCAATCCATCGGGATGATTTTTTTTATTATGTCTCTAACTTTTGTCTGGAGCGCCCTTTCGGGTTTTCAATCCATCGAAACGTTTTTTTTCTTTTTAGTTTAGGCGAAGTATTTCTTGACTACATCAACATTTGTGGGGTAGGCAAATTCCTCTCCGTCCATGGTTGCAAGTCTCAAGGCACCGCCTGAGAAGGCTTTCTTGACCACATAGGGGCCGTTGTAATTTAGATTCCATTTGCCCTGAGAATCAGTGAGAAACGATTGTATCTTTTTGAGCACGAGGTCTCCTTTCCTGAAGATGCGAGGTCGAACCTTTTTGTCAAACACCATCTTATTTCTTTGCTGATACAACTAACCATGGCATAGTGCCGTTATTCTTTTTTCTTTGATCAGATTCAGTTCGTCGTGTCGACTTTGACACCATTCAGCTTCTGTAAGCTTAGCTTCCATCAATATCCGGATCGATGGGATCTCTACTTCTATGGGAAGCACTGCTTCCATGCCATATACTAGAGAGAAAGGGGTTACCCCTGTTGAAGTGCGGACAGATGTACGATAACTATGAAGAGAAAAGGGCAACATCTCGTGCCAATCTTTGTAGGTTACAACCATCTTTAGAACAATCTTCTTGATGTTCTTGTTAGCCGCTTCTACTGCTCCGGTCATCTTAGGTCGGTAGGGAGATGAGTTATGGTGTTCGATCTTGAACTCTGCGCATAACTCTTCCATCATCTTATTGTTCAAGTTAGATCCATTGTCAGTAATGATCTAGCTTGGAACACCATAACAGCAGATGATACTGTTTTTGATAAATCGGACCACCACTTGTCGGGTAACATTAGCGTAGGACGCTGCTTCGACCCACTTAGTGAAGTAGTCAATGGCCACCAGGATGAACCGATGTCCGTTTGAAGCCTTAGGTTCAATCATGCCAATCATGTCGATTCCCCATATGGAAAAAGGCCAAGGGGAAGAGAGAACTTCGAGATGCGTTGGCGGTACATGGATTTTGTCAGAGTATATCTGACACTTGTGACACCTCCTCATGTACTTGTAGCAGTCGGATTCCATGGTCAACCAGTAGTACCCTGCTCTCAGAATTTTTCTCGCCATTGTGTGTCCGTTAGCATGAGTGCCAAAGGAGCCTTCGTGAATTTCTTTTATCAGCATTTCTACTTCTGGCCTGTCTACGCATCGAAGCAAGACCATGTCAAAGTTTCTCTTATAGAGGGTATCACCACTCAGAAAGAAGTTGCCTGCTAGCCTTTTGAGGGTCTCTTTGTCTTTCCTTAGTGCCCCAGGTAGGTACTCTTGATTCTGAAGGAAGCATTTGATATCGTGATACCAAGGTTTGTCGTCTATGACTGCTTCGACCGCGAAGATGTAAGCGGGCCATTCAAGGCGCATTATGCCAATCTTAGGTAGGCCATTCCATTAACCTACACTAATCAGGGAAGAGAGAGTGGCTAAGGCATCAGCCATGTGATTCTCCTCACGAGGTATATGTTCCAATCTCCTTTGATCTAATTGACGACCAAAGCTGAGTCACCATATATGTCCAAGTTCTTGATCCTCAAATCGATCGCTTCTTCGAGACCTATAATACAAGCTTCGTATTCGGCCTCGTTGTTTGTACACTTGAATGTAAGTCTGGTGGTGAAAGGAATGTGGGTACCCTGAGGTGTTATGATGATTGCCCCAATTCCATTTTCATGATGATTGACAGCTCCATCAAAAATTAGTCCCCATTGGGAACCTGGCTCTGGCCCTTCACTGGGTAGCGGTTCATCGCAATCTTTCATTTTCAAATACATGACAGCTTCGTCTGGGAAGTCAAACCCGATTGATTCCTGATCGTCAACCGGTTGATGAGCCAAATGATGGGCTAGAATACTTCCCTTAACGGCTTTTTGAGTGTCGTATTCGATGTCGTATTCCGATAACAACATCTGCCAACGGGCAATCCTTCCCGTGAGAGCAGGTTTTTCAAATACATACTTGATTGGATCTATCTCTGAGATTAACCAAGTAGTGTGACGAATCTTGTACTAGCGAAGACGTTTGGCTTCCCAAGCCAAAGCGCAGCAAGTTTTCTCAAGCATAGTGTACCGGGTCTCGCAGTCGGTGAATTTCTTGCTCAAATAGTAGATGACAGACTCCTTCCGTTTGGTTTCGTCTTGTTGGCCAAGTACAAACCCCATGGAGTCCTCTAGGACTGTTAAGTAGATGATCAGTGGTCTTACTTCCACTGGTGGTGAGAGAATCGGTGGATTCAACAGGTATTCCTTAATACTGTCGAAGGCAGTTTGACAGTCTTTTGTCTAAACACAGTCCTGATTCTTTTTGAGTAATTTGAAAATCGGCGTACAGGTCGCGGTCATAAGGAATATGAATCTGGAGATGTAGTTCAAACGTCCCAAGAATCCTCAGACCTGTTTTTCAGTTTTCGGAGAAGGAATTTCTTGAATGGCCTTGACCTTGTCAGAATCAACCTCAATTCCTTTCTGGCTGACGATGAACCCTAAGAGTTTCCCTGAACGGACACCGAAGGTGTACTTGTTGGGATTCAAGCGGAGTTTGTACTTTCTCAACCACTCGAATAGTTTTGACAGGTGGGTCACATGTTCCTCTTCTGTTTTAGATTTGGCAATCATGTCATCGACATATACCTCAATTTCTTTGTGTTTCATGTCATGAAACAAAGTAGTCATGGTCCGTTGATAGGTTGCCCCGGCGTTCTTCAAACCGAACGACATTACCTTGTAACAAAAGGTACCTCATGGGGTAATGAACGAAGTTTTCTCCATGTCTTTCAGCGCCATTTTTATCTGATTATAGCCCGAGAATCCATCCATGAAGGAGAAAACTTTGAACTTTGTGGTACTGTCTACCAACATGTCAATGTGTGGTAAAGGAAAGTCGTCCTTTGGACTAGCGTTGTTTAGATCTCTGTAATCGACACACATTCTGACTTTTCCGTCCTTTTTCGGAACGGGTACGATATTGGCTAACCATTGAGGATACTCAGACGTGGCGAGGAAACCCGTGTCAATCTGTTTCTGTACTTCCTCTTTGATTTTGATGGCTATGTCTGGATGAGTTCGTCTCAACCTTTGTTTTACTGGCGGACATTCTGACCTTAACGGTAGATGATGCTCCACGATGCTGGTATTCAACCCTGGCATGTCCTGATAGGACCAAGCGAATACATCGGGAAACTCTTTGAGAAGCTTTATTAAACTCTCTTTGGCAGTTGGACTGAGCAGTGCCCCAATCCTAATTTCTTTTCTTTCTTCCCCTGAACCCAAGTTGACCGTTTCCAACGGCTCTTTGTGAGGTTCAATGGACCTTTTCTCTTGTCTGAGTAGTCGAGAGATCTCTTCTGGAATTTCGTCGTCAACTTCTTCTTCAGCCCCAAATACTGAGAACTCAAAGTCGGGAGAAGGCATCGGATCGTATGTTTCAACGGGGTTTAAAACAAGCAATCTACATGACGTGATGATTTGTTTTTTAGAAGAGATAGAGCGGATGCAAGAGTGTGTGCAGTGTATTTCTTTTACAGCTTATTTTTATTATTGAGTTGTTTTTTTAGGATTACCATTTTCTGAAAAACGAAAAGAGAAAACATCAATTAATGCGGAAATTACAGAACGACGTTATTTTATTAATGAACAAGTCGATTCTTGAAACTACAGCCCTATAAAACAAAACTCTATAGCTTTGGGCGAAGCGAAGAGGGAAATTTACAGAAAGCGAGCCCTATCAAAACATCCGTTTCACCTGGGCAGGGTGAAAGGTTAAAGATGTCAATTACTTTGACTTATGAATGATCTTCGGAACATCGATAACAACCCATTGGCGGCGAACTCCTCAGTGAATCACAAAGTCTGGCACCTTCCTTGATTTGTCTTCAGAAATAACGCTGATTTCTGGTGGAGTAGGATCATTGGAATATGTCTCCCAAGCAGAGTTGTCGTAGGAGGATTCCTCAGTTGCATTTTGCATAGTATTTGTGCTCTCAGGTATATCTCCCCATCCAGTTGGCTGGATATCTTCGAGCCTGATACGAGAGCTCTCAGGGGCAGTGTACTTGACCATATAGTCAAATTTTCCACTTGGTTGTCCCAAGGTGTCCCACACTTCTTTGGAACTGGAGGAGTCATCTCTCTCGATGACGTTGACCTCAGGAAAATCATAGTTGATGAACTCTAGTCCGGCAAGCTTTTCCAATTCATCGTCATACTGGATAGGTTCTGAATGACCTGAGTGTTGATCCCAAGACATGGTGGGGACACGGGTATTCTGTTCAATGATGCTCAGTTGATTTTCATTGTTCGGCTGATTTTCTTTCCCCAAGTCTCCTGGGTACGGCTGCCAAATAGGCAGACCATTCATCGGGCCATAATAGTCGTGGTCAAAGTTGTCCTTCATCAGAGTGTCCTCCTCTAATGAATTTGGCGGAGCACGACATCCTTCCGGATCACAATCTCCACATATCATTTCGACGTCTGACCTGGGTATAAATCTCGGACTTTGTGCGGGATAGCAAAATGGCATAAGCACCTCTTCCTGAGACATATAACCGTCCTCATTAAGATAGGACTTCCATTCCTTATCCCTATTGGAGGAATCCTCCTCGTTGATAGTATGGACTGTTTGAGGCACTGGGTGAGGGAAACCTCCACTGTGGAAGAAATCCTGAATGGGATGAAGACTCTCATCATTAGCAGCTGTCTGGGTACAGGTTGAGGAAAAACCAAGAACCTTCTTTGTTGTATTATCAGTAGGAGTGACAAGCTGTCCCCATCCCTTCGTATCGTTACTTTTGATCGCTTTGAGAGCATCTCTGTATGAGGAATTTGAGGTTCCTTTCCCTGATTGATTCTCATTGCTCAATGACAGTGCTTGGAACTGAGTTCCAACAACCTCCTCGGGTTCTACACAAGTAGATGATGATAAGTTACTCACGAGCAAGGCTTGCTCCCCACAGACCATGACGAGTTGATCGTTCTTGACGAATTTCAGTTTCTAGTGAAGCGTCGAAGTGACCGCCCCAGCCTGGTGTATCCAAGGTCTTCCTAATAAACATCTGTACACTGCCCGAACGTCCATGACCTAGAAAGTGATTAGGAAAGTGTGAGGACCGACAGTTATGGGAAGGTTGACTTCGCCAATAACTGCTTTCTGAGACCCGTCAAATGCTTTGACGATGACCTCACTGCCCCTCATCGGGGATCCTTTGAATGATAGTCGCATTAAAGTGGACTTCGGCATAACATTGATGGCCAATCCTGTGTCTACTAGTACGTTGGCTAAAGCATCGTCCTGGCAGTTAACTGTGATATTGAGCACCAGGCTGTGGCCTTTGCCCCCCTCTAGCAAATCCTCATCACTGAATCCTAAGTTGTTACAGGAAGTGATGTTAGAGATGATGCTATCGAACTGTCGTATTGACACATCCTGTTCCACAAAGGCCTGCTCTAAGACTTTCTGTAGAGCCTCTCTGTGGGCTTCGGAACTGAGTAAAAGCGATAGCACTGAGATCTTTGAAGGAGTTTGTAACAGTTGATCAGCAATGTTGTATTCACTCCTTTGGATGAGCTTCAGCATCTCAACATTGTTTTTCGAAAGGTCGGGATTATTGGATTGACCGACTGGTGAATCAGGAGTTTCTGTCGGAAGTTCCTTTTCTTTGTTAGGTTCTCCAACTCCTCGGTTGAAGATTCGACCACTCCGTGTTACTCGACTGATGTCTTCAATATTCACGATGGAGGGTAATAGAATTTCCTTTCCATTTTCAATTATCGTTGCACCGTATTTGTAAGGGATCGCCTTAGCTGATTCATACGGTAACGGTCCCGGTAGATAGATAACTACAGGAGCCTTCTGATTTTTCTGACTGTCGTAATTAACTTCAATCAGTTCCTTGCTAAGAAATTTTGATTCATCCAGTAGAGGAATGATGGTACAAACATCCTTGTTCCTTTCAGGGTCAGAGATTACAACTACGTCTCTGATTTGATTAGCGAAGTAGTCCGGCATCCAGTTGATTGGTCTGGAACTCGGACATGGGCGAATCTCTCTACGATCCACCTGACCCTGAAGAGCTGCTCGCACAAGGTAGCATCCTTGGTTACTTTCTGAATAGACGAATATCAAATATTTGAATCATGTTAATTTGATAAGGATTTTTATCATGGTAGTCATGGATCTATCCAAGATCCATCTGACGCTGGAGGGCCTCTTGTACAAAAGAGCATCCCTGTTTGTTTACCGAGCAAGTCAGACAGGAATTATAATCGTGCCGCAGAAGATTATGATACTGGCTTTGCCTTGAGTGCATTGCCACCAAGTTGACATTCATTGCACGGATGTCGTGGTTCTGAATGATGTTGGAATTTGTATAGGTCATGTTGACTCCACGAACTCGATGCTCTTGGATCCATCCGAGATCCAATTGTTCCTGTAGATCTGATTGCACCACAGAACATCCCTGATTGTTCTTAGAGCAAATATCACACTGGTGATAGTTATGAGGTGGCACATGGCCATATCCGCTCTGCCTACAATGCATCTTGACCAATTGTCCCTTAATAAGAGTACATCATGAATTTGATAGGTGTTGTTAGACTCTCCCTCTATCAAATTGACCGCAGCTTTCTCATGTTGAGGCAGCGGGTTCGTGAGAACCTTAGGATTCGTATATTTGAAAGATAAGACCCTGCTCCTAACAAGCTTTTGTACATCGGATTTGAAACTGAGACAGTTTTCTATGTTATGCCATGGTCCTCCTTGATGGTAAGGACAAGTCTGATCCGCTTTGAACCAAAAAGGCGGATTTTCCGGTACTGTAAGAGGAGACTTAGTCTGGACATGCCCCTTGACAAGTAGTAACGGAAATAGTTCTACGTACAACACATGTATAGGGTCGAACCCTGGTGGTCGGGTTGCACGATTGTTGTTGTACGGAGGACGAGTCTGCTGAAGAGACTGTTGTGTCCTTTCCTGAAATTGTTGTTGACTCGGTTGGCTCTGCGCAACCTGAGGTTGATACGTAGAAATAGGCGCAGGGTTGATAGCAGGAGTTATAGCTGCTACTGGTTGATATCGTCGCCTTTGCTTTTCGAGAGAATATTCCTAATATCCTGCTCTTTTTTCTTAGGGAGAACACTACCGTATCGTTTTGTACTACTTGATGATCCAGCGTTTTTACTAAACGTCCTTCCCGGACTGCTTCCTCAAGACGAACCCCCATGCCCACCATCTCGGTGAAGTCACTGGGCGCACTGGCGACCATTCTGTCGTAGTAAAATGAGCTTAAGGTCTTTAAGATGATCTTTGTCATCTCTTTTTCTCAAGAGGTAGACAAATCTGGGCGGCAATTTCACGCCATCTCTGAGCGTACTCCTTAAAGGTTTCCTTGTCCTTTTGTGACATCGATCTGAGTTGATCTCTGTCCGGTGCCATGTCCAAATTGTATTTATATTGTTGAACAAAAGTAGTGCCAAGATCTCTGAATGTGCCGATCGTAGCGTAGTTTAAGCCCATGTACCATTTCAAGGCGGCACCGGTTAAACTCTCCTGAAAGTAGTGAATCAGTAGCTCCTGGTTCCCTGTCTGAGCTGACATTCGCCGAGCGTACATCACCATATGGCTCTGAAGGCAAGAGTCACCCTTATACTTTTCAAAGTCGGGCACTTGGAACTTGTGTGGAACTTTCACATTGGGGACCAAGCAGAGATATGTGGCGTCTTTTCCAAATAAATCCTGACCTTGAAGGGCTTGCAGTTCTTTCTGTATCCCCAGGAACTGTTCCTGGAACTCATTCATTTTGTCGATCATTTTGTTATTTCCACCAGAAGGTATCTGTGGAATCTGTCCTTCCGGGATAGTGTGTATCACAGGTGGTGGTATAGTCATTATGGTCGAGACTCTCGGTGCCTCCCGAAGTTTGTAACCTTCAGGGGTTGCTGTCATGCCCCTGGCATCTTCGCTTTCCCAAAGTTTGTAACCTTCAGGCCCAGCGGTTCCTGCTGCGGTTCCTTCATCCTCATTGATCGGCGGAACATATCCTTCCGGGATATAATTGATAGGCATACCCCAGGGGCGATCTTTCAGCATCTTGTACCTAGGATCAGACTTCTCCACTATGGGCGTCGATGTGATCTCCGAGATCACAGTTCTTTATTGTTGCATCTGAGCTTCTACTAGGGCTTGCATGTCGTTATGAAGCTTTCTCAGATCCTCTTTCAGAGTGTCGATCTCTTCCCTCAACTCTCTGTTCTCTTCCTCGAGATCATCCATCTTTTTCTGACGATTGGCCCGAGTATTGTACAAATGAGACAGTTTTACTCTAGAATCGAGACGCAAACGTGAGATTCGTAGGTAAGAAGAATGCGTTTATGAGAATGATGAATGCAATGATTATTAATTATTTTTGTTTATTCAAAGTAAACTTCGACAATTAGATTGCAAATATCAAATAGTGGGGAAACCCTGTTTTCTTGAATTCAAAGGATTGCGGAAATGGAAATACAGTAGATTACAAAGTGCTGAAAAAGGAAATATAAACTAATGGATCCTGAGTCCTCTCTGAAGAGAGCTCAAGTGCTGGTTCGGGTGCTTTCCTCTTCTTTGACCGAGGTTCTTGGGCCGTTGTCGGGTTGTCATTCCTTTGCCAAGTGAAAGGAGCGAGCAAATTCCTTTGGTCATCTTGATTCTCTACATCATGTTGCTCTAAAATCTCAATCAGAGCATCTTTTTCTTTTAATAGCTGTTGTATTTTCTTACACTCCACATTGAGAATACGGTACTTGTTCCTCCAAGACCTCTTCTCCTGCTGAACTTTGCTGAGAGTAACCTGAAGCTTTTCTGTCTCAGACATGAAATAAAGGGCAGAGTCCCTTAATGGAATAACTTCCTGGGGAGGGTAAGGCAACCTCAGCTTGAGAGCTCTAGTTTGTACCTAATGGAGATAAGGCTCCATCGAGACACAGTCTAGTTTTCCTAGAGACTCTCGTCCTTTCCTGTGAACATGTTTCCAAGCGTGCACTATTTCTGTCTTTAGTGCCCTGTCATTTTCTCCTTCCTTGAAGAAAAGACCTTCCAGATGAGCATTCCGTGGGACGTACCTCATCGGGTATCCGAATTAACGACGAACGAGAATTGGATGATAGTTGATTCCCCCCTTAGTTCCTATAAGGGGTACATTAGGAAAATTTCCACAACGGTCAATGATCCTGATCCCGTCGTAGATTCGATTGTACCAATCAATGTCAGAGTTGGTAAGAGACATGATTCTCTGCGACCAACGTAAAGTATTCTTTTGATCCCAAAATGCAGCAGACTTGGGCAAATGGGAAGTGAACCATTTGTACAGTAGGGGTATACAGCACGTGATCATTCCTCTGCTGTATAAATTCCTTAAGTGCACCGAATGATACGCATCTGCGAGTAAGGTCAATACGGGGTTTCCGATCAGGAAAATCTTAATGGCATTGATATCTACAAAGTTATCGATGTTGGGAAACAAAAATAACCCATAGGTGAGCAAAACGAAGATACTCTCGAAAGCGGCCACGTTCCCTATACTAGAAAAGTACAGAGCTTTCTTTGTCAAGAACTGGGTTGGCAAACCTTGGATGCCACCCTTAGTGGTCAGGTGAGTCCTGACTTCTGATTCATCCAAATAAATTTCTCTTGCAATGGTTTGATCCATTGGAATTTCTTCCAGTCCAGAAAATGGAGCTTAATCATTGATATGTAAATCAGTCAGGTGAGAGTACTCCTCCAGTGTTGGTGCAAGTTGATAATTCGGGAATGTGAAACAGTGATAGACCGGATCGTAGAACTGGATTAACTTGGACAGGATTCCTTCGATTACATGGACCCTTAACAGAGACAGTAATCCTCCATACTTGGCTCTGAAAGCCTTGTGGTTGGTGATCATTCTTGCCAAACCTCTCAAATCCTCTAACTTTGGAACCTTGAAGGTGTACTTATGAATTTTCCTTCTACTAAAATCCATTAGCGCAATCTTCTTTCTCTCTGATATTTGCAATCATTGTCTTAAGTTAATTTGAAAAAGAGAGATTAGAAGAGAAGATTTTTTTTTGTTTTAATGTTTTTTAAATGAATGTATGAATGCAGCACACAGAAACATAGAAAAAACATGGGGTCAAAGGGTCGGTGTCATGAAGTCATGGCTCTACCCCCCCCCCCCCCCCCCCAAAGGTTTATACTGGTGATTTTTTGTACCTGTCCGCAAAATCATTGACCCCTCTGGGATAACTATAACAAGCGGATTGCCAACAAGCTGATGTATCCTAGAGTGATCTCAAATGAGGGTAGTATCGCGTGACAACTATTTCCGATAGCTTCCGCACTACAAAATGGCTTAAGTCTTCTAAAAACCTCAGCTTCTCAAATAACCCAGTCGACCACACTACTTTCAACAACCGAAGTCGTATACGCAATGTATCTGCAAAAGAAGTCTCCACTGAGTTTGATGGTCGATCGGGGGCTCTTAACTGGAATTCACTCCCAGTAAGATTACCCCCATTGCCATCACCTATCTTAGGTGTATACTTAATCTTTCCACATGTGGCATCACATGCATTCCCATTAGCAGAAAAATAAACATAGATATCAGTTAGGAAAAGCAGTACATATATTTGTCTTAATCATCCTAGACCTCTAGCCTTATGATCCTATACAGCCAATGACACCCCAACAGAGCTGTCATTTCTGTGACATGAATGTGAACTCAAGGTCTCTGCCTAAGAGATGGGAACATCTGATAAGGACAAGATCTTAGCCAGCAGAGTCGCCATTTTTCTGTAGCGCGAGTTTTATGTGTGGTTGCGAAGCACTATCGCTTTTGGGTACTACAGCTCGATTCATTTTTTATCCTATTGAAGCTGATGAAGGAAGGGAAATAGATGTCTCTAATTAACCCTGCTTCAAACTGAGTTTAAACAGATAACTGTTGGTTTAAAGATGCTACAAAGATTGTCGGTCTCTCTTAGGTCATGTTGTTAAGAACACAGGGTCTAGACTATTGGTAGGATGTTAGGATTGATGCTTTTCGATTGATGTATGAAGGTATGGGATTTTGGGTTTTTTGATTAGTGTGCTCGCTAAGATTTTTCAATCTTATGTCTATGTATTCCCGTTTAACGAAACACGGAAATCAGAGCGATCGTAGTTCCTCCTATTCTATGGGAGGAAAAAGGTGTTTTGGTGTCTTGTTCAAAGCCCAAGACATGAAGCTAAAAGTGGTTTGTATCTTGTTCAAAGCCCAAGATGTGAAGCTGAAAGGGTCTTGACTTTAGAGAGAATTTGTCATCTCTAAAGAGGAGTTGTTGATGTTTGTATGATATGAACAAGGCACAGTTTTGATGTTAAAAGGTTGATTGATTCAACTTGGATTTTCCTTATACGAAGCCTAAGAGGAGGCTATTGACCCAACAAGAGGGAATTTTTAGGTGTCTCGTACAAAATTCGAGAGAGAGAGGCTAAAAGGGTTGACTCAATGAGAGAGTGCTAACAAATAACCGACTCAACAAGAGAGTTCTTTTGTATCTCGTACGAAGCCCGAGATGGAGGCTGAAAATGTTTTGACTCAACAAGAGAGTCTTTTATACTCAACAAGAGAGTGTTTTTTGGTATCTCGTACGAAGCCCGAGATGGAGGCTAAAGGTTTGACTCAACAAGAGAATCTTTTATACTCAACAAGAGAGTGATTTTGTGGTATCTCGTACGAAGCCCGAGATGGAGGCTTAAGGTTTGACTCAACAAGAGAATCTTTTATACTCAACAAGAGAGTGATTTTGCATCTCGTATGAAGCCCCGAGATGGAGGCTAAAGGTTTGACTCAACAAGAGAGTCTTTTATACTTAACAAGAGAGTGCTTTTGTATCTCGTACGAAGCCCGATATGGAGGCTATAAAGGTTTGACTCAACAAGAGAGTCTTTTATACTCAACAAGAGTGTGATTTAGTGTCTCGTACGAAGCCCGAGATGGGGCTAAAAGGAGATTGACTCAACAAAAGAGTCTTTTGTACTCAACAAGAGAGTGATTTGATGTCTCGTACGAAGCCCGAGATAGAGGCTAAAAGGGTATTGACTCAAACAAGAGAGTCTTTCATACTCAACAAGAGAGTCTGAAAAGGTTAGCTCCATTGGGGAGAATCATTGTACAAAGCCCAAGAGGAGGCTGACTTTCCTGAGGAAAGGATCATTATACAAAGCCTAAGAGGAGGCTATCTTCTGCCGGGGTTTTATTGAGATCCCGAGACAGGTCCAAGTGGGAGAGCCCTTATGAGAGAGGCTGGGTTTCTGCTGGAGATTTATCTAGAATGATCGGTGTTTCTTCCCATGTTCGAAAGGAACTTGAGAATGGCTTTGAGACTCAAGGGATTTAGACTGTCTAAGTCTCCTGGCGTTGAAGAGTTTTATCTTTTGTAGGGTGCCCAAAGGAGGGTAAGGGCTTTTAAGGTATGAAGATCAACCCTAAAGTGGCCAGAGGTTTGACACTGGAAAGACTGGTCTAGCAAAGGATGACTAAGTTCTGTCTTATACCTTTAAGAGGATGTGTTAGGGTCCTTGTATTAAGCCCAAGAGAAGGCATGGTAACTTCTAAGAAGCCGAAGGGTCCTTGTACAACGCCCAAGAGGAGGCAGGGATGCTTTTAAGAAGCCTGTGGGTCCCCAAACCCCGAGAAATTCAAGACATGGCATTCACAGAGAATAGATCAAGCCAGGAAAGTCTGAGAATTTGGAAGAAACTCAAGAGATGCCATTCACGGAGAAAATATCATCTTTGGGGAATTAGAATTTCTTTGAAAAATTTTAAGGGTGCTTTTAAGAAGCCTGTGGGTCCCTAAACCCTGAGAAGTTCAAGACATGCCATTCATAGAGAATAGATCAAGCTAGGAGAGTTCGAGAATTTGGAAGAAACTCAAGAGATGCCATTCACGGAGAAAAGATCATCTATGGGGAGTAGAGTCTCTTTGACAACTTCTAAGGGTGGCAGTCTGAGAAAGGGTTCAAAAAGAATCTGCCTTTCACATCTCCATATTGTTTAACCTCAAGAGGAGGGAATACTGTGTCTGGTAATCCTATGGGGATCTAGTTTTGATTGTATTTAAGAGCAATCAACTGGCCTTTACCTAGTGCTAGACGTAGTTGCCGAGGAAAACTCTAAATAACTATACTAGTATTACACAGTTGGTATATGACAAGTATATAAAAGTTTGTGAAAGAAGACTTACAGTGAGCAGCTCCACAATGCAGTTATATATATATATATATATATATATATATATATATATATATATATGAAAGCGGATAAAGAAAGCAGGTAAACACTTACTCGGTTGTAGAGCTTCCATGTTGTTTTGTTAGTTTCTTCAACAAAGAAAACTTTGATAACAATATTATATTCAAAATCAAAGGAGAATGTGCTTTGAAAAGATGGTTGGGGCTTACAGCTCAAGGAGAGGCCCAAAGTTTTATCATTGATTGCACTGTGGTTTTGTATAGGGACTTATACAAGTGACTGAGGCCCAAAAAAGTTTTCTGTACAAAGGGATGGGTCTTACACTCTCTCAAGAGGCCCAAATGTTTATTTTTATACAAGTGGTGGGGCTTACAGCTCAAGGAGAGGCCCAAAAGTTTTTGTTTAAAAAGGCGACGATCGCTCCGAACTTTTTGATGGTATCGGGACTTATACAATACACTGAGGCCCAAATTATTTTGGTTTTCAAAAAGGGTTTGGTCATACACTCCACTAGAGGCCCAATGATTTTTAAAGAGTGGGGCTTATAACACGAGGGTAGGCCCAAGGGTTTGATTTTTCAACTGGCGATCGCGCCGAGGTTTTCTTTTAACGCAGAGGGACTTATACAATATCTGAGGCCCCAAAATTGTTTGGTTAAAAGGGGAGTTGGGTCTTACACTCTATTAGAGGCCCAAAGAGTTTGAAAAAGTTTGATGAGGGTTGAATTAATCAAAAACCCTAATTTGTTTCCAAAATGTATTTTAATTGAATAAAAATTCAATTAAAATGATCAAAATTGTTAAACATATGGAAAACATATTGTGATCTTGGATTAATGTTTCAAAAATCAAGTTTTGACCTACAAAATGATTAGAAGTCATTAAAATTTGCAAAATCAAGAAGGAACAAATATTTTAAATGTCAAAAATAATTAAAATATTAATTCTTTGCAAAAATATCAATTATATGAAATAAATAATATTTTTGGGATTTTTTGATAAAATAAAATATTTTAACATTTTTGTGAATTATTAAAAAAAGAATCAACTCAAAATCATTAAAACTCAGAGAGAAATCAATTTTTGAATCAATTAAATAAAATCACAAAATTCAAATATTCAAATATTTGAAAAAAGGGCGCCAAGAACATGTCAAGAACACACACCCTTCCTCTGTTTCTGCAGATTTGCATTTTCTATCCAATCTCACTTAATACTTGATTATATCATGCAATCTACATATCAATCTACTCGTTTCAACCTCACGATCATGTCTGTGGTCTTTAATTTCGTTTATTTTAATCATGGAATAAGAAATCAAAGAGAAACCTCAAGAACCCTAAAATTTGCATGAAGGATCAGAAATTCCATACACAATTCAAACAAAGCAATTGATTGAGGGAAAACACTCTATGCATGATTATGAACATATGGACAAATTATTGTGCAGCCAAAATTGCATAGATCATAGGTTAGAAGAGCTCATGCTTACCTCTTGCAGCTGGTGATCGTGTTTTGTGTTAGAGGTGTTGCAGCTTAGTTGCAAGGTTATGGACAGCTTCCCTAGGTGCTATGGAGTGTGTCTGGATGCTTGGAATAAATGGAAATGATCTGGAACTGAAGATGGTATGCCAACTGCAACTTGGTCAAAACCTTGAGCAGTTGGCTGGTGATTTTGTGTAATCAGTGTTCCAGATGTTTTTTAAGTGTTTGGATCACTTCTGTATGATGTTTATGAGGTGTGTGTGTGTGTGTGTGTGTGTGTGTGTGATTGGTTTGGTTGGAATAACTCTCAAACTCAAAACCCGATAGTGACTTGCTTTGGAAGGCAAATTTGGAGTGAAAGAAGAGATTTTGAGGAAAGCATCTGTTTGATGGATTTGGTGTACTCAAACTGAACACAATTGAGCTCTATTTATAGTAGGGCAAGTTTTTTTTGCAAGGAATAGTGAATGGAAACTGTTGCATAGGTTTATCCAATGTTGAGCAATGAGAATCCAAGTCTCCTCTAGCCATTGACTAGAGGTTAGGGCACAGGTTGCTGGTTCCCTTGGTCTTGGATAAGTCTTTACTAAATTCAGTTGGAAATGGCTCAGTCCATGCCACCTTGGTGTATGCATTGAATGCTCCAATCCAAAATTGGAGTCTTGTCCCTCTTTTAGCCAATTATAGGTTTGGCATGCTATTTTTGTTTCCAAAGTCTTGGGAGGCTTGGGATCAAAGTTGGTTCCTCCTTGGTCCCCCCTTGAGGTGTTTAGATGGAAAGAGTTGCTTGCCCTTTGCAAAATTTGGCCAAATCGAGCAAAACTCCAAAATCTGCCTTGCTTTGGCAGTTTTCAGCAAGGCATGTTGCCATTGTCATATCTCATGACTCAAGTTAAGTTTGGTGATGTTCTTGGCCATTTTGGAAAGCCCTTATATGATACAACAATTGTTTGATCATAATTGGTTTTGATACTTTTTGGATCCAAGTGAAAAATGCCCCTACATTTGGAAAAAAGTGAAGGCAGATTCTGACTTAGTGAAAATTTCACTAAGTGTTGGAAAAAAGTGACATTTTCACTTTTTGTGATTTTGATCATTCCATAACTCAAAATCCATGATGAATTGGAATGAGGTGTACTTGAAGCTTTTGTAGAGTGCCATGAGAGCTACAAATCCAACTTTGAATGGGGGAAAATGGCCTTGTGGTTTAGGAGTTATAATCCTCCAAAGTTGGTACCCTAGCCACTTTGTTCCATAACTTAGAAAAATTTCTAAGTTTTTATGGTTACCCCTTTTACAAGTTATCCCACTTTTCTTATTTTTCTTGATAATTGTTGATTCAAATCACACATTAACATCAGTTTAGGGTTAAGGAACCATAATTGTGAAAAATCTCAAAAAGTCAAAGTTGACTTTTGTGCACAGTTGACTTTTTATCAGATGAATTCCAAACTGTGCGATCCTCTATGAAATCAACTCCTTGAACTAAATCAAACTTGATGGATTGGTTTGATAGGTGTTATAGGGTGTATTGAATCATGTCCTAGGGTTTGGGAGCATGTTCTGGTCAACAGTCAAAGCTACAGTTGACTTTTCTCGCGAAACCCTAACCGTGGTTTTGATGAACTTGAAACTTGTGAATCAAGCTTCTTGGATTAATACATTGTTGCAAATGGATCAATGTGGTATATTAGAGACCCTTAAATCCTCTCTTGAGGTCTTGGCTCATGATTTGTCCCAAAAGTCAACTTAGGGGTGAATTAGGTCAAGAAACCCTAATTCCTGATTTTTGGTGAATGCATCCCTTGAGGTTAAATTGACTTGATGATTGGGTTCATGATGTCCCTTGGAGTATTTTAGGATATGCTTTGAAGCATTGGCTCATGCCCAAAGGAAAACTTCCATCTTGAGGCCCTGGTCGACCAAAACCCTAATTTGGTGACACTGGTGATCTTAAGGCTTAATCCACCTGGAATGCTGCAACATTGTGCTTGATTCTTGCTGTGGGAGTCCTCTTGATCAATTGTGGATGTTTGAGAGGTTTAGACAAGTTGAATACCATGTCATTCCTTGATTGATCCTTTGTCTAAGAACTCTGAGAGGGCTTGAAACCCTAAGTCTGATTGTAGTGGATGCTCACCCATCTTTGGGGAGACTAATGAAGTATGATGGTACACCCATATTGTGCTGATGATTTGCACAATGATGGGGAATCTTAGTGGTCAAAATTTGGGGTATGACACTCCCTGGTTCATGAATTGAAAGACATTGGGCCTGAATCAAGAGCCCGGGCGCCTAAAGGTTGTTACCACCATCAATAAAGTTATCTGCACCCCTTTGTAATTTTAGTTTTGCTTTTAATTAGAAATAGCTTCTTTTTAGAATTAGACATTTTAGAATTAGATTTTTTAATTAGAAATCATTATGATATTATATAGATTTTAATCTTGTTGAATTAATTTTTTTCAATTAATTAACATTGACTTCTCACATTGATTAGTAGCTGATTAATTGTGGATTAATTTTAGTTAGGACTTTGATTAATTAGGAGTAGATTTAATCTTAGTTCTAATCTCGTTGAAGTTTTGATTAATCTTGTTTGGACTAATGAGTTGTCTTGGTGCAGATGGTGCTTAGTCCCTGGTATCATTTGGACCATTTCTGGATATTAATTCTGGTTATCTTGGTTGTTTACCTTGGATGATAGTTGCTTACACTTGATGCTTGTTAAATTCTGACATTGTTTGAACTTGATGTAAGATGCTTAACTACTGGACTTGCTTACTTGTTGAAAGTGCCTGATAGCTTCGAGGCTTGAGCTTGTTGCGCGCTTTGAAGAGGCAACGAACCTTCTCCTTTAGGTACCACTTGCAACCTTGTATGAAGCATGCTTAGGGTTTAGCAATTCTACTTGAAACTTGCTGTTGATTGAGGAGTTTTCACTCCTGGTTGTATACTTGGCTTGGTGCTAATTCATGGATATTGTGTTGTTGTTTATCTTACTTTGTGATGGATGAAGAGTCACTCAACTTACTTATAGTTGAGATCACGACATCGATTCATCTTGTAGTTGACGAAGAGTCACTCAACTTCCTCATAGTTGAGATCACGACATCGTCCATTTCTGTTGCATTTTTCTGTTGGAGGACGAGGAGTCACTCAGTTTTATTTCTTGTATGAGATCACGACATCGTTCATTTTGTGATTGAGTTGCTTCGTGTTTACTTACTGATTGCTTTGAATTCACTTGACCCCTTAGGATTCCTAGCTCCACTTAATTTCTGATTAAGTTGGAGGTAGGAGAGACATTAGGCTTTGAATCCGTACATGACAACATTAGGTAGATTCCCCTCTTGATCCTGACCATAGTGTAGCGAGCGATTTTGGACGCGGTTCTTAAGCGCGGTCGCTCTCTCCGGTTGAGTTTACTACAGGTCTATTCATTTTTTATCCTATTAAAGCTGATGAAGGAAGGGAAATAGATGTCTCCAATTAACCCTGCTTGCATACTGAGTTTAAACAACGGTCTGTTAGGTTACGAATGCTATCAATGTGGGGGGCCTTTGTACTGGTTATTTGTATTTTCGCCAATACTGTTTTCTCTCTTTTTATTTGGACAGAATGTTTCTGGCGGGGGAACAAGGATTAGGATGTTAGGACTGATACTTTTTGATGTGTGAGTATGGGATTTAGGTTTTTTGTTGATTATGTTCGCTAAGATTTTTCTTTCAATCTTATGCCTACGTATTCCCGTTTACCGAAACAGGGAAATCAGAGCGTTCGTAGTTCCTCCTATTCTATGGGAGGAAATGGTTGTTTTGGTGTCTTGTTCAAAGCCCAAGACCTGAAGCTAAAGGGTGGTTTGTATCTTGTTCAAAACCCAAGATGTGAAGCTGAAGAGTTTATTTGTATCTTGTTCGAAGCCCAAGATATGAAGCTGAAAAGGTGTTGCCTTCAAAGAGAATTTGTCATCTCTAAAGGGGGGGGTTGTATATCACAACTGTTTATCAAGGAGAATTATTTTAACCGGGATATGTGAATCCGGCAATGCCATAATTTCCTCAAAAGGGGATTTCCAACCTGAAGGAGAAGACTTTAACTCAGTGTAGAGCAATGCTATCTTTCCTTAGGAATTTCCCATGCTAAAAGAGGGACAGTGGCATGGATGTAGATGATCCAGAGGCTTGCCGCTTACAGCGATTAGATGGAGGGGGAGGAGTTGTTGATGTTTGTGTACTGTGAACGAGGCACAACTTTGATGCTAAAAGGTTAAATTGATCAACCAGTGGTTTTCTTATACAAAGCCTAAGAGGAGGCTATTATGTGTCCTGTACGAAGCCCGAGAGATAGGCTAAAAGGTTTTGACCCGACGATGGAGTCTTTTGGTATCTCGTATAAAGCCCGAGATGGAGGCTATTTGACTCAACAAGAGAGTTTTTTGTATCTCGTACGAAGCCCGAGATGGAGGCTAAAATTTTGTTTGGCTCGATAAGAACCTTTTTGTATCTCGTATAAAGCCCGAGATGGAGGCGAAAGGGGTTATTGACTCAACGAGGGAGTCTCTTATGTATCTCGTATAAAGACTGAGAGAGAGGCTAAACGTTGTTTGACTCCGCTGGGGGAGAATCATTGTACAAAGCCCAAGAGTAGGCTATGGCGTTGTTTCAGTTGAGTGACAGGTCCAGTATGTTGATTTAAAGAGAAAATCAGTTCTTATATGAGCAGCGCTGTACTCAAGGATTTGATTCGAGGATCCGGGATATTTCCTTTTCTTTGAGGAAACGGGAAATCCAAAGGGTATTGAGACTGTCCGAGTCTACGGGATTCCTTCCTATTTTTGAAGGGGTCACTTGAGAATGTCTTTGAGACTCAAGGAGATTAGACTGTCCAAGTCTAGAGTTTCATTTTTTGTACTATGCTTTGAGAAACAATAGTAGACTCTTTGAAAGGACTGTTCTATTCAGATGATTAAGTTCTGTTCCTATACCTCTAGGAGGTCGTCGGGACAATTTGTACGAAGCCCAAGAGGAGGCTGGAAGCTTTTAAGAAGCCGACGGGTCCTTGTACGATGCCCAAGAGGAGGCTATCATTCCCGGAGGAAGAGATCATTATACGAAGCCTAAGAGGAGGCTGTGAATACTTCTAAGAAGCCGATGGGTCCTTGTATGAAGCCCAAGAGGAGGCGGGGTTGCTTTTTAGGAAGCCTGTGGGTCCTTGTACGATGCCCAAGAGGAGGCCGATGCTTTTAAGAAGCCGATGGGTCCCCAAACCCCGAGAAATTCAAGGCAAGCTATTCACAAGAAATAGATCAAGTCAGGAAAGTCTGAGAATTTGGAAGAAACTCAAGAGATGCCATTCACGGAGAAAAGATCATCTCTGGGGAATAGAGTTTCTTGACAACTTTTATGAGTGACAGTCTATGAAAGGGTTCACAGAGAATGCTGCCTTTCATGTCTCCATATTGTTTAACCCCAAGAGGAGGGAAGACTGTGTCTGGTAATCATATGGGGATCTAGTATTGACTATTTCTAAGAGTGATCAATGGGCTTAATGCTAGACGTAGTTGCCGGGGAAACTCTAAATATCTATACTATTATTACACAGTTGATATGAGTTTATGAAAGAAGACTTACAGCGAAACAACCCCACAATACAGTTATATGTATATGAAAGCGGTAAATGAAAGCGATAACTACTTACTCGGTTGTAGAGCTTCCATGCTATTTGGTTAGTTGTTCAACAAATAAAGATTAAAAAACAACAGTATATTCAAAATCAAAGGAGAAAGTGCTTTGAAAAAGAAAGATTTGGGGCTTACAGCTCAAGGAGAGGCCAAGGGTTTTATCAGTGAGCGCACTGTTTGAATTTGTACAGAGGGACTTATACAAGTGACTGAGGCCCAAAAAGGTTTTCTGTACAAAGGGATTTGGGTCTTACACTCTCTCAAGAGGCCCAAAAAGTTTAAAGAAAAAGAGTGGGGCTTATAACACGAGGGTAGGCCCAATTGATTTTTCGTTTGAAATGGTGATCGTGCCGAGGTTTTCTTTTAACGCAGAGGGACTTATACAATAAGTGAGGCCCAAAATGTTTTGGTTAAAAGGGGGTTGGGTCTTACACTCTATTAGAGGCCCAAAAGTTTTGAATGGGTCTTATAGCTCAAGGAGAGGCCCAGGGTTATTTTTCAAAAGGCGACGATCGCGCCGTTTGTTTTTGACGGTATCGGGACTTATACTATACACTGAGGCCCAAAAATGATTTGGTCAATAAAAGGATTGGGTCTTACACTCTATTAGAGACCCAAAGTGTTTTGAAAATGATTTATGAGGGTTGAATTAATCCAAAAACCCTAATTTGTTTTCAAAAATGTGTTTTAATTGAATAAAAATTCAATTAAAATGATCAAAATTGTTTAACATATGGAAAACAAATTGTGATCTTGGATTAATGCTTCAAAAATTAAGTATTGACCTACAAAATAATTAGAAAGCATTAAAAGTTGCAAAATCAAGGTGGAAAAAATATTTTAAATGTTAAAACAATTAAAACATTAATTCTTTTAAAAAATATCAATTATACAAAATAAATAATATTTTTGGGATTTTTTGGGTAAATAAAATATTTTAACATTTTTGTGAATTATTAAAAAAAGAATCAACTCAAAATCATTAAAACTCAGAGAGAATTCAAATGAAAATGGCACAGTCCATGCCACCTTGATGCTTCCATTGAATGCTCCAATCCAAAATTGGAGTCTTGTCCCTATTTTGGCAATTCTAGGTTCAACATGCTTTTTCTTGTTCCAAGGACTTTGGAGGCTTGGCTCAGTGATTGTCCCCTTTAGATTCAATCCTCAGATGTGTCCAAGTGGATAGGAGTGTTTGGATTTGCACAATTTTGGCAAATCGAGCAAAAATGCCAATTCTGCCTTGCCTTGACAGATTCCAACAAGGCAACTTGACAATGTCATAACTCATAGCCCAAATGGAATTTGGCAATGTTCTTGGCCATTTTGGAAAACCCTTAAATGATACAACAACTATTTGAACATGTTAGGTTTTGATCTCTTTTGAATCCAAGTGAAAAATCCCCCTACATTTGGAAAAAAATGAAGACAAATTTGGACTTAGTGAAAATTTCACTAAGTGTTGGAAAAAGTGACATTTTCATTTTTCAGTCATTTTGATCACTCCATAACTCAAAATCCTTAATGAATTGGACTTAGGTCTAGTTGAAGTTTTTGTAGAGGGTAATGAGGGCTACAAATCCATCTTTGGATGAGGAAAAATGGCTTTGTGGTTTAGGAGTTATGATCCTCCAAAGTTGGTACCCTAGCCACTTTATTTTTAACTTAGAAAATTTTCTAAGTTTTTATGGTTACCCCTTTTACAAGTTATCCAACTTTTCTTGATTTTTCTTGATGAATGATGAGTCAAATCATACATTAACATCATTTTAGGGTTAAAAATCCATTTTGGTGAAAAATCTCAAAAAGTCAAAGTTGACTTTTGTGCATAGTTGACTTTTTATCAGATGAATTCCAAACTGTGCAATTCTTCAGGAAATCATGTCCTTGACCTAAATCAAACTTGATGGACAAGTTCCATGGGTGTCATAGGGTATATTGAGGCATGTCCGAAGGTTTGGGAGCATGTCCTGGTCAAAAGTCAAAGTTATAGTTGACTTTCCTCGCGAAACCCTAATTGTGGTGCAGATGAAATTGAGACTTGTTGCTCAAACTTCTTGGATTAATCCATTGTTACAAATGGATCAATATAGTTCATTAGAGACCCTCAAACCCTCTCTTGAGGTCTTGGCTCATGATTTTCCCTAAAAGTCAACTTAGGGGTGAATTAGGTCAAGAAACCCTAATTCTTGATTTTTGATGAATGCAACCCTTGAGGCAAAATTGACTTGATGATTGGGTCCATGAGGTCCCATGGGGTATCTTAGGTTGTGTTTTGGATCATTGGCTCATGCCCAGAGAAAAATTTCCATCTGGAGGCCCTGGTCAACCAAAACCCTAATTTGGTGACACTGTCGATCTTGAGACTTGATCCACCTAGAAGGGAGTAGCTTTGTGCTTAATCCTTGGAGTGGGAGTCCTTTTGATCCTTTGAAGCTACTTGAGAGGTTAGACAAGTTGAAGATCATGTCATTTCTTGATTGATCCTTTGTCTAAGAGCTCTGAGAGGGCTTGAAACCCTATGTTTGATTGTAGTGGATGTTCACCCATCTTTGGGGAGACAGATGAGGTATGATGGTTCCTCCATATTGTGATGATATTTTCACAATGATGAGAAATCTTAGTGGTCAAAATTTGGGGTATGGCCGATGCCCCTATTTAATCTTCTTGGACATGAAGGTGTGAATGACGAAGGTATTCGGGCATTCGGGGTGCAAGAGGATTAAATATCGGAATACCCGAAATTTTGATAGTGGTTGTGAATGGCAGTTCGCGCATCCTTCCTCTTTTGCTAAGCAATGATGCTTAGAAAAAGTAAACTTCCCCTCGATCCTGGTTTCCTACCAAGGAACTGGTCTTAGTTTCTGATGTAAACTTCCCTTCGATCCTGGTTTCCTACCAAGGAACTGGTCTTAGTTTCTGATGTAAACTTCCCCTCGATCCTAGTTTCCTACCAAGGAACTGGTCTTAGTTTCTGATTCAAACTTCCCCCCGATCCTGGTTTCCTACCAAGGAACTGGTCTTAGTTTCTTTCGTCAATAAACTTTATTGACGAGGGACGCTATTCGTAGCGGTTTTCCTCAAACTTCTCGCCGAATTTTCCTGGGGAGATGCCATTTGACGGAAAAAGATCTGAGGTTAGACTTGCTGGGGAACCCAGTCGTCTGATTTGTAGAGGTGTACAAACTTCTCTGTTGGAGACGCCATTTGTTGACTCTATTTGGAGAATGCGAGTCTCTTGAGAGACTTCCTTCGCTTGGGGATCTTACATCATACTTTTCTCGGGATCTTCCCGGAGAAATGCCATATGATGGGGTCCAATTTTGAGGTGTCGATGACCTTTTCACCAACGATCTTCTCAGAGCGAAACTGGCGTGCTGCCGAATCTCTAATTACGAGGCTTTCCCTGTGGATTTTCCTTAATCCGGGAAAGCAAGGATATCATCTTCAAAGGCGAAGAGTGATGCTGACTGACGGTTCCTCTGGTTTTTCAGAGGTTCAAGTTATCAAAGTGGTCAAGGGACAACTTCCTTCCAGACATAAACTGGAGGCGAGGTTGTTCAGACACAACACTTCCTGACAAGGAAAGGGCTGACAACTCGATTGAGAAGACGGTTATCACTAGGGGACAAGACCGACTAGAGTGATAGTGATGCAATATGAAATGTGAATGCAAATCAAATACATTGGTGAATGACGCTGCTTCGACCCACTTGGTGAAGTAGTCAATGGCTACCAGGATGAACCGAAGTCCGTTTGAAGCCTTAGGTTCAATCAAGCCAATCATGTCGATTCCACATATGGAAAAAGGCCACGGGGAAGAAAGAACTTTGAGATGTGATGGCGGTACATGAATTTTGTCAGAGTATATCTGACACTTGTGACACCTCCTCATGTATTTGTAGCAGTCGGATTCCATGGTCAACCAGTAGTACCCTGCTCTTAAGATTTTTCTCGTCATTGTATGTCCGTTGGCATGAGTGCCAAAGGATCCTTCATGAATTTCTTTCATCAGCATTTCTGCTTCTGGTCTGTCTATGCATCAGAGCAAGACCATGTAAAAATTTCTCTTATAGAGAGTGTCACCGCTCAGAAAGAAGTTTCCAGCCAGTCTCCTAAGGGTCTTTCTATCTTTCCTGGATGCTCCAGGTGGGTACTCTTGTTTCTGAAGGAAGCATTTGATATCGTGATACCAAGGTTTGTCGTCTAGGTCTACTTCAATCGTGAAGATATAAGCGGGCCGTTCAAGGCGCATTATGTCAATCTTATGTAGGTCATTCCATTGACCTACACTAATCATGGAAGAAAGAGTGGCTAAGGCATCAGCCATGTGATTCTCTCTACGAGGGACGTGATGAAACTCGACTCTGTTGAAGAATGGTAACAACCTTCTTGCATAGTCTTTGTAAGGAATCAGTCCTGATTGGTATGTATTCCAATCTCCTTTTATCTGATTGATAACCAGGGCTGAGTCGTCGTATACGTCCAACTTTTTTATCCTTAAATCAATCGCTTCCTCGAGACCCATGATACATGCTTCGTATTCGGCCTCGTTGTTCGTACATTTGAATGTAAGTCTGGCAGTGAAAGGAATGTGGGTACTCTGAGGGGTGACAATGATTGCCCCAATTCCATTTCCATAATGATTAACTGCTCCGTCAAAGATAAGTCCCCATTGGGAACCTGGTTCTGGCCCTTCACTGGGTAGCGGTTCATCGCAATCTTTCATTTTTAGATACATGACATCTTCGTCTGGGAAGTCAAACCCGATTGATTCTTGATCGTCAATCGGTTGATGAGTCAAATGATCGGCTAAAATACTTCCTTTAACGGCTTTCTGAGCGTGGTACTCTATGTCATATTCTGATAACAACATCTGCCAACGGGCAATTCTTCCCGTGAGAGCAGGCTTTTCGAAAATGTACTTGATTGGATCCATTTCGGAGATTAACCAAGTAGTATGACGAATCATGTATTGGCGAAGACATTTGGCTGCCCAAGCCAAAGCGCAACAAGTTTTCTCAAGCATCGTGTACCGAGTTTCGCCGTCGGTGAATTTCTTGCTCAAATAGTAAATGGCAGACTCTTTCCTTTTGGTTTCGTCTTGTTGGCCAAGTACACATCCCATTGAGTCCTCTAGGACTGTGAGGTAAATGATCAGTGGTCTTCCTTCCACTGGAGGTGATAGAATCGGGGGATTTAACAGATATTCCTTGATACTGTCGAAGGCGGTTTGGCAATCTTCTGACCAAATGCAATCCTGGTTCTTTTTGAGTAACTTGAAAATCGGCGCACAGGTCGCGGTCATAAGGAATATGAATCTGGAGATGTAGTTCAAACGTCCCAAGAATCCTCTGACTTGTTTTTCAGTTTTCGGAGAAGGCATTTCTTGAATGGCCTTGACCTTGTCAGGATCAACCTCAATTCCTTTCTGGCTGACGATGAACCCTAATAGTTTCCCTGAACGGACACCGAAGGTGCACTTGTTGGGATTCAAGCGGAGCTTGAAATTTCTTAAACGTTCGAACAATTTTGACAGATGTTCAACGTGCTCGTTCTCTGTTTTTGATTTTGCAATCATATCATCGACATATACCTCGATTTCCTTATGTATCATGTCATGAAATAGAGTAGTCATGGCCCTTTGATAGGTTGCCCCGGCGTTCTTCAAACCGAACGGCATTACCTTGTAACAAAAGGTACCCCATGGGGTAATGAACGAAGTTTTCTCCATGTCTTTCGGAGCCATTTTGATCTGGTTATAGCCCGATAATCCATCCATGAAGGAGAAAATTTTGAACTTTGCTGTGCTGTCTACCAGCATGTCAATGTGTGGTAAAGGAAAGTCGTCCTTTGGACTAGCCTTGTTTAGATCCCTATAGTCGACACACATTATGACCTTTCCGTCCTTTTTGGGAACGGGTACGATGTTGGCTAACCATTGAGGATATTCTGATGTGGCGAGGAAACCTGCGTCAATCTGTTTCTATACTTCCTCTTTGATTTTGATGGCCATGTCCGGGTGAGTGCGTCTCAACCTTTGCTTTACTGGCGGACATTCCGATCTTAACGGTAAGTGATGTTCCACGATGCTGGTATCCAACCCTGGCATATCCTGATAGGACCAAGCGAATACATCGGGAAATTCTCTGAGAAGCTTTATCAAACTCTCTTTGGCAGTTGGACTGAGCAGTGCCCCAATCCTGATTTCTTTTCTCTCTCGCTCTGAACCACAGTTTACCATTTCCAACGGTTCTTTGTGAGGTTCAATGGACCTTTCCTCTTGTCTGAGTAATCGAGAGATCTCTTCTGGAATTTTGTCGTCATCTTCTTCTTCAGCCTCGAATACCGGGAACTCAAAGTTGGGAGAAGGCATCAGATCGTATGTTTCAACGGGGTTTAAAACAAGCAATCTGCATGACAGTATGATTTGTGTTTAGAAGATATAGAGAAAATGCAAGTGTGTGCAGTGTTTTTATTTTATAACTGCTTGTTTTTATTTGAATTGTTTTTTTAAGGATTACCATTTTCTGAGAAAAAACGAAAAGAGAAAACAGCAATTAATGCAGAAATTACAGAACAACGTTATTTTATTAATGAACAAGTCGATCCTTGAAACTACAGCCCTATAAAACAAAACTCTGTCGCTTTGGGCAAAGCGAAGAGGGATATTTACAGAAAGCGAGCCCTATCAAAACATCCGTTTCACCTGGCCAGGGTGAAAGGTTAAAGATGGCAATTACTTTGACTGGTGAACGACCTTCGGAACATCGACGGCAACCCATTGGCAGCGAACTCCTCGGTGAATCACAAAGTCTGGCACCTTCCTTGATTTGTCTTCAGAAATGACGCTGATTTCTGGTGGAGCAGGATCATTGGAATCTGTCTCCCAAGCAGAATTGTCGTAGGAGAATTCCTCAGTTGTATTTTGCATTGCATTCGTGCTCTCAGCTGTATCTCCCCATCCAGTAGGCTGGATATCTTCGAGCCTGATACGAGAGCTTTCGGGAGCGGTGTATTTGACCATATAGTCGTATTTTCCACTTGGTTCTCCCAGAGTGTCCCAAACTTCTTTGGAACTGAAAGAGTCATCTCTCTCGATGACGTTGACCTCAGGAAAACGATAGTTGATGAATTCAAGTCCTGCAAATGTTGCAAATTCATCTTCATGTTGAGTAGTTTCTGAATGACCTGAGTGTTGATCCCATGACATGGTGCGGACACAGGTATTCTGTTCAATGACGGTCAGCTGATTTTCATTGTTCGGCTGACTCTCTTGCCCCAAGTCTCCTGGGTAAGGCTGCCACATTGGCAGACCATCCATTGAGCCATAGTAATTGTGGTCAAAGTTGTCTTTCATCAGAGTGTCTTCCTCTAATGAATTTGGCGGAGCACGGCATCCTTCCGGATCACAATCTCCATATATCGTTTCGACATCTGACCTTGGTATAAATCTCGGACTTTCTGTAGGAAAGCAAAAAGGCATAGGCACCTCTTCCTGAGACATATAACCGTCCTCGTTAAGGTAGGACTTCCATTCTTCATCCGTGTCAGAGGGATCTTCCTCATTGATAGCATGTACTGCTTGAGACACTGGGTGAAGGAAACCTCCACTGTGGAAGAAGTTTTGAAGGGGATGAAGACCTTCATCGTTGGCAGCTGTCTGGGTACAGGTTGCAGAAAAACCAAGACTCTTCTTTGTTTTATTGTCAGTGGGAATGACAAGCTGTCCCCATCCTATTGTATCGGTACTCTCGACCACTTTGATAGCATCGTTGTATGAAGAAATGGAAGTTCCTCCTTTGAACTGATTGTTCTTGATCACCGATAGTGCTTGGAACTGCGTTCCAACAACCTCCTCGGCCTCTATACCAGTAGATGCTGACAAGTTGCTTACTGTCATACCCCAAATTTTGACCACTAAGATTTCCCATCATTGTACAAATCATCATCACAATGTGGATGAACCATCATGCCTCATCAAATGCCTCAAGGGTTGTTTAGCATTCACTACAATCAAAATTAGGGTTTTAAGCCCTCTCAGAGCCTTAGACAAAGGATCAATCAAGGAATGACATGATCTTCAACTTGTCTAACCTCTCAAACATCCACAATGGATCAAAAGGACTCCCACTTCAAGGATTAAGCACAAGGCTGCTCCCTTCTAGGTGGATCAAGTCTCGAGATCGCCAGTATCACCAAATTAGGGTTTTGGTCGACCAGGGCCTCCAGATGGAAAATTTTCATCTGGACACAAGCCAAAGATCCAAAACACAACCTAATGTACTCCATGGAACCTCATGGACCCATCTATCCAGTCAATTTTGCCTCAGGGGATGCATACATCAAAAATCAGGAATTAGGGTTTCTTGACCTAATTCACCCCTAAGTTGACTTTTAGGGCAAATCAAGAGCCAAGACCTCAAGACATGATTTGAGGGTCTCTAATGAACTATATTGATCCATTTGGAACAATGGATTAATCCAAGAAGCTTGAGCAACAAGTCTCATTTTCATCTGCACCACAATTAGGGTTTCGCGAGGAAAGTCAACTGTGCACAAAAGTCAACTTTGACTTTTTGAGATTTTTCACCAAAATGGATTTTTAACCCTAAAATGACGTTAATGTATGATTTGAATCATCATTCATCAAGAAAAATCAAAGAAAGTTGGATAACTTGTAAAAGGGGGTAACCATAAAACTTAGAAATTTTTCTAAGTTATGGAAAAAGTACCACTAATGCACTAACTTTGGAGGATCATAACTCCTAAACCACACAGCCATTTTTTCTCATCCAAAGATGGATTTGTAGCCCTCATTACCCTCTACAAAAACTTCAACTAGACCTAAGGCCAATTCATTAAGGATTTTGAGTTATGGAGTGATCAAAAATCAAGAAATCACACTTTGTTCCAACACTTAGTGAAAATTTCACTAAGTCAGATTTTGCTTCACTTTTTGCCAAATGTAGAGGGATTTTTCACTTAGAATCAAAAGAGATCAAAACCAAACTTGTTCAAACAGTTGTTGTATCATGTAAGGGTTTTCCAAAATGGCCAAGAACATTGCCAAATTCAACTTACACCATGAGATATGACATTGGCAAGTTGCCTTGCTGAAATCTGTCAAAGGCAAGGCAGAATTTGCAACTTTGCTCGATTTGCCAAAATCAGCCAAATTCAAATGCTCCTATCCACTTGGACACATTTGAGGATTGAATCTAAAGGGGACAATCACTGAGCCAAGCCTCCAAAAACCATGGAACAAGAAATAGCATGTTGAACCTATAATGGCCAAAATATGGACAAGACTCCAAATTTGGATTGGAGCATTCAATGGAAGCATCAAGGTGGCATGGACTGAGCCATTCTCATCTGAAATCAGTCAAGACTTATCCAAGACCAAGGGAACCAAAGCTCTGTGCCCTAACCTCTAGTCAATGGCTAGAGGAGACTTGGATTTTCATTTGCCAACATTGGCCAAACCTACTTACCAGCTGCCATTCACTATTCCTTGCAAAACAAACTTGCTCTACTATAAATAGAGCTCAATTGTGATCAGTTTGAGTACACCAAAGCCATCTAACAGATGCTTTCCTCAAAATCTCTTTCTCTTGGCAAAAATGCCTTTTTTAGCAAGGTAGCTATCGGGTTTTGAGTTTGAGAGCTTTTCCAATCAAACCAATCACTCACACACCTCACATACATCATATAGAAGTGATCCAAACACTCACATAACATCTGGAACACTGATTTCACAAAATCACCAGTTGGTTGCTCAAACTTTCAATCAAGTTGCAGCTGAGGTACCACAAATTGATCCAGCCAATTTCAATCAAGTCCAAGCATTCAAACGCACTCCATAGGGTGTAGGGAAGCTGTTCAGATCATCACCACTCATCTGTAACACCTCTAAATCAAAAATCACATTGCACTTGCTATCACGACCTAGAGGTAAGCACATACTTGGTCATCTCTCAATCTATGCATATTTCCTCGCACAATAATTTGGCCATATGTTCATAATCATGCATGGAATGTTTCCCCTCAATTAATTGCATTGTTTGAATCGTGTATCAAAAATCCTAGCCTTCATGCAGAAATTAGGGTTCTTGATGTTTCTTCGTGATTTCATGTTTTATGTTTAATTTAAATGAAATTAAGTGTTATAGACATGATCGTGAGGTTGATACGAGCATAATGATATGTGGATTGCATGATATGATTACTTATTCAGTGAGATTGGATGGAAAACGCAAATCAGCCAAACCCAGAAAAACGCACATGTTCTTGCTTGTGTTCTTGGCGCCTTTTTCACAAATTCAAATATTTGAATTTTGTGATTTTGTTTAATTGATTCAAAAATTAATTTCTCTCTGAGTTTTAATGATTTTGAGTTGATTATTTTTTTAATAATTCACAAAAATGTTAAAATATTTTATTTTATCAAAAAATCCCAAAAATATTATTTATTTCATATAATTGATATTTTTGCAAAGAATTAATATTTTAATTGTTTTTGACATTTTAAATATTTTTTCTACATTGATTTTGCAACTTTTAATGCTTTCTAATTATTGTATAGGTCAATACTTAATTTTTGAAGCATTAATCCAAAATCACAATTTGTTTTTCATATGTTTTTCAAATAAATACATTTTTGAAAGCAAATTAGGGTTTTTGGATTAATTCAACCCTCATAAATCATTTTCAAAACACTTTGGGCCTCTTGAGAGAGTGTAAGACCCAACCCACTTGTACAGAGATATTTTGGGCCTCATTCGTTGTATAAGTCCCTCTGTACATTTTCAAATAAACGGCACGATCATCGCCTTTTGAAAAATAACCTTGGGCCTCTCCTTGAGCTATAAGACCCATTCAAAAACACTTTGGGCCTCTAATAGAGTGTAAGACCCAATCCCCTTTTAACCAAACCATTTTGGGCCTCACTTATTGTATAAGTCCCTCCGCGTTAAAAGAAAACCTCGGCGCGTTCGCCATTTCAAAACGGAAAAATCATCTGGGCCTACCCTCGTGTTATAAGCCCCACTCTTTTTATAAAACTCATTTGGGCCTCCATTAGAGTGTAAGACCCATCCCTTTGTACAGAAAACCTTTCTTGGGCCTCAGTCACTTGTATAAGTCCCTCTGTACAAAATTCAAATAGTGCGCTCACTGATAAAACCCTGGGCCTCTCTTTGAGCTGTAAGCCCCAAATCTTTCTTTTTCAAAGCACTTTCTCCTTTGATTTTGAATATACTGTTGTTTTTAATCTTTCTTTGTTGAACAACTAACCAAACAGCATGGAAGCTCTACAACCGAGTAAGTGGTTATCGCTTTCATTTACCGCTTTCATATACATATAACTGTATTGTGGGGTTGTTTCACTGTAAGTCTTCTTTCATAAACTCATATCAACTGTGTAATAATAATATAGATATTTCGAGTTTCCCCGGCAACTACGTCTAGAACTAAGTGACGCCGTTTTGTTTAGTCATAGAAATAAACAACTAGATCCCCAATAGGATCACCAGACACTGTCTTTTCTCAGGCTGTCCTCATTAGGAATTATCAAGAAACTCTACTCCCAGAGATGAATGTATTCTTCGTGAATGGCATCTTTGAGTTTCTTCCAAATTCTCGAACTTTCCTGACTTTGATCTATTCTCGGTGAATAGCATTGCCTTGAATTTCTCGGGGTTTGGGGACCCACGGCCTTCTTAAAAGCATCGGCCTCCTCTTGGGCATCGTACAAGGACCCACAGGCTTCCTAAAAGCAACCCCGCCTCCTCTAGGGCTTAGTATAAGGACCCTACGGCTTCTTAGAAGTATTCACAGCCTCCTCTTAGGCTTCGTATAGTGATCTCTTCCTCCGGGAATGATAGCCTCCTCTTCGGCTTAGTACAAGGACCCGTCGGCTTTTTAAAAGTTTCCTGCCTCCTCTTGGGCTTCGTACAAATTGTCCCGACGACCTCCTAGAGGTATAGGAACAGAACTTAATCATCTTCATAGAGCAGTCCTTTCAAAGAGTCTACTCCTGTTTCTCAAAGCATGGTACAAAAGATAAAACTCTAGACGCGGACAGTCTAACTTCCTTGAGTCTCAAAGACATTCTCAAGTGACCCCTTCGTTAAATAGGAAGGAAACCCGCAGACTTTGACAGTCTCAATACCCTTCAAATTTCCCGCTCCCGTAAAGGACAGGCATAACCCGGATCCTTGAATCAAATCCCTGAGTACAGTGTTGCTCATATAAGAACTGATTTTCTCTTTAAAATCAGTATATTGGATCTGTCACTTAACTGAACAGTCGCCATAGCCTCCTCTTAGGCTTTGTATAATGATCCTTCTCCAGTAAAGTTAGCCTCCTCTTGGGATTTATACAATGATTCTTCCCAGCGGAGTCAAACAACGTTTAGGCTTTCTCTCGGGCTTTGTACGAGACACATAAGAGACTCCCTCGTCGAGTCAATCACCCTTTCGCCTCCATCTCGGGCTTTATACGAGGTACAAAAAAAAGTCTCTTGTTGAGTCAAACAGCCTCCATCTCGGGCTTTATACGAGATACCAAAAGATTCCCTCGTTGAGTCAAAACCTTTTAGCCTCTCTCTCTCGGGCTTTGTACGAGACACATAATAGCCTCCTCTTAGGCTTTGTATAAGAAAACCACTGGTTAATCTAATTAACCTTTTATCATCAAAGTTGTGCCTTGTTCACAGTACACAAACATCAACAACTCCTTCCCCTTCATCTAATCGCTGTAAGCGGCAAGCCTCTGGATCCTCTATATCCAAGCCACTGTCCCTCTTTTAGCATGAGAAATTCCTAAGGAAAGATAGCATTGCTCTACACTGAGTTAAAGTCTTCTCCTTCAGGTTAAAACCCCCTATAAAGGAAATTATGGCATTGCCGGATTCACACATCCCGGTTAAAGTAATTCTCCTTTATAAACAGTTGTGACATATAACCCCCCTCTTTAGAGATGACAAATTCTCTCTAAAGTTGACACCCTTCAGCTTCACATCTTGGGCTTTGAACAAGATACAAACCACCTTTTCGCTTCACGTCTTGGGCTTTGAACAAGACACCAAAACAACCATTTCCTCCCATAGAATAGGAGGAACTACGAACGCTCTAATTTCCCTGTTTCGATAAACGGGAATACGTAGGCATAAGATCGAAAGAAAAGATCTTAGCGAGCACAATCAACAAAAAACCCAAATCCCATATCTCCATCAATCAAAAGCAGTAATTCAAAAAGCACCAGTCCTATCATCCTAATCCTTGTTCCCCGCCAGAAACATTCTGCCTAGATAAAAACCAGTATTGGCGAAAATACAAATAACCAGTACAAAGGCCCCCCCACATTGATAGCATCCGTAACATAACAGACCGCTGTTTAAACTCAGTATGCAAAGCAGGGTTAATTGGAGACATCTATTTCCCTTCCTTCATCAGCTTTAATAGGATAAAAAATGAATCGACCTGTAGTTTAAGCTCAAATTGCAGAGAGCGACCAGCGCTTAAGAACCGCGTCCAAAATCGCTCGCTACAGAAAAAATGGCGCCCACCGTGGGGCCTTTCAAAGTTAGATCTAGGCACGGTCTTCCTTTTCTTCACCTCTTGTGTGAATACCACAGATTGGGGCTTCCGCCGGGGAACCCATTTTCTGTCAGGAACTTAAGATTCATAGCTTTAAAGGTCTAGGATGTTTAGGACAAATATATATACTGCTTTTCCTAATTGCTATACATGTTTATTTTTCTGCTAATGGGAATGCGGGTGATGCCGTATGTGGAAAGAATGAGTATACACTTAAGATAAGTGATGGCGACGGGGTCGACCATCAACCTCAGTGGAGGCTGACCAACGCAACCCATTATCTCACCTAGACAATGGGCTGGTTGTTAAGTCTGAGAAGCTGAGGAGCCAAACCCTTTCATAGTGCGGAAACTATCAGAAATAGTTGTTACGCGATACTACCCTCATTTGAGGCTGTGATCTATTCTCGGTGAATGGCACTTACTCTAAGATTGCACTACAACTCGCTGGCGATCCGCTTGTTGTTTTGCTTTCCTGGGAGGAGCTGATGATAATGAGTACAGGTACAAAAATCACCCTAGTATAAACCTTTAGGGATGGGTAGAGCCTTGACTTCATGACAACGACCCTTTGACCCCATGTTTTTTCTATGTTTTTGTGTGCTGCATTCATGCATTCATTTAATAAAACATTAAAACATTCAAAAAATTCTTCTCTTCTAGTCTCTCTATTTTTCAAATTAAACTAAGATTGTGATTGCAAATATCAGAGAAAAGGATTGTACTAATGGATTTCGGTAGAAGGAGAACTCACCAGTATACCTTCAAGGTTCCAAAACTAGAGGATTTGAGAAGGTTAGCTAGGATGATCACTAACCAAGAGGCTTTCAGAGCCAAGCACAGAGGTTTGCTACCACTGTTAAGAGTCCATGTGATTGAGGGAATCATGGACGCGCTCGTTCAATTCTACGATCCGGTTTATCACTATTTCACATTCCCGGATTACCAGCTCGCACCAATGCTGGAGGAGTATTCTCATCTGATTGATTTACACATTACGGATCGAGCTCCATTTTCTGGACTGGAAGAAATTCCAAAGAATCAGACAATTGCAAGAGCAATTCATTTGGACGAGTCTGAAGTTAGGACTCACCTAACCACTAAGGGTGGCGTCCAAGGTTTGCCAGCCCAGTTCTTGACGAAGAAGGCCCTATATTTTGCAAGTATAGGAAACATAACTGCTTTTGAAAGCATCTTTGTCTTGCTCACCTACGGGTTATTTTTGTTTCCCAACATCAATAACTTCGTCGATATTAACGCTATTAAGGTTTTTCTCATTGGAAATCCTGTGCCGACTTTGCTCGCAGATACGTATCATTCTGTACACTTGGGGAATTTGTACAGTGGAGGGGAGATCACATGCTGTGTACCTCTGCTTTACAAATGGTTTATCTCTCACTTGCCCAAGTCTGCTGCTTTTTGGGATTGCAAGAGTGCCTTACGTTGGTCGCAGAAGATCATGTCTCTTACCAACTCTGATATAGATTGGTGTAATAGGATTTATGATGGAATCAGGATCATTGACCGTTGTGGAAACTTCCCCAACGTACCCCTTATAGGAACTAAAGGAGGAATCAACTACCATCTGGTATTGGTTCGCCATCAATTTGGATACCCGATGAGGCACATCCCACTAGATGTTCATCTGGAAGGTCTTTTCTTCAAGGAAGGAGAAAGTGACAAAGCACTAAAGATGGAAATAGTGTAAGCTTGGAAGCATGTTCATAAGAAAGGACGAGAGTCTCTAGGAAAACCAAACTGTGTCTCGGTGGAACCTTACCTCCATTGGGTATAAGCTAGAGCTCTCAAGCTAAAGATGCCTTATCCTCGTTACAGAATTCTTCCGCCGAGGGAATCTGTCATGTACTTCATGACGAAAACTGAAAAGCTTCAGGTTACTCTCAACAAAGTTCAAAACGAGAGGAGGTCTTGGAAGAACAAGTACCGCACCCTCGACGTAGAGTGCATCAAAATACAGTAATTACTGAAAGAGAAAGATGCTCTGATTAAAATTTTGGAGCAACATGCTGTAGAGAATCAAGATAACCAAAGGAATCTGCTCACTCCTTTCACTTGGCAAAGGAATGACAACCCGACAACGGCCCAAGAGCCCCGGTCAAAGAAAAGGAAGATACCAGAATCAGCACCCGATTTCTCTTCAGAGAGGACTCGGGACCCATTAGTTTAGGTTTCTGTTTCTGCACCTTGTAATCTACTGTATTTCCATTTCTGCAATCCTTTGAATTCAATAAAACGGGGTTTCCCCACTATTTGATATTTGCAATCTAATTGTCGAAGTTTATTTTGATTAAACCTTAAACAATTAATATAATCATTGCATTCATCATTCTCACATCGAGTATTCTTCTTCCCTACGAATCTCACGTTTGTGTCTCGATTCTAGAGTCAAACTGTCTCATTCGTATAATACTCGGGCCAATCGTCAGAAAAGGATGGATGATCTTGAGGAAGAAAACAGAGAGTTGAAAGAAGAGATCGACGCTCTGAGAGAGGATATGAGAAAGCTTCGTAACGACATGCAAGCCATGGCAGAAGCTCAGCTACAAAGAAATGTGATCTCAGAGATCACCTCAATGCCTGTAGTGGAGAGGTATGATCCTAGGTATCAGATACCGAATGATCATCCTTGGGGCATGCCTGTTAACTATATCCCGGAAGGATATGTTCCGCCGATCACTAAGGATCAGGGAATCTCAATAGAAGCCGCTGGGCCTGAAGGTTACAAACTTCGGGAAAGCGAAGATGCCAGGGGCATACTGAAGACTCCTGAAGGTTACAAACTTCGAAAAACGCCAAGACTCACTTCTGTAGTCACGGTACCACCCCCTGTGGTGCACACTGTCCTGGAAGGACAGATTCCACAGACACTTTCTGGTAAGAAGGAAACTATGTTTGACAGAATGGAGGAATTCCAGGAACAGTTCTTGGAAATGCAGAAGGAACTGCAAGCCATTCGTGGTCAGGATCTTTTTGGAAAGGACGCCGCAGATCTCTGCTTGGTCCCCAATGTGAAAGTTCCGCACAAATTTCAAGTGCCCGACTTTGAAAAGTACAAGGGTAACTCTTGCCCTCAAAGCCATCTGGTGATGTACGCTCGGCGAATGTCAGCTCAGACAGAGAATCATGACCTACTGATTCACTACTTCCAGGATAGTTTAACCGGTGCCGCACTCAAATGGTACATGGGTTTAAACCGTACTACGATCAGCACATTCAGAGATCTTGGTACTGCCTTCGTCCAACAATACAAATACAATTTGGACATGGCACCCGACAGAGATCAACTCAGATCAATGTCGCAAAAGGACAAGGAAACCTTTAAGGAGTATGCTCAAAGGTGGCGTGAAATTGCGGCTCAAATTTGTCCGCCTCTTGAGGAAAAAGAGATGACAAAGATCTTCTTAAAAACCTTAAGCTCATTTTACTATGACCGGATGGTTGCCAGTCCGCCCAGTGACTTCACCGAAATGGTCGGTATGGGCGTACGTCTTGAGGAAGCCGTCCGAGAAGGACGTTTGGTAAAAGACACTGGATCGACGAGCAGTACTAAAAAATACGGTAGTGCTCTCCCTAAGAAAAAAGAGCAAGATATTGGGAATATCTCTCTCGGAAAGCAAAGACGACGTTATCAACCGGTAGCAGCTGTGACTCATGCTATCAACCCTGCGCCTATTCCTACGTATCAACCTCAGGTTGCGCAGAGCCAACCTGATCAGCAAAGGACACAATAGCCTCTTCAGCAGGCTCGTCCTCCATATAACAACAACCGTACAACACGACCATCAGGGTTTGATCCTATACCCGTAACGTACGCAGAACTGTTTCCATTACTACTGGCTAAGGGGCACATTCAGACTAAATCTCCTCTTACAGTACCGGAAAATCTGCCTTTTTGGTTTAAGGTGGATCAAACATGCCCTTATCATCAAGGAGGTTCAGGGCATAACATCGAGACTTGCCTCAATTTCAAGTCCGACGTGCAAAAACTTGTTAGGAGCGGGGTTTTATCCTTCAAGGATACAAATCCTAATGTTCTCACGAACCCGCTGCCTCAACATGAGAAGGCTGCAGTCAATCTGATTGAGAAAGAGACTAACAATGTCTATCAAATTCACGATGTACTCTTATTGAAAACCAATTTGGTCAAGATGCATTGTAGACAGAGTGGATATGGCCATGTGCCACCTCATAACTATCATCAGTGTGATATCTGCTCTAAAGACAATCAAGGATGTTCTGTAGTGCAAGTAGCTCTGCAGGAACAGATGGATCTCGGATGGATTCAAGAGCACCAAGTTCGTGGAGTTAACATGGTCTACACGAATTCTAACGTCATTCAGAACCACGACATCCGTGCAATGAATGTCAACTTGGTGACGATGCACTCAAGGCAAAGCCAGTATCATAATCTGCCGTGGCACGATTACAGTTCTTGTCTGATTTGCTCGGTAAACAAACAGGGATGCTCTTTCATACAAGAGGCCCTCCAGCGTCAGATGGATCTTCGATGGATCCAAGACTACCATGATAGGAACCCTTATTAGATTAACATGGTTCAGATCTTCGATATTCGCGTGATGAATACCAACCTGGTAGAGTTACATGCTGAACAGGTCCGACTCGGATTCTTAATATCACATGACTATCAAAGCTGTAAAGTGGGTTGCGAAAATGATCGAGGTTGTATTCTTGTCCAGGAGGCACTTCAGCACTTGTTAAATCATTGGTGGATACCAATCTACATGGATGAAGATACTCAGTAGATCGGTATCAATAACAGGAATCCTACTCGACGTCAGAGTCAGGATGTCCGATCAGTGGAAGCTAACCTAGTAAGGTTACATTGTATTCAAAGTGGGCATGGCCAGGTGCCACCACACAACTATGACAGTTGTAGTGTCTGTTCGGAAAGTAACCAAGGGTGTTACCTTGTTCGAGCAGTTCTTCAGGGTCAGGTCGATCGTGGAGAAATTCGTCCATATCCGGGTTCTGGACCCATCAACTGGACGCCGAACTACCTTGCCGAGCAAGTTGAGGATGTTGTCACGATCTCTGGTCATCACAGGACCAGTGATGTTTTTGCCATTATTCCTCTACTTGACGAATCTAAAGTTCCCAACCGGGAACGAATTGAGATTACTTATGATGGTCAGAAAAATCAGAGGGCTCCTATAGTCATCTATCTACCGGGACCACTACCATATGAATCAACTAAGGCTATCCCTTACAAATACGGTGCAACAACAATTGAAAATGGAAAGGAAATTCCATTACACTCCGTTGTGAATATTGCAGACATCAGTCGTGTAACACGGAGTGGTAGAATCTTCAACCGAGGGGTTGGGGAACCTAACAAAGAAAAGGAACTTCAGACGGAAGCTCCTGATCCACCAGTCGGTCAATCCAGTAATCCCGACCTTTCAAAAAATAATGATGAGATGCTGAAGCTCATCCAAAGGAGTGAATATAACATTGTCGATCAACTATTACAGACTCCTTCAAAGATCTCGGTATTATCACTGTTACTCAGTTCAGAAGCCCACAGGGAGGCTCTACAGAAAGTCTTGGAGCAAGCTTTTGTGGAACAGGATGTAACAATCAGACAATTTGATAGCATTGTCTCTAACATCACTTCCTGCAATAATTTGGGATTTAGTGATGAGGAATTACCCGAAGAGGGTCGCCGTCATAACATGGCGCTCAACATTACAGTTAACTGCCAGAACAATGCTTTAGCCAGCGTACTGGTAGACACAGGGTCAGCCCTGAATGTTATGCCGAAGTCCACTTTGATGCAATTATCATTCAAGGGCCCTCCGATGAGAATCAGCGAGGTCGTCGTCAAAGCGTTCGACGGATCCAAAAAAACAGTTATCGGCGAAGTTGATCTTCCCATAACTATCGGTCCTCATACTTTCCAAGTCACTTTCCAGGTCATGGACATCCGGGCAACATACAGTTGTTTATTAGGAAGACCTTGGATACACCAAGTTGGAGCGGTCACTTTGACCCTCCACCAAAAGCTAAAGTTCATTCAGAACGATCAACTTGTCACGGTTTTTGGGGAACAAGCCTTGCTTGTAAGCAACTTATCATCATCTACTGGTATAGAACCCGAGGAGGTTATTGGGACGCAGTTCCAAGCTCTGTCGGTGAGCAAGGACAATCAATCCCAAGGAGGAACTTCGATTTCCTCATACAAAGATGTTATTAAAGCGGTCGAGAGTACCGATACAACAGGGTGGGGACAGCTTGTCATTCCTATTGACAATAAAACAAAGAAGGGTCTTGGTTTTTCTGCAACCTGTACCCAGACAGCTGCCAACGATGAAAGTCTTCATCCCCTTCAAAATTTCTTCCATAGTGGAGGTTTCCTTCACCCAGTGTCTCAAGCAGTCCATGCTATCAATGAGGAAGATCCCTCTGACACAGATGAAGATTAGAAGTCCTACCTTAACAAGGACGGTTATATGTCTCAGGAAGAGGTGCCTATGCCTTTTTGCTTTCCTACAGAAAGTCCGAGATTTATACCAAGATCAGATGTCGAAATGATCTATGGGGATTGTGATCCGGAAGGATGTCGTGCTCCGCCAAATTCATTAGAGGAAGACACTCCGATGAAAGACAATTTTGACTACACCTACTATGGCCCAATGGATGGCCTGCCAATGTGGCAACCTTATCCAGGAAACTTGGGGCAAGAGAGTCAGCCGAACAATGAAAATCAGCTGACCATCATTGAATATAATACCTGTGTCCCCACCATGTCATGGGATCAACACTCAGGTCATTCAGAAACTACTCAACATGAAGATGAATTTGCAACGTTAGCAGGACTTGAATTCATCAACTATGCTTTTCCCGAGGTCAACGTCATCGAGAGAGATAACTCCTCCAGTTCCAAAGAAGTTTGGGACACCTTGGGACAACCGAGTGAAAAATACAACTTCATGGTTAAGTACACCGCTCCCGAAAGCTCTCGTATCAGGCTCGAAGACATCCAGCCAACTAGATGGGGAGATACAGCTGAGAGCACAAATACTCTGCAAAATGCAAAAGAGGAATCCTCCTACGACAATTCTGCCTGGGAGACAGATTCCAATGATCCCGCTCCACCAGAAATCAGCGTCATTTTTGAAGACAAATCAAGGAAGGTGCCATAATTTGTGATTCACCGAGGAGTTCGCCGCCAATGGGTTACCGTCGAGGTTCTGAAGATCGTTCATCAGTCAAAGTAATTGCCGTTCTTTAACCTTTCACCCTGCCTAGGTGAAACGGATGTTTTGATAGGGCTCGCTTTCTGTAAATTTCCCTCTTCGCTTTGCCTAAAGCGACAAAGTTTTGTTTTATAGGGCTGTAGTTTCAAGGATCGACTTGTTCATTAATAAAATAACGTCGTTCTGTAATTTCCGCATTAATTGCTATTTTCTCTTTTTGCTTTTTCAGAAAATGGTAATCCTAAAAAACAATTCAAATAAAAACAAGCAGTAAAATAAATACACTGCACACACTTGCATTTTCTCTATCTCTTCTAAACACAAATCATCACGTCATGCAGATTGCTTGTTTTAAACCCAGTTGAAACATACGATCCGATGCCTTCTCCCAACTTTGAGTTCCCGGTATTTGAGGCTGAAGAAGAAAATGACAACGAAATTCCAGAAGAGATCTCCCGACTACTCAGACAAGAGGAAAGGTCCATTGAACCTCACAAAGAGCCGTTGGAAATGGTAAACTTGGGTTCAGAAAAAGAGAGAAAAGAAATCAGGATTGGGGCACTGATCAGTCCAACTGCCAGAGAGGGTTTGATAAAGCTTCTCAAAGAATTTCTCGATGTATTCGCTTGGTCCTATCAGGATATGCCAGGGTTGGATACTAGTATCGTGGAACATCACTTACCGTTAAGATTGGAATGTCCGCCAGTAAAGCAAAGGTTGAGACGCACTCACCCGGACATGGCCATCAAAATCAAAGAGGAGGTGCAGAAACAGATTGACGCGGGTTTCCTCGCTACATCTGAATATCCTCAATGGTTAGCCAATATCGTACCCGTTCCCAAAAAGGACGGAAAGGTCAGAATGTGTGTTGATTACACAGATCTGAACAAGGCAATTCCAAAGGACGATTTTCCTTTACCACACATTGACATGCTGGTAGACAGTACAGCAAAGTTCAAAGTCTTCTCCTTCATGGATGGATTCTCGGGCTATAACTAGATCAAAATGGCGCCGAAAGACATGGAGAAAACTTCGTTCATTACCCCATGGGGCACCTTTTGTTACAAGGTAATGTCGTTCGGTTTGAAGAACGCCGGGGCAACCTATCAAAGGGCCATGACTACTCTGTTTCATGACATGATACACAAATAAATCGAAGTGTATGTCGATGATATGATTGCAAAATCAAAAACAGAGAGTGAGCACGTGGAACATCTGTCAAAATTGTTTGAACGTCTAAGAAAATTCAAGCTCCGCTTGAATCCCAACAAGTGCACCTTCGGTGTCCGTTCAGGGAAACTCTTAGGGTTCATCATCAGCCAGAAAGGGATTGAAGTTGATCCTGACAAGGTCAAGGCCATTCAAGAAATGCCTTCTCCGAAAACTGAAAAACAAGTTAGAGGATTCCTGGGACGTTTGAACTACATCTCCAGATTCATATTCCTTATGACCGCCACATGTGCGCCGATTTTTAAATTAGTCAAAAAGAACCAGGACTGCGTTTGGACAGAAGACTGCCAAACCGCCTTCGACAGTATCAAGGAATATCTGTTGAATCTTCCGATTCTATCACCTCCAGTGGAAGGAAGACCACTGATCATTTACCTCACAGTCCTAGAGGACTCAATGGGGTGTGTACTTGGCCAACAAGACGAAACCAAAAGGAAAGAGTCTGCCATCTACTATCTAAGCAAGAAATTCACTGACTGTGAAACTCGGTACACGATGCTCGAGAAAACTTGCTGTGCTTTGACTTGGGCAGCCAAACGTCTTTGCCAGTACATGATTCGTCATACTACTTGGTTGGTCTCCGAAATGGATCCAATCAAGTACGTTTTCGAGAAACCTGCTCTTACGGGAAGAATTGCCCGTTGGCAGATGCTGTTATCAGAATATGACATAGAGTACCACGCTCAGAAAGCCGTTAAAGGAAGTATTTTAGCCGATCATTTGGCTCATCAACCGATTGACGATCAAGAATCAATCGGGTTTGACTTCCCAGACGAAGATGTCATGTATCTAAAAATGAAAGATTGCGATGAACCGTTACCCAGTGAAGGGCCAGAACCAGGTTCCCAATGGGGAATTATCTTTGACGGAGCAGTTAATCATTATGGAAACGGAATTGGGGTAATCATTGTTACCCCTTAGGGTACCCACATTCCTTTCACTGCTAGACTTACGTTCAAGTGTACGAACAACGAGGCCGAATACGAAGCTTGTATTATGGGTCTCGAGGAAGCGATTGATTTAAGGATCAAAAACTTGGACGTATACGGCGACTCAGCCTTGGTTATTAACTAGATAAAAGGAGATTGGAACATAAACCAATCAGGATTGATTCCTTACAAAGACCATGCAAGAAGGTTGTTACCCTTCCTTAACAGAGTCGAGCTTCATCACATCCCTCGTGATGAGAATCACATGGCTGATGCATTAGCCACTCTCTCTTCCATGATTAGTGTAGGTCAGTGGAATGACATACCTAAGATAGACATAATGCGCCTTGAACGGCCCGCTTACATCTTTACGATTGAAGCAGTCATAGACGATAAACCTTGGTATCACGATATCAAATGCTTCCTTCAGAGACAAGAGTACCCACCTGGGGCATCCAGAAAAGACAGAAAAACCCTCAGAAGATTGGCTGGAAACTTCTTCCTGAGCGGTGACACTCTCTATAAAAGAAATTTTGACATGGTCTTGCTCCGATGCATCGACAGACCAGAAGCATACATGCTTATGAAAGAAATTCACGAAGGATCCTTTGGCACTTATGCCAACGGACACACAATGGCGAGAAAAATTCTGAGAGCAGGGTACTACTGGTCGACCATGGAATCCGACTGCTACAAGTACATGAGGAGGTGTCACAAGTGTCAGATATACTCCGACAAAATTCATGCACCGCCATCACATCTCAAAGTGCTTTCTTCCCCGTGGCCTTTTTCCATATGGGGAATCGACATGATTGGCTTGATCGAACCTAAGGCTTCAAACGGACATCGGTTCATCCTGGTAGCCATTGCCTATTTCACCAAGTGGGTCGAAGCAGCATCATTCGCCAATGTAACCCGACAAGTGGTGGTCCGATTTATCAAAGACAAGATCATCTGCCGTTATGGTGTTCCAAGCGAGATCATTACTGATAATGGATCTAACTTGAACAATAAGATGATGAGGGAGTTGTGCGCAGAGTTCAAGATTGAACACCATAACTCATCTCCCTATCGACCCAAGATGAACGGAGCGGTAGAAGCAGCTAACAAGAACATCAAGAAGATCGTTCAAAAGATGGTTATAACTTAAAAAGACTGGCATGAGATGCTACCCTTTGCTCTTCACGGTTATTGCACATCTGTCCGCACTTCAACAGGGGCAACCCCTTTCTCTCTAGTATATGGCATGGAGGCAGTTCTCCCCATAGAAGTAGAGATCCCATCAATCCGAGTACTGGTGGAAGCTAAGCTCACCGAAGCTGAATGGTGTCAAAGTCGACACGACGAGTTGAATGTGATCGAAGAAAAGAGAATAACGGCATCATGCCACGGTCAACTGTATCAACAAAGAATGAAGAGGGCGTTCGACAAAAAGGTTCGACCTCGTGTCTTCAGAAAAGGAGACCTTGTGCTCAAGAAGATACAATCATTTCTCACTGATTCCCGGGGCAAGTGGACTCCGAATTATGATGGCCCCTATGTGGTCACGAAAGCTTTCTCAGGCGGCACCTTGAGACTAACAACCATGGACGGAGAGGAATTTGCCTACCCCACGAATGTTGATGTAGTCAAGAAATACTTCGCCTAAACTAAAAAAAAACGTCTCGGTGGATTGAAAACCCGAAAGGGCGGTCCAGGCAAAAGTTAGAGACAAGAAAAAAAATCATCCCGATGGATTGGAAACATCATAGTACAATCCAGGCAAAAGTTAGGGATAATGGCAAGTAACTATGTTCAACAGAGGCAAGTCCCTCAGCAGCAGCAGTTACATCATCTGTCAGAAAACTCCAGTCAAGGACATCTTCGACAAAAGCTCAGGATGCCCCGAATTCCAAGTTGGTAGAAGGATATTGGTCGTTATGTTTCAACGTAGCCCTTTTCCCTGTAAATTACCATTTTCAAACTTTGTATATACTCTTTGGAATCACGCGGTTGGCTGATTTCCATCCTATCAATAAAATTTGAGCCCTTGTGCTTTTGTTTGTAATTCTTATTTGTTTTAGCTTTACAGAACGACGTTGTTAACATGACTAACGATTCTTGAAATAAAACAAAAATGAATTTACTTGTTAAAATTTTTTTCTGCTTTTAAAATAAAGACGGCAATTTCTTTTGACTGTTAAACCTCAAAAGAACATCAATCGCTTCTCCAGAAGTAATCGAACTTCAAAGTGCAGAATCAAAGTACTCCTTCTAAGCCAGTGGGCCTGAATGAAGGATTAACTGTATCAGATGTGGCTTCCCTATCTGATACCCACGACCGAGTTCTTATCTCCTAAGCCCGACCAACATAGCTCCCAACAGGGACTATCTCTCCTAAGCAAGGTGGAATTGCTATTCTGAACTGACGGTACTTCTTCGCCCCGCGATGGCCGAGTATCCAGTCATGTTCACCCATCAGTTTGTATGTCGCGTCAGTTTTATCAGCATATACATACGTACATCATGCATTATTGATTTGCATTCACATTTCATATTGCGTCGCTATCACTCTAGCCGGTCTTGTTCCTTAGTGATAGGAGTCCTCTCAATCGAGTTGTCAGTTCTTGCCTCGTCAGGAAACACTGCATTTGAACAATCTCTCCTCCAGTTTATTTCTGGATTGAAGTTGGCTCCTCGACCACTTTGATAACTTGAACCTCTGAAAGACCAGAGAACCTTCAACCGATGTCATTCTTCGCCATTGAAGATGATATCCTTGTTTTCTCGGATTAAAGAAAATCCCGAGAGAAAGCATCCTAAATCGGAGATTCGGCAGTACGGCAGTTTTTCTTCGAAAAACCCACCGATGAAAAGGTCATCGGCACCTCAAAATTGGATCACATCCTAGGGCATTTTTCCGGGAAGATCCCGAGAAAAGTATGATGTGAAGACCCCAAACGAATGCAGTCTCTCAAGGGACTCACATTCCCCGAGTAGAGTCAATAAATGGCATTTCCAATAGAGAAGTTTGTACACCTCTACAACTCAGACGACTGGGTTCCCCAGCAAGTCTGACATCAAAACTTTTTCCACTCAAATGGCATCTCCCTAGGAAAATTCGGCGAGAAGTTTGAAGGAAAGCCGCTACGAATAGCGTCCCTTGTCACTAAAGTTTATTGACGAAAGAAACTAAGACCAGTTCCTCGGTAGGAAACCAGGATCAAGGGGAAGTTTACATTGGAAACTAAGACCAGTTCCTCGGTAGGAAACCAGGATCGAGGGGAAGTTTACATCAGAAACTAAGACCAGTTCCTTGGTAGGAAGCCAGGATCGAGGGGAAGTTTAAATCAGAAACTAAGACCAGTTCCTTGGTAGGAAACCAGGATCGAGGGGAAGTTGACAAAAGAAACTGACACCGGTTCCTTGGCTGAAGACCAGGATCGAGGGGAAGTTTACCTTTTCTAAGCATCATTGCTTAGCAAAAGAAGATGAATGCGATCTGCCATTCATAGCCGCCATCAAAATTTCGGGTATTCCGATATTTAATCCTCTTGGACCCCGAATGCCCAAATACTTTCATCATTCACACCTTCGGGTCCAAGAAGATTAAATAGGGGCATCTGTCATACCCCAAATTTTGACCACTAAGATTTCCCATCATTATGCAAATCATCATCACAATGTGGATGAACCATCATGCCTCATCAAATGCCTCAAGGGTTGTTGAGCATTCACTACAATCAAAATTAGGGTTTTAAGCCCTCTCAGAGCCTTAGACAAATGATCAATCAAGGAATGACATGATCTTCAACTTGTCTAACCTCTCAAACATCCACAATGGATCAAAAGGACTCCCACTTCAAGGATTAAGCACAAGGCTGCTCCCTTCTAGGTGGATCAAGTCTCGAGATCGCCAGTATCACCAAATTAGGGTTTTGGTCGACCAGGGCCTCCAGATGGAAATTTTTCATCTGGACACAAGCCAAAGATCCAAAACACAACCTAATGTACTCCATGGAACCTCATGGACCCTTCTATCCAGTCAATTTTGCCTCAGGGGATGCATACATCAAAAATCAGGAATTAGGGTTTCTTGACCTAATTCACCCCTAAGTTGACTTTTAGGGCAAATCAAGAGCCAAGACCTCAAGACATGATTTGAGGGTCTCTAATGAACTATATTGATCCATTTGGAACAATGGATTAATCCAAGAAGCTTGAGCAACAAGTCTCATTTTCATCTGCACCACAATTAGGGTTTCGCGAGGAAAGCCAACTGTGCACAAAAGTCAACTTTGACTTTTTGAGATTTTTCACCAAAATGGATTTTTAACCCTAAAATTATGTTAATGTATGATTTGAATCATCATTCATCAAGAAAAATCAAAGAAAGTTGGATAACTTGTAAAAGGGGTAACCATAAAACTTAGAAATTTTTCTAAGTTATGGAAAAAGTACCACTAATGCACTAACTTTGGAGGATCATAACTCCTAAACCACATGGCCATTTTTTCTCATCCAAAGATGGATTTGTAGCCCTCATTACCCTCTACAAAAACTTCAACTAGACCTAAGGCCAATTCATTAAGGATTTTGAGTTATGGAGTGATCAAAATCAAGAAATCACACTTTGTTCCAACACTTAGTGAAAATTTCACTAAGTCAGATTTTGCTTCACTTTTTGCCAAATGTAGAGGGATTTTTCACATGGAATCAAAAGAGATCAAAACCAAACTTGTTCAAACAGTTTTTGTATCATGTAAGGGCTTTCCAAAATGGCCAAGAACATTGCCAAATTAAACATACACCATGAGATATGACATTGTCAAGTTGCCTTGCTGAAATCTGTCAAAGGCAAGGCAGAATTTGCAACTTTGCTCGATTTGCCAAAATCAGCCAAATTCAAATGCTCCTATCCACTTGGACACATCTGAGGATTGAATCTAAAGGGGACAACCACTGAGCCAAGCCTCCAAAGTCCATGGAACAAAAAATAGCATGTTGAACCTAGAATGGCCAAAATAGGGACAAGACTCCAAATTTGGATTGGAGCATTCAATGGAAGCATCAAGGTGGCATGGACTGAGCCATTCTCATCTGAAATCAGTCAAGACTTATCCAAGACCAAGGGAACCAAAGCTCTGTGCCCTAACCTCTAGTCAATGGCTAGAGGAGACTTGGATTTTCATTTGCCAACATTGGCCAAACCTACTTACCAGCTGCCATTCACTATTCCTTGCAAAAAAAACTTGCTCTACTATAAATAGAGCTCAATTGTGATCAGTTTGAGTACACGAAAGCCATCTAACAGATGCTTTCCTCAAAATCTCTTTCTCTTGGCAAAAATGCCTTTCTTAGCAAGGTAGCTATCGGGTTTTGAGTTTGAGAGCTTTTCCAATCAAACCAATCACTCACACACCTCACATACATCATATAGAAGTGATCCAAACACTCACATAACATCTGGAACACTGATTTCACAAAATCACCAGCTGGTTGTAAAAATTTCAATCAAGTTGCAGCTGAGGTACCACAAATTGATCCAGCCAATTTCAATCAAGTCCAAGCATTCAAACACGCTCCATAGGGTGTAGGGAAGCTGTTCAGATCATCACCACTCATCTGTAACACCTCCAAATCAAAAATCACATTGCACTTGCTGTCACGGCCTAGAGGTAAGCACATACTTGGTCATCTCTCAATCTATGCATATTTCCTCGAACAATAATTTGGCCATATGTTCATAATCATGCATGGAATGTTTCCCCTCAATTAATTGCATTGTTTGAATCGTGTCTCAAAAATCCTAGCCTTCATGCAGAAATTAGGGTTCTTGAGGTTTCTTCGTGATTTCATGTTTTATGTTTAATTTAAATGAAATTAAGTGTTATAGACATGATCGTGAGGTTGAGACGAGCCTAATGATATGTGGATTGCATGATATGATTACGTATTCAGTGAGATTGGATGGAAAACGCAAATCAGCCAAACCCAGAAAAATGTGCGTGTTCTTGCTTGTGTTCTTGGCGCCTTTTTCACAAATTCAAATATTTGAATTTTGTGATTTTGTTTAATTGATTCAAAAATTAATTTCTCTCTGAGTTTTAATGAATTTGAGTTGATTCTTTTTTTAATAATTCACAAAAATGTTAAAATATTTTATTTTATAAAAAAATCCCAAAAATATTATTTATTTCATATAATTGATATTTTTGCAAAGAATTAATATTTTAATTGTTTTTGACATTTTAAATATTTTTTCTACATTGATTTTGCAACTTTTAATGCTTTCTAATTATTTTGTAGGTCAATACTTAATTTTTGAAGCATTAATCCAAAATCACAATTTCTTTTTCATATGTTAAACAATTTTGATCATTTTTAATTGAATTTTTATTCAATTAAATACATTTTTGAAAACAAATTAGGGTTTTTGGATTAATTCAACCCTCATAAATCATTTTCAAAACACTTTGGGCCTCTTGAGAGAGTGTAAGACCCAACCCACTTGTACAGAGATATTTTGGGCCTCATTCGTTGTATAAGTCCCTCTGTACATTTTCAAATAAACGGCACGATCATCGCCTTTTGAAAAATAACCTTGGGCCTCTCCTTGAGCTATAAGACCCATTCAAAAACACTTTGGGCCTCTAATAGAGTGTAAAACCCAATCCCCTTTTAACCAAACCATTTTGGGCCTCACTTATTGTATAAGTCCCTCCGCGTTAAAAGAAAACCTCGGCGCGATCGCCATTTCAAAACGGAAAAATCATCTGGGCCTACCCTCGTGTTATAAGCCCCACTCTTTTTCTTAAAACTCATTTGGGCCTCCATTAGAGTGTAAGACCCATCCCTTTGTACAGAAAACCTTTCTTGGGCCTCAGTCACTTGTATAAGTCCCTCTGTACAAAATTCAAACAGTGCGCTCACTGATAAAACCCTGGGCCTCTCTTTGAGCTGTAAGCCCCAAATCTTTCTTTTTCAAAGCACTTTCTCCTTTGATTTTGAATATACTGTTGTTTTCAATCTTTCTTTGTTGAACAACTAACCAAACAGCATGAAAGCTCTACAACCGAGTAAGTGGTTATCGCTTTCATTTACCGCTTTCATATACATATAACTGTATTGTGGGGCTGTTTCACTGTAAGTCTTCTTTCATAAACTCATATCAACTGTGTAATAATAGTATAGATATTTTGCGTTTACCCGGCAACTACGTCTAGAACTAAGTGACGCCGTTTCGTTTAGTCATAGAAATAGACAACTAGATCCCCAATAGGATCACCAGACACTGTCTTCTCTCAGGCTATCCTCATTAGGAATTGTCAAGAAACTCTACTCCCAGAGATGAATGTATTCTCCGTGAATGGCATCTTTGAGTTTCTTCCAAATTCTCGAACTTTCCTGACTTTGATCTATTCTCGGTGAATAGCATTGCCTTGAATTTCTCAGGGTTTGGGGACCCACGGGCTTCTTAAAAGCATCGACCTCCTCTTTGGCATCGTACAAGGACCCACAGGCTTCCTAAAAGCAACCGTGCCTCCTCTTGGGCTTAGTACAAGGACCCTACGGCTTCTTAGAAGTATTCACAGCCTCCTCTTAGGCTTCGTATAATGATCTCTTCCTCCGGGAATGATAGCCTCCTCTTGGGCTTAGTACAAGGACCCGTCGGCTTCTTAAAAGTTTCCCGCCTCCTCTTGGGCTTCGTACAAATTGTCCTGACGACCTCCTAGAGGTATAGGAATAAAACTTAATCATCTTCATAGAGCAGTCATTTCAAAGAGTCTACTACTGTTTCTCAAAGCATGGTACAAAAGATAAAACTCTAGACGCGGACAGTCTAACTTCCTTGAGTCTCAAAGACATTCTCAAGTGACCCCTTCGTTAAATAGGAAGGAAACCCGCAGACTTGGACAGTCTCAATACCCTTCGGATTTCTCGCTCCCTTAAAGTACAGGCATAACCCGGATCCTTGAATCAAATCCCTGAGTACAGTGTTGCTCATATAAGAACTGATTTTTTCTTTAAAATCAGTATATTGGATCTGTCACTTAACTGAACAGTCGCCATAGCCTCCTCTTAGGCTTTGTATAATGATCCTTCTCCAGTAAAGTTAGCCTCCTCTTGGGCTTTATACAATGATTCTTCCCAGCGGAGTCAAACAACGTTTAGCCTCTCTCTCGGGCTTTGTACGAGACACATAAGAGACTCCCTCGTCGAGGCAATCACCCTTTCGCCTCCATCTCGGGCTTTATACGAGATGCAAAAAAAAGTCTCTTGTTGAGTCAAACAGCCTCCATCTCGGGCTTTATACGAGATACAAAAAGATTCCCTCGTTGAGTCAAAACCTTTTAGCCTCTCTCTCGGGCTTTGTACGAGACACATAATAGCCTCCTCTTAGGCTTTGTATAAGAAAACCACTGGTTAATCTAATTAACCTTTTATCATCAAAGTTGTGCCTCGTTCACAGTACACAAACATCAACAACTCCTTCCCCTTCATCTAATCGCTGTAAGCGGCAAGCCTCTGGATCCTCTATATCCATGCCACTGTCCCTCTTTTAGCATGAGAAATTCCTAAGGAAAGATAGCATTGCTCTACACTGAGTTAAAGTCTTCTCCTTCAGGTTAAAACCCCCTATAAAGGAAATTATGGCATTTCCGGATTCACACATCCCGGTTAAAGTAATTCTCCTTTATAAACAGTTGTGACATACAACCCCCCTCTTTAGAGATGACAAATTCTCTCTAAAGTTGACACCCTTCAGCTTCACATCTTGGGCTTTGAACAAGATACAAACCACCTTTTCGCTTCACGTCTTGGGCTTTGAACAAGACACCAAAACAACCATTTCCTCCCATAGAATAGGAGGAACTACGAACGCTCTGATTCCCTGTTTCGGTAAACGGGAATACGTAGGCATAAGATCGAAAGAAAAGATCTTAGCGAGCACAATCAACAAAAAATCCAAATCCCATATCTCCATCAATCAAAAGCAGTAATTCAAAAAGCACCAGTCCTATCATCCTAATCCTTGTTCCCCGCCAAAAACCTTCTGCCTAGATAAAAACCAGTATTGGTGAAAATACAAATAACCAGTACAAAGGCCCCTCCACATTGATAGCATCCATAACCTAACAGACCGCTGTTTAAACTCAGTATGCAAAGCAGGGTTAATTGGAGACATCTATTTCCCTTCCTTCATCATCTTTAATAGGATAAAAAATGAATCGACCTGTAGTTTAAGCTCAAACCGCAGAGAGTGACCAGCGCTTAAGAACCGCGTCCAAAATCGCTCGCTACACTTACAAGCAAGGCTTGATCCCCACAAACCGTGATAAGTTGATCGTTCTTGACGAACTTTAGCTTTTGGTGGAGGGTCAAAGTGACCGCTCCAGCCTGATGTATCCAAGGTCTTCCTAATAAACAACTGTATGTTACCCGGATGTTCATGACCTGGAAAGTGACTTGGAAAGTGTGAGGACCAATAGTTATGGGAAGATCAACTTCGCCGATAACTATTTTTCTGGATCTGTCGAACGCTCTGACGACGACCTCGCTGGTTCTCATCGGAGGGCCTTTGAATGATAATTGCATCAAAGTAGACTTCGGCATAACATTCAGGGCTAACCATGTGTCTACCAGTACTCTGGCTAAAGCATCGTCCGGGCAGTTAACTGTAATATTGAGCGCCATGTTATGACGGCGACCCTCTTCGGGTAATTCCTCATCACTGAATCCCAAATTATTGCAGGAAGTGATGTTACAGACAATGCTATCGAACTGTCTGATTGTTACATCCTGTTCCACAAAGGCTTGCTCCAAGACTTTCTGTAGAGCCTCCCTATGCGCTTCGGAACTGAGTAACAGGGATAATACCGAGATCTTTGAAGGAGTTTGTAACAGTTGACCGACAATGCTGTATTCACTCCTTTGGATGAGCTTCAGCATCTCATCATCATTTTTCGAAAGGTCGGGATTACTGGATTGACGACTGGTGGATCGGGAGCTTCTGTCTAAAGTTCCTTTTCCTTGTTAGGTTTCCCCAACTCCTCGGTTGAAGATTCTACCACTCCGTGTTACTCGACTGATGTCTGCAATATTCACGACAGAGGGTAATGGAATTTCCTTTCCATTTTCAATTATCGTTGCACCGTATTTGTAAGGGAAAGCCGTAGTTGATTCATACGGTAGTGGTCCCAGTGGATAGATGACTATGGGAACCTTCCGATTTTTCTGACCATCATAAGTAATCTCGATCCGTTCCCAGTTGGGAACTTTAGATTCGTCAAGTAGAGGGATAATGGCAAAAACATCCCTGGTCCTGTGATGACCAGCGATTGTGACAACATCCTCGACTTGATTGGCAAGGTAGTCCGGCGACCAATTGATGGGTCCAGAACCCGGATATGGGCGAATCTCTCCACGATCCACCTGACCCTGAAGAGCTGCTCTCACAAGGTAACACCCTTGTTTACTTTCCGAACAGACACTACAACGGTCGTAATTGTGTAGTGGCACCTGGCCACGCCCACTTTGAATACAATGTAACCTCACTAGGTTAGCTTCCACTGATCGGACATCCTGACTCTGACGTCGGGTGGGATTCCTGTTGCTGATACTAATTTGCTGAGTATCTTCATCCATGTAGATTGGCATCCACCAGTGATTTAACAAGTGTTGAAGTGCCTCCTGGACAAGGGTACAACCTTGATTATTTTTTATAGTCGTGTGATGTTAAGAATCCGAGTCGGACCTACTCAGCATGTAACTCTACCAGGTCGGTATTTATCACGCGAATATCGAAGATCTGAACCATGTTAATTTGATAGGAGTTCCTATCATGGTAGTCTTGGATCCATCTAAGATCCATCTGACGCTGGAGGGCCTCCTGTATGAAAGAGCATCCCTGTTTGTTTACCGAGCAAGTCAGACAAGAACTGTAATCGTGCCGCGGCAGATTATGATACTGGCTTTTCCTTGAGTACATTGCCACCAAGTTGACATTCATCGCACGGATGTCGTGGTTCTGAATGACGTTGGAATTTGTGTAGACCATGTTAACTCCACGAACTCGGTGCTCGTGGATCCATCAGAGATCCATCTGTTCCTGTAGAGCTGATTGCACTACCGAACATCCTTGATTTTTTTTAGAGCAGATATCACACTGGTGATAATTATGAGGTGGCACATGGCCATATCCACTCTGTCTACAATGCATCTTGACCAAATTGGTCTTCAATAAGAGTACATCGTGAATTTGATAGACATTGTTAAATTCTTTCTCAATCAGATTGACTGCAGCTTTCTCGTGTTGAGGCAGCAGGTTCGTGAGAACATTAGGATTTGTATCCTTGAAGGATAAGACCCCTCTCCTAACAAGTTTTTGCACGTCGGACTTGAAATTGAGACAAGTCTCTATGTTATGCCCTGAACCTCCTTGATGATAAGGGCAAGTTTGATCCACCTTAAACCAAAAAGGCGGATTTTCTGGTACTGTAAGAGGAGACTTAGTCTGGATGTGCCCCTTAGCCAGTAGTAATGGAAACAGCTCTGCGTACGTCACAGGTATAGGATCAAATCCTGGTGGCCATGTTGTATGGTTGTTGTTATATGGAGGACGAGCCTACTGAAGTGGCTGTTGTGTCCTTTGCTGATTAGGTTGGCTTTGCGCAACCTGAGATTGATATGTAGGCGCGGTGCTGATAGCAGGAGTTACAGCTGCTACCGGTTGATAACATCGCATTAGCTTTTCGAGAGAGATATTCCCAATATCTTGCTCTTTTTTCTTAGGGAGAGCACTACCGTATTTTTTAGTACCGCTCGTCGATCCAGTGTCTTTTACCAAACGTCCTTCTCGGACGGCTTCCTCAAGACGTACGCCCATGCCAACCATTTGGTGAAATCACTAGGCGCACTGGCAACCATTCGGTCATAGTAAAATGAGCTTAAGGTCTTTAAGAAGATCTTTGTCATCTCTTTTTCCTCCAGAGGTGGACAAATTTGAGCGGCAATCTCACGCCACCTTTGAGCGTACTCCTTAAAGGTTTCCTTGTCCTTTTGTGACATCGATCTGAGTTGATCTCTGTCGGGTGCCATGTCCAAATTGTATTTGTATTGTTGGACGAAGGCAGTGCCAAGATATTTGAATGTACTGATCGTGGCATGGTTTAAACCCATGTACCATTTGAGTGCGGCACCGGTTAAACTATCCTAAAAGTAGTGAATCAGTAGGTCCTAATTCTCCGTCTGAGCTAACATCCGCCGAGCGTACATCACCAGATGGCTTTGAGGGCAAGAGTTACCCTTGTACTTTTCAAAGTCGGGCATTTGAAATTTGTGCGGGACTTTCACATTTGGGACCAGGCAGAGATCTGCGGCGTCCTTTCCAAATAGATCCTGACCGCGAATGGCTTGCAGCTCCTTCTGCATTTCCAAGAAATTCTCCTGGAATTCATCCATTCTGTCAAACATAGTTTCCTTTTTATCAGAAGGTATCGGTGGAATCTGTCCTTTCGGGACAGTGTGCACCACATGGGGTGGTACCGTGACTACGGTAGTGAGTCTTGGCGTTTCCCGAAGTTTGTAACCTTCAGGAGTCTTCAGCATGCCTCTGGCATCTTCGTTTTCCAAAAGTTTGTAAACTTCAGGCCCAACGGCTTCTGTTATGATTCCCTGATCTTCAGTGATCGGCGAAACATATCCTTCCGGGATATAGTTTGCAGGCATCCCCCAAGGACGATCTTTCGACATTTGATGCCTAGGATCATACTTCTCCACTATGGGCGTTGAGGTGATCTCTGAGATCACAGTTCTTTGTAGCTGAGCTTCTGCCATGGCTTGCATGTCGTTACGAAGCTTTCTCATATCCTCTCTCAGAGCGTCGATCTCTTCTTTCAACTCTCTATTTTCTTTCTCAATATCATCCATCTTTTTCTGACGATTGGCCCGAGTATTATACGAATGAGACAGTTTGACTCTAGAACCGAGACACAAACGTGAGATTCGTAGGTAAGAAGAATACGCGATGTGAGAATGATGAATGCAATTATTATATTAATTGTTTAAGGTTTAATCAAAATAAACTTCAACAATTAGATTGCAAATATCAAATAGTGGGGAAACCCCTTTTTATTGAAATTCAAAGGATTACAGAAATGGAAATACAGTAGATTACAAGGTGCAGAAACAGAAACCTAAACTAATGGGTCCCGAGTCCTCTCTGAAGAAAAATCGGGTGCTGACTCTGGTACTTTCCTTTTCTTTGACCGGGGCTCTTGGGCCGTTGTCGGGTTGTCATTCCTTTTCCAAGTGAAAGGAGTGAGCAAATTCCTTTGGTCATCTTGACTCTCTACAACATGTTGCTCTAAAATCTCGATCAGAGCATCTTTCTCTTTCAGTAATTGCTGTATTTTGATGCACTCGACGTCGAGGGTGCGGTACTTGTTCTTCCAAGACCTCCTCTCCTGTTGAACTTTGTTGAGAGTCACCTGAAGCTTTTCAGTTTCCGTCATGAAGTACATGACAGATTCCTTTGGCGGAAGAACTCCATGACGAGGATAAGGCATCTTTAGCTTGAGAGCTCTAGTTTGTACCCAATGGAGATAAGGCTCCACTGAGACACAGTCTGGTATTCCCAGAGACTCTCGTCCTTTCTTATGAACCTATTTCCAAGCGTGCACTATTTCCATCTTTAGTGCTCTGTCGTTTTCTCCTTCTTTGAAGAAAAGACCTTCCAGATGAACACCCCGTGGGGCATGTCTCATCGGGTATCCAAATTGACGAAGAACCAATACCGGATGGTAGTTGATTCCTCCTTTAGTTCCTATAAGGGGTACGTTGTGGAAGTTTCCACAATGGTCAATGATCCTAATTCCCTCATAAATCCTATTACACCAATCTATATCAGAGTTGGTAAGAGACATGATCTTCTACGACCAACGTAAGGCACTCTTACAATCCCAAAAAGCAGCAGACCTGGGCAAGTGAGAGTTAAACCATTTGTAAAGCAGAGGTACACAGCAATTGATCTCCCCTCCCCTGTATAAATTCCCTAAGTGTACAGAATGATACGCATCTACGAGCAAAGTCGGCACAGGGTTTCCAATGAGAAAAACCTTAATAGCGTTGATATCGACGAAGTTATTGATGCTGGGAAACAAAAATAACCCGTAGGTGAGCAAGACAAGGATGCTTTCAAAAGCAGTTATGTTTCCTATACTGGCAAAATACAGGGTTTTCTTTGTCAAGAACTAGGCTGGCAAACCTTGGATGCCACCCTTGGTAGTTAAGTGAGTCCTAACCTCAGACTCATCCAAATGAATTGCTCTTGCAATGGTCTGATTCTTTCGAATTTCTTCCAGTCCAGAAAATGGAGGTCGATCAGTAATGTGTAAATCGATCAGGTGAGAATACTACTCCAGCGTTGGTGCTAGCTGGTAATCTGCGAATGTGAAACAGTGATAAACCGGATCGTAAAACTGAATGAGCGCATCCATGATTCCCTCAATCACATGGACTCTTAACAGTGGTAGCAGACCTCCGTGCTTGGCTCTGAAGGCCTCAGGGTTAGTGATCATCCTCGCTAACCTTCTTAAATCCTATAGCTTTGGGACCTTGAAGGTATACTGGTGAGCTCTCCTTCTACCGAAATCCATTAGTGGAATCCTTTTCTCTGATATTTGCAATCACAGTCTTAGTTTAATTTGAAAAACAGAGAGACTAGAAGAGAAGAATTTTGAATGTTTGAATATTTTATTTTTAGATGAATGCATGAATGTAGCACACAAAAACATAGAAAAAACATGGGGTCAAAGGTTCGTTGTCATGAGGTCAAGGCTCTACCCATCCCCCAAAGGTTTATACTAAGGTGATTTTTGTACCTGTACTCATTATCATCAGCTCCTCCCAGGAAAGAAAAACAACAAGCGGATCGCCAGCGAGTTGTAGAGCAATCTTAGAGTAAGTGCCATTCACCGAGAATAGATCACCAGCCTCAAATGAGGGTAGTATCGCGTAACAACTATTCCCGATAGTTTCTGCACTACGAAAGGGTTTGGCTCCTCAGCTTCTCAGACTTAACAATCGTCCCATTGTCTAGGTGAGAGAATGGGTTGCATTGGTCAGCCTCCACTGAGGTTGATGGTCGACCCCGTCTCCATCACTTATCTTAAGTGTATACTCAATCTTTCCACATGCGGCATCACACGCATTCCCATTAGCAGAAAAATAAACAAGTATAGCAATTAGGAAAAGCAGTATATATATTTGTCCTAAACATCCTAGACCTTTAAAGCTATGAATCCTAAGTTCCTGACAGAAAATGGGTTCCCCGGCGGAAGCCCCAATCTGTGGTATTCACACAAGAGGTGAAAAGGAAGATCGTGCCTAGATCTAACTTTGAACGGCCCCACGGTGGGCGCCACTTTTCTGTAGCGAGCGATTTTGGACGCGGTTCTTAAGCGCGGTCGCTCTCTGCGGTTGAGTTTACTACAGGTCGATTCATTTTTTATCCTATTAAAGCTGATGAAGGAAGGGAAATAGATGTCTCCAATTAACCCTGCTTGCATACTGAGTTTAAACAGCGGTCTGTTAGGTTACGAATGCTATCAATGTGGGGGGCCTTTGTACTGGTTATTTGTATTTTTGCCAATACTGTTTTCTCTCTTTTTATTTGGACAGAATGTTTCTGGCGGGGGGAACAAGGATTAGGATGTTAGGACTGATACTTTTTGATGTGTGAGTATGGGATTTAGGTTTTTTGTTGATTGTGCTCGCTAAGATTTTTCTTTCAATCTTATGCCTACGTATTCCCGTTTACTGAAACAGGGAAATCAGAGCGTTCGTAGTTCCTCCTATTCTATGGGAGGAAATGGTTGTTTTGGTGTCTTGTTCAAAGCCCAAGACGTGAAGCTAAAGGGTGGTTTGTATCTTGTTCAAAGCCCAAGATGTGAAGCTGAAGAGTTTATTTGTATCTTGTTCGAAGCCCAAGATATGAAGCTGAAAAGGTGTTGCCTTCAGAGAGAATTTGTCATCTCTAAAGGGGGGGGGTTGTATATCACAACTGTTTATAAAGGAGAGTTACTTTAACCGGGATATGTGAATCCGGCAATGCCATAATTTCCTCAAAAGGGGATTTCCAACCTGAAGGAGAAGACTTTAACTCAGTGTAGAGCAATGCTATATTTCCTTAGGAATTTCCCATGCTAAAAGAGGGACAGTGGCATGGATGTAGATGATCCAGAGGCTTGCCGCTTACAGCGATTAGATAGAGGGGAAGGAGTTATTGATGTTTGTGTACTGTGAACGAGGCACAACTTTGATGCTAAAAGGTTAATTGGATCAACCAGTGGTTTTCTTATACAAAGCCTAAGAGGAGGCTATTATGTGTTTAGCGAGCGATTTTGGACGCGGTTCTTAAGCGCGGTCGCTCTCTGCAGTTGAGTTTACTACAGGTCAATTCATTTTTTATCCTATTAAAGCTGATGAAGGAAGGGAAATAGATGTCTCCAATTAACCCTGCGTGCATACTGAGTTTAAACAGCGGTCTGTTAGGTTACGAATGATATCAATGTGGGGGGCCTTTGTACTGGTTATTTGTATTTTCGCCAATACTGTTTTCTCTCTTTTTATTTGGACAGAATGTTTCTGGTGGGGGAACAAGGATTAGGATGTTAGGACTGATACTTTTTGATGTGTGAGTATGGGATTTAGGTTTTTTGTTGATTGTGCTCGCTAAGATTTTTCTTTCAATATTATGCCTACGTATTCCCGTTTACCGAAACATGGAAATTAGAGCGTTCGTAGTTCCTCCTATTCTATGGGAGGAAATGATTGTTTTGGTGTCTTGTTCAAAGCCCAAGACGTGAAGCTAAAGGGTGGTTTGTATCTTGTTCAAAGCCCAAGATGTGAAGCTGAAGAGTTTATTTGTATCTTGTTCGAAGCCCAAGATATGAAGCTGAAAAGGTGTTGCCTTCAGAGAGAATTTGTCATCTCTAAAGGGGGGGTTGTATATCACAACTGTTTATAAAGGAGAATTACTTTTACCAGGATATGTGAATTCGGCAATGCCATAATTTCCTCAAAAAGGGATTTCCAACCTGAAGGAGAAGACTTTAACTCAGTGTAGAGCAATGCTATCTTTCCTTAGGAATTTCCCATGCAAAAAGAGGGACAGTGGCATGGATGTAGATGATCCAGAGGCTTGCTGCTTACGGCGATTAGATGGAGGGGAAGGAGTTGTTGATGTGTGTGTACTGTGAACGAGGCACAGCTTTGATGCTAAAAGGTTAATTGGATCAACCAGTGGTTTTCTTATACAAAGCCTAAGAGGAGGCTATTATGTGTCCCATATAAAGCCCGAGAGAGAGGCTAAAAGGTTTTGACCCGACGATGGAGTCTTTTGGTATCTCGTATAAAGCCCGAGATGGAGGCTATTTGACTCAACAAGAGAGTTTTTTGTATCTCGTACGAAGCTCGAGATGGAGGCTGAAATTTGTTTGGCTTGATAAGAACCTTTTTGTATCTCATATAAAGCCCGAGATGGAGGCGAAAGGGGTTATTGACTCAACGAGGGAGTCTCTTATGTGTCTCGTATAAAGCCCGAGAGAGAGGCTAAACGTTGTTTGACTCTGCTGGGGGAGAATCATTGTACAAAGCCCAAGAGTAGGCTATGGCGCTGTTTCAGTTGAGTGACAGGTCCAGTATGCTGATTTAAAGAGAAAATCAGTTCTTATATGAGCAACACTGTACTCAAGGATTTGATTCGAGGATCCGGGATATTTCCTTTTCTTTGAGGAAACGGGAAATCCAAAGGGTATTGAGACTGTCCGAGTCTACGGGCTTCCTTCCTATTTTTGAAGGGGTCACTTGAGAATGTCTTTGAGACTCAAGGAGATTAGACTGTCCAAGTCTAGAGTTTCATTTTTTGTACTATGCTTTGAGAAATAGTAGTAGACTCTTTGAAAGAACTGTTCTATGCAGATGATTAAGTTCTGTTCCTATACCTCTAGGAGGGCGTCGGGACAATTTGTAGGAAGCCCAAGAGGAGGCTGGAAGCTTTTAAGAAGCCGACGGGTCCTTGTACGATGCCCAAGAGGAGGCTATCATTCCAGGAGGAAGAAATCATTATACGAAGCCTAAGAGGAGGTTGTGAATACTTCTAAGAAGCCGATGGGTCCTTGTATGAAGCCCAAGAGGAGGCGGGGTTGCTTTTTAGGAAGCCTGTGGGTCCTTGTACGATGCCCAAGAGGAGGCCGATGCTTTTAAGAAGCCGATGGGTCCCCAAACCCCGAGAAATTCAAGGCAAGCTATTCACAAGGAATAGATCAAGTCAGGAAAGTTCGAGAATTTGGAAAAAACTCAAGAGATGCCATTCACGGAGAAAATATCATCTCTGGGGAATAGAGTTTCTTGACAAGTGCTTTTAAGAAGCCTGTGGGTCCCCAAACCCCGAGAAATTCAAGGCAATACTATTCACCGAGAATAGATCAAAGTCAGGGAAGTCCGAGAATTTCGAAGAAACTCAAGAGATGCCATTCACGGAGAAAAGATCATCTCTGGGGAATAGAGTTTCTTGACAACTTCTATGAGTGACAGTCTATGAAAGGGTTCACAGAGAATGCTGTCTTTCATGTCTCCATATTGTTTAACCCCAAGAGGAGGGAAGACTGTGTCTGGTAATTTTATGGGGATCTAGTATTGACTATTTCTAAGAGTGATCAACAGGCTTAATGCTAGACGTAGTTGCCGGGGAAACTCTAAATATCTATACTATTATTACACAGTTGATATGAGTTTATGAAAGAAGACTTACAGTGAAACAGCCCCACAATACAGTTATATGTATATGAAAGCGGTAAATGAAAGCGATAACCACTTACTCGGTTGTAGAGCTTCCATGCTGTTTGGTTAGCTGTTCAACAAAGAAAGATTGAAAAACAACAGTATATTCAAAATCAAAGGAGAAAGTGCTTTGAAAAAGAAAGATTTGGGGCTTACAGCTCAAGGAGAGGCCCGGGGTTTTATCAGTGAGCGTACTGTTTGAATTTTGTACAGAGGGACTTATACAAGTGACTGAGGCCCAAAAATTGTTTCCTGTACAAAGGGATGGGTCTTACACTCTCTCAAGAGACCCAAAAAGTTTAAAGAAAAAGAGTGGGGCTTATAACACGAGGGTAGGCCCAATTTATTTTTCGTTTGAAATGGCGATCGCGCCGAGGTTTTCTTTTAACGCAGAGGGACTTATACAATAAGTGAGGCCCAAAATGTTTTGGTTAAAAGGGGGTTGGGTCTTACACTCTATTAGAGGCCCAAAAGTTTTGAATGAGTCTTATAGCTCAAGGAGAGGCCCAGGGTTATTTTTCAAAAGGCGACAATCGCGCCATTTGTTTTTTACGGTATCGGGACTTATACAATACACTGAGGCCCAAAAATGATTTGGTCAAAAAAAGGATTGGGTCTTACACTCTATTAGAGGCCCAAAGTGTTTTGAAAATGATTTATGAGGGTTGAATTAATCCAAAAACCCTAATTTGTTTTCAAAAATGTGTTTTAATTGAATAAAAATTCAATTAAAATGATCAAAATTCTTTAACATATGGAAAACAAATTGTGATCTTGGATTAATGCTTCAAAAATTAAGTATTGACCTACAAAATAATTAGAAAGCATTAAAAGTTGCAAAATCAAGGTGGAAAAAATATTTTAAATGTTAAAACAATTAAAACATTAATTCTTTGCAAAAATATCAATTATACAAAATAAATAATATTTTTGGGATTTTTTGGGAAAATAAAATATTTTAACATTTTTGTGAATTATTAAAAAAAGAATCAACACAAAATCATTAAAAATCAGAGAGAAATTAATTTTTGAATCAATTAAATAAAATTACAAAATTCAAATATTTGAATTTGTGAAAAATGGCGCTAAGAACAGCTGAAGAACACGCGTGTGTTTTAGCTTGGCCCAGATTTGCATTTTCACTCCAATCTAACTGATTACTTAATCATATCATGTAATCCACATATCATTATGCTCGTCTCAACCTCACGATCATGTCTATGTCAATTAATTTAATTTAAATTAAACATATAACAAGAAATCACGAAAAATCCTCAAGAACCCTAATTTCTGCATGAAGGCTAGGATTTTTGATACACGATTCAAACAATGTAATTAATTGAGGGGAAACATTCCATGCATGATTATGAACATATGGCCAAATTATTGTGCGAGGAAATATGCATGGATTGAGAGATGACCAAGTATATGCTTACCTCTAGGCCGTGACAGCAAGTGCAATTTGATTTTTGATTTGGAGGTGTTACAAATGAGTGGTGATGATCTGAACAGCTTCCCTACACCCTATGGAATGTGTTTGAATGCTTGGACTTGATTGAAATTGGCTGGATCAATTCATGGCATCTCAACTGCATTTTGGTTAAAACCTTGAGCAATTGACTGGTGATTCTGAGAAATCAGTGTTCCAGTTGTTGTTTAAGTGTTTGATCAACTCATATGTGATGTATATGAGGTGTGTGTGTGATTGGTTTGAGTGGAATTGCCCTCTAGCTCAAAATTCGATAGCTACCTTGCTAAGAAAGGCATTTTTGCCAATAGAAAGAGATTTTGAGAAAGGCAAGTGTTGTAGGCCTTTGGTGTACTTAAACTGATCACAATTGAGCTCTACTTATAGTAGAGCAAGTTTGTTTTGCAAGGAATAGTGAATGGCAACTGCTGAGTAGGTTTGTTCAATGTTGGCCAATGGAAGTTCAAGTCTCCTCTAGCCATTGACTAGAGGTTAGGGCACAGGCTGCTGGTTCCCTTGGTCTTGGATAAGTCTTGACTGAATTCAAATGAAAATGGCACAGTCCATGCCACCTTGATGCTTCCATTGAATGCTCCAATCCAAATTTGGAGTCTTGTCCCTATTTTGGCAATTCTAGGTTCAACATGCTTTTTCTTGTTACAAGGACTTTGGAGGCTTGGCTCAGTGATTGTCCCCTTTAGATTCAATCCTCAGATGTGTCCAAGTGGATAGGAGTGTTTTGATTTGCATAATTTTGGCAAATCGAGCAAAAATGCCAATTCTGCCTTGCCTTGACAGATTCCAACAAGGCAACTTGACAATGTCATAACTCATAGCGCAAATGGAATTTGGTAATGTTCTTGGCCATTTTGGAAAACCCTTACATGATACAACAACTGTTTGAACATGTTTGGTTTTGATCTCTTTTGAATCCAAGTGAAAAATCCCCCTACATTTTGCAAAAAATGAAGTCAGATTTGGACTTAGTGAAAATTTCACTAAGTGTTGGAAAAAGTGACATTTTCATTTTTCAGCCATTTTGATCACTCCATAACTCAAAATCCTTAATGAATTGGACTTAGGTCTAGTTTAAGTTTTTGTAGAGGGTAATGAGGGCTACAAATCCATCTTTGGATGAGGAAAAATGACTTTGTGGTTTAGGAGTTATGATTCTCCAATGTTGGTACCCTAGCCAATTTATTTTTAACTTAGAAAATTTTCTAAGTTTTTATGGTTACCCCTTTTACAAGTTATCCAACTTTTCTTGATTTTTCTTGATGAATGATGATTCAAATCATACATTAACATCATTTTAGGGTTAAAAATCCATTTTGGTGAAAAATCTCAAAAAGTCAAAGTTGACTTTTGTGCACAGTTGACTTTTTATCAGATGAATTCCAAACTGTGCAATTCTTCAGGAAATCATGTCCTTGACCTAAATCAAACTTTATGGACATGTTCCATGGGTGTCATAGGGTATATTGAGGCATGTCCTAAGGTTTGGGAGCATGTCCTGGTCAAAAGTCAAAGTTACAGTTGACTTTCCTCGCGAAACCCTAATTGTGGTGAAGATGAAATTGAGACTTGTTGCTCAAACTTTTTGGATTAATCCATTGTTCCAAATGGATCATTATAGTTCATTAGAGAACCTCAAACCCTCTCTTGAGCTCTTGGCTCATGATTTACCTTAAAAGTCAACTTAGGGGTGAATTAGGTCAAGAAACCCTAATTGCTGATTTTTGATGAATGCAACCCCTGAGGCAAAATTGACTTGATGATTGGGTCCATGAGGTCCCATGGGGTATATTAGGTTGTGTTTTGGATCATTGGCTTATGCCCAGAGGAAAATTTCCATCTGGAGGCCCTGGTCGACCAAAACCCTAATTTGGTGACACTGTCGATCTTGAGACTTGATCCACCTAGATGGGAGTAGCTTTGTGCTTAATCCTTGGAATGGGAGTCCTTTTGATCCTTTGTAGCTACTTGAGAGGTTAGACAAGTTGAAGATCATGTCATTTCTTGATTGATCCTTTGTCTAAGAGCTCTGAGAGGGCTTGAAACCCTAAGTTTGATTGTAGTGGATGCTCACCCATCTTTGGGGAGACTGATGAGGTATGATGGTTCCTCCATATTGTGATGATGATTTTCACAATGATGGGAAATCTTAGTGGTCAAAATTTGGGGTATGACTGATGCCGCTATTTAATCTTCTTGGACACGAAGGTGTGAATGACGAAGGTATTCGGGCATTCAGGGTGCAAGAGGATTAAATATCGGAATACCCGAAATTTTGATAGTGGTTGTGAATGGCAGTTCGCGCATCCTTCCTCTTTTGCTAAGCAATGATGCTTAGAAAAAGTAAACTTCCCCTCGATCCTGGTTTCCTACCAAGGAACTGGTCTTAGTTTCTGATGTAAACCTCCCCTCGATCCTGGTTTCCTACCAAGGAACTGCTCTTAGTTTCTGATGTAAACTTTCTCTCGATCCTGGTTTCCTACCAAGGAACTGGTCTTAGTTTCTGATTTAAACTTCCCCCCGATCCTGGTTTCCTATCAAGGAACTGGTCTTAGTTTCTTTCGTCAATAAAGTTTATTGACGAGGGGCGCTATTCGTAGCGGTTTTCCTCAAACTTCTCGCAGAATTTTCCTGGGGAGATGCCATTTGACCGAAAAAGATCTGAGGTTAGACTTGCTGGGGAACCCAGTCGTCTGAGTTGTAGAGGTGTACAAACTTCTCTGTTGGAGACGCCATTTGTTGACACTATTTGGAGAATGCGAGTCTCTTGAGAGACTTTCTTCGCTTGGGGATCTTACATCATACTTTTCTCGGGATCTTCCTGGAGAAATACCATATGATGGGGTCCAATTTTGAGGTGTCGATGACCTTTTCACCAGCGATCTTCTCGGAGTGAAACTGGCGTGCTGCCGAATCTCTGATTACGAGGCTTTCCCTGTGGATTTTTCTTAATCCGGGAAAGCAAGTATATCATCTTCAATGGCGAAGAGTGATGCTAATTGACGGTTCCTCTGGTTTTTCAGAGGTTCAAGTTATCAAAGTGGTCAAGGGCCAACTTCCTTCCAGACATAAACTGGAGGCGAGGTTGTTCAAACACAACACTTCCTGACGAGGAAAGGGATGATAACTCGATTGAGAAGACGGTTATCACTAGGGGACAAGACCTACTAGAGTGATAGTGATGCAATATGAAATGTGAATGCAAATCAAATGCATGATGCGTGTATGTTTATGCTGACAAAACTGATGCGACATACAAACTAACAGATGAACACGACTGAATACTCGGCCATCGCGGGGCGAAGAAGTACCGTTAGTTCAGAATAATAATTCCACCTTCCTTAGGAGAGATAGTCCCTGTTGGGAGCTATGTTGATCGGGCTTAGGAGATGAGAACTCGGCCGAGGTGTGTCAGACTAAATAAGGTCTCTGGCACAGTTGATTCCTTCATTCAGGCGTACTGGTTTAGAAGGAGTACTTTGATTCTGCACTTTGAAGCTCGATTACTTCTGGAGAAGCGATCAATATTCTTTCGATGTTCAACAGCCAAAAGAAATTGCCATCTTTATTTTAAAAGCAGAACAAGTTTTACAAGTAAATTCATTTTTGTTTTATTTCAATAATCGTTAATCATGTTAACAACGTCATTCTGTAAAGCTAAAACAAATAAGAATTACAAACAAAAGCACAAAGGCTCAAATTTTATTGATAAAATGGAGATCAGCCAAACGCGTGATTCCAAAGAGTATTTACAAAGTTAGAAAATGGTAATTTACAGGGAAAAGGGCTACGTTGAAACATAACGACCACTATCCTTCTACCAACTTTGACTTCGGGACATCCTGAGCTTCTGTCGAAGATGACCTTGACTGGAGTTTTCCTCCGATGGATGATGTAACTGCTACTGCTGAGGGACTTGCCTCTGTTGAACATAGTTACTTGCCATTATCCCTAATTTTTGCCTAGATTGTACTGTGATGTTTCCAATCCACCTGGATGACTTTTTTATTTTGTCTCTAAATTTTGCCTGGACCGCCCTTTCGGGTTTTCAATCCACCGAGATGTTTTTTTTTTAGTTTAGGCGAAGTATTTCTTGACTACATCAACGTTTGTGGGGTAGGCAAATTCCTCTCCGTCCATGGTTGCAAGTCTCAAGGCGCCGCCTAAGAAAGCTTTCGTGACCACATATGGGCCATCATAATTTGGGGTCCATTTGCCCCGAGAATCAGTGAGAAACGATTGTATATTCTTGAGCACGAGGTCTCCTTTTCTGAAGACACGAGGTCAAACCTTTTTGTCGAACGCCTTCTTCATTCTCTGCTGATACAACTGACCGTGGCATAGTGTCGTTATCCGCTTCTCTTCGATCAAGTTTAATTTGTCGTGTCGACTTTGACACCATTCAGCTTCTGTAAGTTTAGCTTCCATCAATACCCAGATTGACGGGATCTCTACTCCTATGGGGAGCACTACTTCCATGCCATACACTAGAGAGAAAGGGGTTGCCCCTGTTGAAGTGCGGACAGATGTGCAATAACCGTGAAGAGCAAAGGGTAGCATTTCGTGCCAATCTTTGTAGGTTACAACCATCTTCTGAACAATCCTCTTGATGTTCTTGTTAGCAGCTTCTACCGCTCCGTTCATCTTTGGTCGGTAGGGAGATGAGTTATGGTGTTCCATCTTGAACTCTACACACAACTCTTTCATCATCTTATTGTTCAAGTTAGATCCATTATCAATAATGATCTGGCTTGGAACACCATAAAGGCAGATGATATTGTTTTTGATAAATCGGACCACCACTTGTCGGGTCACATTGGTGAATGACGCTGCTTCGACCCACTTGGTGAAGTAGTCAATGGCTACCAGGATGAACCGATGTCCGTTTGAAGCCTTAGGTTCGATCAAGCCAATCATGTCGATTCCCCATATGGAAAAAGGCCACGGGGAAGAAAGAACTTTGAGATGTGATGGTGGTACATGAATTTTGTCGGAGTATATCTGACACTTGTGACACCTCCTCATGTATTTGTAGCAGTCGGATTCCATGGTCAACCAGTAGTACCCTACTCTTAAGATTTTTCTTTCCATTGTATGTCCGTTGGCATGAGTGCCAAAGGATCCTTCATGAATTTCTTTCATAAGCATGTCTGCTTCTGGTCTGTTTACGCATCGGAGCAAGACCATGTCAAAATATCTCTTATAGAGAGTGTCACCGCTCAGGAAGAAGTTTCCAGCCAGTCTCTTGAGGGTCTTTCTATCTTTCCTGGATGCTCCAGGTGGGTACTCTTGTCTCTGAAGGAAGCATTTGATATCGTGATACCAAGGTTTGTCGTCTAGGACTACTTCAATCGTGAAGATGTAAGCGGGCCGTTCAAGGCGTATTATGTCGATCTTAGGTAGGTCATTCCGTTGACCTACACTAATCATGGAAGAAAGAGTGGCTAAGGCATCAGCCATGTGATTCTCTCTACGAGGGACGTGATGAAACTCGACTCTGTTGAAGAAGGGTAACAACCTTCTTGCACAGTCTTTGTAAGGAATCGGTCCTGATTGGTATGTATTCCAATCTCCTTTTATCTGATCGATAACCAGGGCTGAGTCGCCGTATACGTCCAAGTTTTTGATCCTTAAATCAATCGCTTCCTCGAGACCCATGATACGTGCTTCATATTCGGCCTCGTTGTTCGTACATTTGAACGTAAGTCTGGCAGTGAAAGGAATATGGGTACCCTGAGGGGTGATAATGATTGCCCCAATTCCATTTCCATAATGATTAACTGCTCCGTCAAAGATAAGTCCCCATTGGGAACCTGGTTCTGGCCCTTCACTGGGTAGCGGTTCATCGCAATCTTTCATTTTTAGATACATGACATCTTCGTCTGGGAAGTCAAACCCGATTAATTCTTGATCGTCAATCGGTTGATGAGCCAAATGATTGGCTAAAATACTTCCTTGAACGACTTTCTGAGCGTGGTACTCTATGTCATATTCTGATAACAACATCTGCCAATGGGCAATTCTTCCCGTGAGAGCAGGCTTTTCGAAAACGTACTTGATTGGATCCATTTCGGAGATTAACCAAGTAGTATGACGAATCATGTATTGGCGAAGACGTTTGGCTGCCCAAGCCAAAGCGCAAAAAGTTTTCTCAAGCATCGTGTACCGAGTTTCGCAGTCGGTGAATTTCTTGCTCAAATAGTAAATGGCAGACTCTTTCCTTTTGGTTTCGTCTTGTTGGCCAAGTACACATCCCATTGAGTCCTCTAGGACTGTGAGGTAAATGATCAGTGGTCTTCCTTCCACTGGAGGTGATAGAATCAGAGGATTCAACAGATATTCCTTGATACTGTCGAAGGTGGTTTGGCAATCTTCTGACCAAACGCAATCCTGGTTCTTTTTGAGTAACTTGAAAATCGCCGCACAGGTCGTGGTCATAAGGAATATGAATCTGGAGATGTAGTTCAAACGTCCCAAGAATCCTCTAACTTGTTTTTCAATTTTCGGAGAAGGCATTTCTGGAATGGCCTTGACCTTGTCAGGATCAACCTCAATTCCTTTCTGGATGACGATGAACCCTAATAGTTTCCCTGAACGGACACCGAAGGTGCACTTGTTGGGATTCAAGCGGAGCTTGAATTTTCTTAGACGTTCGAACAATTTTGACAGATGTTCCACGTGCTCACTCTCTGTTTTTGATTTTGCAATCATATCATCGATATATACCTCGATTTCCTTATGTATCATGTCATGAAACAGAGTAGTCATGGCCCTTTGATAGGTTGCCCCGGCGTTCTTCAAACTGAACGGCATTACCTTGTAAAAAAAGGTACCCCATGGGGTAATGTAAGAAGTTTTCTCCATGTCTTTCGGCGCCATTTTGATCTGGTTATAGCCCGAGAATCCATCCATGAAAGAGAAAATTTTGAACATTGTTGTGCTGTCTACCAGCATGTCAATCTGTGGTAAAGGAAAGTCGTCCTTTGGACTAGCCTTGTTTAGATCCCTGTAGTCGACACACATTCTGACCTTTCCGTCCTTTTTGGGAACGGGTACGATGTTGGCTAACCATTGAGGATATTCTGATGTGGCGAGGAAACCTGCGTCAATCTGTTTTTGCACTTCCTCTTTGATTTTGATGGCCATGTCCGGGTGAGTGCGTCTCAACCTTTGCTTTACTGGCGGACATTCCGATCTTAACGGTAAGTGATGTTCCACGATGCTGGTATCCAACCCTGGCATATCCTGATAGGACCAAGCGAATACATCAGGAAATTCCCTGAGAAGCTTTATCAAACTCTCTTTGGCAGTTGGACTGACCAATGCCCCAATCCTGATTTCTTTTCTATCTCGCTCTGAACCCAAGTTTACCGTTTCCAACGGTTCTTTGTGAGGTTCAATGGACCTTTCCTCTTGTCTGGGTAATCGAGAGATCTCTTCTGGAATTTTTTCGTCATCTTCTTCTTCAGCCTCGAATACCGGGAACTCAATGTTGGGAGAAGGCATCGGATCGTATGTTTCAACGGGGTTTAAAACAAGCAATCTGCATGACGGTATGATTTGTGTTTAGAAGAGATAGAGAAAATGCAAGTGTGTGTAGTGTTTTTATTTTATTACTGCTTGTTTTTATTTGAATTGTTTTTTAGGATTACCATTTTTTGAGAAAAAACAAAAAGAGAAAACAGCAATTAATGCACAAATTACAGAACGACATTATTTTATTAATGAACAAGTCGATCCTTGAAACTACAGCCCTATAAAACAAAACTCTGTCGCTTTGGGCAAAGCGAAGAGGGATATTTACAGAAAGCGAGCCCTATCAAAACATCCGTTTCACCTGGGCAGGGTGAAAGGTTAAAGATGGCAATTACTTTGACTGGTGAACGACCTTTGGAACATCGACGGCAACCCATTGGCGGCGAACTCCTCGGTGAATCACAAAGTCTGGCACCTTCCTTGATTTGTCTTTAGAAATGACGCTGATTTCTGGTGGAGCAGGATCATTGGAATCTGTCTCCCAAGCAGAATTTTTGTAGGAGAATTCCTCAGTTGTATTTTGCATTGCATTCATTCTCTCAGCTATATCTCCCCATCCAGTAGGCTGGATATCTTCGAGCCTGATATGAGGGCTTTCGGGAGCGGTGTATTTGACCATATAGTCGTATTTTCCACTCGGTTGTCCCAAGGTGTCCCACACTTTTTTCGAACTGGAGGAGTCATCTCTCTCGATGACATTAACCTCAGGAAAAGCATAGTTGATGAATTCAAGTCCTGTAAATGTTGCAAATTCATCTTCGTGTTGAGTAGTTTCTGAATGACCTGAGTGTTGATCCCATGACATGGTGGGGACACAGGTATTCTGTTCAATGACGGTCAGCTGATTTTCATTGTTCGGCTGACTTTCTTGCCCCAAGTTTCCTGGGTAAGGCTGCCGCATTGGCAGACCATCCATTGGGCCATAGTAGTTGTAGTCAAAGTTGTCTTTCATCGGAGTGTCCTCCTCTAATGAATTCGGCGGAGCACGGCATCCTTCTGGATCACAATCTCCATATATCGTTTCGACATCTGACCTTGGTATAAATCTCGGACTTTCTGTAGGAAAGCAAAAAGGCATAGGCACCTCTTCTTGAGACATATAACCGTCCTCGTTAAGGTAGGACTTCCATTCTTCATCCGTGTTAGAGGGATCTTCCTCATTGATAGCATGTACTGCTTGAGACACTGGGTGAAGGAAACCTCCACTGTGGAAGAAGTTTTGAAGGGGATGAAGACCTTCATCATTGGCAACTGTCTGGGTACAGGTTGCAGAAAAACCAAGACCCTTCTTTGTTTTATTGTCAGTAGGAATCACAAGCTGTCCCCATCCTATTGTATCGGTACTCTCGATCGCTTTGATAACATCGTTGTATGAAGAAATGGAAGTTCCTCCTTTGAACTGATTGTTCTTGCTCACCGACAGTGCTTGGAACTGCGTTCCAACAACCTCCTCGGGCTCTATACCAGTAGATGATGACAAGTTACTTACAAGCGAGGCTTGTTCCCCACAAACCGTGACAAGTTGATCGTTCTTGACGAACTTTAGCTTTTGGTGGAGGGTTGAAGTGACCGCTCCAGCCTAATGTATCCAAGGTCTTCCTAATAAACAACTGTATGTTTCTCGGATGTCCATGACCTGGAAAGTGACTTGGAAAGTGTGAGGACCAATAGTTATGGGAAGATCAACTTCGCCGATAACAGTTTTTCTGGATCCGTCGAACGCTTTGACGATGACCTCGCTGGTTCTCATCGGAGGGCCTTTGAATGATAATTGCATCAAAGTAGACTTCGGCATAACATTCAGGGCTGACCCTGTGTCTACCAGTACGCTGGCTAAAGCATCGTCCTGGCAGTTAACTGTAATATTGAGCGCCATGTTATGACAGCGACCCTCTTCGGGTAATTCCTCATCACTGAATCCCAAATTATTGTAGGAAGAGATGTTAGAGACAATGCTATCGAACTGTCTGATTGTTACATCCTGTTCCACAAAGGCTTGCTCCAAGACTTTCTGTAGAGCCTCCCTGTGGGCTTCTGAACTGAGTAATAGTGATAATATCGAGATCTTTGAAGGAGTTTGTAACAGTTGATCGACAATGTTGTATTCACTCCTTTTGATGAGCTTCACCATCTCATCGTTATTTTTTGAAAGGTCGGGATTACCGGATTGACTGACTGGTGGATCGGGAGTTTCTGTCTGAAGTTCCTTTTCCTTGTTAGGTTCCCCAACTCCTCGGTTGAAGATTCTACCACTCCGTGTTACTCGACTGATGTCTGCAATATTCACGACGGAGGGTAATGGAATTTCCTTTCCATTTTCAATTATCGTTGCACCGTATTTGTAAGGGATAGCCTTAGTTGATTCATATGGTAGTGGTCCCGGTGGATAGATGACTATGGGAACCTTCTGATTTTTCTGACCATCATAAGTAATATTGATCCGTTCCCGGTTGGGAACTTTAGATTCGTCAAGTAGAGGGATAATGGCAAAAACATCCCTGGTCCTGTGATGACCAGCGATTGTGCAACATCCTCGACTTGATTGGCAAGGTAGTCCGGCGACCAATTGATGGGTCCAAAACCCGGATATGGGCGAATCTCTCCATGATCCACCTGACCCTGAAGAGCTTCTCTCACAAGGTAACACCCTTGGTTACTTTCCGAACAGACACTACAACGGTCATAATCGTGTGGTGGCACCTGGCCACGCCCACTTTAATGTAACCTCACTAGGTTAGCTTCCACAGATCGGACATCCTGACTCTGACGCTGAGTGGGATTCCTGTTATTGATACTAATTTGCTGAGTATCTTCATCCATATAAATTGGCATCCACCAATGATTTAACAAGTGCTGAAGTGCCTCCTGGACAAGGGTACAACCTTAAATTGGCAACCCGCTTTACAGCTTAGATAGTCGTGTGATGTTAAGAATCTGAGTCGGACCTGCTCAGCATATAACTCTACCAGGTTGGTATTTATCACGCGAATATCGAAGATCTGAACCATGTTAATTTGATAGAAGTTCCTATCATGGTAGTCTTGGATCCATCCAAGATCCATCTGACGATGGAGGGCCTCCTGTATGAAAGAGCATCCCTGTTTGTTTACCGAGTAAGTCAGACAGGAACTGTAATCGTGCCGCGGCAAATTATGATACTGGCTTTGCCTTGAGTGCATTGCCACCAAGTTGACATTCATCGCATGGATGTCGTGGTTCTGAATGACGTTGGAATTCGTGTAGACCATGTTAACTCCACGAACTCGGTGTTCTTGGATCCATCCGAGATCCATCTGTTCCTGTAGAGTTGATTGCACTACCGAACATCCTTGATTATTTTTAGAGCAGATATCACACTAGTGATAATTATGAGGTGGCACATGGCCATATCCACTCTGTCTACAATGCATCTTGACCAGATTGGTCTTCAATAAGAGTACATCGTGAATTTGATAGACATTGTTAAATTCTTTCTCAATCAGATTGACTGCAGCTTTCTCGTGTTGAGGCAGCGGGTTCGTGAGAACATTTGGATTTGTATCCTTGAAGGATAAGACCCCGCTCCTAACAAGTTTTTGCACGTCGGACTTGAAATTGAGACAAGTCTCTATGTTATGCCCTGAACCTCCTTGATGATAAGGGCAAGTTTGATCCACCTTAAACCAAAAAGGCGGATTTTCCGGTACTATAAGAGGAGACTTAGTCTGGATGTACCCCTTAGCCAGTAATAATGGAAACAGCTTTGCGTACGTCACGGGTATAGTATCAAATCCTGGTGGTCGTGTTGTACGGTTGTTGTTATATGGAGGACGAGCCTGCTGAAGAGGCTGTTGTATCCTTTGCTGATTAGGTTGGCTCTGTGCAACCTGAGATTGATACGTGGAACGGTTTAAACCCATATACCATTTGAGTGCGGCACCGGTTAAACTATCCTGAAAGTAGTGAATCAGTAGGTCCTGATTCTCCGTCTGAGCTGACATCCGCCGAGCGTACATCACCAGATGGCTTTGAGGGCAAGAGTTACCCTTGTACTTTTCAAAGTCGGGCACTTGAAATTTTTGCGGGACTTTCACATTTGGGACCAAGCAGAGATCTGCGGCGTCCTATCCAAATAGATCCTGACTGCGAATGGCTTGTAGCTCCTTTTGCATATCCAGGAACTGCTCCTGGAATTCATCCATTCTGTCAAACATAGTTTCCTTTTTATCAGAAGGTATTGGTAGAATCTGTCCTTTCGGGATAGTGTGCACCACAGGGGGTGGTACCGTGACTATGGTAGTGAGTCTTGGCGTTTCCCAAAGTTTGTAACCTTCAGGAGTCTTCAGCATGCCTCTGGCATCTTCGCTTTCCCGAAGTTTGTAACCTTCAGGCCCAGCGGCTTCTGTTATGATTCCCTGATCTTCAGTGATCGGCGGAACATATCCTTCCAGGATATAGTTAACAGGCATGCCCCAAGGACGATCTCTCGGTATTTGATACCTAGGATCATACTTTTCCACTATGGGCGTTGAGGTAATCTCTGAGATCACAGTTCGTTGTAGCTGAGCTTCTGCCATGGCTTGCATGTCGTTACGAAGCTTTCTCATATCCTCTCTCAGAGCGCCGATCTCTTCTTTCAACTCTCTGTTTTCTTCCTCAAGATCATCCATCTTTTTCTGACGATTGGCCCGAGTATTATACGAATGAGACAGTTTGACTCTAGAACCGAGACACAAACGTGAGATTCGTAGGTAAGAAGAATACGCGATGTGAGAATGATGAATGCAATGATTATATTAATTGTTTAAGGTTTAATCAAAATAAACTTCGACAATTAGATTGCAAATATCAAACAGTGGGGAAACCCCTTTTTATTGAAATTCAAAGGATTACAGAAATGGAAATACAGTAGATTACAAGGTGCAGAAACAGAAACCAAAACTAATGGGTCCCGAGTCCTCTCTGAAGAGAAATCGGGTGCTGACTCTGGTACTTTCCTTTTCTTTGACCGGGGCTCTTGGGCCATTGTCGGGTTGTCATTCCTTTGCCAAGTGAAAGGAGTGAGCAAATTCCTTTGGTCATCTTGATTCTCTACAGCATGTTGCTCCAAAATTTCAATCAGAGCATCCTTTTCTTTTAGTAATTATTGTATTTTGATGCACTCGACGTCGAGGGTGCGGTACTTGTTCTTTCAAGACCTCCTCTCCTGTTGAACTTTGTTGAGAGTCACCTGAAGCTTTTCAGTTTCCGTCATGAAGTACATGACCGATTCCTTTGGTGGAAGAACTCCGTGATGAGGATAAGTCATCTTTAGCTTGAGAGCTCTAGTTTGTACCCAATGGAGATAAGGCTCCACCGAGACACAATCCGTTTTCCCAGAGACTCTCGTCCTTTCTTATGAACCTGTTTCCAAGCGTGCACTATTTCCATCTTTAGTGCTCTGTCGGTTTCTCCTTCTTTGAAGAAAAGGCCTTCCAGATGAACACCCCGTGGGACATGTCTCATTGGGTATCCAAATTGACGAAGAACCAATACCGGATGGTAGTTGATTCCTCCTTTAGTTCCTATAAGGGGTACGTTGGGGAAGTTTCCATAACGGTCAATGATTCTGATTCCATCATAGACCCTATTACACCAATCTATATCAGAGTTGGTGAGAGACATGATCTTCTGCGACCAACGTAAGGAACTCTTGCAGTTATTGATACACAACATGTGATCTCCCCTCCGCCGTACAAATTCCCTAAGTGTACAGAATGATATGCATCTGCGAGCAAAGTCGGCACACGGTTTCTAATGAGAAAAACCTTAATAGCGTTGATATCGACGAAGTTATTGATGTTGAGAAACAAAAATAACCCGTAGGTGAGCAAGACAAGGATGCTTTCAAAAGCAGTTACGTTTCCTATACTGGCAAAATACAGGGCTTTCTTTGTCAAGAACTGGGCTGGAAAACCTTGGATGCCACCCTTGGTAGTTAAGTGAGTCCTAACCTCAGACTCATCCAAATGAATTGCTCTTGCAATGGTCTGATTCTTTGGAATTTCTTCCAGTCCAGAAAATGGAGCTCGATCAGTAATGTGTAAATCGATCAGGTGAGAATACTCCTCCAGCGTTGGTGCTAGCTAGTAATCCGGGAATGTGAAATAGTGATAAACTGGATCGTAAAACTGAATGAGCGCATCCATGATTCCCTCAATCACATGGACTCTTAACAGTGGTAGCAGACCTCCGTGCTTGGCTCTGAAGGCCTCAGGGTTAGTGATCATCCTTGCTAACCTTCTTAAATCCTCTAGATTTGGAACCTTGAAGGTATACTGGTGAGTTCTCCTTCTACCGAAATCCATTAGTGTAATCCTTTTCTCTGATATTTGCAATCACAGTCTTAGTTTAATTTGAAAAACAGAGAGACTAGAAGAGAAGAATTTTGAATGTTTTAATGTTTTATTTTTAGATGAATGCATGAATACAGCACACAAAAACATAGAAAAAACATGGGGTCAAAGGGTCATTGTCATGAAGTCAAGGCTCTACCCATCCCCCAAAGGTTTATACTAAGGTGATTTTTGTACCTGTACTCATTATCATCAGCTCCTCCCAGGAAAGAAAAACAACAAGCGGATCGCCAGCGAGTTGTAGAGCAATCTTAGAGTAAGTGTCATTCACCGAGAATAGATCACCAGCCTCAAATGAGGGTAGTATCACGTAACAACTATTCCCGATAGTTTCCGCACTATGAAAAGGTTTGGCTCCTCAGCTTCTCAGACTTAACAATCGGCCCATTGTCTAGGTGAGAGAATGGGTTGCATTGGTCAGCCTCCACTGAGGTTGATGGTCGACCCCGTCGCCATCACTTATCTTAAGTGTATACTCAATCTTTCCACATGCGGCATCACACGCATTCCCATTAGCAGAAAAATAAACACGTATAGCAATTAGGAAAAGCAGTATATATATTTGTCCTAAACATCCTAGACCTTTAAAGCTATGAATCCTAAGTTCCTGACAGAAAATGGGTTCCCCGGCGGAAGCCCCAATCTGTGGTATTCACACAAGAGGTGAAAAGGAAGACCGTGCCTAGATCTAACTTTGAACAGCCCCACGGTGGGGGCCACTTTTCTGTAGCGAGCAATTTAGGATGCGGTTCTTAAGCGCGGTCGCTCTCTGCGGTTGAGTTTACTACAGGTCAATTCATTTTTTATCCTATTAAAACTGATGAAGGAATGGAAATAGATGTCTCCAATTAACCCTGCTTGCATACTGAGTTTAAACAGCGGTCTGTTAGGTTACGAATGCTATCAATGTGGGGGGCCTTTGTACTGGTTATTTGTATTTTCGCCAATACTGTTTTCTCTCTATTTATTTGGACAGAATGTTTCTGGCGGGGGAACAAGGATTAGGATGTTAGGACTGATACTTTTTGATGTGTGAGTATGGGATTTAGGCTTTTTGTTGATTGTGCTCGCTAAGATTTTTCTTTCAATCTTATGCCTACGTATTCCCATTTACCGAAACAGGGAAATCAAAGCGTTCGTAGTTCCTCCTATTCTATGGGAGGAAATGGTTGTTTTGGTGTCTTGTTCAAAGCCCAAGACGTGAAGCTAAAGGGTGGTTTGTATCTTGTTCAAAGCCCAAGATGTGAAGCTGAAGAGTTTATTTGTATCTTGTTCGAAGCCCAAGATATGAAGCTGAAAAGGTGTTGCCTTCAGAGAGAATTTGTCATCTCTAAAGGGGGGGTTGTATATCACAACTGTTTATAAAGGAGAATTACTTTAACCGGGATATGTGAATCCGGCAATACCATAATTTCCTCAAAAGGGGATTTCCAACCTGAAGGAGAAGACTTTAACTCAGTGTAGAGCAATGCTATCTTTCCTTAGGAATTTCCCATGCTAAAAGAGGGACAGTGGCATGGATGTAGATGATCCAGAGGCTTGCCACTTACAGCGATTAGATGGAAGGGAAGGAGTTGTTGATGTTTGTGTACTGTGAACGAGGCACAACTTTGATGCTAAAAGGTTAGTTGGATCAACCGGTGGGTTTCTTATACAAAGCCTAAGAGGAGGCTATTATGTGTCCCGTACAAAGCCCGAGAGAGAGGCTAAAAGGTTTTGACCCGACGATGGAGTCTTTTGGTATCTCGTATAAAGCCCGAGATGGAGGCTATTTGACTCAACAAGAGAGTTTTTTGTATCTCATACGAAGCCCGAGATGGAGGCTGAAATTTGTTTGGCTCGATAAGAACCTTTTTGTATCTCGTATAAAGCCCGAGATGGAGGCGAAAGGGGTTATTGACTCAACGAGGGAGTCTCTTATGTGTCTCGTATAAAGCCCGAGAGAGAGGCTAAACGTTGTTTGACTCCGCTGGGGGAGAATCATTGTACAAAGCCCAAGAGTAGGCTATGGCGCTGTTTCAGTTGAGTGACAGGTCTAGTATGCTGATTTAAAGAGAAAATCAGTTCTTATATGAGCAACACTGTACTCAAGGATTTGATTCGAGGATCCGGGATATTTCCTTTTCTTTGAGGAAACGGGAAATCCAAAAGGTATTGAGACTGTCCGAGTCTACGGGCTTCCTTCCTATTTTTGAAGGGGTCACTTGAGAATGTCTTTGAGACTCAAGGAGATTAGACTGTCCAAGTCTAGAGTTTCATTTTTTGTACTATGCTTTGAGAAACAGTAGTAGACTCTTTGAAAGGACTATTCTATGCAGATGATTAAGTTCTGTTCCTATACCTCTAGGAGGTTGTCGGGATAATTTGTACGAAGCCTAAGAGGAGGCTGGAAGCTTTTAAGAAGTCGACTGGTCCTTGTACGATGCCCAAGAGGAGGCTATCATTCCCGGAGGAAGAGATCATTATACGAAGCCTAAGAGGAGGCTGTGAATACTTCTAAGAAGCCGATGGGTCCTTGTATGAAGCCCAAGTGGAGGCGGGGTAGCTTTTTAGGAAGCCTGTGGGTCCTTGTACGATGCCCAAGAGGAGGCCGATGCTTTTAAGAAGCCGATGGGTCCCCAAACCCCGAGAAATTCAAGGCAAGCTATTCACAAGGAATAGATCAAGTCAGGAAAGTTAGAGAATTTGGAAGAAACTCAAGAGATGCCATTCACGGAGAAAAGATCATCTCTGGGGAATAGAGTTTCTTGACAGGTGCTTTTAAGAAGCCTGTGGGTCCCCAAACCCCGAGAAATTCAAGGCAATGCTATTCACCGAGAATAGATTAAAGTCAGGAAAGTCCTTGAATTTGGAAGAAACTCAAGAGATGCCATTCACGAAGAAAAGATCATCTCTGGGGAATAGAGTTTCTTGACAACTTCTATGAGTGACAGTCTATGAAAGGGTTCACAGAGAATGCTGCATTTCATGTCTCCATATTGTTTAACCCCAAGAGGAGGGAAGACTGTGTCTGGTAATCCTATGGGGATCTAGTATTGACTATGTTTAAGAGTGATCAACGGGCTTAATGCTAGACGTAGTTGTCGGGGAAACTCTAAATATTTATACTATTATTACACAGTTGATATGAGTTTATGAAAGAAGACTTACAGCGAAATAGCCCCACAATACAGTTATATGTATATGAAAGCGGTAAATGAAAGCGATAACCACTTACTCGGTTGTAGAGTTTCCATGCTGTTTGGTTAGTTGTTCAAAAAAGAAAGATTGAAAAACAACAGTATATTCAAAATCAAAGGAGAAAGTGTTTTGAAAAAGAAAGATTTGGGGCTTACAGCTCAAGGAGAGGCCCAGGGTTTTATCAGTGAGCGCACTGTTAGAATTTTGTACAGAGGGACTTATACAAGTGACTGAGGCCCAAAAAGGTTTTCTGTACAAAGGGATTTGGGTCTTACACTCTCTCAAGAGGCCCAAAAAGTTTAAAGAAAAAGAGTGGGGCTTATAACTTGAGGGTAGGCCCAATTGATTTTTCGTTTGAAATGGCGATCGCGCCGAGGTTTTCTTTTAACGCAGAGGGACTTATACAATAAGTGAGTCCCAAAATGTTTTGGTTAAAAGAGGGTTGGGTCTTACACTCTATTAGAGGCCCAAAAGTTTTGAATGAGTCTTATAGCTCAAGGAGAGGCCCAGGGTTATTTTTCAAAAGGCGACGATCGCGCCGTTTGTTTTTGACGGTATCGGGACTTATACAATACACTGAGGCCCAAAAATGATTTGGTCAAAAAAAGGATTGGGTCTTACACTCTATTAGAGGCCCAAAGTGTTTTGAAAATGATTTATGAGGGTTGAATTAATCCAAAAACCCTAATTTGTTTTCAAAAATGTGTTTTAATTGAATAAAAATTCAATTAAAATGATCAAAATTGTTTAACATATGGAAAACAAATTGTGATCTTGGATTAATGCTTCAAAAATTAAGTATTGACCTACAAAATAATTAGAAAGCATTAAAAGTTGCAAAATCAAGGTGGAAAAAATATTTTAAATGTTAAAACATTAATTCTTTGCAAAAATATCAATTATACAAAATAAATAATATTTTTGGGATTTTTTGGGAAAATAAAATATTTTAACATTTTTTTGAATTATTCAAAAAAGAATCAACTCAAAATCATTAAAACTCATAGAGAAATTAATTTTTGAATCAATTAAATAAAATCACAAAATTCAAATATTTGAATTTGTGAAAAATGGCGCCAAGAACAGCTGAAGAACACGCGCGTGTTTCAGCTTGGCCCAGATTTGCATTTTCATTCCAATCCCACTGATTACTTAATATTATCATGTAATCCACATATCATTATGCTCGTCTCAACCTCACGATCATGTCTATGTCTATTAATTTCATTTAAATTAAACATATAACAAGAAATCACGAAAAATCCTCAAGAACCCTAATTTCTTCACGAAGGCTAGGAGTTTTGATACACGATTCAAACAATGTAATTAATGGAGGGGAAACATTCCATGCATGATTATGAACATATGGCCAAATTATTGTGCGAGGAAATATGCATGGATGGAGAGATGACCAAGTATATGCTTACCTCTAGGCCGTGACAGCAAGTGCAATGTGATTTTTGATTTGGAGGTGTTACAGATGAGTGGTGATGATCTGAACAGCTTCCCTACACCCTATGGAGTGTGTTTGAATGCTTGGACTTGATTGAAATTGGCTGGATCAATTCATGGCATCTCAACTGCATTTTGGTTAAAACCTTGAGTAATTGACTGGTGATTATGAGAAATCAGTGTTCCAGTTGTTGTTTAAGTGTTTGATCAGCTCATATGTGATGTATATGAGGTGTGTGTGTGATTGGTTTGAGTGGAATTGCCCTCTAGCTCAAAATTCGATAGCTACCTTGCTAAGAAAGGCATTTTTGAAAAGAGAAAGAGATTTTGAGAAAGGCAAGTGTTGTAGGCCTTTGGTGTACTTAAACTAATCACAATTGAGCTCTATTTATAGTAGGTTTGTTCAATGTTGGCCAATGGAAGTTCAAGTCTCCTCTAGCCATGACTAGAGGTTAGGGCACAGGCAGCTGGTTCCCTTGGTCTTGGATAAGTCTTGACTGAATTCAAATGAAAATGGCTCAGTCCATGCCACCTTGATGCTTCCATTGAATGCTCAAATCCAAATTTGGAGTCTTGTCCCTATTTTGGCAATTCTAGGTTCAACATGCTTTTTCTTGTTCCAAGGACTTTGGAGGCTTGGCTCAGTGATTGTCCCCTTTAGATTCAATCCTCAAATGTGTCCAAGTGGACAGGAGTGTTTGGATTTGCACAATTTTGGCAAATCGAGCAAAAATGCCAATTCTTCCTTGCCTTAACAGATTCCAACAAGGCAACTTGACAATGTCATAACTCATAGCCCAAATGGAATTTGGCAATGTTCTTGGCCATTTTGGAAAGCCCTTACATGATACAACAGCTGTTTGAACATGTTTGGTTTTGATCTCTTTTGAATCCAAGTGAAAAATCCCCCTACATTTGGAAAAAAATGAAGACAAATTTGGACTTAGTGAAAATTTCAATAAGTGTTGGAAAAAGTGACATTTTCATTTTTCAGCCATTTTGATCACTCCATAACTCAAAATCCTTAATGAATTGGACTTAGGTCTAGTTGAAGTTTTTGTAGAGGGTAATGAGGGCTACAAATCCATCTTTGGATGAGGAAAAATGGCTTTGTGGTTTAGGAGTTATGATCCTCCAAAGTTGGTACCCTAGCCACTTTATTTTTAACTTAGAAAATTTTCTAAGTTTTTATGGTTACCCCTTTTACAAGTTATCCAACTTTTCTTGATTTTTCTTGATGAATGATGATTCAAATCATACATTAACATCATTTTAGGGTTAAAAATCCATTTTGGTGAAAAATCTCAAAAAGTCAAAGTTGACTTTTGTGCACAGTTGACTTTTTATCAGATGAATTCCAAACTGTGCAATTCTTCAAGAAATCATGTCCTTGACCAAAATCAAACTTGATGGACATGTTCCATGGGTGTCATAGGGTATATTGAGGTAGGTCCTAAGGTTTGGGAGCATGTCTTGGTCAAAAGTCAAAGTTACAGTTGACTTTCCTCGCGAAACCCTAATTGTGGTGTAGATGAAATTGAGACTTATTGCTCAAACTTATTGGATTAATCCATTGTTCCAAATGGATTAATATAGTTAATTAGAGACACTCAAACCCTCTCTTGAGGTCTTGGCTCATGATTTGCCCTAAAAGTCAACTTAGAGGTGAATTAGGTCAAGAAACCCTAATTCCTGATTTTTGATGAATGCAACCCCTGAGGCAAAATTGACTTGATGATTGGGTCCATGAGGTCCCATGGGGTATATTAGGTTGTGTTTTGGATCATTGGCTCATGCCCAGAGGAAAATTTCCATCTGGAGGCCCTGGTCGACCAAAACCCTAATTTGGTGACACTGTCGATCTTGAGACTTGATCCACCTAGATGGGAGTAGCTTTGTGCTTAATCCTTGGAGTGGGAGTCCTTTTGATCCTTTGTAGCTACTTGAGAGGTTAGACAAGTTGAAGATCATGTCATTTCTTGATTGATCCTTTGTCTAAGAGCTCTGAGATGGCTTGAAACCCTAAGTTCGATTGTAGTGGATGCTCACCCATCTTTGGGGAGACTGATGAGGTATGATGGTTCCTCCATATTGTGATGATGATTTTCACAATGATGGGAAATCTTAGTGGTCAAAATTTGGGGTATGACACATAGGACCATTTTGCATGATAACGTGTAGGACCGAGTTTCTCATAGACCTTTTGTGAGTCTTTTCTCTCGTACCCGTGCGATCGAGATCCCATTTTCCCGTAGTTGCTTAAACTACAGATGCTCTGATTCCTCTCTCCTATACGATTCAGAATAAGTAGGCACGAGATATGATATCTTGGCGAGCACACTAACAACTAACTTCCCCTTTTCTCTCGCACCCGTGCGATTGAGACATCAACCAACCTGTTAATCAAACCTTTTCTCTCACCCTAATGTGATCGAGACTTTTTCACCAAACAAACAAAAACGACCCGTAAGTCGAACTATGACTGCTCTGACTTCTTCTCTCCTATTGAGGATACGTAGGCACAAGACGACGATGTCTTGGCGAGCAAACTTCCTCCATAACCCCGTAGTCCTCCGAACTATGCTAACTCTGACTTTCCCACTCCCGAGGGAATACGTAGGCCTAGGACGACGATGTCCTATCAAGTCACCTTTTCTTTTCTTTCCTTGTTCCCCTTTCCTTTGACGTTCCCGTTAGCAGTTAAGATTCAGATACTTAGACCATTTAATCAAAATAACAAGCGTGGATCCCATCTAGTACAATGGACGCGAGGGGGTGCTAATTCCTTTCTCTCACATAACCGACTCTCAAACCTAGACTATGGTTGCGATGACCACGTCTTTCTCTTTGTTGAAGTTTTCTTCGATCGTTTCCTTTCCCTGCGTCAGGATAAATAACGTTTGGTGGCGACTCTTCTGTCCTCCCCGCCGGTAGATTTTCGCATTGCGACAGCTGGAGACTCTACTGGGGACTCTGGTTCCCTAAGCGAGTCAATCCTAGCGCCTGTTTGTTTATGATTGTTGGGTGTTTATCTGTATGTTTTACCTATTTTATTTATGGATTTTATTGCATGTTTACCGCTTTTATCGCATTAGTTGCTTTACATTCATTATTGCCATATATACTGGACTATGCTGGACTGTTGTTTTCTTTGGTGGGATGAGTGTTCTGAGAGATAAGCATACTAATCAGGCTTGAGTATACACACAGGATCTAGAGTGGATAGTCGTGTCGCTCGCGTGGTGGTGACCACGTGTAGTGTTCACGAGACCCACAGCCAGACGAGGTTCCTCTATGAGATATCCGATATTGCATGTTGATGCATGTCATTGGATGTTCCCATGGTGGGCTGTCGACTCTGGTAACCATTCCTGAGGACTCAGTTGAGGCACTCCTCCCAAGGGGCGATAATGGAAGACTAGAAATGGCAAACCCATTACGCTTCTTGATCCGAGGACCCGAAGCTGAAAACTTGTCATAGGATGACCTTTCTTTGAGGGGAATCAGTTGAGGCCTCCTCGATTGATGATGATGCCAAACCAGAAATGGTGAACGTATCATCATTTCTCGACCTGAGATTCCGTGACGCTGAGGAACCTTGGTTTTAGAACCCACATGTGAGAAGGGATGGGTATTTACAAGTTTGCAGGAAACCTTGACCTCCAACCTACCCGAGATTCTGGTTTCTTATCAGTGTGGACTTATCATCCTGGTATTCTGGTATTCCAATTATTCCGGCACTCCCATTATTCTTGTATTCTGATTAATCTAGTATTCTGATTATTCTGGTATTCTGGTATTTCGATATTCTGATTATTCTGGCATTTTGATTATGCCAGTATTCTGGTATTTTGGTATTTTGGTATTCTGATTATCCGGTATTCTGGTATTCTGGTATTCCAGTATTCTCTTTAGAGCAGACTTATGAATGTATTCAGTCATCAGCACAACAATTATTCATAATATATGGAAGCTTTGATCCCATTTCTGCTGCATTCATAACATTGCATTGCATCTTGCATCATTTTGCATATCTTCCTCCAGGCCAGAATGGTGAGCTCATCCATCCTTTGCCCACTACATGCAGTTGATTTCCCTACTTTCGTATTGGACTTGAATCAGTATCCTGGAAGAATCATGAACTCGGGAGAACATAATCATTTTAGGACTAGGGCCGATGATGAATTGATGAAAAATCAGTTGGATCAACTTATGGAGGCTATGGTAGCCATGACAAGGAGAGATGCCAATATTTAGAGAACTGGGAATGTCATTCCCCCTCCGGTGAACAATGTTGCTCAAGCTCAGTCGGTGCAAATCCCTGCTGAGAATCAAGTTATACAAGAATGTCCCATTGTCTGAGGTGGACATTCATCTTCTCTTGATGCTACAGACTATCAGAGTTTTGCATTTTCTGTGCCAGATTTCCAAGGGGTAGTTCCAAAGATGAAACCTAAGAATCGATGATCTGTTGAGTTTATGGAGAGATATCGTGTGTTAGACGAGAGGTTTAAAGCCCTGGAGAGGCGTGATACTCTTGATTTGAATGCTTCGAGCATGTGTTTGGTGTCTGGCCTTGTAATGCCTCCAAAGTTCAAGACACCAAAGTTTGAGAAGTATAAAGGGATAGTTTTCCAAAGCAACATTTGGTGATGTTTTGCAGAAGAATGACCTCTTATGTCCACAATGACAAGCTCATGATTCACTATTTCTAGGACAGTCTGAGTGGGCATCATTGAGTTGGTACATGCAGTTAGAAGGTGGTTGCATCCAATCATGGTTAGATCTAGCCAACGCCTTTGTGAAGCCATACAGTTATAATCTTGACATGGCTCCCAGCCGCATGCGGTTGTAAGGTTTATCTCAAGCGGATAATGAATCTTTCAGAGGGTATGCTTAGAGATGGAGAGAGTTAGTTGCTCGTATTCAAACACGGCTTATAGACAGAGAATTGGTTGATCTATTTATGGACACTCTGCAAGGCCTGTATTGTGATAAAAAGATTGACAATGGGGCATCAAACTTCTCTGACTTAGTAATAGTTGGAGAATGCATCGAGAGCCTCCTCAAGATTGGAAAGATCCAAGACGCCTCGAGTATCCAAGCTAGTGAAAGTGCATCCGTTGTCAGTTCTCAAGAAGAATGGGAGGAAGAAAATAGTTTCATCCAGGAATATCCACTACCTCATACTCAGCGTTCAGGCATATCAACTGTTCAGAGTCCGCAATCTTCCGGGTCTTTGTATCAGATGCCATTTTCTCTACAGGCACAATATCTTTCTCCGAATCAGGGACCTCCTCAGAATCAACGGTCATATCGTCGTCAGCCGCGTCAGCACGCCCGACAAAGACAAAGGAAGCCAGAGAGGCATTTCACTCAGTTACCAACATCGTACAACCAAATGTTGCCAGATTTGATCAGGGGTGGACTTATAGTGCCAAAGAGGATAGATTCAGTAATTCCTCCGTACCCACCAGGTTTTGATGCCAACGCCCGTTGTGACTATCATGTTGGGGCACATGGGCATTCAACTGAAGACGGTAAGGTACTCAAGAGCAAGACTCAGACACTTCTTGACTCCAATATGTTCTCATTCACACCTCCGAGTATTCAGATCAACAATTCTCCCGTCAGGTGGGTTCATCAGTCCATGTCATGGAAGAAGTCATTGATAACAGTTGTACAGATGATTATCATACTGACTTCGACGAGCAATTCTAAGGATGGCTAGTACAGTAGCAAATCAAGCTTGGAAAGCCCAGTTTCCCGAAGCTGGCAATCATTATATCATGTCATTTCTTTGCATTTGTAGTTTCTTTTCTGTTAAAGTGCAAACTCATTTGTAAAACTCATCTGTTTTTAATTGATAATGATAATGAAATGAATATGCATGTTTAGATTAAATCCATTCGTGTTCACTCATAATTTTTTTATCGATATCATATGCTTGTTTAAGCAAGATCCGAGGGAGGATGACGAAATTGAAAGACACAAAACTTCTGATTGTATGCTTTTGAACAAAACCATACTGATGATGTACATGCATTATTTCAACTCCCTAGACACGGGAGACATAAGGAAGTTAATCACTTGTAAACCCCATTGAGCCTAGTAGTAGGAGTTTCTTTCTGAAAATGAAAAACCCTCAATCTTAACCTGGGGCAGGGTAGTTGTCAGTTAATTTGACTGAGCGTTCAAATTTCAAAAGGAGTATCCCATTCAAGGATCAATTACATCTATGGTTATCCCTCACCAACCGGAGAGTGAGGCAGTCACAACCCTTTCAAATATGTCAGACAAGCCAGTGTCACACGATTTGTTCAAAAGAAAAAGAAACAAAAAAAAAGAATCAAAAGAAAGCCCGCTAAGTCAAAACTTGAAAACAAGTGACTTAGGCAAAAGTTAGGGCATCCCGCTGGACATCAAAATTGAAAAGGATTCAAAATAATCAGTCCAGGAAAAAATCAGGGAAATAAAAAACAAAAGAACGAAAAGCGAAAAGGATTACAAAAGAAAAATCCTCGAGTAAAGAACAAAGTCGTGTGACCACAGACACCAAAGACGAAAGGGGTGACTGTCACTCCGAAAACCGTGTGGGTTCCTTTTATCCTCCTACCATCCATTCACCTTTTTGAAAGGTGAGCGCATGTGTCGATTTCGCTAAACGTAGGACTGGAGAACATCAAGGAGAATGGGTGGGTTAAAACAAAACTTTGAGCCTTATATCCTTTCTTTCTTAAACCGTGAACCAGGCCACATTACAACCTTTAAAAGACCTAATTGGAGCAGGGTTGTTTCAAAAGCATACTTCGGTAATATCGCGTCAAATCTGACTCCTAAAAAGCTTTTTTTACCATTCATGTTGGTATCGGTGTGACATTCTGATCAGTGATTCATTCACTATATGTCACAATAATTTTCCAGTGAACAGACTTGGATTTCAAAACTGTCATATGCATTAAATTAAAATTATCTTTTCAAAACAAATTGTTTTACTTGCGAGTAAGTAATTGATATCAGGAAAGTTTCTGCAATGGAAAGATTGATCAAGATAAGATGCAAAGTGCCCGAGTACTTCGTTGAGCAGGGGCAAGTCACCAAATGACCATGCAGAAGGGCAATCTGTTCCAAGATTCAGCTAATCTGGGGCAATCAGGTCGAGATTCAACAAATCTCTTGAAGGTCAGTTAGTCAGAAGCACTCTTTCACAGATCAGCCAGTCAGGGGCAAAATCATTTCAAGACTCCGTTGAGTAAAAGATTCAGCCAAACCGGGGCAAGTCATCCCGAGAGTAAGAGGTTATCCTTTCCAGAAGGCGAATAATCCGAAGCACCTCTCCGAGGTTCAGAATATTGGGGCAGTCCATCTCAAACCATCAGGGTACAGAAGTTTCAGTTTCCTTTCGAGACAGATTTTCACAGAGATCCCACGAGTTGGGACAAGACAGGTAACAATGGAACGTCAAGTTCAAGAATAATTTTGGGAAGTCATGCTAACCATTCCCAAACCTTTCAACCAGAAACCTTGTAGCCAGACAAGACACTTTCCAACGCCAGTCATACTTTACCTACCTCGAAATCACTGATTGAGCCGTCATATCATTGCATAATCATTGTCATCACATATCATTTGGATAACATATAATATCATGAAGCCGTGTACAACCGAATAGAAATTCAAAGCCCAACCTTGCTTGGCATCCTTCCAAAGCCTAACCATGCTTGGCATCCATCCCAAAGCCCACCTTGTTGGCATCATCCTAAATCCAAAGCCCAACCTTGCTTGGCATCCATCCCAAAGCCCACTTTGCTAGCATCATCCTAAATCCAAAGCCCACCTGGCTGGCATCTTCCTAAATCCTGAAGCCATATTCCTATTGGCACCCCCTTTAAAGCAAAGCCTAATCCATGTTGGCAACCATCAGAAGTCCAACCTTGCTTGGTACCTCATCCTGAAGCCAATTCCCTATTGGCAATCACCAAAAGTCCAATCCCTATTGGCACCTCACTCAAATCCAATCCACATTGGTACCCAGAAAAAAATCTCACCTTCAAAAAAATCAATCACCATCAGGTTTCACTTGTCCTTACCAGCAAAGTCCAATCATACTTGGCACATCCTTCTTTCTCCGGTAGCCCGGGCATACATTGGCATTCAGTAAATAGTAATCATTGCATCCTTAAATTGCATAGCATTTCCATTTCGAATGGAGCATTATGCCATAGAAAAATTCAAATATATGCATCTGAAGCATAAGCCAGGTTTGGATATTCTCGTTGCCAGACGTCCCCCAACAGAAAGTGGTTTAACTCAGAATGTTCAATCTTACTTTATCCCCGGTGAAGTTGCCAATGAACTCGTTCATCTCACTGGTATTCCCCTAGAGAGTCGTCTGTTCAGACTTCTCTTTTCCCCTGCAGAAAACAAGGTAACTGTAGCCCTAAGCAGGTGCTTCAATCAACCCCCAAGGTAGTAAGTCTGTCAATCATGCTCTCATTAACCTTCATTCCCTAGCAGAGAAGTCTGGCTAGGATTCCATTATCCTCTCAGAGTCATCCATCATACCCATCGTCCAAAGTTTGGATGCGTTAATCTTGATAGATTTATAGACACTCGTCTATGGTCTTTCAACACTCGTCCGTGTTTGTTCCAGTTTCGCCAATACTCGTTCGTATTGATCCTGGATTCTTAGACACTCGTCCGTGTTCTTTCGACACTCGTCCATGTTCGATTTCATTTCTTCAATACCTCGTCTGTATTGAACTTAGACACTAGCCGTGATCTTTCAAGACTTGTCCGTGTTTGTTTCAGTTCCCTCAATACTCGTCTGTATTGATCATCATTTCTCCCAAAACTCGTTCGTGATCTTCCAACACCCATCCGTCTTTGTTCCAGTTTCGATAATACTCGTTCGTATTGATCTTGTATTCTTAGACACTCGTCTGTGGTCTTTTGACACCCATTTGTGTTCGATTTTATTTCTTCAGTACCTCGTCCGTATTAATTTTAAACACTCGTCTGTGGTCTTTCGACACCCATCCGTGTCTGATTTTATTTCTTCAATACCTCGTCTGTAATGATCTTAGACACTCATCTATGTTCTTTCAACACTCATCGGTGTTTGTTTCAGTTTCATCAATACTCGTTCGTATTGATTCTGGATTCTTAAGCACTCGTCCATGTTCGGCTTCATTTCTTTGACACTTCGTCTGTATTGATATTAGCCACTCGTCTGCGTTTATCCCCAGCGCAGTCAAGCACCCATCCGTGTTTGTTTCGCTTTATTTCAATACTTCGTCCGTATTGATTGTTGACACCCGTCCGTGTTCATGATTTTATACCTCTTATTACTTGCTCACCAGCGGAGTCGTCCCTCCCCTTGCATGTCGCAAATTTTGTGTGGTTATTTTGGTATTCAATCTCCTTTCACCTTGAATGGCTGAAAGTCGTGCTTGTTCTTGATCTTAAACACTCGTCCGTGTCCGTATCATCTTTCGATACCTGTAAGTATCGTCAAATCAATAGACTCATATGTGTCTGTATTTCTTTGATATCCGTAAGTATCATTTTTTGATACCTGTAAGTATCGTCAACTCAATACACTCATCCGTGTTTGTATTTCTTTGATACCCGTAAGTATCATTTTTCGATACCTGTAAGTATCGTCAACTCAGTACACTCGTCCGTGTCTATATTTCTTTGATACCCATAAGTATCATTTTTCGATACCGGTAAGTATCGTCAATTCAGTCTCCTTCGATACCGATAAGTATCGTCCAGTCAATATTTCTTCGATACCGGTAAGTATCGTCAACTCAATTTCCTTTGATACCTTGATACTTGTAAGTATCATCTTGCGATACTCGTCAATGTTTCAATCTCATCTTTCCTTGATACCTGTAAGTATCATCCTTCGATACTCGTCCGTATCGTTAGCCTAAACACTCGTCCGTGTTTACCTTTCTCTGATACCTGTAAGTATCATCACTCGATACTGGTAAGTATCGTCAATTCTTCCTTTGATACTTGTAAGTATCATATTCTGATACCCGTCCGTATCGTTGATTCAGTACACTTACTCGTGTCTATATTTTCCTTGATACCTGTAAGTATCATCTGTCGATACCCGTCCGTATCATTACCCTAAACACTCGTTCGCGTGTGCTCTCGTTTTGATACCCGTAAGTATCATCCTTCGATACTCATCCGTATCATCGATCCAAATCTATGTATACATTTGAATCTCGTGATTTTAGACACCCGTCTGTGTCATTTCTCCTCCATAGCGAATTTCTCAATCTCCCCTACCACTTTATCCCCAGTAGATTCATTCACGCTCGTCAAGCTTTTTATCGTCGTTATACCCATAGAGTGCAAATTTTCTGTTTCTTTTTGTATTCAATCACCTTCTACCTTAAATGTCTGAAAGTCTTTGCTTATCATCCTTTCAGGTTCAAGTCGATTGAATAGGGGCAGCTGTAACACCCCAAAATTTGCCATCCTATTTATACCCTCATAATTTGGGATCAAATGAATTTTCTTGTTATCAGTGTTTGCCCTATGTTGAGATGATTCAGTCGGTTCCTATTTTAAGTCAAGTTGAAGCAAGGGTTGAATTCATATCATCATGAATATCTTCCTATTCAGAGGTTTATCAGGCTCCAAGGGTTTCCTATTCAGAGAATTTGTCAGAAGGTCATTGGTTAGGGTTTCGTGTCAAAGATCTCTGGTTGGTCATGTTCTTTTTACTTCATGCCTTATCTCCATTTTCAAGGTTTCTCCAGGAATTTTTTTCATGTGTTGAGATCATTGGTCATGAAAGCAAGGTATCTGTGGACTGAGTTGCAAAACACTGGATCGCGAATTCATACTGCGCTCCAAGCATTACTATTCTTCCAAGCGTCTGTTGCTTATGATACTAGTCACTTGCAGTTGGATGGCTAAATCAAGTTTTTTGAGAATGTAAGATGGTTTTCATTAGGAATTGAGAAGTTTGGTGAAGGGTGCATTTAGGTAAGTATTTGGGGTTCTTGAGTTCGATTTATTTAAAAGGATTGGTTCAAAATTCTTAGGTACTTGGTTCGTCAAGAATTGATTCAAGGTGGGTCAGTCGTGTGGACTACTTAGAATTCGTGATACAAATCCATTTTAAACCATGGCATTCCAAATCCATAAACCATTATCCATTCTTGTTAATCAAATTAACCATTTCATCTATTTCAGTACCCATTTGTACAATCCACTTTTCAACCATTTTTAGGTTCAATATACACATTTAGATCCATTCTTGGTCCATATCCATATTTCCTATTTTTCATGTTCATTCTTTTCAAAATCAATTATCTATTTTCTAAAGCAATTTTTTTTATCCATTTGCTTCTAAATTCCTTTCCATTTCAAAATCCGATTACCCATTTTCAATATCCAAAATTCACATCTAAATTCAACTTCATATCAAAACCACAAATCCATTTTATTTTTATTATTCATTAAAGCTATTCAAGATTTGACTTACACCCAAGTCTCACTTAATCAAGAGATAGAGAATGTGAAGAATCCCTATGATCAGCTGAGGAGTTTTAATTTGAAGTTGAAACTGAGGAAGCGAGTGCTTCTATGTGGTGCTAGTACTACTAGTGACCTCAGCAGTAAACTAAAAAGCTCCCATTTAGATAACTGGATGTGCCCTGAATGTGATAACCCACTTAATAATATTGATAAGATATAAGATTGTGATATGCGCCCTATTGTAGCTAGCATAAGTGATGCCTCGATTAAAGACCAAAGTCAACAACTTTCATTGTCAAAAGGAACAAGTCAAACAAGTGGATGAAGATTTTGTTGCCATTCGACCTGAATGGACTGTTGTTGACCGGACACTTGGTTACAGGGAAATGATAATGAGAAGGAATATCTTGTAAAGTGGAAAGAGCTTCCTTATGATGAATGCCATTGGGAGCTTGAGTCAGATATATCTTTGTTCCAAGCAGAAATAGAGAGATTCAACATATTTCAGTCTAGGACTAGGAAAATTTTTTATAGTAAGCAAAAAAAAATGGGGTTAATGACGACACATAATTGATATCAGCAGAATAAGTTTTCAAAAGAAAATTAATAAAAACAAAATACAAGCCATAGCACAAAAAGAAAATTTCATAGCAGTAGAAAATGCATAGGGCAGAAAAACTAATGTGCAGTGAATAAAGGTACACAACAGAAAATTCTGCAAAAGGACCCGAGATGCCTCGCGCATATGTTTGCTGTTGAGATATTTATGCACCGGTTTCTCTTATCGAGTGTTGTCCGGACCTTTAATCCTGCAGAGGCGGATTGGTTTTATACTCATGTCTACACAACCTGTGACTTGACTTCAAATGGCCTTCCTTTACCGTTTAAATCATCGCGAATGATGAGGAGTGTTATACAGCTCATTGTTGAGACAAAATATTTTATTGTGTCAAAACCATTTTATTTTATTTAAACATATTTTTGTTTTAATGCTCTAACATTGTTTTACCTTAGAAGTACTTGAAAGTCTATTTATATCACACAAGAGGATCAGAGAATAAACATGAGTATCAAGAATAATATACAAATGGCATCATGGTAATTATTTCATCAACATGAGTATCAAAGAAATAGTTAATGGCAATATGGTAGTTTTTATTCCATGCGTGACCTCCAAGAAATCATAAATGGCAGTAAAGTAATTTAATAAAGATTCCAAGGATCAAGAATAATGTGATGAGGATCAGAATTATGATGGAACAATCTCGTTATTTTTTAGATCTTTCCATCTTTCACTACAAATGGCAAAATTGTAAATACAAATGGCAAAGTGGTAAATCAAGCTTCATACTCTGGACAAACTTGGTACTCAACATCTAAGAGGATCAAGGTTTCTATAAATACCCTTTGAGCTCGCTTGAAAGACCATCACCAATTACGCAAACTCTTGAAGCAAATTTCATATTATTCACATCAAATCTTTCAATATAATCTTTGAAGTTTTTCTAAGATTATTATTTCATTCTCCATGTAGTTACACTAAGAAATATCTAAGTTCATCATTGTATTAAATTCATAGAAAAGGTATTGGGAGTATTTCTTAAAGAAATACAACTAGTGAATGATTGTATAAGGCTGGAAACATTCTTTGAGATAAAGTTGGTTATGTAAGCCTGATGAGGCTAGGATAATACATGCTCTTGTAAAAAGGATCTAAGAAAGCTGATAAGCATTTATTGGAAAATCTCACAAGAAATTGTGGGGACTGGAGTAGCCAAGTTTGGTGAACCAAGATACATTTGTGTGTTATTTTATTGCTATCATTTATTCATTCCAATCAACCTCACACTTACACACTAACTTTGTTAGATAGTTTTCTAATTTATATCTAAATTTTTAAAAGAAAAAGAGGTCATTATTCAACCCCCCCCCCCCCTCTAGTGACATTTATATTTACTTCATTTGGCATCAGAGCAAGGCTCTAAGAAGAACACCTAACAAGTGTAAGAGAAAAAGATCTAAGAAAAAATGTCAGAACAAACAAAGTTCATACATGAAGGAGGCTCAGTACTTAGACCACCTTACTTTGACGGAAAATTTGTACCAATGACTACTCCAGCAGATAGAACAGCTCCAACACTAAAACCACAAAGTCAATGGACCATAGAAGAAAATAATTAGGTACTCTTAAACTCTAAAGCTCAATTATTTTTAACATGCGCACTAAGCAGAGAAGAATATGATAGAATAGAAGAATGTACTACTGCAAAAGAAATATGGAATGTTCTTAAAATTCATCATGAAGGAACTAGTCATGTCAAAGAAGAAAGAATAGACATGGGTATAAAAAAATTTGAAACCTTTGAGATGAAAGAAGATGAAGCAATAGATGAAATGTTTGCCAGACTTACTGTCATTACAAATGAACTTCGTTCATTAGGCAAAACATATTCTACTTACGGTAGAGTCAGAAAAATACTAAGAAGTCTTCCAAAAATATGGAGACCTATGGTGACTGCAATCACACAATCAAAAAATCTCAAAGAGTTACAAGTAAAAGAACTAATTAGATCCTTACGAGCACATGAAGTTTTGCTTATAGAAGATAAACCACAAAGAAAAGGCAAAATGATTGCACTCAAAACATCTCAAAATTATGAAATCAAAAGTGAAGAATCACAAGAAATCAAACAGGAAGCTGTCAACACTCACTCTGATGATGAAGAAGAAATTTCCCTAATATCTAGAAAGATTCAACAAATGATTCTAAGGAGAAATCAGCTCAGAAAACCATTTCATAACAGAAAAGAAACTCCAAGAAGTGAAATAGATAAAAGTAAAATTACATGCTACGGTTGCAACAAATTAGGACACTTCAAAACAGAATGTCCTATGAATAAAAAGACACTAGGACGACACTTCTTCAAAAATTAATCAATGACAGCCACATGGGAAGATTCTGACAACTCAAACTCAGGAAGTGAAGATGAAGAAGCAAACTTATGCCTAATGACAAGTTCAGATTCAGAAGAGGTAAATCTTTCTAACTCTTGTCATACATGTAAAACCGTGGAAATATTATTTGATAACCTTCTTAAAGACTCAGAAACTTTATCTCAAAAATTTATTTATCAAAAAGAAAAAATTTCTGAGATAAGTAAAGAGAAAGAAAAATTAGAAGACTTGAATGAAAATTATCGTAAAATCATTCAAGACTTGCAAAAAGGATACTTTACTTTGTCTGAAAAATAGAAAGCGTTAAATACTCAAACTATCACTCAAAATCTTTTTGAAAAAGAAAAAGAAATCAAAAATCTTATAACAAAAAATGAGGAGTTGGAAAAAGATATCTCAAAATTTGTAAAATCTACTGAAACTTTTCAAAAATTTATGGGATCTCAAGTTGGAATTTTTGATAAAGCAGGAATTGGTTTTGATACTTCTAAAAATCAAAAAATATATAAAAAAAATTTATTCCTAAGAATATAAAAAATTCTACTATATCCAAAAATATAGAAAGTATATCTTCAATAAAAAAAGGATATAATCAAGAAATGTTACTATTGTAAGAAAATAAATCATCATGAATCAAAATGCTTTTTTTAAAAATGTTCATTCTGTGATAAAAAGGGTCATCATGAATCCAGATGTTTTGATAAAACAAAATATTTTCAAAAAACTAACAAATAAGGAACCATATTCATATGGGTACCTAAGAAAGTTACAAATTTCAATGCAGAAATGTCTACTAACTGTCAAGAAGAAACCTTGGTATCTAGACAGTGGATGCTCAAGACAACGGGAGATAAAGAAAATTTTATATCATTTAAAGATAAAAATGGTGGCTCTGTAACTTTTGGAAACAATGGCAAAGCTCTCATAAAAGGTATTGGAACCATTGGTAAGAAAAATATTGCTCAAATTCAAAAAGTTCAATATGTGGAAGAAATAAAACATAACTTACTTAGTATTAGTCAATTATGTGATAATGGCTATGAAGTCATATTTTATCCAAACACATGTGAAATAAAAGTATCATCCTCTGGAAAACTTCTCTTTACTGGATCTAGACTAAAAAATCTTTATGTAATATACTTAGATGATCTCCCCACAAAAGCTTGTCTCATGTCCATTGAAAAAGAGAAATGGATATGACACATGAGAGTTGGTTATGTAAGTATGAAAACTATTTCAAAAATATCAAAACTTGATCTAGTCAGACGATTGCCCAAAATAAGTTTTGACAAAGATCAAATCTGTGAATCATGTATAAGAGGAAAACATGTCAAGAGTAGTTTTCATTCCAAAAACATTGTTTGAACTAATAAACCTCTTGAACTACTTCACATTGATATTTTTGGTCCTGTCAAAACTTTAAGTATGAGTGGAAAGAAATATGGTTTCGTCATTTTAGATGATTTTTCAAGATTTACATGGGTTCTTTTCCTAAAAAACAAAGATGATACTTTTGAAGCCTTTAAAAAGTTTTGTAAAAAGGTTCAAAATGAAAAAGATTCAAACATTATCTCAGTAAGAAGTGATCATAAAGGAGAATTTGAAAATTCATTTTTCAAAGATTACTTTGATGAAAATGGAATCACTCACAATTTCTCCTATCCAAGGACTCCTCAACAAAATGGAGTTGTGGAAAGAAAAAATAGAACCTTACAGGAGATGGCAAGAACCATGTTGAATGAATCTAAAATAGAAAAATACTTTTGGGCAGAAGCCATAAACACATCCTGTTATATTCTAAATAGAGTCTCAATCAGGAAAATTTTAAACAAAACCCCTTATGAGCTATGGAAAAATAGAAAACATGACATATCTTACTTTCATATTTTTGGCTGTTATTGTTTTATTTTGAACAACAAAGAAAACTTAGGAAAGTTTGATTCAAAATCTGATAAAGGACTATTTATGGGATATTCCACTTCATCCAAAGGGTTTAGAGTTTATAATCTTAGAACTATGTGTGTAGAAGAAAGTATGCATGTTATATTTAAAGAAACTAACATGTTTAATGAGATATCTTAAGATGAAGATGAAGAAATAGTCATTCAATCCAAAACTGACAAAGAACAAGATAGCCAAGAAAATTTCTCTCAGAAAATACCAAAAGGATGGAAAACTGTAACTAATCATCCTCATGAATTAATAATTGGGGAGACTGCTGACAAGGTCAGAACCAGACAATATTTTAAGGAAAAGGCAAGCAACATGGCAATGATATCTCAAATAGAGGCAAAAAATATTCTTGAAGCCATCAAAGATCAACACTGGAAAGATGCCATGAAAGAAGAACTTTCTCAATTTGAAAGAAATAAGGTATGGAATCTTGTTCCTTGTCCTAAAGAAAAAACCATAGCTGGAACAAGATGGGTATTCAGAAATAAGTTAGACGAAAATGAAGTTGTCATCAGAAATAAAGCAAGGTTAGTAGCTCAAGGATATAATCAACAAAAAGGTATTGATTATGATGAAACATATGCTCCAGTTGCAAGGTTAGAAGCAATTAGAATTCTTCTTGCATATGCTGCTCACAAATGCATTAAATTATTTCAAATGGACGTAAAAAGTGCCTTTTTAAACGGTTTTTTGAATGAAGAAGTATATGTTCACCAACCACATGGTTTTGAAAACAAAGAAAAACCTTCCTATGTTTTCAAACTGACAAAAGCCCTTTATGGCCTCAAACAAGCTCCTCGAGCTTGGTATGAGCAACTAAGTTTATTTCTAATCCAAAATAATTTTTCTAGAGGACAGATTGACACTACTCTTTTTAGGAAAATTCAAAACTCTAATCTACTAATTATTCAAATTTATGTTGATGACATAATTTTTGGGTCCACAAATGAAAAAATGTGTGAAGAATTCTCTAGTCTCATGCAAAGCAAGTTTGAAATGAGCTTGATGGGGGAACTTAGATTCTTCCTTGGGTTACAAATAAAACAAGAAAAATACACTAAAGATCTTCTAAAAAAATACAAGATGAATGAAGCCAAAATAATAGTTACTCCTATGCATCCCTCATCAGCCTTGGACAAAGATGAATCAGGAAAAGAAGTGTCTGAAAAAGAATATCGAGGTATGATAGGATCTCTTTTATATCTAACAGCAAGTAGACAGATATTGTATTCTTTGTAGGTCTATGTGCATGATTTCAAACCTCTCCAAAAGAATCTCATCTTACAGTTGTAAAGAGGATATTCAGATATCTAGTAGGAACTACAGATCATGGAATTTGGTATAGAAAAGGATCTCACCTTGATCTTATAGCTTACTGTGACGCTGACTATGCTGGAGATAAAATTGAAAGGAAAAGTACAAGTTGGTCATGCAGAAAACAAAGCACAATTCCCTTATCCACTACTGAAGTTGAGTATGTCTCAGCAGTAAATTGCTGCTCACAAGTTCTTTGGATCAAAAATCAACTGGAAGATTTCTCATTAAGGTATGATAAAGTTTCTATCCTCTGTGATAATACTAGTGCTATAAATCTTTCAAAAAATCCAATTAATCACTCTAGGTCTAAGCACGTTGAAATCAAACATCACTTTATTAGGGATCATGTTCAAAAAGGTGATATAGAACTTATTTTCATAAATACAGAAAATCAACTAGCTGATATTTTTACAAAACCTTTAGTTGAAGAAAGATTTAATTTTATCAAAATTAAGTTGGGTATCATATGTTTATCCAATAATTAACTTTTAAAAAAAAATATTATAATGTGAGTAACATATGATTTAATGTGACCATTTTATATACCTATTCTTATCTTTAAAATAGGGGAGGATTTTTTATATATACAAGTAAAAGGGAAAACGAAACATTCCCTTACAACAAATGGAGGATTAAAATTTTGTCTCATACATGTATCTCCTCATAAAAACTCAGAAAACATCATCATTAAATCTTAACTATTCATAATTTCTCTCTCTTTTCAACCTTCACCATGACACGTGTCCCACCCACCAATCCAATTTGAACCAAACCACTGTTCTCCTTCTCTTAACAACTCCTCTTCTTCCTATTCTCTGAAACCTAAAACTCCTTCTTTCTTCTTCCACGGTCAAAGCTCCATAAATCTTGTCACCTATTTAAATTCGTTCTTCTTCCCCAAGACAATACATTTTCAAAATGAACTCTCCAAAACAAACATCAAATAAAATCTCCGCAATGGAAAATCAACCACTCCCTCTTCGTACCATTCTTCCCACCTCTTCTAAACCCAAAAGCGCTCATCTTGAGATGTTGCACTTTTGTGCTTGATTCTTGATATGAGAGTCCTCTTGATCTCTCATGGATGTTTAAAAGGTTAGACAAGTTGAATATCATGTCTGTCGCGGCCGGAAAAAAATTTTCTAGTCGCCAACATATTTTTTAAGGAAAATAATGATAAACCTAAAAATCCTTAATCCCAAGGGCAGAGATTCCTACGGTTCGGGAGTCGGTTAAGTGAGGGGAAGGTGTTAGGCACCCCTCACTTCCATTGTACTCAATGGGATCCTCCTTAGATTTTAGGGTATGCTTGTTTGTTTGTCTAAATTATTAATTTACAAAAAAATCCTAAGTTTTTTATTATTACACTCGCTAGGGTTTACAACCCTATGCCTACGTACCTTCAATTTTGAAGGATCAGAGTAACCGTAGTTCACCTCCCCTATTCCTACCCCCTAATCCTATTCCCATTTCTAATCCTAAACCCAATCCACTATTTATACTCTTGGATAAAGAGTTCTATCCCTTAATATGTTGTTTATACTCCTAGATAAGGAGTTCTATCCCTTAATCTATTGTTTATACTCCTAGATAAGGAGTTCTATCCCTTATCCATTATTTATACTCTCGGATGGAGATTTCTATCCCTTATCCATTGTTTATACTCTCGGATGGATAGTTCTATCTATTATCTATTATTTATACTCTCGGACGGAGAGTTCTATCCCTTATCCATTATTTATACTCTCGGACGGAGAGTTTTATCCCTTAAAATCCCTTATCCCTTGTGGCCTATATTTATACTCTTAGAACCTAAGAGTGTTATCCCTTATCCCATCCCTTATTTAGGCTCTCGGACCAAGAGCGTATCCCAAATTTAAATCCCTAAAAAGTCCTTTTTATATCCCTTAAAAATACATTACCAAATTTTCATAAAAAAACAATAAAGTTCCAAAATATCAACATGCTAAAAGTAGCAAAATTTATCCCTAACCTATAAAAACCAATTTCTAAATTTAAAATAATCCCAATATTTCAAACCCAAAAAGAAAAATTATATTTACTATAACCCATATTTATCCAAGTTAAAAAATCTAAAAAAAACTATATATTTTTAAAAAAAAAAGATCCTAACCTAAATTCACCAAAATAACTTAGCCCAAAAAAAGAAGAGAATTAAATCCCAAAACCTTGTAAAAAAATTTTTATCATTTTTTTTAATAAAATAAACCTCTAAGTATCCCTAAGAATAGCTAATTATTCATCCTAATAAAAACCAAAGTCCTAAAATTAAAAACCTAATTTATTAATTAAATTAAGTAATTAACTTAATTAATAAAAATAAAAAACAGCTAACTAATATTAAAATCCTAATTTTATTAATTAAATTAAGTAATTAACTTAATTAATAAAAATATAAAAAAAAAACCAGGGGGTGTGTTTCCAGTTGAAAGAGCTATTGGGCTAAAAATAGGGGTGCCAACAATGATTAGGGCGCTAGGCCCAATCACACAAAAAAATCAATTCTGAGAAAAGAAAAAAAGGGTCCACGGTGGGGAGAGTCAGCGAGTTGACTCAATCGTTGGATCCATTTACGCATCATAATGTGATTGGAATCAGGATCGTTAGATCTGCATATCTTACAGATGAAGGGTTCAGAAGATGAGTCAACTGAAGAGCATGATAGGCACACGCTCATTGGATAAGTCCAGGTATTTTGATCTCACGGCAGAGAAGAAGCCACGTGGGGAGGATCAGGGGGCTTGTTGAGGGGATACAAAACCCCCACCCCCTTCAGATCACTCTCATTTTCCACTCTCATTTCTCTCTCTAATGCTCTCTCTCTCTCTCTCTCTCTCTCTCTTTCTCTCTAATTCTTCGCTCTCCCCTCTCTCTAAACAACCCACCGCCGGTGAGCCCTCCGACCACCACGCACCACCCTAAACGACCCTCTATTTCTAGAATCCGATTGAGGATTCAACCGGAAAATTCAAACATCAAGAACCCTAACCCCTCCCCAACCCAGAAATCACCTTGGTTCCTTAGGGTTCGTGAAGAACCCTAGGAACCCTAACCTAATTGAAGAACCTTAACCCTACATTCAACCCAAAAACCCAAAAACCCCAATGAACCCCCAAGAACCCTAACCCTCTACCCCATGAAGGCTAACCCTAATTTTCCCAAAAAAACCCAGAACCGCAACCCCAAAACCCAAATTAGAAAAAACCCCACACATAAACAAACAGCAACAATCAGAATCGAAGTCTTAAAAAAGCTAAGTTTTATATTTACCGTCCGTGCCGTGAAACTGGTTGTATTTTATTTATCCTTTTATTTTCCCTCTTCTACTCTCTCTTCTTTTTCTTTGCAGGGTTCGAGCTCAAGGATTATAGGGTTCTAATGATGAACCCTAGTCCTTTATGTGATGTGCTTTACCGAGGGTTTGGGGCAATTGCGCAGCACGTTTTCACTTAGGGTTCCTCCCTTTTCTTCTCTAATTCTTAGGTTTATATAGAAAAGATTAGGTTTAGATTCAATTAGATTTAGATTTGTTTTAGGAAAGTTTTGATGTAATTTATGTGTTTTTGATTTGATTCTGATTTCATTTGATTCAGTTTGTATGTACTCTGAGATTTGATTGGAAATTGTATGATTCTGCTTTGTAATCTGATTTGATTTCGTAATATATTCCAAATGTAATTTGTAATATGATTGTGAAAAGAAAAAAAGATCCTGATTTGATTGGATTTCCCCCTGCGCAAAAATTAGGGTTAGCCATTTGGGGAAGAAGATGAACGATTGGTCAACCCAATTGACCACAAAATAAAATAATAAAAAATAAAAATAAAATAATAAAAATAAAAATTAATAAATAAAATGACCATTACAGTACAAAATGAAAATAATATCACCCCAAAACAAATCTTAATGATAAAACAAAAATAACAATTAGTAACTATATTATTAAATAAAAATCCAATACTAATCAACCTTAAGCCCTAATTAATAAAAAAAAAAAACTAAATCTTTAATTAAGACAATGTTCCTAATTAATAAAAAAAATTCAGCAAATAGAAATTTAATAAAATGTAAAAAGATGCTAATAAAAATATTTAAAACTAATTAACAATAAAATAAAATCTGATTATTCAATTTTAATGGTAAATAACAACTGATATATTAAATCCTTCAAATATAAAAATATTCTAAAATAACTTAAAAATAATTAATAAAAATCCTATTATCTAAAAGAAAAAAGCCCACCTCTTTTCTAATAAAACTTATTTAATTTTCCATAAAATCCAACATAATAAATTCTAAAATGAAAAGAAAACTCTATTAAAAATAAATAAATAAAATAACTAACAATAAAATCACAACTAAAATAAAAAACCTTATATAAACCCATATCCCCAAAATAGGCCTAAAAGTACTAACAAACCCCCAAAGCCCAAATGACACCCCCTAGTAGCACCAAAAACTCTAAAAAGATGAAAAATCACTGGTCAAAATTTAGGGTACTACAGCTGCCCCTATTTAATCGTCTTCGAATCAGAAAGATGAAGTCGACATGTCTTTCTCTTTTGAAGAGGAGATGATTAAATACAAGAAAGACCCTAATTTTTACCGCTGAGCCAGATAAGTATCACGCTGACTACCCCTGAGATCCCTAGTAACAAACCCGTAGCGAAATATCCAATTAAACCCCTTTATCCCTGGAAGTAATTATAATCTTATGCCATGTATGCATGTTTAAAAGTATGTATGCTTTTATGCGTGATGCATTATTTGGGCTAGCGCCTCTTTTATGGTATGCAATGCATGTTTTTTTACGGAAACCAATATCTCTTGTAACATTCCAACTTCCCGACCCTTGAACCCTGGACTCCTTTGATGGCTGTAACAAGTCCCATGCTCTTACTACCTGGAGATGCATATTATTCCTTTGCAGAAACTTCCATAATGATTGAATCGTGACTGTTAACATGCATACCCTGTGTTTAACTTGGAAGAAATATGATCCCTGTACTGTTTCCAAATCGAAGTAACATACCTTCTCTTTTTTGAAAGCTTTTGATTATACCCAATGTTTCAATGTATTCTTCTATTATTAATCGATATTTCGTAATCATGCGGAACAATTGGAAAGAAAAGAAAATTTTATTTATTTAAGAAAGGGCCCATAACAGGCGATAGTACATAAGGAAAGTAATCCTCATAAGGAGGAAATAATACAAATTTACAAGATGAAAAGAAATGGCAACAGAAAAACAAATTTATCTATGTCCCTATTGAATTCAAACACCAGCTAATATCCCTAAGTTTCCGAGGCCATGACACTTCGCTTCTGAAGATGATGATTGGATTGATCATTCCTTTATGAATTCCCGTTGTGTAACCGTAAGTGCTATCAGTCATATGCCTTTTGGATATCCTTATTTTTGCCTGGACCGCTCTTTTCGAGTCTTAGTCCACATGGATGATATACCATTTTTTTCAACTAGCCGCCCTTTAGGGTTTTCGACTTGTCGGGTATCATTTTTTTTATTTAAGTCCCTAATTTTGCCTGGTTGCTCTTTCGAGTTTTCAATCCACCGGGACGCCATACTTTTTACCTAAGTCGCCCTTTCGGGTTTTCGACTTAGCGGGCTTTTTTCCTCTTTTTCTAGGCATAGTATTTTTTGACTGAATCGGAATTTACCGGTCGCGGTAAATTCGCTCCATCCATAGTAGTCAACATTAAAGCTCCACCTGAGAAGGCGCTCTTTACAACATACGGTCCTTCATAGTTTGGGGCCCATTTGCCACGAGGATATTTGTAGATGGGTAACACTTTCCTTAACACCAGGTCTCCTTCTTCAAATAGGTGAGGACGAACTTTCTTGTCGAATGCCTTCTTGAGTCTCCGCTGATATAACTGACCATGGCATACAGCAGCCATGCGCTTCTCCTCTATGAGGTTCAGTTGATCGAATCTGTTTTGTATCCACTCCGCTTCATCCAACTTAGTCTCCATTATGACCCTAAGTGAAGGAATTTCTACTTCAATAGGGAGTACTGCTTCTGTGCCATATACCAAGGAAAAAGGAGTAGCTCTTGTCGAAGTACGAACTGAGGTTCTGTAGCCATGTAGTGCGAAAGGGAGCATTTCGTGCCAATCCTTGTAGGTCTTCACCATTTTCTGGATAATCTTCTTGATGTTCTTATTGGCTGCTTCTACCGCGCCGTTCATCTTCGGGCGATAAGGCGACGAGTTATGATGATCGATTTTGAAACTCTCGCATAGCTCGTCCATCACTTTGTTTTTTAGATTGAGCCCATTATCCGTGATGATCTTTTTAGGAACCCCATAGCGACAAATTATCTCTTTCTTGATGAATCGTGCAATTACTTGTCTTGTCACATTAGTGTAGGAAGCAGCCTCTACCCATTTGGTGAAGTAGTCGATAACAATCAGAATGAACCAGTGTCCATTTAATGCATTTGGCTCAATCATCCCTATTATGTATATCCCCCATATAGAGAAAGGCCACGGGGCCGTTAAGACGTTCAAAAGAGTTGGCGGCACATGAATTTTATCTGCATAGATTTGACACTTGTGGCACTTCTTGACATATTTAAAACAGTCGAACTCCATAGTCAACCAATAGTACCCTGCTCGGAGAATCTTGTTAGCCATTGTATGCCCATTTACATGAGTTCTAAAGGATCCCTCGTGGATTTCTCTGATGAGCATGTCCTGTTCATGCCCATCCAAACACCGGAGTAACACCATGTCATGATTCCTTTTATACAGTACCTCTCCATCAAGGAAAAACTGGGCAGCCAGTCTTTTAAGTGTTTTCTTATCCCCACTTGAGGCATTTGCAGGATATTCTTGTTTCTGGAGGAACTGTTTGATATCGTAAAACCACGGTTTATCCTCCACTTTGGCCTCCACTGCTGCATAATACGATGGTTCATCTAGGTGGTTAATTCTTATAGCTGGTGCTTCGTTATACCATTTGACTTTGAACATGGACGCCAAAGTTGCCAAAGCGTCTACCAGTTGATTCTCATCTCTGGGGATATGATGAAAGATGATCTCATCAAAGTATGTTATCCTTTTCTAGACACAATCTTGATATCGAGATAGCTTTGCATTAAGTGTTCTACATTCTCCTTTGACTTGATTGAGGACGAGAGCCGAATCCCCATATACTTCTAAGATCTTGATTCCGAGGTGAATGGCTTCGTTAATCCCCAAGATACACGCCTCATATTCCGCCATATTGTTAGTACACGTGAAGCATATTCTCGCAGTGAAAGGTATGTGGAATCTTGTTGGAGAAGTTATAACAGCCCCTACCCCATGTCCTTCTGCATTTGAGGCTCCATCGAATATAAGCTTCCATCGAGATCCGGGCTCAGGCCCCTCGTAAGAATCTGGGATATCATCATCACTTACACCCATCACATCCTCGTTAGGGAAGTTAAATTGCATAGGTTGATAGTCATCTACTGGCTGATGAGCGAGATGATCGGCTAACACGCTCCCTTTTATGGCCTTTTGGGTAACATACTAGATGTCATATTCAGTCAGTAACATCTGCCACCAAGCTACTCTCCCAGTCACTGCAGGATTCTCGAATATATACTTGATAGGGTCCATTCTTGATATTAAGAAAGTAGTATGGCACACCATGTATTGTCTTAATCGTCGGGCGGCCCATACAAGAGCACAACAGGTCTTCTCCAAGAGTGAGTATCTGGATTCATAATCCATGAACTTCTTACTCAGGTAATAAATTACGTGCTCTTTTCTCTTTGTTTTGTCTTGTTGTCCGAGTACACAGCCCATCGAATTGTCAAGCACCGTTAGGTACATTATGAGTGGTCTTCCAGGTACGGGTGGTATCAATATGGGTGGCTCTTGTAAATATTCCTTGATTCCATCGAAGGCCTTTTGACAGTTTTCACTCCACTCGATGCTTTGACCTTTCCTCAACAGCTTGAAGATTGGTTCACAAGTAGCAGTGAGATGGGAGATAAACCTAGCAATATAATTTAGTCTCCCCAGGAACCCACGCACTTCTTTTTCTATCCTCGGAGCCGACATTTCTTGAATGGCCTTTACTTTGTCCGGATCAGCTTCAATACCTTTCTGACCGACTATGAACCCCAACAACTTCCCAGATCTGACCCCAAAAGTACACTTCACCGGATTTAGTCGTAGCTTAAACTTCCTCGGCCGTTCAAACAACTTCTGTAAATTGACTATGTGTTCTTCCTCAGTTTATGATTTAGCAATCATATCATCGACGTTAACCTCTATTTCCTTGTGTATCATGTCGTGAAACAGAGTTACCATTACCCTTTGATAGGTTGCCCCAGCGTTCTTTAACCCGAAGGGCATTACCTTATAACAGAAGGTTCCCCACGGCGTAATAAAAGTAGTATTTTCCATGTCGGAGGGAGCCATCTTGATCTGATTATATCCGGAGAATCCATCCATGAATGAGAAGACTGAGAATTGAGCAATGTTATCTGTAACACCCCTTTTCCCGTCACGAATAAACAATACATAAATAAATCAGAGTAACTAAAAATTTATTTTTCCGACAGAATCAAGGATGCCACATTTAAAGAAAGAAAACACAAACCCTGCTCAATTATTTGATACATAACACAAACTGGGATAACATCAAAGAGAAACTTTTTCCATATAAAAGGAAAGTTCAATTATGAAATAAAGCGGAAAGATCCATAACTAACTTGTTTTACAAAATAAATTGTTTTATAACATCAAAATATACATACAAAGGTAATACAAAATAAATCTAACAAAGGTATACATATATAACATAATCGTTCCCCGACTCCCATGCTACGTATCAGAGCAGACACCAAGACCGACAAAAGAACGGAGGGCTAATCTTCACAAAAGCCTCCAAGACTACAAATCTGCAATTGCCTCATAGAGCAACAAACCAGAGCAGAAGGGTGAGAAATAACAACCAAACCAAGATTGCATAATAATATGCAAACACATAAAAATTCACATGCATAGTTATTCTCACCACAAGCATCACATACTAATACACATAACATATATCAATTACACCATCATAATCACATATTCACACATAAGGCACACCAAAGTCATAACATATGTAAACACACCACCACATCACATAAAACATATCGTCCATAACCAATGCATTTATCACATATGCACATCAATTCACCAATCCAATCATAAATCTCAACACATACTCAATCAATTCACAATTTCCACACATAATCAATCCATTCATGATTTATGCAAATGCACAGAGACCGACACAACCACTCTATGCAATGCATATGCGGTACCATCCATCCATCATCTCAACACTAGTTCACTCAGGAACTATTGGGACCATCGCTTGTTACTTAGTGTTACTCCCCGTCGGGCAAACGATGTTCCGCATCGCTCACACCTCTTTGTATAAGGCACACGACGTTTCTGAATCGCTCACACCTCTTTGTATAAGGCACACGACCCGATCGCTCACACCTCTTTGTATAAGGCACACGATCGTCCATAATCATCGCTCACACCTATTTGTATAAGGCACACGATGTTATAGCGGATTCCCTCTGGAATCGATTCGTTGCTCACACCCACTAAGGCACACGACATCACAAGAATGCATATCATGATGTTTGGCATACAATGACTCATGACATTCAAATGCACATATATACACATCCATAATCATGCATATATAATCAAACACAACACATTGCATTTACTTGCCCTTAGGCCACAAACCATCATCACAATAAATCATCATATGTATTCACATCATATAACAACACACAAGTCATACAACATATATATCAATAGCATATTGCATGATACACATCAATTACACACAGTTAAGACGGTAGAAGTCGGCAAAATGACACTATTCCAATTCTCGACATAATTAAATCGGCCCATAATCTCAAAACCATTATAATAAGAAAGAACATTTCATTAGCTCTCCAACGCATCAAACCGCGCCTCAAACCGACTTACGACCCAACAGTTATAAAGAAAACAATTTAGAAAAGTTGTCATGTTCGCAATGCGAAGCTCCTAGCGTATCCTTCGCTTTCCTCATTCGCAGTGCGAATGCCCCAGCGAACCATGGCAGAAAGGAAATAGCCTACAGTTTCACAGTGCGAACTCCCAGCGAACCTTCGTTGTCCCCTTCGCAGTGCAAATCCTCTAGCGAACCGTGGCAGAAAGAAAAACAACACAATGTTCGCAGTGCGAACCTCACGCGAACGTTCGCTTTCCCCTTCGCTGGCCATTTGCAGTGCGAACCTGCAAAACTAGAAAAAACCAGCAGCACTAACATAGGTTATTTGGGGTCAAAATCCATCATTTCTTCCACCCAAACACTTCCAAAACACACTATAGCAACCAAAACATGATCCAAACCTAACGACAAGTCTTCTACGCAGTTTATATCGAATTTCATCCGTGAAAACATTGATTTCTATCAATCGTTCCTAATTTCAATCAATAAGAAAAGTCACGAAACAACCAAAACAATTACAATAAACAACACATATACATACACAAGCAAGATATAATTGAAACTTCTCACCCTTACCCGATTATTCGCGCTCGAAACGGAGTTCCCGCGATTTTCCTCTTTCTCCTCTTCTCTCTTTCTTTCTTCTCCTTTTCTTTCTCTTCTTTTCCTTTCCCTTTCTTTTCTCTCTATTTCCTCTCAAATCTCTATTTATATAAAAATATATAAACCCCTAAAAAGACTATTTTACCCCTCAACTCAAATATCTCGCAAAAGCTCTCAAAACGCGATAAAACATAAACAGTGATGAAAAATAATATATTGTCAAATAAAAGTCAAGAATAAAATAATATAAAACAAAAATAATTAAATCGACTCGATTAAATAAATAAGACAAAACGGGGCGTTACAATTCTCCCCCACTTAGACATTTTTGTCCTCAAAAATATACTAAGACGAACAACTCCGGAAACGACTCTCGCATCCGACCAACAAACTAACATGCCAACAAAAGCACACCACGAATAACACAAAGTGACAACCCACCTTACTAACAGCAACTACAACAACGACACAACAACGACGACAACTACAACGACAAGATGCAAAGCCCATACAATGCACTTGACGACCAACTCACAAATCAAAGAATACCCAAGTTACGAACACACAGGTTCACTCTAGAACCAGAACACAACAAGATCGTTACCATCACCGTGGGTAACACTCCTCTAATCCCCCACACCAGAATTAGCTACTCGCACTCGACCCAACATGATAGGAACAAGGCAACAACACAAACAAGAACATGAAGTTCCACGACACAACATCGTTCAACATCCTCTACATAACCACAAAACCAACATCCTTGTCACACCACTATATTACAACAATGGTACGATTCCCCAATCGAACATATAACCAAAACATCCATCCACATAGTAACCCATGAATAATATTTAAACCTTTCACCTAACACTTCCATTTTGAAATGTCCAATGGTCTCATCACTCATACATGTTTCCAATGTTCAACCTAAGAACTCTTACAAATCATACACGCATATACAAAATGTGCCACATCACGATTCCGATGCACACTCTGATTACTCGTAACCATCAAAACTACCAATCTCACGTCCAAAGTCTAACTCTTTCTCATATTCACTGAAAATCACTGTTCACTTTTAATATACCCAACCTCACACTCTACTGTGTTATCTCACACACCGGACACAAGTCTCTGAACTGCTCAAATAATTTTAATTCTCTGACCCTCAAAACAGCCATATGCAAAGACTATCGACTTAACTCTTCAGGCACAACATTAGCTTTTCCCGAAGGATAATCCAAGCCAAATTCCTAAATCGTCGCGAATTCTAACCATCCTCGTTGTCTCATACTCTATTCCTTCAGACCAAACAAGTACCCTAAACTCTTGTGATTAGTAAACATTTCGAACCTAGAACCATACAAATAATACCTCCAAACATTCCAACACAATATAACCGCAACCAATTCCAAATCTTGAATAGTATAGATCCTTTTATGAATCCTCAATTGTCGTAAAGCCTAAGCCACGACTTTACCCTCTTGCATTAACACACTGCCTAAACTCATCAAAGACGCATCACGATACCTCACAAACGGTTTATCAAGATCACACATAATCAAAATTGGAGTCGTAGACAACTTCTACTTCAGCTCACCAAAGCTTAATCACAACGAACATCCAAACAAACGACTCACCCTTTGCAAGTCAACTGAGATAACAGAAGTACGAACTTAGCAAAGTCTTCCCTAGCCTGCAGTAACAACCAACTAAGCCCAAAAGTTTCTAATCTCCTTAACCGACTTCGGAGCCTCTCATTGCAGAACTGCATCTACTTCCGATGGATCCCTAACCATACTCTCATCTGAAAGAACATATCCAAGAAAACTAACCTTCTTCAACCAAAATTCTCACTCGAATAACTTAGCATAAAAATTCCTTTCTTTTCCACACTTGCAATTCGATTCTCAAACACTCCACTTGTTCTCCCTCTGAGTTCATAACAAATCCGAATATCCTCAATCAAAACCACTACGAACTTATCCAATTAAATATGGAAGATACGATTCATCCACAAAGGTTTCCTCACAATTTCCATTAATTCCTTAAAACTTTAAAAACTACAAAACTCACCAAAACTCTAAGTTTTGCTTTCCATAGTCTTAGTACCATTATACACATCATGCTTATTATTCCGTTCAATCATCCTTCCTTTTTGTTACTACACTACTGGAGCTCTCCAAGAAGATAACACACTTGGCCTCACAATTCTCCTTCCGAGTAAATCTTCCAACTGCTCTTTCAATCTGAGTTTCACTTCCTAAAAGTTCTTCTACTTACTTAGCAGATCCAAACCTCAAATCCTCACCTTCATCCAATTTGAGTTCACATTCTACTTTCTGAGAACAACCATTAACGATACCCAATCGTTTTCTCTCAACGACTTCCAAACTGAACCATCATACCAAAAACCTCGAATCCGCCTCATCTTCCGATATTAGAATCTTCATCGGCTCATCAAAATAATCCGTAATCATTTTCTTAATTCCAAACAATTCATATCACACACTATCAAATCTGGAAAGACACGTCTATTCCATCCAACATAATTCCGTCCACTATTAACAAGAGATTAAGGATGACCAGTTCCTCAATTTGTCAATAGACAGCCAACAATCATGATGGGGCATAAACCGTCTTTACTAAACTATAATAGCATTTCATGCATCCTGTGCACAAAACTACCTAAGGCACAAATCCTTAGTTGACTTAAGCCTTACCTCCTCATCCCTCCGGAACTGGGAACAACATTGTCCAAACAACACTTACAATCTTGCAATTCACAATACACTGAGCCAGCACTCCCCACCTGAAGCAACTTGGAGAAGTACCAGCTTCTCCCCCACTTATCTCATTCTCACACCTGAAGACAAAGGATTAGAAAAACCAGAAAGCGCTGACAGTGTTCACACACATATCACGTACTAAGGGACAAATAACAACGACAGTATTCAACTGTCACACCAACTGACTCAACAACTTGGCCGGACGGACCGACCTGCTCTGATACCACTAATGTAACACCCTTTTTCCTATCGCGGATAAATAATACATAAATAAATCCGAGTAACTAAAAATTTATTTATCCGACAGAATCAAGGATGCCACATTTAAAGAAAGAAAACACAAACCCTGCTCAATTATTTGATACATAACACAAACTGGGATAACATCAAAGAGAAACTTTTTCCATATAAAAGGAAAGTTCAATTATGGAATAAAGCGGAAAGATCCATAACTGACTTGTTTTACGAAATAAATTGTTTTATAACATCAAAATATACATACAAAGGTAATACAAAATAAATCTAACAAAGGTATACATATATAACATAATCGTTCCCCGACTCCCGTGCTACGTATCAGAGCAGATACCAAGACCGACAAAATAACGGAGGGCTAATCTTCACAAAAGCCTCCAAGACTACAAATCTGCAATTGCCTCATAGATCAAGAACCCACAGCAGAAGGGTGAGAAATAACAACCAAACCAAGATTTCATAATAATATGCAAACACATAAAAATTCACATGCATAGTTATTCTCACCACAAGCATCACATACTAATACACATAGCATATATCAATTACACCAACATAATCACATATTCACACATAAGGCACACCAAAGTCATAACATATTTAAACACACCACCACATCACATAACACATGTCTACACATAACACATATCGTCCATAACCAATGCATTTATCACATATGCAGATCAATTCACCAATCCAATCATAAATCTCAACACATACTCAATCAATTCACAATTTCCACACATAATCAATCCATTCATGATTTATGCAAATGCACAGAGACCGACACAACGACTCTATGCAATGCATATTCGGTACCATCCATCCATCATCTCAACACTAGTTCACTCAGGAATTATTGGAACCATCGCTTGTTACTTAGTGTAACTCCTCGTCGGGAAAACAATGTTCCCCGTCGCTCACACCTCTTTGTATAAGGCACACGACGTTTCTGGATCGCTCACACCTCTTTGTATAAGGCACACGACCCAATCGCTCACACCTCTTTGTATAAGGCACACGATCGTCCATAATCATCGCTCACACCTCTTTGTATAAGGCACACTATGTTATAGCGGATTCCCCCTGGAATCAATTCGTCGCTCACACCCACTAGGGCACACGACATCACAAGAATGCATATCATGATGCTTGGCATACAATGACTCATGACATTCAAATGCACACATATACACATCCATAATCATACATATATAATCAAACACAACACATTGCATTTACTTGCCCTTAGGCCACAAACCATAATCACAACAGGTCATCACATGCATTCACATTATATAACATCACACAAGTCATACAACATATATATCAATAGCACATTGCATGATACACATCAATTACACGCAGTTAAGACGGTAGAAGTCGGCAAAATGACACTATTCTAATTCTCGACATAATTAAATCGGCCCATAATCTCAAAACCATTCTAATAAGAAAGAACATTTCATTAGCTCTCTAACGCATCAAACCGCGCCTCAAACCGACTTACGACCCAACAGTTATAAAGAAAACAATTTAGAAAAGTTGTCATGTTCGCATTGCGAAGCTCCTAGCGAGTCCTTCGCTTTCCTTATTCGCAGTGCGAATGCCCCAGCGAACCATGGCAGAAAGAAAATAGCCTACAGTTTCGCAGTGCGAACCTTCGCTGTCCCCTTCGCAGTGCGAATCCTCAAGCGAACCGTGGCAGAAAGAAAAACAACACAATGTTCACAGTGCGAACCTCACGCGAACGTTCACTTTCCCCTTCGCTGGCCATTCGCAGTGCGAACCTGCGAAACCAGAAAAACCCAGCAGCGCTAACATAGGTCATTTGGGGTCAAAATCCATCATTTCTTCCACCCAAACACTTCCAAAACATACTATAGCAACCAAAACATGATCCAAACCTAACGACAAGTATTCTACGCAGTTTATATCGAATTTCATCCGTGAAAACATCGATTTCTATCAATCGCTCCTAATTTCAATCGATAAGAAAAGTCGCGAAACAACCAAAACAATTACAACAAACAGCACATATATATATACACAAGCAAGATATAATTGAAACTTATCACCCTTACCCGATTATTCGCGCTCGAAACGGAGTTCCCGCGATCTTCCTCTTTCTCCTCTTCTCTCTTTCTTTCTTCTCCTTTTCTTTCTCTTCTTTTCCTTTCCCTTTCTTTTCTCTCTATTTCCTCTCAAATCTCTATTTATATAAAAATATCTAAACCCCTAAAAAGACTATTTTACCCCTCAACTCAAATATCTCGCAAACGCTCTCAAAACGCGATAAAACATAAACAGCGATGAAAAATAATATATTGTCAAATAAAAGTCAAGAATAAAATAATATAAAACAAAAATAATTAAATCGACTCGATTAAATAAATAAGACAAAACGGGGCGTTACATTATCCACCAACACTTCAATGTGGGGTAGTGGAAAATCATCTTTAGGACTTGCTCTGTTGAGATCTCGATAGTCTACGCACATTCTGACTTTTCCATCCTTTTTTGGCATAGGTTTATAGCGGGTTCGTTTTCAATAGGTTCATTTTTAAATCTGCATGAGGGAGATTTTTTATGCTTATTATGTTTTGAATTGGTGTAAATGAAAGTACTGAAAAGAAAGTGTATTGCCATTTGAAAAAAGAACAACTAAGAAATAAAAAAGATCTTGATTGAAAACAAAATACGATTTTATTATTAAATAATTCAAAGAAACAAAAGGTGGCCCTACAAAGCTTGTCCATTTGTCTTGGGCATAGCAAAGGACTTATTTTTTTTTTTAAGAAAAGTAAATTACTTTGAAATAGAAATCATCTCAGGAATCTCGATGGCCCTCCAATTGTTGAGAACTGTATCTGGTGAGCAATGGCGCACCCAATCTGGTATCCCTTTATTTTCCTCTTCAATTGCAGTCACTTGATCTTCATCTCTGAATCCGGCCTTATGGAAAGTTTCTTCAATAGGAGGAAATGTCATCCGATGAGACTTCTGAACCCCTTTATTAGCTGGTTTGTAACCCAGCCCGAATTGATCCTTCTTCTCATGTATCTCTATCACCTTGCCCCAGCCCCTAGTATCCTTATTCTGGATTAAGTCTCTGATTCTTTTTGGCCTCTCCTCTTGTTGAACGACTTGCTTACGACTGACCATTGCAACCTCCAAAGCCTGGAAATGTATTTCAAATGTCTCCCCATCCACTTCTATGTATCTGAATGACGAGACATGGGTGACGAACATGTCTTCCTCCCCATCAACAACTATTAAATTGTCCCCAGATATGAACTTCACCTTCTGATGAAGTGTGGAAGTAACTGCGCCGGCAGCATGAATCCATGGTCGTCCTAGAAGACAAGTGTAGGAGGGATTGATGTCCATGACTTGGAAAGTGATCATGAAGGTATGTGATCCCACCACTGTAGGTATGTCTACTTCCCCAATTACCATTCTTTTCGAACCGTCAAAAGCCCTAACAATCAGGGAACTGGTCTTCATAAAGGTCCTTACAGATGTTAATTTCATAAGGGTATCTTTAGGCATGACATTTAGAGCAGACCCTGTGTCTACTAGCACCCTTGAGAGAATAGTGTCCTGACATTTGACTGATATATGCAAGGCCTTATTGTGTGCTTGCCCCTCGGGAGGTAATTCCTCACTATTGAAACCCAGGCAGGTGCTGGCGGCGATATTAGCGACTACCTCATCGAACTGAATTATTGATATGTCTTTGGTGACATGGACTTCATTTAGGACCTTCAGCAGGGATACACTATGTGCCTCGGAGCATAACAACAAGGATAGAATAGAGATCTTGGACGGTGTTTGATTTAGTTGGTCCACCACCCTATAGTCACTTTTCTTTATGATTCTTAAAATTTCCTCGGCGTCTTCTTGAGATATGCCCTTCTTGGACGGTCCCTCACTTGTACTTATGGTCTCCTTCCCCTTTGAGCATTCGGGGATATCCTTCTTAGGTTGTTCTGACGAGTATACTCTTCCACTACGCGTCATTCCTCCAATACCAGCTATGTTAGTAACTGCTGGTGACGGTATTATAGTCTTTCCTCCCACTGACGCAGTGATGTCATATTTCCAAGGTACAGTCTTGGTGCTTTCATATGGAAATGGCTTTGGTACATGGAACGTGATAGGATCTTCTGACGTTGCAGGCACCGGAGCTCTAACTGGTGCAGGAACAGGTATTTGAATTGGTGTTCGTGCAGGTACCGGAATTGATATCTGAATTGGAGCCTGCGCAGGCCTTGAAACTGGTATTTGAATGGGTACCTGTGCGGACCTGGGAACTGGTATTTGAATAGGTACTTGTGCAGACCTTAGAACTGGTATTTGAATAGGGGTGGAAGCTCCTCATTTTTGGTATGGAATCTCATAAGGTACTTGCCCCTGGGAATTTAAGGCAGCCACCTCATTTATGCTTCTTAAGTACCCAATTTGAACTACCCTTTGGTCCATTAATTATTGGAGGAACTCCTTCATCTTCTTACAGTTATCGGGATCAGACGCGCAATCCTTGCAGTCACCGTGCAGCCTTTCAAACTCCTCGTAGCCAATTAATACTTCCCTTACTTTCGCCATAGGGGTCTTTACTTGTTCTACCCCTCTGATTAGGACATTCTCTCCTAGTCCCTCAATGGAGTTAACAGTTGGTCCAGCGTGCCCTGGGAAAGGGTTATCTCCTACACTTGGAGTGTCATAACTGAAGTTAATGACCTTCTGATCCAGCAAATCTTGCACCCTAAACTTGAAGGCTAAACACTTTTCAGTAGTATGCCCTGGCGATCCAGCATGGTAATCACATCTAGCATTAGCATCATACCCCCGAGGAGGAGGCGTAGGAGGGGGCCCTAACGGCTTGATTTCTACCAATCCCTTTTGGATCAGTATTGGCAGGATCTGAGTATATGTAGTGGGTATAGGGTCAAAGTCCTTCCATGGCCTCCTTTGTTCCCTTTGGGGATACTTCTGTTGTTGTTGATTTTTAGGGGGTGGCGCCCTTGGCTGTTGGATCTGGAGCGTAGGAGACGCTTGACCAGAGGTCATGGCCGCCACGTAAGGGTTATAAGGTACTTGAGTATACCTATCAGCGGAAATGGCATTGGCCTCCTTCTTCGAACTGTTTCTGGAGTACCTTTTGTTGTTATGTTGATTGGAAGACGGCGTTCCAATCTTTCCGCTTTTTAATCCATTCTCGATCCTTTCCCTAATGATAACCAAATTCGCAAATCCTGTTGAGACAGATCCAATCATCTTTTCATAGTATAGTCCTTACAGAGTTCCCATGAATGTATCTACTAGCTCGCTTTCCCGCAATGGAGGTTGCACCCGAGAGGCTAGCTCCCTCCATCTCTGGGCATACTCCTTAAAAGATTCATTCCCTTTCTGAGACATGTTTTGTAATTGCATGCGATTAGGGGCCATGTCTACATTATATTGGTATTGCCTTATAAATCACTTGCCAAATCCTCCCAGTTCTTGATGTAAGTCCTTTCCAGTTGCATGTACGAGTCCAAGGATGCCCCACTAAGGTTGTCTTGGAAAACATGCATCATCAGCTTTTCATTCTTAGCGTGTGCCCCCATCTTTCGGGAAAACATCCGAATACAATTTTTGGGACAACTAACCCCTTTATACATCTCGAAGTTAGGTGCCTTAAACTTAGGAGGCATGACCACGTCGGGTACCAAACACATTTCCAAGGCATCAATCCGAAAGATCTTGGATCCTTCCACAGCCCTTAACCGTTCCTCAATTATCTTATACTTTTCATCCTCCTTTCTTCCTTCCTTGGCAGCTAGTTTGGTTTCACGAACTACTTGCCTTGAGTCTTCCTCTCCATATTGGAGGTGCCAGTCATCAGAGACCTCACGAGTGACAGGTATTTGTATAGGTCGTGATTCTTCATTGTGCTCAGGTGGAGGAACAGACCCTACAGGAGGTTGAGTGTTAGTCTTCCCTATACTAGCCTCTAATGCTTCCCGTTCCAAGTCAGCCGCAAATCCCAAAAGAGGATTGCTATCTTCATACTGGGGAGGAGGGGTAGGGACACTCCTACGGTTACTAGCCTCGGTATCTCTTGCTATCATATTCTGAATAGCTCGAGTCAGTTGGTCGATTTTGTCCTTCATTTCCTCCACATTTCCTTTGACAACATCCACATCTCCCTTTAGAGCAGCGTGGTCCAGTTCCATTTGTTCCATAGCCTTCTTTTGGTGAGCACGGGTGTTAGGTCGAGACGTCAGATTGTTGCGATGATTCTGAGAGAAGATATTGAAAAATGATTTCCGTTTAATGTTTTTTTTAATTATGTTATGCATGCATGAATGTATGAGTATGCAGAAATTATTTTTATTTCAGGAATCTTAAACTTTTATTTATTAAGAGTAAAGCCAAGGGTAATGGAAAACAAATACTTTTATTCATGAAAGGAAAGTATTAGGGTCAAAGCCCCATTTATTACATAAGGAAAACCACACTAGGGACACACCCTTAAATTATTCGAAGCTAACAACCAAACATAAAAAGTCATTACATGGAAAAGCAAAATCCTCCTCCTAATCCTTGCCCTAAACTCTTCTACCATCTCACGACAAAGTGCAAGAAAATCGGCGATCTCTTTGACAGGCTTGAAGATATCAGCCATGTACTCCGCCTCTTTTAAACTTCGAGGGATCTCGTGGATGAGATCGTTGGATAGTAAGACCAGCTTTTGATACCTTTCTCGATAATATGCCTCGTCATTTTGTAACTTTTCCATGATCTCCAAATCCTCCCTAGTAGTTTGCTCTAGCTGTTGGTTATGTTCTTCAACATAAATTCCCCATGCCCTTAGATCTTCGTAGGAATCCTGAAGCTCCCCATATAGCCTTCTAAGCTCCTGGTTCTCCTCTTGAGTTTCTAACCATCCTTCTGGCCGTAGGGCAAGAAGTTCTTCGGCTGATCTCAAACGCACAATTGCATCTAGGGCTTACCTTTTGCTCTCGAGAAGAGTGCTAGCCAAGCTTTGGACTTCAGCTTCAAGGTTGTGGATACGCCTATCATATCCCTCCTTGAATTTTCTCTGCGTTGATGTCATCCAAATCTCCCTTCACTCGTCCCTTTGACGCCAGGCTCTATCTAGTTGCTCCTTATGATCCTTGAGACATGAACTCACAGCTTGAAGGTCGGCGTAAGCTTGTTCCTTCTTCTCTTCCTCCATCTGGGCTATCCCCTTATTGATTTTTGATTGCTCCATAACTTCATTGAGACTCCTTCTTAACTGACTACTTTCTCCAGTGCCTTTGTAATATTTACCTTCCCACTTTTTTTTCTTTTTGTAATTGTGCAATAGTCTCTTTGAGTCTTTCACTTTCCTCTATGGAGATTGCGGCAGGTGGGGGAACCCTTGGATTAACAGGACGATCCAGAGTAAAAGGCAGCTTCACTATACTCACCCTTTCTTTCATCCATTGCAGATATGGTACCCTAGATTCTTCTCTTGGTCTTTTAAGACTGCCCTTCCCTTTGATACTTAGCTTCCAAGCTTGAGCAATCTTTAGAACACCAGGATGATTTCCAGCTACATTTTGTAGGACGAAGCCTTCTAACAACCTATCCTCTGGCTTGTAGGCCAATGGATGCCCCAATTGCCTCATTGATAAGACCGGATTATAACTTATGCACCCTCTCGATCCTATCAAGGGTACATTAGGGAAATCACCATAGCTTAGGACCACGTCGTCTCGATGGAGTATTTGAGGGAACCACTAGATGTCTTTATCACCAAGAGATACCAAATACTGAGACCAATCATAGGCTTTCATTTTTTCCATATCCTTTAGATCCCTTACTAGGTGAGAACACAACCATTTATACAATAACTGAGAGCAACACAACATAGCTCCTCCCCTTCTTTCAAATTTTTGGTGAAGGGTAAAGTATATATCTGCGAGGAGGCTAGTGTACAATCTTCTTCTCCAATGGTCATAGCCAAGAATAAATTAATGGCAGCGATGTCTACAAAGTTCTTCGCGCTCGGAAATAAGACTAACCCAAAGATGAGGAGTACCATGATAGCGTTCATGGCTGCCCAATTTTTGCAAGCAGCAAAATGACTGGCTTTCTTCTCCAAGAACCCTTTAGAGAACCCATGAAAGTCTTCTTGAACCTTTAAGTTAGCTTGCAAGTCTTCCTCACAGATATGAAAACCACTTGCCATTTCTTTGAAGGTAGGGTGATACCCTAAAGCCTTGAATGGACCTTTGTTGTTCTTGGGGAGACCCAGTATCCTACGAACTTCTTCTAGAGTGGGGGCTATTTGAAAGTCTTGAAACTGGAAGTACCTTAACTCTGTGTCGTAAAACTGAGCCAATGCGGTTAGAACCTCTTCTTGAATAGGAGTAGTGACCAGATCTAATATATCCCTATACTTAAGAATTAGGGGCTTTCTCCTTTCCTGAGGCAACCCCCTAACATAAGCTTTTAAGCCCCCTATGTCAGATGTTCTTACTTTGATCATGATAGTTTTCTTTTTCCCGAATTCCATTGCCTTTGACTTTAACCTTTTTTTTGAAAATATTTAAGATTCCTGTGACCAATAATGCAAAAAAGAATTTATGAGGATGATGAATGCAAATTTATATACTTTGATTAGGGTAAGGTAATATACAAGCATGCCCTAGTAAAGGTAGGCTCCCTAGAATAGGTTAGATCTATGTTTTGTCTACCCCATCCCCTCACATGTAGGATATAAAGTTCGGACAGCATAACGACCCTATAAGGTACAGACTATACCCTTGTTTTACCATGAGAAAGAGCATGCCTTCCTATGGTAATCCTTCGGGATAAGTCTCATCTGGGTAGGACCCTAGTAACAGCCCTTGAGGGCTGAATACGTAGGGTCTCCATGAGTTGGTAAGGGGTAGGCTAAAAGTTCTCAAAGTCTCGGACCACATCCAAATCATCCTCTACGTTAGGGGCTAGCCCTTTGATGAGGACACCTTTGGAAGGATCTATTCTGAGTGTGGCATCAATGAATTGTTGGGGATGTCGCATCCCCCCCAAAAACATTTCCGTTCCACGTCCTAATCTAGGGTTATACTCCAAGCTTGGGCTTTAGCTTCACACATCATTTGCCCCAATCCAATGCATGATGACAAAATAAAAATATATTATAGACAGATATAATAAATAAAAACAAATTAACACATAAAATAAATCATAAAAAAAATAAAAAACAAAAACAATAAACACCTAAAACAAACAAGGACACTAAAACCTAAGGTTAGGAGGTACTCTCTTTAGGTATCCCCAGCAGAGTCGCTAGCTGTCGCGGCCGGCTAAAAATTTTTGAGTCGCCACCATATTTTTTAAGGAAAATAATGATAAACCTAAAAATCCTTAATCCCAAGGGCAGAGATTCCTACGGTTCGGGAGTCGGTTAAGTGAGGGGAAGGTGTTAGGCACCCCTCACTTCCATTGTACTCAATGGGATCCTCCTTAGATTTTAGGGTATGCTTGTTTATTTGTCTAAATTATTTATTTACAAAAAAATCCTAAGTTTTTCTTATTATACTCGCTAGGGTTTACAACCCTATGCCTACGTACCTTCAATTTTGAAGGATCAGAGTAATCGTAGTTCACCTCCCCTATTCCTACTCCCTAATCCTATTCCCATTTCTAATCCTAAACCCAATCCATTATTTATACTCTTGGATAAAGAGTTTTATCCCTTAATCTGTTGTTTATACTCCTAGATAAGGAGTTATATCCCTTAATCTATTGTTTATACTCCTAGATAACGAGTTATATCCCTTATCCATTATTTATACTCTCGGATGGAGATTTATATCCCTTATCCATTTTTTATACTCTCGGATGGAGAGTTCTATCCCTTATCCATTATTTATACTCTCGAATGGAGAGTTTTATCCCTTATCCATTATTTATACTCTCGGACGGAGAGTTTTATCCCTTATCCATTATTTATACTCTCGGACGGAGAGTTATATCCCTTAAAATCCCTTATCCCTTGTGGCCTATATTTATACTCTTGGAACCTAAGAGTGTTATCCCTTATCCCATCCCTTATTTAGGCTCTTGGACCAAGAGCGTATCCCAAATTTAAATCCCTAAAAAGCCCTTTTTATATCCCTTAAAAATACATTACCAAATTTCCATAAAAAAACAATAAAGTTCCAAAATATCAACATGCTAAAAGTAGCAAAATTTATCCCTAACCTATAAAAAGTAATTTCTAAATTTAAAATAATCCCAATATTTCAAACCCAAAAAGCAAAATTATATTTACTATAACCCATATTTATCCAAGTTAAAAAATCTAAAAAAAACTATATATTTTTTTAAAAAAAAGATCCTAACCTAAATTCACCAAAATAACTTAGCCAAAAAAAGAAGAGAATTAAATCCCAAAGCCTTGTAAAAAAAAATATTTTATTATTTTTTTTAATAAAATAAACCTCTAAGTATCCCAAAGAATAGCTAATTATTCATCCTAATAAAAACCAAAGTCATAATATTAAAAACCTAATTTATTAATTAAATTAAGTAATTAACTTAATTAATAAAAATAAAAAACAGCTAACTAATATTAAAATCCTAATTTTATCAGTTAAATTAAGTAATTAACTTAATTAATAAAATTAAAAAAACCAGGGGGTGTGTTTCTAGTTGAAAGAGCCATTGGGCTAAAAATGGGGGTGCCAACAGTGATTAGGGCGCTAGGCCCAATCACAAAAAAAATTAATTCTGAGAAAAGAAAAAAAGGGTCCACGGTGGGGAAGGTCAACGAGTTGACTCTTCATGAATCGTTGGATCCATCTACGCATCATAATGTGATTAGAATCAGGATCGTTAGATCTGCATACCTTACAGATGAAGGGTTCAGAAGATTAGTCAACTGAAGAGCATGATAGGCACACGCTTATTGGATAAGTCCAGGTATTCTGATCTCACGGCCGCGAAGAAACCACGTGGGGAGGATCGGGGGGCTTGTTGAGGGGATACAAAACCCCCACCCCCTTCAGATCACTCTCATTTTCCACTCTCGTTTCTCTCCCTAATGCTCTCTCTCTCTCTCTTATTCTTCGCTCTCCCCTCTCTCTAAACAACCCACCGCCGGTGAGCCCTCCGGCCACCGTGCACCCCCCCCAAACCACCCTCTATTTCCAAAATCCAGTTGAGGATTCAACCGGAAAATTCAAACATCAAGAACCCTAACCCCTCCCCAACCCCGAAATCACCTTGGTTCCTTAGGGTTCGTGAAGAACCCTAGGAACCCTAACCTAATCGAAGAACCCTAACCCTATATTCAACCCAGAAACCCCAATGAACCCCCAAGAACCCTAACCCTCTACCCCATGAACCCTAACCCTATTTTTCCCGAAAAAACTCAGAACCGCAACCCCAAAACCCAGATTAAAAAAAACCCACACACAAATAAACAGCAACAATCAGAATCGAAGTCTTAAAAAAGCTAAGTTTTATATTTACCGTTCGTGCCGTGAAACTGGTTGTATTTTATTTATCCTTTTATTTTCCCTCTTCTAATCTCTCTCCTTTTTCTTTGCAGGGGTTCGAGCTCAGGGAGTATAGGGTTCTAATGATGAACCCTAGTCCTTTATGTGATGAGCTTTACCGAGGGTTTGGGGCAATTGCGCAGCACGTTTTCACTTAGGGTTCCTCCCTTTTCTTCTCTAATTCTTAGGTTTATATAGAAAAAATTAGGTTTAGATTCAATTAGATTTAGATTTGTTTTAGGAAAGTTTTGATGTATTTTTGTGTTTTTGATTTGATTCTGATTTCATTTGATTCAGTTTGTATGTACTCTGAGATTTGATTGGAAATTGTATAATTCTGCTAAGTAATCTGATTTGATTTCGTAATATATTCCAAATGTAATTTGTAATCTGATTGTGAAAATAAAAAAAAAAGATCCGGATTTGATTGGATTTTCCCCTGCGCAAAAATTAGGGTTATCCGTTTGGGGAAGAAGATGAACGATTGGTCAACCAAATTGACCACAAAATAAAATAATAAAAAATAAAAATAAAATAATAATAATAAAAATTAATAAATAAAATGACCATTACCGTACAAAATGAAAATAATATCACCTCAAAACAAATCTTAATGATAAAACAAAAATAACAATTAGTAACTATATTATTAAATAAAAATCCAATACTAATCAACCTTAAGCCCTAATTAATAGAAAAAACTAAATCTTTAATTAAGACAATGTTCCTAATTAATAAAAAAAGTTCAGCAAATAGAAATTTAATAAAATGTAAAAAGATGCTAATAAAAATATTTAAAACTAATTAACACTAAAATAAAACCTGATTATTCAATTTTAATGGTAAATAACAACTGATATATTAAATCCTTCAAATATAAAAATATTCTAAAATAACTTAAAAATAATTACTAAAAATCCTATTATTTAAAAGAAAATAGCCCACCTCTTTTCTAATAAAACTTATTTAATTTTCCATAAAATCCAACATAATAAATTCTAAAATGAAAAGAAAACTCTATTAAAAATAAATAAATAAAATAACTAACAATAAAATCACAACTAAAATAAAAAAAAACCTTATATAAACCCATATCCCCAAAATAGGCCTAAAAGTACTAACAAACCCCCAAAGCCCAAATGACACTCCCTAGTAGCACTAAAAACTCTAAAAAGATGAAAAATCACTGGTCAAAATTTAGGGTACTACAATGTCATTTCTTGATTGATCCTTTGTCTAAATGCTCTGAGAGGGCTCAAAACCCTAATTCTTGATTGAAGTGAATGTTCAAAAATCTTTGAGGAGATTGATGAGACATGATGGTATATCTATATTATGTAGATGATTCTCACAATGATGTGAAATCTTGGTGGTCAAAATTTGGGGTATAACACCAACGTCGACAAGTCCAAGTACTGCCAGTTCCACAGGAGCCACAGACACGTCAAGGAAGATTGCATCCATCTCAAGGATACCATTGAAATCCTAATCAAGGAAGGGCAACTGAAGCAATACACTAGGAGTAACGAAGCACCTCGACAGGAAGCCCGCGAGGCAAAGAAAGTCGAGGAGGTGACGCCACCCTCTGATGATACTGGGTTGTAGGTCGCTCTATGTATCTTCTGGCCAGAGGACTTCTAATTCCCCTACGAGGCCGACGCGCCCTTGTCCGCTCGTAACCCATGGGAGAGCTTCCCCGCCGCCATGGTCATATCCGACGGAGGGTTCAACAAGCTCTCTGTGGGGTCGGTGAAGTGAAAATTTGACGAGCTGATCGAGGCAAGCTCTGCGCAGAACGCCACCTTCGACAAAGTCCAGGAGAGATCAAACCTTATCACTTTCTACCTCAAGGAGCTACCAGGTGGCGCCCCTAATTCCAGTATCCCTCTTCTGATCAGAGCCCAGATGGCTAACTTTGACGTCCACAACATCCTCGTCGACCAAGAGAGTTCAATTGACATAATGTATGCTCACCTGTTCACCACCCTCCAGTTCGACGAGACGCATCTGACCCCGTACGTCGGCTCCGACTTGCAGGGTTTCAATGGCACCACCATGAGCCCATGGGGCTACATTGAGCTACTTGTCACCTCCGGGTTCGAGGAGACTACCAGGCAGGTCAAGGTTTGCTTCTTGGTGATAGAGTGTTGTCATACCTAATTTTTTACCCCTAAGATGCCACCTCATTTACCTCTTTTGCATGACATTCATCATAACATATATGTGTGTATCTTTATGCATCACTAACCCATTACAAATGCAATATGTGTGTGTTTGTTTGCTTTACAGGTTAAGTGGACCTCAAAAAGCTCAAGATGGTGAATTATCAAAGGATGAGTATGATCCTCAAACTCTCAAGCCCCTTTTTCATCCATGAAGATCAATAGCTTTCATTCATCAATAATCAAGTACAAGATTGCATCATATTCAACATCTCAAGTCCCTTATTCATCCATGATGATCAAGAGTTTTCGTCCATCAAAAATCAAGTGCAAAATTGCATCATGACAAGCTCATCAAGGCTCAAATCCTTAGATACACCCAAATTAGGGTTTTGACCTTATTTAGTCCCTGGTTTGACTTTTGAAGCAAGACTTGATCCTACACCTCAATATATGTTTCAAGGACCATAAATGCCTCATATTAGTCCATTCATATGGTTGGATTGATCCAAAGAACTTGATTCATAAGCAATGCAAGAATTCAAATTCATTTGGTCCACAAACTAGGGTTTCTGATGAAAAGTCAATTGCCCAAGGGTTTGATTTTATTGAGGATCACAAAGTTCACATTCATTTGATAAAAATTCAACCACTAATCAAAGTCAAGTTTTAATTTTGACTTTTTGGTCAAAACATGAGCTCCTTAAGTCAAGAATGAGGTTAATATGTGATTTGGATCATGCTTGATCAAGAAAAATCAAGAAATATGAGGTTACTTGTAAAAAGGGCAACATTGGAGAAGTTGAAATTTTTCTAAGTTATAAAATTCAAGGATTTTTTCCCTACTTTCCAAGGCCATAACTTCCAAACCAAGTAACCATTTTCTTTGATCCAAAGACCAAATTGAAGAGCTTGTTACATACTACAACTTTGTCCATGACGGTGAAATCTCAAAAAATGCATAGATTAAGAGATATGGAGCCATGAAGTTGGAGGTTCCATACTTTTGAACCTAGACACTTAGAAAAATTTTAGACAGAATCTGTCTTGTGTTGGAGCCAACTTTAGGGCCATTTTTCTCCATGATCCACTTTGATTCAAGACAAACTTTGAACATCAAAGTTGAAGTATGTTATCTCACCTTTCCAAAATGGCCAAGAACATCCATTTATCTTATTTGGACAAGGAGTTATCAATTTCAAAACATGCCTTGTTGCAACTGGTTTTTCAAAGACAGAATTGATGGTACACGATTTGGATAACTTTACAAACCTAATATCTTCACAAGATCAACACCAAAAGGATCATGCACCATGTGCTCTGCAAAAACATAACAGAATTTTCAAGATTCTAGCCTTGGCATGTGAGAAAAAATCATTTCAAAAACCATGAAGTGAGGTTTTGTCCTCTAACATTAAAGTGCTATAGTGATTTTGCAAAAAAAACCTCCAATCTGCCTAAAGATGATAAGAACACCAAGGGATGAGATACAACCTAGTGGAACTAAGCTCAAAAGTTCATAATTTGAGCCATGTGAAGAATATCCCATGTGTGCCTTGACATTCAAGAAATAGGTGCATGACATCACCTATCGGATAATAGGTTGCTCCTCATCCAAACTTTGTTCAAAATATCTGACATGTTTCTCTATAAATAGGATTCATTATGAACATTAAAATCACACCAAAACATTGCAAGAAGCTTGTTTTCTAAGAAACTTCTCTCTTCTCAAAAATTCAAAATCCAAAGAGGTGAAAGTTTGGAACTTCAACTCCAAGCCATTTCCAACCAAACGAGTGGTCAAAACACTTCACATACATCATGTGTAGGTGATCCAAACATTCATCTTCCAACTATAACATCAAAATCATCAAGTCACATACCATTTTCTTCAAGGATGCAGATCAATTTGGCCAAAGAGTTCCAGAAGATTTCCATTCATTCTAAGCATTGGAACACATTCCTTGAAGGTCAAGGAAACTGTTAGAACCAACAAATTGCTTCTCTAACACCTCCAAGCAAGAATACGATTTCCACTTTAGCAAGGTAAGTTGCTCTAAACTGAAATCTATGATTCATACATCATCCTTGATCATTTGAGTTACAAATATGTTTGTCATGATGTCCTGATTGTTTTCCCTCAATCAATTGTTATCTATTATTAACATACGTGATTTCGTATTAAAATGTTTAGTTAGGGTTCATATGGTGTTTACAATAATTCTGTTTGCTACACATAATATAAATAAAATTCAATGATGCCATTCAGTTCCTTGTTAAATTTCTAGCAACTTTCATGTTTACATCATGTTATTTCATTGCTTATTAAGAAAGTTCAGAATTTGAAACTGAGGAAGATGATGAAGAAGCTCGTGGAGGAAAAATATGGATATGGCGCCATTTTTTAAATATAAAATGTGTTTTAAATATATTATTATTTCATTCCATTTTAACAAACAGATGTATCACCACCCAAGTGGTTAAAGCGTGCATTTTCAAGGGTTTGAGTGTGAGAGGTCTGGGGTTCGAATCCCCCTCGCTCCAGACCTTTTGCTTTTATTTTGTAAATCATTTTCAAACACAAACTCAATATATTATTATCAGCGTCATGCTATCACCAAACGCACATGGCCGAGTTGGTAGTATTTTAGGCCCATCACATGAAGGGCGTGGGTTCAACCCTTGGTGGGAGTTTTCGCTTCTTTTTTAGCACTATTTTCTTCATTTTTCTTCACAACTTCACCTAATTATTTCACCAAGCAAAAATAATATTTTTGAGCCAATTTTTTTTGTGCACACTTCTCATTTATCTTCCCTATTTTAAGAATCCATAAAAAATCCCAAAAATAATATTTATTTTTGACATTTTTATTAAGTTGAAAACTAGTACTTTTTAAGTATTTTTCATACCTTTTCTTGATTTCTTTTGATTCTTTTCTTGACCTAATTACACCTATGTGTCTTTATGGTCATGATACACATTGTTTAAAGTCTTGTTAATGTACATAACATGTTGTCTTGACTTATAGATACCATGATTAGGTGTTATTTCTTTTGAAGATAATCTCGATTAAATTTTTGTTTAGTTTGAAACCTTAGGGTTTTGTTCAACTAATCTTTTGAAAACATCTTGATACATGACTAGGGCTTCCACTTGAGTTTGGATTCCCCAAAGCCCTTGATGCAACCATGGTTGAATATCTTGTTCATGTGTTTATCTTCATAAAACTCCTGCTAGGGTTTTGTTTACCTTTAATATATTCCTCTGATCCATGATCATCTTGAATATATTGCTTGCTTAAAATTCTTTGTGATTGCTCATATTGATTAAATATTTTCTCACATATTCAAGTATTTCTTTCATAAACTCTTACCATGATGAACATATCTCCTTGTATGATGCACATTCATATGTTGATATATCATGCTTAATCATACCATGTTCATTTCATCCTCGATGACTACATTTTGTTTTAAAGCTTAATCAATTTTGTCTTGTTAAGTTTCGCTTGACATTTACCCCACTGGAATTCATACAACTGTTGCATTTCAATGCTCATCCTTAGTTTAGACCTAGTTCAAACTTTAGGATTTACTTCAAACTACAACTCAGTTAAAACCCTAGGATCCCCTTTGAGGTTCTTAACCTCAATAAAAGCTTAGGATTCCCCTTGAAGTTTTCAACTTCATTCAAAACTCAAACCATATCCCCTTTGTGGCTTCAAACCTCAAACTTCAAGTCAAACCCTAGCCAACCCTCGGCTTCAGATTCAAAACTTTCCCCCCCAGAGATGAGTCATGAATCATCTCTATAGAAGAGATGTCTCTTCTGTTCCCCACAACATAAATCAAACATTTCAATTTTTTTCCATTTAAGTGATATAAGTGGCACACTTGTTAATTCAAAATACAAGTTGGAGTCTTTCTCTTATTATGGTGCAATAACACTTCTTTCATTTAAGTGATATAAGTGGCACACTTATTGATTCTATATCCAAGTCAAGGTCCTTCTCTTAATATGCAAAGACTCCTTTAAAGGAAGATGTGGCATTACTCTGGATTTTCTACATCCAAGTTTAAAGTTTCTTCCCTTATTATATTTTTTCTCAAAATGTTTGTGGTGAATAGGTGAGATATCTCCCTTAAGATGACAATTTGTATATTCTCAAAAGCCAACAAACCCAATTCCATCCATTAGTAGGTGGAACTACGAGCACTCTGATTTCTCAAACTTCCTTTTGAGAATACGTAGGCATAAGATTGCGAGATCTTAGTGAGCACAATAATAAGTAAAACATTTAGGTTCCTACACCTTTATCTTAGTTCATTTCTACATACCCTACAAAAACAACAAAAAACATTTCCCACTATTATCAGTCATTCAGAACATGTCAACAAATCTCCAAATAACACAGCAAATGATTCAATTAACCGTAACACAAATATACACAAAAGGTTCCTATAGGATACTATATATACTTAGGGTGCTAACACATTCCCTTTGTATAACTAATCCTGATTCCCAATCTCTCAAGTTCATTGTCTTGCATTGCACACCTCCCACGAGTTTATTTAGATTTTTCCCCTTCCCTACCTTTGGGATAAATTAATAGTTCACATGTAGAGAGGGCGACCTCATTCGAAAGAGTAAAATTGCTCGCCTGTATAGAAAAATGGCGACTTCATTGGGGAAATAGGGATTTCATCCCCCCTAAAAGGATTAAGCCTATTTTTTTTGCATATATTTGTGATTTTACTGTTAATAATCATTTGCTTATTGTTGTATTCATCATATTTGTTTGTGTTTATTGGTTGATCTCTTTGAAGTGAGACAAATCCTAACCCAAATTTGAGAGTACATACATAAGATAGGATGTTGATATAATCAAAAGTTACATGTCTAGAGTAATCCTACGCATGAGTAACATATAATATAATCACACTCAATTGAGGCCTCTTCGGAATTACTAATGTCATTTGCGAGTACTCGTAATGCCATTACTTTTTCCGACCTGGGAGCCTGAGAAGCTGAGCACCTTTAGTATCCTTTTACCCCACTTGGCCTTTTTAGGACGTAGTGCGGTGATTATCCAGGTGTAGACCTGGGATAATTGTTACGCAATACTACACTCAGACAAGTTTCTCTTGAGAATATTATTGATTCTCGAGTAGTCGGTATGTCAATAATATCTGAAAGATGGACCTATGACTCTTGGAACCATATTAGAGCCATGACTCCATGCTCGTGACGTGAAACCTTTGAACTCGTGTTTGTTACTTTGTATGTGTGTGCATCCATACATTCATACATTCATTCAAACATCATTTTTTACCGAACAATTTTTTCAAGGAACTTAAAACCTTTATGGCAAATATCATAGGATTTTAACATGGATTTTGGGAAAAGGAATACCAAGAAGTACAACTTCAAGTATCATAATACAACAAAATTGAGAAAGTTAGGTCATATGATCTCTTGTCCAGAGATTTTCATAAGAAGTTATGGAGGACTCTTAGGTATTCTAAAGACTAATGTTGAAGAAGGAGTTCTTGACACCCTTGTACAATTCTATAATCCTCTCTACCATGGTTTCACTTTTCCAGATTATCAATTGACACCCAATTTGGAAGAGTATTCATATTGGATTGGTTTACCAATACTAAACAAGATTCATTTCAATGGCTCAGAGGAAATTTCTAAGTACTCAGTAATTGCAAAGGCCCTTCATTTGGAAACTTCAGATGTAAAAAACAACTTCACTTCCAAAGGAGGAATCAAAGGGTTAACTTCAAAATTCCTGATAGAAAAAGCTACAGAGTAGGCTAAAGCTAATAGTATGAGTGCCTTTGAAGCTATCTTTGCACTACTCATCTATGGTCTTGTACTATTTCCAAACATCAACCACTATGTTGATCTTAATGCCATCCAGATATTTTTTAGTGGTAACCCAATACCTACTTTACTTGGGGACACTTACCATTCAATTCATCCCAGGACTATGAAGGGTAATGGAACAATAATGTGTTGTGCACCTTTGTTGTACAGATGGTTCAAGTCACACTTACCAAGAACCAGACTCTTTGTTGAAAATTCAGACAAACTCAGATGGTCTCAGAGACTTATGTATCTCACTCATACTAATATGAATTGGTATGACCCAACTTATGAAAAAGGAGTTATCATTGACAGTTGTGGAGAATTCCCCAATGTACCCCTTCTTGGTATACATGGAGGGATTAAATATAACCCCGCTCTTGCAAGACGTCGGTTTGGGTACCCCATGAAAGACATACCTAGCAATCTCTTGGTGTCAGGTTTCTTCTACCTTAATGAGGGTGGAAATCCAGATTTGAGAAAAACTGTTATAAAGGCTTGGCGCACTATTCATAAAAAGAGCAAAGATCAGCTAGAAAATAAAGACTATGTTGCTTTCAAACCCTACACTCAGTGGGTCAATGCCAGGGCTTGTGAACTCAAGATGCCTAATCCTCTTGAGAAACCTTCACAACTTTTCATTGATTTATCCTCTACCATCCTTATTGAGAAAAGGGAAGATCATCAAGAGCTCTTAACCTAGATGAAATTGGAAAGAGACACCTGGGAAGATAAATTCCATACTGTAAGGACTGAGAGAAGAGAGTTAAAGAGGCAACTGAAAGAAAAAGACCACTTGATAGAAATCTTAGAGAAACATGCTGTGGAGAGAGAAGAAGAAAAAGAGAATTTATTTTTCTCTGGTCATATTCCTCCTACCTCAAGCGCTTGGAAAAAGATCGTCGATCAGCTTACAATAGAAAATACACAACTGAAAAGGCAGAAGAAGATGCAACAACATCGAGCTGGATCTTCATCAACAAGATTTCTCTAGGACCCATATGTTTAGCTTTGTTATGTTATTCTAGATCCTTTTGAAGTTTTACTTTCATTGTTGTAATCCTTTGAATACATTAAATAAAGTAAGATCTTTTTGAGTTATCTAAAGTGTTATCAATTTTTATGATATTTACGACATAATTTTTAAAAGTTCCTTATAAACAAAATCATTTGAATTTTGCATATTCATACGTTCATTCAAACATTTTTCATTACCAGAAACTTACACATGTTCTCACTTTGAAGCCAAATTGTCTCATTTATATAATACTCGAGCCAGTCATCAGAAGAAGATGGACGGACTTGAGCAAGAAAACAAAGAACTTAGAGATGAAGTCAATGCTCTAAAGGACAATATAGAAATGCTCAGTAACATGGTAGAATCATTGACGACTGCTCAAAATCAACCATCAACTCCAATTTAAAGGAATATCATCTCCGAAATCATCTTTACACCCGTCACATCTGTTACCATGCCATAGTATTCCATGCCTCCCGGCTTTCCTTGGGGCATGCATTTCAACTATGTACCGGAGGGTTACAAACCTCCAGCTCCTGAAGCTTCAAAGGTCTCAGTAATCATGACAGTACCACCCCCTGTAATGCATACTACTCCATGCATTGAAAAACGAATCTTCCATGCTCCTCCAAGTGAAACTATGGGAGTAGATGAAAGACGGGATGAATTCCAAGATAGGTTCTTGAACATGCAGAAATAGATTAAACCTCTCAAAGGACAAGACTTATTTGGAAAGAACACAACTGACCTATGTCTGGTTCCAAATGTCAAAATACCACTCAAATTCAAAGTAACTGACTTTGAAAAATACAAGGGGAATTCTTGCCCTTGAAGTCACTTGGTTATGTATGCACGAAATATGTCCATGCAAACAGACAATCAGCAGCTGCTAATTCACTACTTTTAGGATAGTCTAATTAGAGTTGCACTTAAATGGTATATGGGATTAGACAGTGTGAAGATACAAACTTTAAGTGATCTTGGCGAAGCTTTTGTGAAACAATACAAGTACAACCTGGATATGGCTCCTGACCGGGATCAAATCAGGGCTATGTATCAAAAAGAAAAAGAAACATTCAAAGAATATGCTTAGAGATGGCAAGAATTTTCCGCCTAAATCTGTCCTCATATTGAAGAAAAAGAAATGACGAAGATATATTTGAAAACTCTGAATGCCTACTACTACGACCGTGTGATTGCTAGTGCGCCGAATGACTTTACTGAAATGGTAAACATGGGAGTGCGACTGGAGGAAGCAGTCCGAGAGGTACGGTTAACCAAAGATGCGGAATCATCTAAAAGACATGGAAATGGGTTCCAAAAGAAAAAGGAACATGATGTCAGCACTGTGTTACAAGGCCAGTCAAGATGAAGATACCAACCACGACAGGTAGCAAATGTGTCTCTTGTTATTAACTCAGCGCCAGCTCCGGCCTACCAGCCACAAAATTCTCAAAATCAAAATTAGCAAAATCATCAACATCAGCAACAACAACCACAGTATCAGCAAAGACCGCAACAACCTCTACAACAGGCTCGCCCGCAATATAATAACAACAACAACCTTGTTCAAAGGTCACCTGGGTTTGATCCTATACTAACCTCGTATGTAGAGTTGTTCCCAGCCTTGTGGGAAAAAGGACATATTCAAACAAAGTCTCCTCCTGTTCTCCCAAAAGACCCTCCTTATTGGTTCAAAGTTGACCAGTTTTGCCTCTATCATCAGGGAGAACCCGGGCATGGTATCGATAACTGTTTTAGCTTCAAAGATGATGTTCAAAGACTTATCAAATGTTCAAGTGAACCCGCTACCTTAACATGGAGGAGCTTTTGTCAACATGGTCTATGGATGCCCGGGAAACTATAAGATTTATGACGTCTGCTTGTTAAGGAGGAACTTGTTAAAAATGCACATAGGACACAACAGGTGGGGTCTTGTAGATCCACATGATTAATCATCATGTAGTGTTTGTTCTATAAATAATCAAGGATGCTACTTTGTACAAGCATCCCTACAAGAGCAAATGAACCAAGGTTGGATCCAGGAATACTGAATGAGGCCATACCAACCAATCAATATGGTACAAGGTTGTCCAAGAGAGTACACAGTTTATGATATAAAAAATATCAGGGAGTCACTAGTCAAATTTCACAAATGACTGTGCAAACTTGATAATTTTGGTCCCAATCATCATGAACATGCAGCTTGCAAAAATGTCGCAGAAGCCGACGAGGTTGTCTTCTCATCCATAATGAGATCCAAGGGTTGTTAGACCGAAGAACCATCAGGATCCTCCATGAAAGAGAACCCATTAATAATGAAGTTGATGAGGATGTCTATACCATAACCCCTCAGTTTAATGAACCCGGACGCATGGAAATTCCTTTTGATAGAAGAAGAACTCCCAATGTTCCCACCATTGAACTGATAGAGATCATCTATGATAGTCGGAAGACCATCGTGACTCCTTTGGTCATTTATTTGCCAGGTCCAGTCTCGTACAAATAAGAGAAGGCCATACCTTACAAGTACGGTGCTACCATGGTCGAAAATAGGAAGGAAGTACCCTTACCATCAATTCTCAGCATCGCTGATGTGAGCCGAGTCACCAGAAGTGGTCGGGTATTCAACAAAGAAGCTGAGGATGTGGCTGTAAGAAAGGAGAAACAAGTGGAGAATCCTTTTGAACATATTGGTCAATCAAGTGATACCAATCAAATGAAAAATAATGATGAGGTTTTAAAGATGAACAAGAAAAGTGAGTATAACATTGTTGACCAGCTGTTAAACACACCTTCCAAAATATCCATATTATCCCTTTTAATGAGCTCTGAGGCTCACAAGGAAGCTCTACATAAGGTCTTGGAGCAATCCTTCATAAACCATGATGTAACGGTGGGTCAATTTGGCAATATTGTTGCTAACATTTCCATTTTCAATAACTTGAGCTTCTGTGATGAAGATCTCCCAAAAGAGGGGGGGAAATCACAATATGGAACTAAACATCTCAATCAACTGCATGAATGACGCCTTGTTAAGTGTATTAGTGGACACTGGTTCATCACTAAATGTTAAGCCAAAATTAACTATTACAAGGTTAGCATTTCAAGGTGCTCCAATGAAGGGCAATGGAATTGTCGTCAAAGCCTTTGATGGATCCAAGAAGACAGTTATTGGTGAAGTTGATCTCCCCATAACTATTGGCCCCCATACATTTCAAGTTACCTTCCAAGGGATGGATATCCAAGAAGCATACAGTTGTTTGTTGGGTCGTCCCTGGATCCATGAGGCAGGAGCAGTCTCTTCGACGCTACATCAGAAGCTGAAATTTGTGAAAAGTAACAAGTTGGTTATTGTGTGCGGCGACGGGCTTTGGTTGCAAGCAATATGTTATCATTTTCTTACTTAAAACCCTAAGAAGTTATTGGAACTCAGTTTCATGCACTTTCTGTAAGTAGCAAAGATAGTAAAGGGGCATCCATTTCCTCTTACAAAGACGTTGTTCGAGTAGTGGAAAATGGTACCATTAAAGGGTAGGGACAGGTTGTGATTCCTACTGATAAACAGACCAGGGGAGGCCTTGATTTTTCCCCAGTATTCACAAAAGCTGCTAGAAAGAAAGAAGGCATCCCTCCCATTCAAAATATTTTCCGCACCGAAGGCTTTATCCATCCTATCCCTCAAGAGGTCTATCATACCCTAATTTTGACCCTAAGATCCCACATTATTTGCATTTCATTAGCATCATATGTGTATACACTTTTATGCATCACTAACCCATTTGGAGATACAAAGATTGTTGTTTGTTTCACTTGATTACAAATTAGGATTTTTAAGCCTCAAAGGATACTCAGGAAAATAATCAATCCATAATGGGCATGTTATTTAACATCTCAAGTCCCTCATTCATCCATGAATATCAATAAATCTCCTTCAATAATCAAGTACAAGTCTACATCATTTCAAGTCAATCAAGCCCCAAGTTCATCTGGTGCACCAATTAGGGTTTTGGTTGATCAGGGCCTCCAAAGTGAATTTTTATCTGGGCATGTTCCAATACCTCAAGATATGTTTCAAGGACATCAAATGCCTCATATTAGTCCATTCATATGATTAGATTGATCCAAAAAAACTTGATTCATAAGCAATGCAAGGATTCAAATTCCTCTGGATCACAAACTAGGGTTTTGGTGAAAAGTCAACCATACCTTTGACTTTTACACAAGGCATGATCTCAAATCTTGGGAAAAGATTCAAGACATTCAAAAACACATTTGGAGTCCATCCATGATGTTTAATTTAGCCCAAGGATTTGATTTCATAAAGGAACACAAAGTTCAAAATTCATCTGATACAAAAAGTCAACTGTGGTTAAAATCAAGTTTGACTTTTGGAGCTTTTGGTCCAACACGGTCTCTTCAAGCCAAGAACAATGTTAATATGTGATTTGGATCATGATTGATCAAGAAAAATCAAGAAAAGTGAGGTTACTTGTAAAAAGGGCAACCTTAGAAAACTTAGAAATTTTTCTAAGTCATGTTAAACAATGATTTTTCCCCTACTTTGCAAGGTCATAACTTCCAAACCAAGTAACCATTTTCTTGGATCCAAAGACCAAATTAAAGAGCTTGTTACATACTACAACTTTGTCACTTAGGGTGAATTCCCAAAAAGTTCATAGATTTTGAGATATGAAGTCATGAAGTTAGGGTTTCCACACTTTTAAACTTTGACACTTAGAGAAATTTTGGACAAAATTTGTTTTGTGTTTTAACTAACTTTGAGGAAATTTTTCACCAAGATCCAAGATGAATCAAGACCAAATGCAAACACCAAAGTTGAAGTATGATATACCAACTTTCCAAAATTCCCAAGGACACAATTTAATTCCATTTGAGCAAGGAGATATGGAGTGCACAATATGCCTTAATGCAACTGTTTTGGCAAGACAGATTGGGCATTGCTTGGAGTGCACGATTTTGTGAGTCCAAGTGTGATGATCAAGCAATGCTCATTCAACTAGAATCTGAGTGAATCATCCAAAACCTGCAAGATAGAGCCACTAAGTCAAGAAGAATCCCTTTGAAATGATGATACATCATCACTTTAAGCCTTGAATTCAAGAGGCATTTATGTGGAATAGTGCATTGTCAAAGAAACCACTCTCATCAGTTAAGATTCACTTTTAAACAACAATAAACACCTCTGTAAAATGTGGAATTGGTCAAAAGAAGAGTTAGGCTAGTGGAAGAGATAATGTACCTTGAGATAGAAGTAATGATACATTGCCAAAACCATTGAACAATTAACTCATCCTCCAAACCAGCACTATTTCTCCAAAACAAACTTGCTCCTCTATAAATAGAGACCACATTTGATCATTCAAAACACACCAAAACAATCACAACACTTGTTTTCTCATTCTTCCTTTTTCACCTCAAAAATTCAAACTTTTAAACGATGAGATTCAAATTTTCAAAACCAGAGCTTAAACCACTCAAACAACCATCCAAACATATCATAAATCATCCCTTGAAGGTGTCTAAACCTTCATCTTCATCTCCAAACACCAGAATCCAAAAGTCAATTATCAAAACCTCATATTTTGACTTTTCTGCATTTTCAAAAGCCATGTCTTGATTCTATCTATTTCAAAACCATCCAACACTTCAAACACAATCTAAATAACATCCTTAAAATATTACAAAAATAGTTTCCTAACTCTAACATCATTTGGTGGAGTTTCCATTTTTGGTCATTTTGACCATTTTGCAAGAAAGAGGTATTTTCAGTTCTGTTGGTTTCCCTTTGATTCTAAGCATTCAAGAAGCTTCCTAAAGGTCTATTGGAGGTGTCCAAGGCATTGGTTTACTTCTGTCACAAGTATCTTGAAGGTTGGCAAGTTGAGCTCCATGAGGTAAGTGCATAAGAACTTGAACTTTGCAAAATATGTATTGCTTTGATATCCCTTGATCATAAACATGTTTTATATGTTATACTTGTTATGTTTGAACCATTTTTGAATGCTAAGCTTGAGTATATGTGACTATTAGATAGAACTTGCAAGATGTGGCCTTCTTTGATGTAGTTATCGGGTTTTGAAATAGGTTTATCTTCAAAAAAAACCACCACCACCATTGGATTCCTCATGAAATTCTAGGCAAGTTTCATATTTATTTCACCTGATTTCATTAAGAAATGAATGAGTTAGGGTAGCTTTTGCAAATGATAAGAAACTTGAATTTCTTGGGCAAGCCAGCCATGGATGCCCTCTTGGTTCAGGCATTTAGGTCATTGTTTGGTATTTCAATTAATGGGTGTGGTTTGATACACGGATGTATCACCACCCTAGTGGTTAAACCTGCGTGCCCTTGAGTACTTATACCTACCAGAATTGGGGTTCGAATCCCCCTCGCCCCAGTTCTTTTTTATTTTTCTGAATTTCAAATGAATAACACAAATAATTCAATACTTTCCCCATAGATTCAACCTGCACCCGTTGGCTGGTTGGTCTAGGTTTTTTTGCTGCAAGCGAATTGCCATGGGTTCAACACCCATAGGGACCCTTCCCCATTTTTTTAGTACATAATTTCTTCACTTTCCTTTGCATTTTCAAATTATCATAACTTTCTTATTTGTTTTCATTTTGAACCCATTCTTTTTGCAAGTAATTCATGATAATGTCTATTTTCTTTTGTGAAAATAAATTGCCAAAAATAACTATTTTTAATACATTTATGAGTGTTCAAAGTGAATGGTGTTTTTAGGGTTTCTTAAAGGATTTCTTTGATTTCTTTTGACTGTTTCCTTGCTTTCCCTTGCTTGTAAAGACTTGGTTGCACCATGTGTAAATTATATGAACTTTTTATGATATTGTGATGTTGTACATCCTTGTTCCCACTTGTTTTTAATACATTTTTCAAATGTATGTTCATATAAAAGTGTATGTTGAACTTTGTCTACGCCATGAACTTTTGCTTGACTATTTTGACTTAACATGTGATGTTTCCTCCATGTTTATACCACTTTGATATGTATATATGTCTTTGTGTTGATTATACCATGTTCATGTGTTCCTAAACACTTGAACTTTGTCTAAAAAAATGCCTTTGTATACATGTTTGTTTGTATGAACCTTTGTGATGCTCTTATTTGCTTATAACCATGTTTGGACCCTAATATCCATGTTTGGTTTTTACCAACTTGTCTTAACATGTTCAACTTGTATCCATGCTTAAATGTTCAAGTAATGCCTTAACTTGTTCACATGATGTTTAAACTTTAAACTTGTTATATTTAAGCATTCTCACATGCCATCTCTTGTATGTTTACATCTTCATCCACATGTTGTTGTCATAAACATGTCCTTTTGTTCAAGTAAGCTTGGTTGTTTCTCTTACTATATTCATTTGATCCTTGATTCATCTTGAATACATATACTTGCTTGAACTTCTCTGTAATTGCTCTCATGGATTAAATCTTTGCTTACACATTCAAGTATTTCCTTCATAAACTCTCACCATGATAAATTCATCTCTTAGTTTGACGTACATCAAATTTCAACTCTATGGGCCTCTGTCAAGAGTGTAAGACCCACTACATTTCAACTCTATAGGCCTCTGTTAAGAGTGTAAGATCCATTTCATCTCAACTCTATGGGCCTCTATCAAGAGTGTCATACCCATATCATCTCAACTATATGGGGCCTCTATCAAGAGTGTAAGACCCATTACATTTCAAACTCTATGGGCCTCTGTCAAGAGTGTAAGACCTATTTTGTTTTAACTCTATGGGCCTCTGTCAAGAGTGTAAAACCCATTATATTTCAACTCTATGGGCCTCTGTCAAGAGTGTAAGACCCATTACATTTCAATTCCATGGGCCTCTGTAAGAGTGTAAGACCCATCACATTTTCAATTCACAATTTCAACTCATGGGCCTCTATTAGAGTGTAAGTCCCTCCCCTCGTCCTCAAAATTTTCTTCAATTTCTCAAAAGCTTTTCATCTATCCAAACCTCAATCTTCAACTCTCATCAAACACAGCCCTAGTGGCATTCAATTTCAAAACTCATGGGCCTCTGTAAGAGTGTAAGACCCATCACCTTTTCAAGTTCAACCATGCTTAGACATGGGCCTCTGTAAGAGTGTAAGACCACCACCTTTTTCAAGTTCAACCATGCTTAGACATGGGCCTCTGTCAGAGTGTAAGACCCATCACATTTTAAAGATCAACCATGCTTAGACATGAGCCTCTATAAGAGTGTAAAACCCTCCACTTTCAATACTTGTCAAATATTGGTCATATATTAAGTTTCTCTTGACATTTATAACTCTTCATCCTTAGTTTAGACTTAGTTAAAACATCAAGGTTCCCTCAACTACAACTTAGTTCAAACCCTAGTTCCCCTTGAATGAAGTCAACTTCATCATAGCCTCCATCTTGAGCTTCATATAAGATACCATCAATATTCACCCTAGTTAAGTCAGCCTCCTCTCAGGCTACAAATAAATAAAACCTTTTAGCTTCACATTTTGGGCTTTGAACAAGATACAAAGAAACCTTTTAGCTTCACATCTTGGGCTTTGAACAAGATACGAATAAAACCTTTTAGCTTCACATCTTGGGCTTTGAACAAGATACAAATAAAACCTTTTAGCTTCACATCTTGGGCTTTGAACAAGATACAAATAAACTTTTTAGCTTCACATCTTGGGCTTTGAACAAGATACTCAAATAATTCTACTTCTCCCAAGTGATAGGACATTGAATCATATCTATAGGAAGATGTCCCTTCTATACACTATACTTTAAAATCAAACATTAAAAACTTTTTCTCCATATAAGTGATGTAAGTGGCACACTTGTGGATTCAAAATCCAAGCTGGAGTCATTCTCTTATCATGGTCTAAAACTTTTCTTTCATCTAAGTGATGTGAGTGGCGCACTTGTTAATTCTATATCCAAGTTAAGGTCCTTCTCTTAGCATGCAAAGACTCATAAAGGAAGATGTGGCATTGCTTAGGATTCTTTAACATCCAAGTTCAAAGCTTCTTCCCTCATGATATTATTCTCAAATGTTTGTGATGAATAGGTGAGATATCTCCCTTTAAAAATGAAAATTTGTCTTTTCTTTCAAACCAACAAAACTTTTAGCTTCATCATCTTGGGCTTTGAACAAGATACAAATTCCACCCATAGTAGGTGGAACTACGAACGCTCTGATTTCTCAATTTCCTTTTGAGAATACGTAGGCATAAGATTGCAAAATCTTAGCGAGCACACCTTTAAATAAAACCCCTTAGGTCCCCGTACCTTTCATAAAACAAAAACACGCAAAAACAATTCACATTCTCACCCATAGGTTAAAACTTTCCCAATCAACAGTAAACATTTTAAGCAGATAAGATAATTAATAGTAAAAAAAGAGTACAAAAGGTTCATATAAAGTACAATAGATACTCAGGGTGTTAATAGCTTCCCTTAGTATAATCGACCCCGATTCCAGATCTCTTCGCATTTGTAGGAAAAACATTTGAATGTAGGGTTAGTTTAGATTCCTTCCCCTTTATTTTAAGCATCATAGGATAAATATTAGAAATTCGAAAGTGGCACAAGCACGGTTCATGAAGGAACTCACCATCTCAGGATGGGTGGGGTCACGGAAATCGGTCCACAAGGTCGACACCATTAACGGAGACGACTCTGAAGACGGAACCTCAGATTCTGAAGAAGAATGGAATTCCTACCTTAATGATTCTGGGTGCATATCACAAGAGGAGGCGCATATTCCATTGTCCTCTCCTCGGGAGAAATTCAAGGATGTAATTGAGCCAGATGATAAAATGGATGTAGAGGATTGCAACACCGAGAGCTGAGGATACGATTATGGAAGATAATTTTTGCTACTCTGAGGATGATTCATATATTCCTCCAGAGGTCTGTGGAATCTCTACCTGGAAACTCCTGGGTATGATAGCCAGCCAAAAAATGCCTACATACCATTCTACACTCCTCAACCCATCGAGAAAACAGTCGAGGATCACCTTTTCGACAAATCTACAAAGATTGCTGAAAGAAATTTTATTCATTATACTATGCCAAAAGTGAATGTCATAACTGAATATGATTCTGAGAAGGATTTATCCACTTACATGGCACCTTCTAAAGTTCTAAAAAAGTTACCCAATTGTCCTTGGGGCATGCCGCACAAGTTTATGTGAGATGCTACAGTTCCTGCTGATCCACCAGCCAAAGAAAATCCCGAAAGGGCGAAAAAAATTTCCAAGTACAATACTGCATCCTGTGATCTCAATATATGCGGGTGGGAACCTTACTTGGAAGACCCCAAATACATGTTTTCAGAGGATGCACATGTACCATTCCACATCCCGTGATCCGTCGAAAAGATGACCAAAGATCTCCTTTTTTATGTATCCACGAAGATTAAAAATTTCATTAAACCGACTCTGCCAGAAGTCAATGCCATTATCGAAGACAGCCCTGAAAGGGATTCACATGGCTTCTTGACACATGAGAAAGTTTCTCAAAATTGGATAGATGTTGATGTTCCAACTGTTATCCACATCTCTAAGTAAATATTTTATCTTTGTTTTGTCCTCTCGCTCTGCCCAAAGCGAGAGACGTTTTTAGGGCCCCCTTTTTAGTATTTCCTTATCGGGCTTTCGTTTCAAGAAATAATTGATCAATAATAAATATGTTGTTTTCAATTCCATGCTATTTGTTTTTTACTTTTCTGCTTTTTAGGAAAATGGTAATAAAAAAACAAAACAAAGAAATGATAAACATTTTCAATGTCTGCACGCCACTGCATTTATCTATTTTCTAAAATCCAGCAATCAATCATATGTGCAGATTAAACGTAAAAAAACTCATTGAAAAACATGACCCTGTGCCCTCTCCCAACTTTGAGTTCCCAGTATTCGAAGATGAAAATGAAGAAGAGGAAGAAATTCCAGATGAAATTTACCAACTGCTTAAGCAAGAGGAAGCCTTCATTCATCCATACAAAGAGCCGATATAGGTAATCAACCTTGGTTCCGATGAATACAGAAAAGAGGTCAAGATTGGGGCATTTCTTAGTCCAACTGTTAAAATAAAAATGGTAGAACTTCTCAAAGAGTTCCCATATGTGTTTGCTTGGTCTTACCAAGACATGCAGGGTTAGACACCTATATTATGGAACACCACTTACCGTTGAAGCCAGAATGTCCGTCGATCAAGAAAAAATTGAGAAGAACTCGCCCAGATATGGACATCAAAATAAATGAGGAAGTGCAGAAGCAGATTGACGCAAGTTTCCTTGACACCACAGAATACCCTCAGTGGTTGGCCAACATAGGACCTGTTCTGAAAAAGGACAGAAAAGTCAGAATATGTGTGGACTACCGAGACTTAAACAAAGCTATTTTGAAAGATGACTTTCCATTACCACATATTGACATGTTGGTCGACAGCACTGCAAAATTTAAAGTATTCTCTTTCATGGATGGATTCTCCCGAATATAATCAAATCATAATGGCACTTGAAGACATGGAAAAAAACCTCATTTATTACACCATGGCGGACATTTTGCTACAAAGTGATGCCTTTTGGTCTGAAGAATGCGGGTGTAACCTACCAAAGAGAAATGACAACTTTTTTTCATGACATGATGCACAAAGAAATTGAAGTATATGTTGATGACATGATTGCTAAGTCCAGAACTGAAGAAGAACATGTGGATTATTTGTTGAAGTTATTCCAGCGTTTGAGGAAATACAAAATCTGCTTGAATCCTAACAAATGTACCTTTGGTGTTCGTTTAGGGAAGCTCTTGGGCTTCATTGTCAGTCAAAAGGGAATTGAAGTTGATCCTGATAAAGTCAAACCCATTCAGGAAATGCCAAAACCAAAAACTGAGAAATAAGTAAGAGGATTTCTGGGTCGTTTAAACTACATCTCCAGATTTATCTCTCATATGACCGCTACTTGTGGGCCGATATTCAAACTTCTTCGAAAATATCAGAGTTATATATGGACCGAAGATTGTCAGATGGCCTTTGACAGCATCAAAGAATATTTGCTTGAGCCTCCTATCCTGATTCTTCCAGTGGAAGGAAGACCTTCGATCATATACTTAAACGTATTAGAAGATTCCATGGGCTGTATGATTGGCCAACAATATGAGACTAAGAGAAAAGAGCACACCATTTATTAGTTAAGTAAGAAATTCACAGACTGTGAATCTCGTTATATTGTGCTTGAAAAAACCTGTTGTACCTTGGCTTGGACTGCTAAGTGTCTTCGTCAATACATGATTTGTCATACTATTTGGTTGATCTCCAAAATGGACCCGATCAAGTATATCTTTGAAAAGCCAGCTTTAACCGGAAGGTTGCTCGTTGGCAGATGTTGTTGTCATAATATGATATTGAATACCACGCTCAAAAAGCCATCAAAGGGAGCATTCTAGCTGATCATTTGGCTCATCAACCAATTGATGACTATGAATCTATCAAATATGACTTCCCAGATGAAGATGTAATGTATCTAAAGATGAAGGATTATGATGGACCATTACCAGATGAAGAGCCAGAGCCAGGATCCCGATGGGGATTAATATTCGATAGAGCTCTCAACGCATATGGAAATGGAATTGGGGCGATCATTGTTACACCCAAGGTACCCACATTCCTTTCACAGCAAGGTTGACATTCAAATGCACAAATAATGAAGCTGAATATGAAACCTGTATCATGGAACTTGAAGAAGCCATTGATTTAAGGATCAAATTTTGGATGTCTATGGAGACTCAGTTTTGGTCATAAATCAAATCAAAGGTGAATGGGAAACACGTCAACCTGGATTGATTCCTTATAAAGACTATGCAAGAAGGTTGCTAACTTTCTTCAACAAGGTTAAATTTCATCATATTCCTCGTGAAGAAAATAACATGGCTAATACACTAGCTACATTATCCTCCATGATTGTTGTGAATCGGTGGAATGATGTACTTAAAATCGACGTAATGTGCCTTGATAGGCCCGCTCATGTGTTTACTATGGAAGAAATTGTTGATGATAAACCATGGTACCACGATATCAAATGCTTCCTTCAAAAACAAGAATACCCGTTCGGGGCGTCAAAGAAAGATAGGAAGACCCTCAGAAGACTAGCTGGCAACTTCTTCCTAAATGAGGATGTGTTATACAAAAGAAAATTTGACATGGTTTTACTCAGATCCGTGGATAGACACGGAGCAGACATGTTAATAGAAGATATTCATGATGACTCTTTTGGTACTCAGGCCAATGGGCAAGCAATACCAAAGAAAATATTAAGGGCATGATACTATTGGTTGTCAATGGAATCTGATTGCTGCAAATACGTGAAGAAGTGTCACAAATGTCATATTTATGCCGACAAAATTCATGTACCACCGACTCTTCTCAATATTTTCTCCTCTCCATCTCTCTATGTGGAGAATTGACATGATTGGCATGATTGAGCCCAAAGCTTCCCACGGACATTGTTTCATCCTAGTGGCCATTGATTACTTCACCAAATGGGTTGAAGCAGTGTCTTATGACAATGTAACTAGGCAAGTGGTGGTCTGTTTTATCAAGAATAATATAATATGTCGTTATGGTGTTCCAAGTAAGATCATTATTGATAATGGATCGAACCTGAACAACAAAATGATGAAGGAATTATGTGATGAATTCAAATTTGAACACCATAACTCTTCTCCCTACCGGCCTAAGATGAATGGAGCTGTTGAAGCAGCTAATAAAAATATCAAAAAGATATCAAGAAGATGGTAGTAACCTACAAAGATTGGCATGAGATGCTACCATTTTCTCTTCATGGATATCATACATCTGTCCGCACTTCAACAGGGGTGATCCCTTTCTCTTTGGTATACGACATGGAAGTAGTGCTCCTCATAGAGGTGGAAATCCCATCAATGAGAGTCTTGATGAAAGCTAAGTTGACAGAGGCTGAATGGTGTCAAAGCAGATACGGTGAGTTGAACTTAATTGAAGAAAAGAGAATGACGACTTTATGTCATGGTCAGCTATATCAACGAAGAATGAAGAAGGCTTTCGACAAGAAGGTTCGACCTCGTGTATTCAGAGAGGGCGACCTTGTACTTAAGAAAATTCAATCATTCCTTACTAATTCTAGGGGCAAGTGGACTCTTAATTATGATGGCCCATATCTTGTCAAGAAATCCTTTTTAGACGGTGTCGTAATGCTTATGACTATGAATGGTGAAGAGTTCACTCGTCCTACAAACGTCGACGCATTCAAGAAATACTTCGCCTGAAAAAAAGCAAAAAGAGTGTCTCGATGGATTGAAAACCTGAAAGGGCGGTCCAATAAAAAATTAGAGATATGAAAAATGTTATCCCGGTAGATTGAAAACCCGAAAAGGCAATCTAGGAAAAAGCTAGAGATATATGGCAAGCAACTGCATCAAACTAGATTGGATCATCTGAAGCAGCAGCGTCTATCAAAGAGCCCTCAAATCAAATCAGGTCGCCGAAGCTAAAGAATATTGGAAATTTAAAGTTGTTAGGGAGAATTCGGTCATTATATTTTAATGTAACCTTTCCTTTAGTTACCATTTTCAGTTCTTGTAATAGTCCATGGAATCACACTATTCTTTGCGGGTTACCATTTTGTCAATAAAATTTGAGCTTTTGCCCATCTGTTTGCAACTTTTGTTTTATTTATATCTTATAAAATGACATTTTTACCTTGATAAAAATTCTTGTACACAAAAAGTTAAAATTTTTTCTTTTTTTGCTTTTGAAATTCTTGTGTTTACTTTCCTTTGATTTTTGAACATAAGGAACATCAACAGTTGCTCCAAGAACAGTTAAACCTCAAAATATAAGATCGAATGTTCTTGTGATTTTCCTTTAAAAGTATCTCCAAAATGATGGATCTTTAACTCCATCCACACCTTGATATGTTGGACATACGATCCCATATCTCCAGTAAAAATTTGGATCTAATGCTCTCCGGTAAAGGACTAAACTTGGTATCTCGAATCAAGCTTTGAATCGAGTTTCTCTAAACTTAATGAGATTATCATCTCCGGTAGAGCGCAGAGTTACTTTATTCCCATTTGAAAAAGATAATGAGTTTAGAAGATTGTTTGGGTTCTTTCCCCGAGTAAAGTATCTTCCTCTCCCAGAGAGACTCAAGCCTTACAACAGGACTTTTGTTCCATCGATGACTCTCTTTATTTTATCTCCAGTGATATTTCCAAGAGACTGGATGAGTACTCGGTCGCATTGTGATGTTTATTTCATCGCCAGTATATCTCTTTCACTTGTGTTGTCAGCATAAAAACATAGCACGCATTCATTTCATACATATATCATGCATAGTTGAATTCATATCCATGTTCATAGTGCATTTGTCGATAATGTTTACTTCATTCACCTAGGTTGTGTTTATCCCCAAGTGATATGTTTCCTCTCTCCAATAGTGTGGTCAGCCGTAGGCAGAAAGTGTATATCCTTTCTAACTCCTCAGCGATTTTAATCCTCATGGAAGTTTTGATTTAGTTCTCCTTTCCACACTTGGATAAGATAAATCCCCAATTCGAGTTCATTCCTCACTGGTTAGCATCTTGTTTGACGGTATCTTTTCAGCTTATTCCTGGATTAAGTTGTCTTTTGACCATTTTGATAACTTGAACCTCTGAATTAAAATGACATTTATTTTGGTGCCTTTTAAGTGGTTTACATCCCCAAAAAGAATCTGTTGAAGGTTCCCCGGCAAGATAAATTTATTCCTCCTTGGAATCTACACTTGACAGCAATCATTAATCTCTTTATTTGAGAAGCTTTTTTTATCCCTAAAAAATTCCCAGTGAATTAGAAAATGGCAGTCTCTTTGTGAGCAATTTGCCTATTCCCGTTAAAGCTATCAGCATATCAAAATTTTCTTTCATCTTATGGCATCTCTTTGAAGAAGTCTCGAAGGGAAGTATGATGAAGATATTTTCACAGCAAATGGAATCTCTCTAGAGAAGATTGTTATAAATTCATATTCTCTACCAAATGGAATCTCTCCGGATAAGTCCCGCAGAGAAGTTTGATTGTCGAATCCTCATTTTTTACGTCACATGATATCTATCCGAAGAAGTCTCGAAGAGAAGTATGATGAAGTTTATTTTCCATCAAATGGCATCTCCCCAGTGAATCCCTATGAGAAGTTTGATGAAGATCCTTACAAAAAGTTTTTCTCTTTATTTGAGAAATCTGTTTTGCAAATTAACCGGCCCGCGTCTCTTTGAAGATCCCTAGTGAAGTTATTATTTCAGCAAGTAATTACTCTTTTAGGAAACTTGTTTGTTTTACCCATTTTTAAGTGAAAGACTTGATAAAGAAAAAACTGAGACCAATTTCGTGGCTTATGTCCAGAAACAAGGGGAAGTTTAAATCAGAAATCGAGACCAGTTTCGTGGCTTATGTCCAGAAACGAGGGGAAGTTTATTTTAGAAACCGGGACCAGTTTTGTGGCTTATGTCCAGAAACGAGGGGAAGTTTATTTCAGAACTGAGACCAGTTACATGACTTATGTCCAGAAACGTGGGTGTAATACCCTAATTTTTACCCCTAAGATCCCACTTATCATTTGTATCTTATACCACAAACAAGATCACAAGCTTTGGTTCTCTTACCTTCCTTTGTAGTTTTGTTCTTGAGGGAGATCACCGAGCACCCCTGTTTTCTTGTTTGCTATATGTTTGTTTATGTTTATGTTTACTAACCCTTAATTAAAATCCAAAAATATGTTTGTTTTCCCTTTACTAACCTTTTTAGGAAGATGTTGGGATCAAGAATGTCAAATACCAGTTCCTCAGCTCGAATGAAATTCATCTGAACAAAGTCAAAGTTGATTTGCAAACAATTCAAAATCATTTGATCAAGAGTTTCTCAAGATTTGATTTACTATTATTCAAGAGAATCCAAGGTTCATGCGTTTATTTCCATGCCTTCTTTGACAAGCAAAAAGAATCGAGCCAGAGCCAGAACAGTCTAGCCAACAAAGCATTTTTCAAGTTTTTCAACAATGCAATCGATTTGCATTATGGTCCAATCAATTGCACCCTTCATATTTGCACCAGATTTCATATTTTTCAGCAGTGCAATTGATTTGCACTGCAGTGCAATCGATTGCACGAGACAGATTTGGCCAGAAATGTTAGTTTTCAAGTTCTGCAGCATTTTGGCACCAATTTTCAAATGTGACCTCATGTGAAATATTCTAGATCATGTAAAATCATCACAAAAAGAATTCCCCTACATAATCATAATTAACTCCCACCATACACCCTCATTAATCACCACTTGATCTTGATTTTGCTTCCAAATTCAAATTCCAAGCCTAATTTTGGTTCCAAACCAAGCTCCAAGCCACCAAAATTCCCAAGCCTAAACTATATAAATATAGGCCTCATTTCATTCATTCTTCAAGCTTTTGATAACCAAATTCACCTTGTCAAAATTCCTTCTCATTCTTCATTTTCTTCATCTACCAAAATTCACCAAAGTTCTTTCTTCCATTGAAAGTTAGTAAGTTCTTCATTGGATCTTACTAATCTTTGAGCTAAACGTCCATCCAAACACTTTTTCATCATCAGTTTTTGTAGATCAATGCTTTGGAGTGAGATTCTTGAAGTTGACTTGAAGCATTTTCAGATTTGAAGTGGTGATTCACTAATCCCACCATTGTTGTGCTTGATCCATCTTCCACAATGTGATCTTTTATTGACTCTTGTTGCCTGATCTTTGGATCTTGCAAATTGTGTTTTATTGGTGTTATTTGCTGTTGTTTAACTTGAATTTTCGTATTCTTTTGTATCCGTGATCATGAGGTGTTTGGAGAAATGATTGATCATGGTTTTGCCTTGTAAATACTGATTTTATTGTTGTCTGGTGTCATACCCAAAATTTTGACCACCTAGATTCCCATCATTGTGCAAATCATCATCATAATATGGATGAACCATCATGCCTCATTAGTATCCCCAAAGATGGGTGAACACTTACTACAGTCAAAATTAGGGTTCCAAGCCCTCTCAGAGCATTTAGACAAAGGATCAATCAAGGAATGACATGATCTTCAACTTGTCTAACCTCTCAAATATCCACAAAGGATCAAGAGGACTCCCACATCAAGAATTAAGCACAAGAGTGCAACATTTCAAGTGGATCAAGCCTCAAGTTCATCTAATACAAAGTCAATTAACGCAGAAAGTCAAAGTTTGACTTTTGGTCAACTTTGAGCTTCACAAGCCATTACTCTAGAAAATATTATGGATGATTTAATTTGATCAAATTTAAATCAAGAAATCATGCAAAATTGCAAAATTGATCAAATTGAAAGAAACTTAGAAATTTTTTCTAAGTTAAAATCATGTTCAAGTGCACAACTTTTCAAGGTTGTAACTATTGATCCAAGCATCCATTGATTTTGCTTAAGAGCTACTTTTAAAGAGGGTATTTGATACTTCAACATTGTAGAAGGAATCAACTCAAAATATCATAAGGATTGAAAGATATAGGTGATCAAAGTTGGGAATTCTTAATGTCTGATGTTCCAACATTGCATAGGACATCACTAATATTTTTCCAGCAAGAATATCCCAACTTCAAGGATGTTTTTCTCCATGATCCAAGTTGATTCAGGAAAAACCCTAGGCATGAAAGTTGAAGTACGTCATCTCACCTTTCCAAAAAGTCCTAGAAAGCTCATTTATCATTCTCGAGCAGAAAGTTATGGTCTCTGCAAAAGGCATTGATAAAATAGAATTTTCATGACAGCTTTTAGGACAGATTTGTCCACACAAGTTCAAGGTCATTTTTGACAACTTTACAAGTCTTATCTTCACAAACCTTGAACATCAAAGTCGAAGTACATTATCTCAGCTTTCTAGAAAGTTGTAGAACGTCCATTTTCACACTCGAGCAGGAAGTTATGGACTTTACAAGAAGGCTTGCTGCAGCTGTTTTTTAGGACAAATTTTGTGCACTTTTTCTTGTGCCACATAATTTTCAAGCTTTGTCACCATGCAAGACAAGCATCAAAGATGCAATTCACTTCAACTCAAAATATCATAGTGGATTAAAAGATACAAGTGATCAAAGTTGGGAATTCTTAATGTCTGATGTTCCAACATTGCATAGGACATCACTAATATTTTTCCAACAAGAATGTCCCAACTTCAAGGATGTTTTTCTCCATGATCCAAATTGAACCAAGTCTAGGGTCAAACATCAAAGTTGAAGTATGTCATCTCAGCTTTCCATAGAGTCCTGGAACAGCCATTTATCATTCTTGAGCAAGAAGTTATGGATTTTACAACAAGGCTTGCTGCAGCTGATTTTTAAGACATGTTTCAGGACAGATTTGCACATTTCTTGTGCCACACGAATTTCCAAGCCTTGTCATCATTTTGGACACATCTGAGGATCAAATCCAAGGGGGATGATCTGATCCATAAGCCTCCCAAGTCCAAGATTCCACAAGTAGCATGCCAAACCTAAAAAACCCTAAAAGAGGGACAAGACTCCAATTTTGGTTTGGAGCATTTAATGGTTGCTTAGAGGTGGCATGAACTGAGCTTCCTCTAACTGAATTCAGTCAAGATTCCTCCAACAACTAGGGAACCAAAGGCCTATGCCCTAACCTCTAGTCAATGGCTAGAGGAGACTTAGATTTTCATTGGCCAACATTGAACAAACCTCTGCTGTAGCCACCGTTCACTATTGCTGCCAAAACAAACTTGCTCTACTATAAATAGAGCTCACTTGTGCTCAGTTTGAGTACACCAAAGCCATCAAACAGATGCTTTCCTCAAATTCTCTCTTTCACTCCAAAATGCCTTCTTTAGTAAGGAAATTCTGAACTTTTGAGTTAGAGAGAATTTCCATCACATCTCATGATCCTAACACCTCATAAACATCATATGTAGGTGATCCAAACTATCACAAGTGACCTGTAACACCAAGATCACAAAGTCACCTCTCAAAACCTCAAAATTGGACTTTTTTACATTTTTCAAGCCATGTCTTGATTCAATCACTTTCCAAACCAGATAAAACCTCAAACACACTCCAAATATCATCCTTGAACTGTCCCAAATGATGCCACACATCTGGAACACCATTTGAGAGAGTTCCTATTTTGGCCACTTTAACCCCTTTTGTAAGAAAGGGCCAGTTTGTGTTTTTGCAGGTTCCAACTGATTCCAACCATCCTAAAAGCTTCTAAGAGGTCATTTGAGGGTGTCCAAAGCATCAAATCATTTCTGGAACAAAGCACTTGGTAGGTTGCACAAAATCTCCAAAAAAGAGGTAAAATTCACAACTTGAATTCTTTGAATCATGCTTTCCTTTGATGTCCACATACATGCATCGTATTGAATAATTCTTGGAGCAAAATTGTAGTCCTTAATGTGTATGTTATGATCCTCCTACTGTTTGCACTTTAACATGTTCATATGTGGAGTTTATGTTGTTTTAAACTTAAGGTGCATATCTGGTTTTTTGCCTTGTGTGTGTTGTACATTAAGTTTCAGTATGTATGAGTGATACCATTGGATTCCTTGCGAAAAATTAGTCAAGATAGGTTCTTACGGATTTCAATTTCGTTAAAAATTGAGAGAGTTATGAATGTTTGAAGTTTGATAAGCAAAGATGTTTAAAATCAACATGCAGTTCTGGTTTTTTGCTTTGTGTGGTCTGTACATTAAGTTTCAGTATGTATGAGTGATACCATTGGATTCCTTGCGAAAAATTGGTCAAGATAAGTTCTTACGGATTTCAATTTCGTTAAAAATTGAGAGAGTTATGAATGTTTGAAGTTTGATAAAAAGATGTTGAAACTAAAGTTTCAGTTTTGCTGTCGAATGTGATGTTGTGACATCTTCCCTTTTTCTCTTATCTTCAAAACTCATGAGTGATGTCGAATGTGATGTTGTGACATCTTTCCTCTTTTTCTTAGTTTATCTTCAAAACTCAATCAATTCTTTTACATAGCAAAAATCATCATTTTCCAATTCTGTTTTACACACTTCTTATTCATACTCCATAATATTTTAATTCACAAAAAAAATCACAAAAAATATTATTATTTGATATATTTTTAATATATTCAAAAATATTGTTTTAAATTGTTTTAAATGCTTTTAAAATGATTTCTTTTTCTTGGTTTTTAAAACCAAAATGATTTTAAATATTCATGTGGATAAAATACTTTTTCATAAACCTTAATCATTGTTTATAACATGATTAATGATTTTATTTGATATTTTTATCATTTTTTTACTTGATTTTTCTTTGAAAAATGCCTTTAAAAAAATGAAATTAGGGTTTTATTGATTTTCTCCCTAACAAACTTTTTCAAACACTCATGGGCCTCTAATAGAGTGTAAGACCCAACCCTTTTTGTACAAAAATATTTTGGGCCTCAGTTATTGTTTAAGTCCCGATACGTTAAAAATCTCGGCGCGATCGCCATTTTCAAACTGAAAATCATCTGGGCCTCCCCTCGTGTTGTAAGCCCCATTTCTTTTCCTCAAATACACTTTGGGCCTCTAATAGAGTGTAAGTCCCACCCCTTTTGTAAATAAAATATTTTGGGCCTCAGATATTGTATAAGTCCCTCTGTACATTTACAAAGTTCGGCGCGATAGTCGCCTTTTAACCAAAAAAAACCAGTGTACTTCTCCTTGAGTTATAAGTCCCATTTATTTTCATTTTTAAACCTTTGGGCCTCTAATAGAGTGTAAGACCCAATCCCTTTGTAAATACCAAAATTTTTGGGCCTCAATCACTTGTATAAGTCTCACGGTGTTTCCAAAACCTCGGCGCGATCGTCGCCCTTTTCAAAATCATCTGGGCCTACCCTCGCGTAGTAAGACCCGCTTCTTTTCTCTAAATCATTTTTTTGGACCTCTTGAGAGAGTGTAAGACCTATTCCCCTTGTACAGAAAATTTTTTGGGCCTCAGTCACTTGTATAAGTCCTACTGTACAAACTCATATCACAGTGCAATCACTACTAAAACCCTGGGCCTCTCCTTGAGCTATAAGCCCCAATCTTTCCTTTTAAAGCACTTTCTCCTTTGATTTTAAATATACTATTGTTTTCAATTTTTCTTTGTTGAACAACTAACAAAACAGCATGGAAGCTCTACAACCGAGTAAGTGTTTATATGCTTTCATTTACCGCTTTCATATACATATAACTGTATTGTGGGGTTGTTTCGCTGTAAGTCTTCTTTCATAAACTCATATCGACTGTGTAATAATAGTATAAATATTTAGAGTTTCCCCGGAAACTACGTCTAGCACTAGGTAAAGTCGTTTCGATCATTCTTAAAAATAGACAATACTAGATCCCCCATAGGAGCACCAGATACAGTCTTCTCTTCGGCTGTCCTCCTTAGGAATTATTAAGAAACTCTACGCCCCAGAGATGATCTCTTCTCTGTGAATTGCATCCCTTGAGTTTCTTCCAAATTCTCGAACTTTCCAGGCTTGATCTATTCTTTGTGAATAGCATGTCTTGAACTTCTCTGGGTTTGGGGACCCACAGGCTTCTTAAAAGCATCCCCGCCTCCTCTTGGGCATTGTACAAGGACTCGTCGGCTTCTTAGAAGTATTCACAACCTCGTCTTAGGCTTCGTATAAATGATTTCTTCCTCCGGGAATGATAGCCTCCCTTTGGGCTTCGTACAAATTGTCCCTCGACTTCTTAAAAGTTTCCAGCCTCCTCTTGGGCTTCGTACAAATTGTCCCGACGACCTCCTAGAGGTATAGGAATAGAAATTAGTCATCTTAATAGAACAGTCTTTCAAAGAGTCTAGATCTTTCTACCGTGAACGTACTACAACTGTTTATTTAAGCATAGTACAAAATATAAAACTCTAGACTTGGACAGTCTAATTTCCTTGAGTCTCATAGACATTCTCAAGTAAGGAAATGCCCGCAGACTTGGACAGTCTCAAATACCATTTGGATTTCCCATTTCCTTAAAGAACAGGAAACAATCCCGATTCTCAGATCAAATCCATGAGTGCAACATTACTCATATAAAAACTGATTTTCTCGTTGAACCAACATACTGGACCTATTACTCAACTGAAAATAGTAACCTTTTAGCCTCCATCTCAGACTTTGTACGAGATACAGAGACTCTCTTATTCAGTCAAACCTTTTAGCCTCCATCTCGGGCTTCGTACGAGATACAAAGACTCTCTTGTTGAGTCAAAACTTTTAGCCTCCATCTCGGGCTTCGTACGAGATACCAAAACACTCTCTTGTTGAGTATAAAAGGCTCTCTTGTTGAGCCAATCTCCCTTTTAGCCTCCATCTCGGGCTTCGTACGAGATACAAAAACACTCTCTTGTTGAGTATAAAAGACTCTCTTGTTGAGTCAATCACCTTTTAGCCTCCATCTCGGGCTTCGTAGGAGATACAAACTCACTCTCTTGTTGAGTATAAAAGATTCTCTTGGTGAGTCACCATCTTTAACCTCCATCTCAGGCTTCGTACGAGATACAAAAACACTCTCTTGTTGAGTATAAAAGATTCTCCTGTTGAGTCAACCCTTTTAGCCTCTATCTCTCGGGCTTCGTACGAGACACACAAAAACACCCTCTTGTTGGGCCAATAGCCTCCTCTTAGGCTTTGTATAAGGAAAACCCCGGTTGAGTCAATCAACCTTTTAGCATCAAAGTTGTGCCTTGTTCACAGTACACAAACATCAACAACTCCTTCCCCTTCATCTAATCGCTGTTGTAGCGAGCGATTTTGGACGCGGTTCTTAAGCGCTGGTCACTCTCTGCGGTTTGAGCTTTAAACTACAGGTCGATTCATTTTTTATCCTATTGTGAGCTGAATAAGGAAGGGAAATAGATGTCTCCAATTAACCCTGCTTGCATACTGAGTTTAAACAGCGGTCTGTTAGGTTACGGATGCTATCAATGTGGGGGGCCTTTGTACTGGTTATTTGTATTTTCACCAATACTGTTCTCTTTCTTTTTACCTGGGCAGAAGGTTTCTGGCGGGGAATAAGGATTAGGATGTTAGGACTGGTGCTTTTGAATACTGCTTTTGATTGATGAAGATATGGGATTTGGGTTTTTTGTTGATTGCGCTCGCTAAGATCTTTTCTTTCGATCTTATGCCTACGTATTCCCGTTTATCGAAACAGGGAAATCATAGCATTCGTAGTTCCTCCTATTCTATGGGAGGAAAGGGGTGTTTTGGTGTCTTGTTCAAAGCCCAAGACATGAATTGAAAGGTGATTTGTATCTTGTTCAAAGCCCAAGATGTGAAGCTAAAAGGTCTATTTGTGTCTTGTTCAAAGCCCAAGACGTGAAGCTGAAAGACCTCGGCTTTAGAGAGAATTTGTCATCTCTAAAGAGGGGAGAAGGAGAATTACTTTAACTGGGATACGCGGATCCGAGCAATGCCATAATTTCCGAAGAAAGGGTTTTAACCTGAAGGAGAAGACTTTAACTCAGTGTAGAGCAATGCCATCTTTGCTTAGGAATTTCTCATGCTAAAAGAGGGACAGTGGCATGGATGTAGATGATCCAGAGGCTTGCCGCTTACAGTGATTAGATGAAGGGAAAGGAGTTGTTGATGTTTGTGTACTGCGAACGAGGCACACCTTTGATGCTAAAAGGTTGATTGGATCAACCAGTGGTTTTCTTATACAAAGCCTAAGAGGAGGCTAATTTCCGCTAGGAAAATCATTATACAAAGCCTAAGAGGAGGCTATTTTGTGTCTCGTACAAAGCCCGAGAGAGAGGCTAAAAGTTTTTGACCCAGTGGGGCATATCGTTATACAAAGCCTAAGAGGAGGCTAGCAAAGAGTTGACTCAGTTGGAGAATCTTTTATACTCAGTAAGAGAGTGTTTTTGTATCTCGTACAAAGCCCGAGAGAGAGGCGAAAAGGTTGTTTGACTCCACTGGGGAGAATTTTGGTATCTCGTACGAAGCCCGAGATGGAGGCTATTGTAACTGTTTCAGTTGAGTGACAGATCCAATATACTGATTTAAAAGAGAAAATCAGTTCTTATATGAGTAACACTGTACACAGGGATTTAATTTGAGGATCAGGGATATTTCCTTCTCTTTGAGGAAACGGGAAATCCAAAGGGGTATCGAGACTATCCGAGTCTGCGGGTTTCCTTCCTATTTAACGAAGGGTGCTTGAGAATGTCTTTGAGACTCAAGGAGGTTAGACTGTCCGTGTCTAGAGTTTTATCTTTTGTACTATGCTTCGAGAAATAGTAGTAGACTCTATGAAAGGACTGTTCTATGAGGATGACTAGGTTCTGTTCCTATACCTCTAGGAGGTCGTCGGGACAATTTGTACGAAGCCCAAGAGGAGGCTGGAAACTTTTAAGAAGCCGACGGGTCCTTGTACGAAGCCCAAGAGGAGGCTATCATTCCCGGAGGAAGAGATCATTATACGAAGCCTAAGAGGAGGTTGTGAATACTTCTAAGAAGCCGTAGGGTCCTTGAACAATGCCCAAGAGGAGGCCGATGCTTTTAAGAAGCCCGTGGGTCTATCATCTCCTTTCCATTAGGAGAGATAACTCTTTTAAAGATGAAAACCACTGGTTCCTTAGTTAAGGTCCAAGATTATGACCGTAGTGGGTACCCAAACCCTGAGACATTCAAGGCAAGCTATCCACAAGGAATAGATCAAGTCAGGAAAGTTCGAGAATTGGGAAGAAACTCAAAGATGCCATTCACGGAGAATACATTCATCTTGGGGAGTAGAGCTTCTTGACGATTCCTAAGGAGGACAGCCGAAGAGAAGACTGTATCTGGTGCTCCTATTGGGGATCTAGGCGTCTATTTCTACGAATAAGTGAAACGGCGTCACCTTGTTCTAGACGTAGTTGCCGGGGAAACTCGAAATATCAATACTATTATTACACAGTAGATATGAGTTTATGAAAGGAGACTTACAGTGAGCAGCCCCACAATACAGTTTATAATATGAAAGCAGTAAATGAAAGCGATAACCACTTACTCGGTTGTAGTGCTTCCATGCTGTTTGGTTAGTTGTTCAACAAAGAAAGATTAAAAACAACAGTATATTCAAAATCAAAGGAGAAAGTGCTTTGAAAAAGAAAGATCTGGGGCTTACAGCTCAAGGAGAGGCCCAGGGTTTTATCAGTGAGCACACTGTTTGAATTTGTACAGAGGGACTTATACAAGTGACTGGGGCCCAAAATGGTTTTCTGTACAAAGGGATGGGTCTTACACTCTCTCAAGAGGCCCAAAAAGGGTTTAAAGAAAAGAGTGGGGCTTATAACACGAGGGTAGGCCCAAATGATTTTTCGTTTAAAAATGGCGATCGCGCCGAGGTTTTCTTTTAACGCGGAGGGACTTATACAATAAGTGAGGCCCAAAATGTTTTTGGTTAAAAGGGGGATTGGGTCTTACATTCTATTAGAGGCCCAAAGTGTTTTAAAGAAAAAGAAATGGGTCTTACTACTCGAGGGTAGGCCCAGATGGTTTTCATTTTTAAACGGGCGACGATCGCGCCGTTTACTTGTACAGAGGGACTTATACAATGAGTGAGGCCCAAAAAGTTTTTGTACAAGGGGGGGTGGGTCTTACACTCTCTCAAGAGGCCCAAAGAGTTTTGAAGAAAAATAAATGGGTCTTACTACTCGAGGGTAGGCCCAGATGATTTTTGAAAAGGCGACGATCGCGCCGTTTGTTTTTTGACGGTATCGGGACTTATACAATAAGTGAGACCCAAAGATGATTTGGTCAAAAAAAAGGATTGGGTCTTACACTCTAATAGAGGCCCAAAGTGTTTTGAAAATGATTTATGAGGGTTGAATTAATCCAAAACCCTAATTTGTTTTCAAAAATGTATTTAATTGAATAAAAATTCAATTATAATGATCAAAATTGTTTAACACATGGAAAACAAATTGTGATCTTGGATTAATGCTTCAAAAATTAAGTATTGACCTACAAAATAATTAGAAAGCATTAAAAGTTGCAAAATCAATGTAGAAAAAATATTTAAAATGCCAAAAACAATCAAAATATTAATTCTTTACAAAAATATCAATTATATGAAATAAATAATATTTTTGGGATTTTTTGATAATATAAAATATTTTAACATTTTTGTGAATTATTAAAAAAAGAATCAACTCAAAATCATTAAAACTCAGAGAGAAATTAATTTTTGAATCAATTAAACAAAATCACAAAATTCAAATATTTGAATTTGAAAAAAAGGCGCCAAGAACAAGCTGAAGAACACGCGCGTGTTCTTGGTTTCTCAGATTTGCGTTTTCTATCCAATCTCCGTGAATACGTATTCATATCATGCAATCCACATATCATTATGCTCGTTTCAACCTCACGATCATGTCTATGTACTTTAATTTCATTTAAATTAAACATACAACAAGAAATCACGAAGAAACCTCAAGAACCCTAATTTCTGCATGAAGGCTAGGATTTTTGACACACGATTCAAACAATGCAATTAATTGAGGGAAAACATTCCATGCATGATTATGAACATATGGCCAAATTATTGTGCAAGGAAATATGCATAGATTGAGAGATGACCAAGTATGTGCTTACCTCCAAGCCGTGACAGCAAGTTCAAAGTGATTTTTGATTTGGAGGTGTTACAGATGAGTTGTGATGATCTGGACAGCTTCCCTACACCATATGGATTGTGTTTGGATGGTTGGACTTGATTGAAATTGGTTGGATCATTTTGTGGCTGGATCATCTTGACAGTTATGTGAGTGTTTGATCAGTTCATATGTGATGTATGTGAGGTGTGTGAGTGATTGGTTTGTGCAGAATTGCTCTCAAACTCAAAACACGATAGCTACCTTGCTAAGAAAGGCATTTTTGCCAAGAGAAAGAGATTTTGAGGAAAGCATCTGTTAGATGGATTTGGTGTACTTAAACTGACCACAATTGAGCTCTATTTATAGTAGAGCAAGTTTGTTTTGCAAGGAATAGTGCATGGCAGCTGGTAAGTAGGTTTGGCCAATGTTGGCAAATGAAAATCCAAGTCTCCTCTAGCCATTGACTAGAGGTTAGGGCACAGAGATTTGGTCCCCTTGGTCTTGGATAAGTCTTGACTGATTTCAGATGAGAATGGCTCAGTCCATGCCACCTTGATGGTTCCATTGAATGCCTCATTCCAAATTTGAAGTCTTGTCCCTATTTTGGCCATTCTAGGTTCAACATGCTATTTCTTGTTCCATGGACTTTTGAGGCTTGGCTCAGTGATTGTCCCCTTTAGATTCAATCCTCTGAGGTGTCCAAGTGGATTGGAGCAATTGAAATTGGCTGATTTTGGCAAATCGAGCCAAAATGCAAATTCTGCCTTGCCTTGACAGATTTCAGCAAGGCAACTTGCCAATGTTGTATCTCATGGTGTAGGTTGAATTTGGCAATGTTCTTGGCCATTTTTTAAAGCTCTTACATGATACAACAACTGTTTGAACAAGTTTGGTTTTGATCTCTTTTGATTCCAAGTGAAAAATCCCCCTACATTTGGCAAAAAGTGAAGGCAAATTCTGACTTAGTGAAAATTTCACTAAGTGTTGGAAAAAGTGACATTTTCACTTTTCAGCCACTTTGATCACTCCATAACTCAAAATCCTTAATGAATTGGAATGACTTGTAGTTGAAGTTTTTGTAGGTGATAATGAGGGCTACAAATCCATCTTTGGATGAGAAAAAATGGCCTTGTGGTTTAGGAGTTATGGTCCTCCAAAGTTGGTACCTTTGCCACTTTATTTTTAACTTAGAAAAATTTCTAAGTTTTATGGTTACCCCTTTTACAAGTTATCTCACTTTTCTTGATTTTTCTTGATGAATGATGATTCAAATCATACATTAACATCATTTTAGGGTTAAAAATCCATTTTGGTGAAAAATCTCAAAAAGTCAAAGTTGACTTTTGTGCACGGTTGACTTTTTATCAAATGAATTCCAAACTGTGCAATTCTTCAGGAAATCATGTCCTTGACCTAAATCAAACTTGATGGACATGTTCCATGGTGTCATAGGGTATATTCAATCATGTATTAGGGTTTGGGAGCATGTCTTGGTCAAAAGTCAAAGTTACAGTTGACTTTTCCCTTAAAACCCTAATTGTGGTGCAGATGAAAATGAGACTTGTTGCTCAAGCTTCTTGGATCAATCCATTGTTCCAAATGGATCAATATGGTATATTAGAGACCCTCAAATCATCTCTTGAGGTCTTGGCTCATGGTTTGTCCCAAAAGTCAACTTAGGGGTGAATTAGGTCAAGAAACCCTAATTCCTGATTTTTTATGAATGCATCCCCTGAGACAAAATTGACTTGATGCATGGGTTCATGAGGTTCCATGAAGCATATTAGGTCATTTTTTGGATCATTGCCTTGTGCCCAGATGAAAATTTCCATCTGGAGACTCTGGTCGACCAAAACCCTAATTTGGTGACACTGTCGATCTTGAGACTTGATCCACCCAGAAGGGAGCAGCCTTGTGCTTAATCCTTGAAGTGGGAGTCCTTTTTGATCCATTGTGGATGTTTGAGAGATTAGACAAGTTGAAGATCATGTCATTTCTTGATTGATCCTTTGTCTAAGCACTCAGAGAGGGCTTGAAACCCTAATTTTGATTGTATTGGATGCTCACCCATCTTTGGGGAGACTGATGAAGCATGATGGTTCATCCACATTGTGATGATGATTTTCACAATGATGGGAAATCTAAGTGGTCAAAATTTGGGGTATTACAGATGCCCCTATTTAATCTTCTTGGACCTGAAGGTATGAATGGCGAAGGGATTCGGGCATTCGGGGTGCAAGAGGATTAAATATCGGAATATCCAAAATTTTGATGGTGGTTATGAATGGTAGCTTACGCATTCATCTTCTTTAGCTAAGTGATGATGCTTAGAAAAGGTAAACTTCCCCTCGATCCTGGTTTCCTACCAAGGAACTGGTCTCAGTCTCTGATTTAAACTTCCCCTCGATCCTGGTTTCCTACCAAGGAACTGGTCTTAGTTTCTGATATAAACTTCCCCTCGATCCTGGTTTCCTACCAAGAACTGGTCTTAGTTTCTGATTTAAACTTCCCCTCGATCCTGGTTTCCTACCAAGAACTGGTCTTAGTTTCTTTTGTCAATAAACTTTCTTGACAAGGGACGCTATTCATAGCGGCTTTCCTCAAACTTCTCGCCGAATTTTCCTGGGGAGATGCCATTTGAGTGGAAAAATTTTTTATGTCAGACTTGCTGGGGAACCCAGTCGTCTGAGTTGTAGAGTTGTACAAACTTCTTTGTTGGAGACGCCATTTGTTTCTACTGGGGAAAGCGAGTCTCTTGAGAGACTGTTTTCATTTGGGGTTGCATCATACTTTTCTCGGGATCTTCCCGGAGAAATGCCATATGATGGGATCCAATTTTGTGGGTTTGATGACCTTTTCATCGGCGGTCCTTTCGGAGCAAAACTGGCATGCTGCCGAATCTCTGATCACGAGGCTTTCTCTGCGGATTTTCCTTAATCCGGGAAAACAAGGATATCATCTTCAATGGCGAAGAGTGATGTTTATTGAGAGTTTTCTCTGGCTTTTCAGAGGTTCAAGTTATCAAAGTGGCCAAGTGTCGACTCTGATCTAAAGATACACTGGTGGCGAGATTGTGCAGACGCAACACTTCCTGACGAGGAAAGAACTGTCAAACTCGATTGAGAAAACTGTTTATCACTAGGGGACAAGACCGACTCAAGTGATAGTGATGCAATACGAAATGCGAACGCAAATAAAATGCATGAAGTATGTATGTATATGCTGACAAAACAGACGCGACATACAGACTAATGGATGAACACAATTGGATACTCGGCCATCGCGGGGCGAAGAAGTACCGTTGATTCAAAATAGCAATTCCACCTTGCTTAGGAGAAATAGTCCACGCGGGGAGCTATGTCGATCGGGCTTAGGAGATGAGAACTCGGCCGAGGATGTCAGACGAAACAAGGTCTCTGACACAGTTGATCCCTTCATTCAGGCATACTGGCTTAGAAGGAGTACTTTGATTCTGCACTTTGAAGTTCGCTTACTTCGGGAGAAGCAATCGATGTTCTTCTGATGTTCAACAGTCAAAAGAAATTGCCATCTTTATTTTAAAAGCAGAAAAAGTTTTAACAAGTAAATTCATTTTTGTTTTATTTCAAGAATCGCTGATTAAGTTTAAACAACGTCGTTCTGTAAAGCTAAAACAAGCAAGAATTACAAACAAAAGCACAAGGGCTAAAATTTTATTGATAAGATGGAGATCAGCCAAACGCGTGATTCCAAAGAGTATATACAAAGTTAGAAAATGGTAATTTACAGGGAAAAGGGCTACGTTGAAACATAACGACCACTATCCTTCTACCAACTTTGAATTCGGGGCATCCTGAGCTTCTGTCGAAGATGACCTTTGACTGGAGATTTCCTTCGATAGATGATGCCGTAACTGCTGCTGAGGGATTTTCCTCTGTTGAACATAGTTACTTACCATTATCCCTAATTTTTTCCTGGATTGTACTATGATGTTTCCAATCCACCGGGATGATTTTTTTTCATGTCTCTAACTTTTGCCTGGACCGCCCTTTCGGGTTTTCAATCCACCGAGACGTTTTTTTTTTTTTTTAGTTTAGGCGAAGTATTTCTTGACTACATCAACATTCGTGGGGTAGGCAAATTCCTCTTCGTCCATGGTTGCAAGTCTCAAGGCGCCGCCTGAGAAAGCTTTCGTTACCACATAGGGGCCATCATAATTTGTGGTCCATTTGCTCCGAGAGTCAGTGAGAAATGATTGTATCTTCTTGAGCACGAGGTCTCCTTTCCTGAAGACACGAGGCCGAACCTTTTTGTCGAACGCCCTCTTCATTCTTTGTTGATACAACTGACCGTGGCATAGTGCCGTGATTCGCTTCTCTTCGATCAGGTTCAGGTCGTCGTGTCGACTTTGACACCATTCAGCTTCGGTGAGCTTAGCTTCCATCAATACCCTGATTGACGGGATCTCTACTTCTATGGGAAGCACTGCCTCCATGCCATATACTAGAGAGAAAGGGGTAGCCCCTGTTGAAGTGCGGACAGATGTGCGATAACCATGAAGAGCAAAGGGTAGCATCTCGTGCCAATCTTTATAGGTTACAACCATTTTTTGAACGATCTTCTTAATGTTCTTGTGAGCCGCTTCTACCGCTCCGTTCATCTTGGGTCGGTAGGGAGATGAGTTATGGTGTTTGATCTTGAACTCTGCGCATAACACTTTCATCATCTTATTGTTCAAGTTAGATCCATTATCAGTAATGATCTCGCTTGGAACACCATAACGGCAGATGATATTGTTTTTGATAAATCGGACCACCACTTGTCGGGTTACATTGGCGAATGACGCTGCTTCGACCCACTTGGTGAAATAGTCAATGGCTACCAGGATGAACCGATGTCCGTTTGAAGCCTTGGGCTCAATCATGCCAATCATGTCAATTCCCCATATGGAAAAAGGCCACGGGGAAGAAAGAACTTTGAGATGTGATGGCGGTACATGAATTTTGTCGGAGTATATTTGACACTTGTGACACCTCCTCATGTACTTGTAGCAGTCGGATTCCATGGTCAACCAATAATACCCGACCCTGAGGATTTTTCTCGCCATTGTGTATCCGTTGGCATGAGTGCCAAAGGATCCTTCATGAATTTCTTTCATGAGCACGTCTGCTTCTGGTCTGTTGACGCATCGGAGCAAGACCATGTCAAAATTTCTCTTATAAAGAGTGTCACCGCCCAGGAAGAAGTTTCCAGCCAATCTTCTGTGGGTTTTCCTGTCTTTTCTGAGTGCCCCAGATGGGTACTCTTGTTTCTGAAGGAAGCATTTGATATCGTGATACCAAGGTCTGTCGTCTATGACTGCTTCAATCGCGAAGATGTAAGCGGGCCGTTCAAGGCGCATTATGTCGATCTTGGGTATGTCATTCCGTTGACCTACACTAATCATGGAAGAGAGAGTGGCTAATGCATCAGCCATGTGATTCTCATCACGAGGGATGTGATGAAAGTCGACTCTGTTAAAGAAGGGTAACAACCTTCTTGCATAGTCTTTGTAAGGAATCAATCCTGATTGGTATGTGTTCCAATCTCCTTTTATTTGGTTAATAACCAAGGCTGAATCGCCGTATACGTCCAAGTTTTTGATCCTTAAATCAATCGCTTCTTCGAGACCCATGATACATGCTTCGTATTCGGCCTCGTTGTTCGTACATTTGAACGTAAGTCGAGCGGTGAAAGGAATGTGGGAACCCTGAGGGGTAACAATGATTGACCCAATTCCGTTTCCATAATGATTGACTGCTCCGTCAAAGATAAGTCCCCACTGGGAACCTGGTTCTGGCCCTTCACTGGGTAGCGGTTCATCGCAATCTTTCATTTTTAGATACATGACATCTTCGTCTGGGAAGTCAAACCCGATTGATTCTTGATTGTCAATCTGTTGATGAGCCAGATGATCGGCTAAAATACTTCCTTTAACGGCTTTCTGAGCGTGGTACTCTATGTCATATTCTGATAGTAACATCTGCCAACGGGCAATCTTTCCCGTGAGAGCAGGTTTTTCGAAAACGTACTTGATTGGATCCATTTCGGAGACCAACCAAGTAGTATGACGAATCATGTACTGGCGAAGACGTTTGGCTGCCCAAGCCAAAGCGCAACAAGTTTTCTCGAGCATCGTGTACCGAGTTTCACAGTCGGTGAATTTCTTGCTTAGATAGTAGATGGCAGACTCTTTCCTTTTAGTTTCGTCTTGTTGGCCAAGTACGCATCCCATCGATTCCTCTAGGACTGTGAGGTAAATGATCAGTGGTCTTCCTTCCATTGGAGGTGATAGAATCGGAGGATTCAACAGGTATTCCTTGATACTGTCGAAGGCGGTTTGGCAATCTTCTGACCAAACGCAATCCTGGTTCTTTTTGAGTAATTTGAAAATCGGCGCACAAGTGGCGGTCATAAGGAATATGAATCTGGAGATGTAGTTCAAACGTCCCAGGAATCCTCTGACTTGTTTTTCAGTTTTCGGAGAAGGCATTTCTTGAATGGCCTTGACCTTGTCAGGATCAACCTCAATCCCTTTCTGGCTGACGATGAACCCTAGTAGTTTCCCTGAACGGACACCGAAGGTGCACTTGTTGGGATTCAAGCGGAGCTTGAATTTCCTTAGACGTTCGAACAATTTTGACAGATGTTCAACGTGCTCATCCTCTGTTCTTGATTTTGCAATCAAATCATCGACATATACCTCGATCTCTTTGTGTATCATGTCATGAAACAGAGTAGCCATGGCCCTTTGATAGGTTGCCCCGGCATTCTTTAAACCGAACGACATTACTTTGTAACAAAAGGTACCCCATGGGGTAATGAACGAAGTTTTCTCCATGTCTTTCGGCACCATTTTGATCTGGTTATAGCCCGAGAATCCATCCATGAAGGAGAATACTTTGAACCTTGCTGTGCTGTCAACCAGCATGTCAATGTGTGGTAAAGGAAAGTCGTCCTTTGGACTTGCCTTATTCAAATCTCTGTAATCAACACACATTCGGACCCTTCTGTCCTTTTTGGGAACGGGTACGATGTTGGTTAACCATTGAGGATATTCAGATGTAGCGAGGAAACCCGCGTCGATCTGTTTCTGTACCTCCTCTTTGATTTTGATGGCCATGTCCGGGTGAGTGCGTCTCAACCGTTGCTTTACTGGCGGACATTCCGATCTCAACGGTAAGTGATGTTCCACGATGCTGGTATCCAACCCTGGCATATCCTGATATGACCAAGCGAACACATCGGGGAATTCTTTGAGAAGCTTTATCAAACCCTCTCTGGCAGTTGGACTGAGCAATGCTCCGATCCTGATTTCTTTTCTCTCTTTTTCAGAACCCAAGTTTACCGTTTCCAACGGCTCTTTGTGAGGTTCAATGGACCTTTCCTCTTGTCTGAGTAGTCGGGAGATCTCTTCTGGAATTTCGTTGTCATTTTCTTCTTCAGCCGCGAATACCGGGAACTCAAAGTTGGAAGAAGGCATCGGATCGTATGTTTCAACGGGGTATAAAACAAGCAATCTGCATGACGTGATGATTCGTGTTTTAGAAGAGATAGAGAAAATGTAAGTGTGTGCAGTGTATTTATTTTACTGCTTGTTTTTTATTATCGAATGTTTTTTAGGATTACCATTTTCTTAAAAAGCAAAAAGAGAAAACAACAATTAATGCGGAAATTACAGAACGACGTTATTTTATTAATGAACAAGTCGAATCTTGAAACTACGAGCCCTATCAAAACATCCATTTCACCTGGGCAGGGTGAAAGGTTTAAAGATGGCAATTACTTTGACTGATGAACGACCTTCGGAACCTCGACAGCAACCCATTGGCGGGGAACTCCTCGGTGAATCACAAAGTCTGGCACCTTCCATGATTTGCCTTCAGAAATGACGCTGATTTCTGGTGGAGCAGGATCGTTGGAATCTGTCTCCCAAGCAGAATTGTCGTAGGAGGATTCCTCTGTTGCATTTTTCATAGCATTTGTGCTCTCAGCTGTATCTCCCCATCCAGTTGACTGGATATCTTCGAGCCTGATATGAGAGCTTTCGGGAGCGGTGTACTTGACCATATAGTCGAATTTTCCACTTGGTTGTCCCAGAGTGTCCCAAACTTCTTTGGAACTGGAGAAGTCATCCCTCTCGATGACGTTGACCTCAGGAAAAGCATAGTTGATGAATTCTAGTCCTGCAAACGTTGCGAATTCATCTTCATGTTGAGTAGTTTCCGAATGACCTGAATGTTGATCCCATGACATGGTGGGGACACAGGTATTCTGTTCAATGATGCTCAGCTGAGTTTCGTTACCCGGCTGACTTTCTTGCCCCAAGTTTCCTGGGTAAGGCTGCCACATTGGCAGGCCATCCATCGGGCCATAGTAATTGCGGTCAAAGTTGTCTTTCATCAGAGTGTCTTCCTCTAATGAATTTGGCGGAGCACGGCATCCTTCCGGATCACAATCTCCGTAGATCATTTCGACATCTGATCTTGGTATAAATCTCGGACTTTCTGTAGGAAAGCAAAAAGGCATAGGCACCTCTTCCTGAGACATATAGCCGTCCTTGTTAAGGTAGGACTTCCATTCTTCATCTGCGTCAGAGGGATCTTCCTCATTGATAGCATGAACTGTCTGAGACACTGGGTGAAGAAAACCTCCACTGTGGAAGAAGTTTTGAAGGGGATGAAGACTTTCATCGTTGGCGGCTGTCTGGGTACAGGTTGCAGAAAAACCAAGACCCTTCTTTGTTTTATTGTCAATAGGAATGACAAGCCGTCCCCATCCTGTCGTATCGTTACTCTAGACCGCTTTGATAGCATCTTTGTATGAAGAAATTGAAGTTCCTTCTTTGTACTGATCATCCTTGCTCACCGATAGTGCTTGGAACTGAGTTCCAATAACCTCCTCGGGTTCCACACAAGTAGATGATGATAGGTTACTCACAAGCAAGGCTTGTTCCCCACAAACCGTGGCAAGTTGATTGTTCTGGACGAACTTTAGCTTTTGGTGGAGGGTTGAAGTAACCGCTCCAGCCTGATGCATCCAAGGTCTTCCTAATAAACAACTGTATGTTGCCCAGATGTCCATGACCTGGAAAGTGATTTGGAAAGTGTGAGGACCAATAGTTATGGGAATATCAACTTCGCCGATAACTGTTTTTCTAGATCCGTCGAATGCTTTGACGAAGACCTCGCTGACTCTCATCGGAGGGCCCTTGAATGATAATTGCATCAAAGTGTACTTCGGCATAACATTCAGGGCTGACCCTGTATCTACCAGTACGTTGGCTAAAGCATCGCCCTGGCAGTTAACTGTGGTATTGAGCGCCATGTTATGACGGCGACCCTCTTAATGTAATTCCTCATCACTAAATCCCAAATTATTGCAGGAAGTGATGTTAGAGACAATGTTATCGAATTGTCTGATTGTTACATCCTGTTCCACAAAGGCTTGCTCCAAGACTTTCTGTAGAGCCTCTCTGTGTGCTTCTGAACTGAGTAACAGTGATAATACTGAGATCTTTGAAAGAGTCTGTAACAGTTGATCAACGATGTTATATTCACTCCTTTGGATGAGCTTTAACATCTCATCTTTGTCTTTTGAAAAGTTGGGATTACTAGATTGACCGACTGGCGGATCAGGAATTTCTGCCTGAAGTTCCTTTTCTTTGTTAGCTTCTCCAACCCCTCGGTTGAAGATTCTACCACTCCGTGTTACACGATTGACGTCTGTAATATTCACGACGGAGGGTAATGGAATTTCCTTTCCATTTTCAATTGTCGTTGCACCGTATTTGTAAGGGATCGCCTTAGCTAATTCATACGGTAATGGTCCCGGTAGATAGATGACTATGGGAACCTTCTGATTTTTCTGACCGTCATAAGCAACCTTGATCCGTTCCCGGTTGGGAACTCTAGATTCGTCAAGTAGAGGGACGATGGCAAAAACATCCCTGATCTGGTGATGACCAGAGATCGTGACAACATCCTCAACCTGATCGGCAAGGTAGTTCGGCGACCAAATGATGGGTCCTGAACCTGGATATGGACGAATTTCTCCACAATCGACCTGACCCTGAAGAGCTGCTCTCACAAGGTAACACCCTTGGTTACTTTCCGAACAGACGCTACAACTGTCATAGTTGTGTGGTGGCACCTGGCCACGCCCACTTTGAATACAATGTAACCTCACTAGGTTACCTTTCATTGATCGAACATCCTGACTTTGACGACGAGTAGGATTCCTGTTATTGATACTAATCTGCTGAGTATCTTCGTCCATATAGATTGGCATCCACCAGTGATTTAACAAGTGCTGAAGTGCCTCCTGGACAAGGGTACAACCTCGATCATTTTCGCAACCTGCTTTACAGTTTTGATAATCGTGTGATATTAAGAATCCGAGTCGGACCTGCTCAGCATGTAACTCTACTAGATTGGTATTCATCACGCGGATGTCAAAGATCTGAACCATGTTGATTTGATAGGAGTTCCTATCATGGTAGTCTTGGATCCATCCAAGATCCATCTGACGCTGGAGGGCCTCTTGTATGAAAGAGCATCCCTGTTTGTTTACCGAGCAAATCAGACAGGAACTGTAATCGTGCCGCGGCAGATTATGATACTGGCTTTGCCTTGAGTGCATCGCCACCAAGTTGACATTCATCACACGAATGTCGTGGTTTTGAATGACGTTAGAATTCGTAGAGACCATGTTAACTCCACGAACTCGGTGCTCCTGGATCCATCCGAGATCCATTTGTTCCTGTAGAGCTGCTTGCACTACAGAACATCCTTGGTCGTCTTTAGAGCAGATATCACACTGGTGATAATTATGAGGTGGCACATGGCCATATCCACTCTGTCTACAATGCATCCTGACCAGATTGGTCCCCAATAAGAGTACATCATGAATTTGATAGACATTGTTAATCTCTTTCTCAATCAGATTGACTGCATCCTTCTCATGTTGAGGCAGCGGGTTCGTAAGAACATTAGGGTTCGTATCTTTGAAAGATAAGAGCCCGCTCCTAACAAGCTTTTGCACGTCGGATTTGAAATTGAGACAAGTCTCAATGTTATGCCCTGAACCTCCTTGATGATAAGGGCATGTTTGATCCACCTTAAACCAGAAAGGCGGATTTTCCGGAACTGAAAGGGGAGACTTAGTCTGGATGTGCCCCTTGGCTAGCAGTAACGGAAACAGTTCTGCGTACGTTACAGGTATAGGATCAAATCCTGGTGGCCGTGTTGTACGGTTGTTGTTATATGGGGGACGAGCCTGCTGAAGAGGTTGTTGTGTCCTTTGTTGGTCAGGTTGGCTCTGCGCAATCTGAGGTTGATACATAGGAACAAGCGCGGGGCCGATAGCAGGAGTAACAGCTGCTACTGGCTGATAACGTCGCCTTTGCTTTCCGAGAGAGATATTCCCAATATCTTGCTCTTTTTTCTTAGGGAGGCACTACCGTATTTTTTAGTACCGCTCGTCGATCCAGTGTCTTTTACCAAACGTCCTTCTCGGACGGCTTCCTCAAGACGTACGCCCATGCCGACCATTTCGGTGAAATCACTGGGCGCACTGGCAACCATTCGGTCATAGTAAAATGAGCTTAAGGTCTTTAAGAAGATTTTTGTCATCTCTTTTTCCTCAAGAGGTGGACAAATTTGAGCGGCAATTTCACGCCACCTTTGAGCATACTCCTTAAAGGTTTCCTTGTCCTTTTGCGACATTGATCTGAGTTGATCTCTGTCGGGTGCCATGTCCAAATTGTACTTGTATTGTTGGACGAAGGCAGTACCAAGATCTCTGAATGTACTGATCGTAGTACGGTTTAAACCCATGTACCATTTGAGTGCGGCACCGGTTAAACTATCCTGGAAGTAGTGAATCAGCAGGTCCTGATTCTCCGTCTGAGCTGACATCCGCCGAGCGTACATCACCAGATGGCTCTGAGGGCAAGAGTTACCCTTGTATTTTTCAAAGTCGGGCACTTGGAACTTGTGCGGGACTTTTACATTTGGGACCAAGCAGAGGTCTGCGGCCTCCTTTCCAAATAGATCCTGACCGCGAATGGCTTATAGCTCTTTCTGCATTTCCAAGAACTGCTCCTGGAATTCATCCATTCTGTCAAACATAGTTTCCTTCTTATCAGAAGGTGTCCGTGGAATCTGTACTTCCGGGACAGTGTGCACCACAGGGGGTGGTACCGTGACTACGGCAGTAAGTCTTGGCGCCTCCCGAAGTTTGTAACCTTCAGGAGTCTTGAGTATGCCCCTGGCATCTTCGCTTTCCCGAAGTTTGTAACCTTCAGGCCCAACGGCTTCTGTTGCGATTCCCTGATCTTCAGTGATCGGCGGAACATATCCTTCCGGGATATAGTTAACAGGCATGCCCCAAGGACGATCTTTCGGCATCTGATACCTAGGATCATACTTTTCTATGATGGGCGTTGAGGTGATCTCTGAGATCACAGTTCTTTGTAGCTGAGCTTCTACCATGGCTTGCATGTCGTTACAAAGCTTTCTCATATCCTCTCTCAGAGTGTCGATCTCTTCTTTCAACTCTCTATTTTCTTCCTCAAGATCATCCATATTTTTCTGACGATTGGCCCGAGTATTATACGAATGAGACAGTTTGACTCTAGAATCGAGCACAAACGTGAGATTCGTAGGTAAGGAGAATACACGATGTGAGAATGATGAATGCAATGATTATATTAATTGTTTTTAGGTTTAATTAAAATAAACTTCGACAATTAGATTGCAAATATCAAACAGTGGGGAAACCCCTTTTTATTGAATTCTAAAGGATTACAGAAATGGAAATACAGTAGATTACAAAGTGCAGAAACAGAAACCTAAACTAATGGGTCCCGAGTCCTCTTCTTTGACCGGGGCGCTTGGGCCGTTGTCGGGTTGTCATTCCTTTGCCAGGTGAAAGGAGCGAGCAAATTCCTTTGGTCATCTTGATTCTCTACAGCATGCTGCTCCAAAATTTCAATCAGAGCATCTTTCTCTTTCAGTAATTGCTGTATTTGGATACACTCTACGTCGAGGGTGCGGTACTTGTTCTTCCAAGATCTTCTTTCCTTTTGAACTTTGTTGAGAGTAACCTGAAGCCTTTCAGTTTCCGTCATGAAGTACATGACAATTTCCCTCGGCGGAATAATTCCGTAACGAGGATAAGGCATCTTTAGCTTGAGAGCTCTAGTTTGTACCCAATGGAGATAAGGCTCCACCGAGACACAGACCGGTTTTCCCAGAGACTCTCGTCCTTTCTTATGAACATGTTTCCAAGCTTGCACTATTTCCATCTTTAGTGCTCTGTCACTTTCTCCTTCTTTGAAGAAAAGACCTTCCAGATGAACACCCAGTGGGATGTGTCTCATCGGGTATCCAAATTGACGAAGAACTAATATCGGATGATAGTTGATTCCTCCTTTAGTTCCTATGAGGGGTACGCTGGGGAAGTTTCCATAACGGTCAATGATTCTGATTCCCTCATAAATCCTATTACACCAATCTATATCAGAGTTGGTGAGAGACATGATCTTCTGCGACCAACGTAAGACACTCTTGCAATCCCAAAAAGCGGCAGACTTGGGCAAGTGAGAGATAAACCATTTGTAGAGCAAAGGTACACAGCATGTCATCTCCCCTCCGCTGTACAAATTTTCTAAGTGTACAGAATGATACGCATCTGCGAGCAAAGTCGACACAGGGTTTCCAATGAGAAAAACCTTAATAGCGTTGATATCGACGAAGTTATTGATGTTGGGAAACAAAAATAATTCGTAGGTGAGCAAGACAAAGATGCTTTCAAAAGCAGTCATGTTCCCTATACTAGCAAAGTACAGAGCTTTCTTGGTCAGGTACTGGGCTGGCAAACCTTGGGTGCCACCCTTAGTGGTCATGTGAGTCCGGACCTCAGACTCGTCCAAATGAATTGCTATTGCAATAGTCTGATTCTTTGGAATTTCTTCCAGTCCAGAAAATGGAGCTCGATCAGTGATATGTAAATCAGTCAGATGAGAATACTCCTCCAGCGTTGGTGATAGTTGGTAATCCGGGAATGTGAAACAATGATAAACCGGATCGTAGAACTGAATGAGCGCGTCCATGATCCCCTTAATCACATGGACTCTTAACAGTGGTAGCAAACCACCGTGCTTGGCTCTGAAAGCCTCTGGGTTAACGATCATCCTCGCTAACTTTCTCAAATCCCCTAGTTTTGGAACCTTGAAGGTATACTGGTGAGTTCTCCTTCTACCGAAATCCATTAATGCAATCTTTTTTTCTCTGATATTTACAATCACAGTCTTAGTTTAATTTGAAAAACAGAGAGACTAGAAGAGAAATTTTTTGAATGTTTTAATGTTTTATTAAATGAATGCATGAATGCAGCACACAAAAACATAGAAAAAACATGGGGTCAAAGGGTCGTTGTCATGAAGTCAAGGCTCTACCCATCCCCAAAGGTTTATACTAGGGTGATTTTTGTACCTGTACTCATTATCATCAGCTCCTCCCAGGAAAGCAAAACAACAAGCGGATCGCCAGCGAGTTGTAGAGCAATCTTAGAGTAAGTGCCATTCACCGAGAATAGATCACCAGCCTCAAATGAGGGTAGTATCGCGTAACAACTATTTCCGATAGTTTCCGCACTACGAAAGGGTTTGGCTCCTCAGCTTCTCAGACTTAACAACCGGCCCATTGGCTATAAGAGTGAATGGGTTGCGTTGGTCAGCCTCCACTGAGGTTGATGGTCGACCCCGTCGCCATCACTTATCTTAAGTGTATACTCATTCTCACCACATGCGGCATCACACGCATTCCCAGTAGCAGAAAAATAAACACGTATAGCATTTAGGAAAAGCAGTATATATATTTGTCCTAATCATCCTAGACTTATAAAGCTATGAATCTTAAGTTCCTGACAGAAATGGGCGGAAGCCCCAATCTGTGGTTCTCAGCCCAAGAGATGGACCAGCATAGGTCAATCTTTCTCCTCAGCCGAGTTGCCATCTTTCGTGGAAAATGAGGATGATGCCCTAAAGCGAAATGAGATTGGCCCCACGGTGGGCGCCACTTTTCTGTAGCGAGCGATTTTGGACGCGGTTCTTAAGCGCTGGTCGCTCTCTGGGGTTTGAGCTTTAAACTACAGGTCGATTCATTTTTTATCCTATTGTGAGCTGAATAAGGAAGGGAAATAGATGTCTCCAATTAACCCTGCTTGCATACTGAGTTTAAACAGCGGTCTGTTAGGTTACGGATGCTATCAATGTGGGGGGCCTTTGTACTGGTTATTTGTATTTTCGCCAATACTGTTCTCTTTCTTTTTACCTGGGCAGAAGGTTTCTGGCGGGGAATAAGGATTAGGATGTTAGGACTGGTGCTTTTGAATACTGCTTTTGATTGATGAAGATATGGGATTTGGGTTTTTTGTTGATTGCGCTCGCTAAGATCTTTTCTTTCGATCTTATGCCTACGTATTCCCGTTTATCGAAACAGGGAAATCAGAGCATTCGTAGTTCCTCCTATTCTATGGGAGGAAAGGGGTGTTTTGGTGTCTTGTTCAAAGCCCAAGACATGAAGTGAAAGGTGATTTGTATCTTGTTCAAAGCCCAAGATGTGAAGCTAAAAGGTCTATTTGTGTCTTGTTCAAAGCCCAAGACGTGAAGCTGAAAGACCTCGGCTTTAGAGAGAATTTGTCATCTCTAAAGAGGGGAGAAGGAGAATTACTTTAACTGGGATACGCGGATCCGAGCAATGCCGTAATTTCCGAAGACAGGGTTTTAACCTGAAGGAGAAGACTTTAACTCAGTGTAGAGCAATGCCATCTTTGCTTAGGAATTTCTCATGCTAAAAGAGGGACAGTGGCATGGATGTAGATGATCCAGAGGCTTGCCGCTTACAGCGATTAGATGAAGGGAAAGGAGTTGTTGATGTTTGTGTACTGCGAACGAGGCACACCTTTGATGCTAAAAGGTTGATTGGATCAACCAGTGGTTTTCTTATACAAATCCTAAGAGGAGGCTAATTTCCGCTAGGAAAATCATTATACAAAGCCTAAGAGGAGGCTATTTTGTGTCTCGTACAAAGCCCGAGAGAGAGGCTAAAAGTTTTTGACCCAGTGGGGCATATCGTTATACAAAGCCTAAGAGGAGGCTAGCAAAGAGTTGACTCAGTTGGAGAATCTTTTATACTCAGTAAGAGAGTGTTTTTGTATCTCGTACAAAGCCCGAGAGAGAGGCGAAAAGGTTGTTTGACTCCACTGGGGAGAATTTTGGTATCTCGTACGAAGCCCGAGATGGAGGCTATTGTAACTGTTTCAGTTGAGTGACAGATCCAATATACTGATTTAAAAGAGAAAATCAGTTCTTATATGAGTAACACTGTACACAGGGATTTAATTTGAGGATCAGGGATATTTCCTTCTCTTTGAGGAAACGGGAAATCCAAAGGGGTATCGAGACTATCCGAGTCTGCGGGTTTCCTTCCTATTTAACGAAGGGTGCTTGAGAATGTCTTTGAGACTCAAGGAGGTTAGATTGTCCGTGTCTAGAGTTTTATCTTTTGTACTATGCTTCGAGAAATAGTAGTAGACTCTATGAAAGGACTGTTCTATGAGGATGACTAGGTTCTGTTCCTATACCTCTAGGAGGTCGTCGGGACAATTTGTACGAAGCCCAAGAGGAGGCTGGAAACTTTTAAGAAGCCGACGGGTCCTTGTACGAAGCCCAAGAGGAGGCTATCATTCCCGGAGGAAGAGATCATTATACGAAGCCTAAGAGGAGGTTGTGAATACTTCTAAGAAGCCGTAGGGTCCTTGAACAATGCCCAAGAGGAGGCCGATGCTTTTAAGAAGCCCGTGGGTCTATCATCTCCTTTCCATTAGGAGAGATAACTCTTTTAAAGATGAAAACCACTGGTAAACGTGCGAGGTTTACTATCCAGCGACTTTTAGCTTTTAAAGAGGGTTCCTTAGTTAAGGTCCAAGATTATGACCGTAGTGGGTACCCAAACCCCGAGACATTCAAGGCAAGATATCCACAAGGAATAGATCAAGTCAGGAAAGTTCGAGAATTGGGGAGAAACTCAAAGATGCCATTCACGGAGAATACATTCATCTTGGGGAGTAGAGCTTCTTGACGATTCCTAAGGAGGACAGCCGAAGAGAAGACTGTATCTGGTGCTCCTATTGGGGATCTAGGCGTCTATTTCTACGAATAAGTGAAACGGCGTCACCTTGTTCTAGACGTAGTTGCCGGGGAAACTCGAAATATCTATACTATTATTACACAGTAGATATGAGTTTATGAAAGGAGACTTACAGTGAGCAGCCCCACAATACAGTTTATAATATGAAAGCAGTAAATGAAAGCGATAACCACTTACTCGGTTGTAGTGCTTCCATGCTGTTTGGTTAGTTGTTCAACAAAGAAAGATAAAAAACAACAGTATATTCAAAATCAAAGGAGAAAGTGCTTTGAAAAAGAAAGATCTGGGGCTTACAGCTCAAGGAGAGGCCCAGGGTTTTATCAGTGAGCACACTGTTTGAATTTGTACAGAGGGACTTATACAAGTGACTGGGGCCCAAAATGGTTTTCTGTACAAAGGGATGGGTCTTACACTCTCTCAAGAGGCCCAAAAAGGGTTTAAAGAAAAGAGTGGGGCTTATAACACGAGGGTAGGCCCAAATGATTTTTCGTTTAAAAATGGCGATCGCGCCGAGGTTTTCTTTTAACGCGGAGGGACTTATACAATAAGTGAGGCCCAAAATGTTTTTGGTTAAAAGGGGGATTGGGTCTTACACTCTATTAGAGGCCCAAAGTGTTTTAAAGAAAAAGAAATGGGTCTTACTACTCGAGGGTAGGCCCAGATGGTTTTCATTTTTAAACGGGCGACGATCGCGCCGTTTACTTGTACAGAGGGACTTATACAATGAGTGAGGCCCAAAAAGTTTTTGTACAGGGGGGGATGGGTCTTACACTCTCTTAAGAGGCCCAAAGAGTTTTGAAGAAAAATAAATGGGTCTTACTACTCGAGGGTAGGCCCAGATGATTTTTGAAAAGGCGACGATCGCGCCGTTTGTTTTTTGACGGTATCGGGACTTATACAATAAGTGAGGCCCAAAGATGATTTGGTCAAAAAAAGGATTGGGTCTTACACTCTAATTGAGGCCCAAAGTGTTTTGAAAATGATTTATGAGGGTTGAATTAATCCAAAACCCTAATTTGTTTTCAAAAATGTATTTAATTGAATAAAAATTCAATTAAAATGATCAAAATTGTTTAACACATGGAAAACAAATTGTGATCTTGGATTAATGCTTCAAAAATTAAGTATTGACCTACAAAATAATTAGAAAGCATTAAAAGTTGCAAAATCAATGTAGAAAAAATATGGGTTAATTGTGATTTACCCCCCTGACATATGAGCGAATTTTGATTTACCCCCCTACATGCCTTTAGGCAACGGTTTTTTTGAAAAAATCGTTGCCAAAACCTGCCTATGGCAACGGTGGGGGGGTAAACCAAAACACTCTCATATGTCAGGGGGTAAATCACAATTAACCCAAAAAATATTTAAAATGCCAAAAACAATCAAAATATTAATTCTTTACAAAAATATCAATTATATGAAATAAATAATATTTTTGGGTTTTTTTGATAAAATAAAATATTTTAACATTTTTGTGAATTATTAAAAAAAGAATCAACTCAAAATCATTAAAACTCGGAGAGAAATTAATTTTTGAATCAATTAAACAAAATCACAAAATTCAAATATTTGAATTTGAAAAAAAGGCGCCAAGAACAAGCTGAAGAACACGCGCGTGTTCTTGGTTTCTCAGATTTGCGTTTTCTATCCAATCTCCATGAATACGTAATCATATCATGCAATCCACATATCATTGTGCTCGTTTCAACCTCACGATCATGTCTATGTACTTTAATTTCATTTAAATTAAACATACAACAAGAAATCACGAAGAAACCTCAAGAACCCTAATTTCTGCATGAAGGCTAGGATTTTTGATACACGATTCAAACAATGCAATTAATTGAGGGAAAACATTCCATGCATGATTATGAACATATGGCCAAATTATTGTGTGAGGAAATATGCATAGATTGAGAGATGACCAAGTATGTGCTTACCTCCAAGCCGTGACAGCAAGTTCAAAGTGATTTTTGATTTGGAGGTGTTACAGATGAGTTGTGATGATCTGGACAGCTTCCCTACACCATATGGATTGTGTTTGGATGGTTGGACTTGATTGAAATTGGCTGGATCATTTTGTGGTACCCTAGCTGCAACTTGTTTGAAAATTTGAGCAACCAGCTGGTGATTTCATGAAATTGATGTTTCAGAAGTTATGTGAGTGTTTGATCAGTTCATATGTGATGTATGTGAGGTGTGTGAGTGATTGGTTTGTGCAGAATTGCTCTCAAACTCAAAACCCGATAGCTACCTTGCTAAGAAAGGCATTTTTGCCAAGAGAAAGAGATTTTGAGGAAAGCATCTGTTAGATAGCTTTGGTGTACTTAAACTGACCACAATTGAGCTCTATTTATAGTAGAGCAAGTTTGTTTTGCAAGGAATAGTGCATGGCAGCTGGTAAGTAGGTTTGGCCAATGTTGGCAAATGAAAATCCAAGTCTCCTCTAGCCATTGACTAGAGGTTAGGGAACAGAGCTTTGGTCCCCTTGGTCTTGGATAAGTCTTGACTGATTTCAGATGAGAATGGCTCAGTCCATGCCACCTTGATGGTTCCATTGAATGCCTCATTCCAAATTTGAAGTCTTGTCCCTATTTTGGCCATTCTAGGTTCAACATGCTATTTCTTGTTCCATGGACTTTGGAGGCTTGGCTCAGTGATTGTCCCCTTTAGATTCAATCCTCTGAGGTGTCCAAGTGGATTGGAGCAATTGAAATTGGCTGATTTTGGCAAATCGAGCCAAAATGCAAATTCTGCCTTGCCTTGACAGATTTCAGCAAGGCAACTTGCCAATGTTGTATCTCATGGTGTAGGTTGAATATGGGAATGTTCTTGGCCATTTTGGAAAGCTCTTACATGATACAACAACTGTTTGAACAAGTTTGGTTTTGATCTCTTTTGATTCCAAGTGAAAAATCCCCCTACATTTGGCAAAAAGTGAAGGCAAATTCTGACTTAGTGAAAATTTCACTAAGTGTTGGAAAAAGTGACATTTTCACTTTTCAGCCACTTTGATCACTCCATAACTCAAAATCCTTAATGAATTGGAATAACTTGTAGTTGAAGTTTTTGTAGGTGATAATGAGGGCTACAAATCCATCTTTGGATGAGAAAAAATGGCCTTGTGGTTTAGGAGTTATGGTCCTCCAAAGTTGGTACCTTTGCCACTTTATTTTTAACTTAGAAAAATTTCTAAGTTTTATGGTTACCCCTTTTACAAGTTATCTCACTTTTCTTGATTTTTCTTGATGAATGATGATTCAAATCATACATTAACATCATTTTAGGGTTAAAAATCCATTTTGGTGAAAAATCTCAAAAAGTCAAAGTTGACTTTTGTGCACAGTTGACTTTTTATCAGATGAATTCCAAACTGTGCAATTCTTCAGGAAATCATGTCCTTGACCTAAATCAAACTTGATGGACATGTTCCATGGGTGTCATAGGGTATATTCAATCATGTATTAGGGTTTGGGAGCATGTCTTGGTCAAAAGTCAAAGTTACAGTTGACTTTTGCCTTAAAACCCTAATTGTGGTGCAGATGAAAATGAGACTTGTTGCTCAAGCTTCTTGGATCAATCCATTGTTCCAAATGGATCAATATGGTATATTAGAGACCCTCAAATCATCTCTTGAGGTCTTGGCTCATGGTTTGTCCCAAAAGTCAACTTAGGGGTGAATTAGGTCAAGAAACCCTAATTCCTGATTTTTGATGAATGCATCCCCTGAGGCAAAATTGACTTGATGCATGGGTTCATGAGGTTCCATGAAGCATATTAGGTCATGTTTTGGATCATTACCTTGTGCCCAGATGAAAATTTCCATCTGGAGGCTCTGGTCGACCAAAACCCTAATTTGGTGACACTGTCGATCTTGAGACTTGATCCACCCAGAAGGGAGCAGCCTTGTGCTTAATCCTTGAAGTGGGAGTCCTTTTTGATCCATTGTGGATGTTTGAGAGATTAGACAAGTTGAAGATCATGTCATTTCTTGATTGATCCTTTGTCTAAGCACTCAGAGAGGGCTTGAAACCCTAATTTTGATTGTATTGGATGCTCACCCATCTTTGGGGAGACTGATGAAGCATGATGGTTCATCCACATTGTGATGATGATTTTCACAATGATGGTAAATCTAAGTGGTCAAAATTTGGGGTATTACAGCTGTAAGCGGCAAGCCTCTGGATTATTTACATCCATGCCATTGTCCCTCTTTTAGCATGAAAAATTCCTAAGGAAAGATAACATTGCTCTACACTGAGTTAAAGTCTTCTCCTTCAGGTTGGAACCCCCCTATAAAGGAAATTATGGCATTTCCGGATTCACATATCCCGGTTAAAGTAATTCTCCTTTATAAACAGTTGTGACAAACAGACCCTCTTTAGAGATGACAAATTCTCTCTAAGGACAACACCTTTTAGCTTCACATCTTGGGCTTCGAACAAGATACAAATAGACCCTTCAGCTTCACATCTTGGGCTTTGAACAAGATACAAACCACCTTTAGCTTCATGTCTTGGGCTTTGAACAAGACACCAAAACACCATTTCCTCCCATAGAATAGGAGGAACTACGAACGCTCTAATTTCCCTGTTTCAGCAAACGGGAATACGTAGGCATAAGATTGAAAGAAAAATCTTAGCGAGCACACTAATCCAAAACCCAAATCCCGTACCTTCACATATCAATCAAAAAGCATTAGTCCTAAACTCCCACCAATCGCCCGGGCACTATTTTAACAAAATAACCTAAGAGAGACCCAAAATCTTTGTAGCATCTGTAAACCAACAGTCATCTGTTCAAACTCAGTTTGCAAGCAGGGTTAATTGGAGACATCTATTTCCCTTCCTTAATCAGCTCACAATAGGATAAAAAATGAATCGAACTGTAGTACCAAAGCGATAATGCTTCGCAACCATGTCCAAAATCTCTCGCTACAGAAAAATGGCGACTTCACTGGGGAAGTGTCATTAGGATCTATCTCACCTTAGTCATCATGCGTCACCATTTTCCACAGAAAAATGGCGACTTCACTGGGGACAACGAGATCTTGTTCTCTTCCCATCTCTTAGGTAGAAACCTTAACAAAGTGGCGCCCACCGTGGGGCCTCTCATTCTTTCTTAACGTTTAAGGTGAAAACCTTGGACAAATCTTTTTCATGGCGGTGGCCACCACAGAAAAGTGGTGCCCACCGTGGGGCCGTTCACGTTCTTTCTTACAATTACCTTGGACAAGTCATGGTGACTTCACTGGGAATAGGACTTTTTGTTGACTTCACTAGGATCTTAGGTCAAAAACCTTTAAGTTGGGAAGGAACCACAGAATGGCGACTCCGCCGGGGAGCCATTTTCTGTCAGGAACATAGGACTCATAGCACTTAAAAGTCTAGGACATTAGGACAAATATATATACTGCTTTTCCTAATTGATATATGTGTTTATTTTTCTACTAATGGGAATGTGTGTGATGCCGCATGTGGAAAGATTGAGTATACACCTAGGAAAAACCTCTTTTAGTGGTGCGGAAACTATCGGAAATGGTTGTCACGCGATACCACCTTCTTCTGAAGGTTCTTCGAAAAAACATCACCTAGCACGGTTCCCAGCCCACTGGTGTTTTCTCGACAAGAACTGATGATTTTGAGAGACAGGTACAAAAATCACTAGTATAAACCTTTGGGGGATGGGTAGAGCCTTGACTTCATGACAACGACCCTTTGACCCCATGTTTTTTCTATGTTTTTGTGTGCAGCATTCATGCATTCATCTAAAAAACATTAAAACAAAGAAAAATTTTCTCTTCTAGTCTCTTTTTTTCAAATTAAACTGAGACAGTGATTGCAAATGTCAGAGAAAAAGATTGCGCTCATGGATTTTGGTAGAAGGAGAACTCACCAGTACACCTTCAAGGTTCCAAAACTTGAGGATTTGAGAAGGTTAGCGAGGATGATCACTAACCTTGAGGCTTTCAGAGCCAAGTACGGAGGTCTGCTACCTCTGTTAAGAATCCATGTGATTGAAGGAATCATGGATGCACTCATTCAGTTTTACGATCTGGTCTATCACTGTTTCACATTCCCGGATTACCAGCTAGCACCAACGCTGGAGGAGTACTCTCATCTGATTGATCTACACATTACTGATCAAGCTCCATTTTCTGGACTGGAAGAAATTCCAAAGGATCAAATCATTGCAAGAGCAATTTATTTGGACGAGTCAGAGGTCAGGACTCACATGACAACTAAAGGTGGCATCCAAGGTTTGCCAGCCCAGTTCTTAACAAAGAAAGCTCTGTACTTTGCTAGTATAGGGAACATGACTGCTTTTGAAAGCATCTTTGTTTTGCTCACCTACAGTTTATTTTTGTTTCCCAACATTGATAACTTCGTCGATATCAACGCCGTTAAGGTTTTTCTCATTGGAAACCCTGTGTCGACTTTGCTCGCAGATGCGTATCATTCGGTACACTTAGGGAATTTGTACAGCGGAGGAGAGATCACGTGCTGTGTGCCCCTGCTATATAAATGGTTTATCTCCCGTTTGCCTAAGTCTGCTACTTTTTGGGATCATAAGAGTGCCTTACGCTGGTCGCAGAAAATCATGTCTCTCACCAACTCTGACATTGATTGGTGCAATAGGATTTATGACAGGATCAGGATAATTGATCGTTGTGGAAACTTCCCCAACGTACCCCTTATAGGAACTAAGGGATGAATCAACTACCATCCGATATTGGTTCGTCATCAATTTGGATACCCGATGAGGCATGTCCCACGGAATGCTCATCTGGAAGGTATTTTCTTCAAGGAAGGAGAAAATGACAGAGCACTAAAGATGGAAATAATGGACGCTTGGAAACATGTTCATAAGAAAGGACGGGAGTCTCTAGGAAAACCGGACTGTGTCTCGGTGGAGCCTTATCTCCACTGGGTACAAACTAGAGCTCTCAAGCTAAAAATGCCTTATCCTCGTCATGGAGTTCTTCCGCCAAGGGAATCTGTCATGTACTTCATGACGGAAACTGAAAAGCTTCAGGTTACACTCAACAAAGTTCAACAGGAGAGGAGGTCTTGGAAGAACAAGTACCGCATTCTCAACGTGGAGTGTACCAAAATACAGCAGCTGCTGAAAGATAAGGATGCTCTGATCGAGATTTTAGAGAAACATGCTATGGATAATCAGGATGACCAAAGGAATTTGCTCGCTCCTTTCACCTAGCAAAGGAATGACAACCCGACAATGGCCCAAGAGCCCCGGTCCAAGAAAAGGAAAGTACCAGAATCAGCACCTGGTTTCTCCTCAGAGAAGACTCGGGACCCATTAGCTTAGGTTTCTGTTTCCGTACCTTGTAATCTACTGTATTTCCATTTCCGCAATCCTTTGAATTTCAATAAAATGGGGTTTCCCCACTGTTTGATATTTGCAATATAATTGTCGAAGTTTATTTTGATTAAACCAAAAAAAATTAATATAATCATTGCATTCATCATTCTCCCGTAACGTATTCTTCTTACCTACGGATCTCACGTTTGTGTCTCGGTTCTAGAGTCAAACTGTCTCATTCGTACAATACTCGGGCCAATCGTCAGAAAAAGATGGATGATCTCGAGGAAGAGGACAGAGAGTTGAAAGAAGAGATCGACGCTCTAAGAGAGGATATGAGAAAGCTTCGTAATGACATGCTAGCCATGGCAGAAGCTCAACAACAAAGAACTGTGATCTCAGAGATCACCTCAACGTCCATAGTGGAAATGTATGATCCTAGGTATCAAATGCCGAAAGATCCTCCTTGGGGCATGCCTGTTAATTATATCCTGGAAGGATATGTTCCGCCGATCACTAAAGATCAGGGAATCACAACCGAAGCCGCTGGGCCTGAAGGTTACAAACTTCGGGAAAGCGAGGATGCCAGAGGCATACTGAGGACTCCTGAAGGTTACAAACTTCGGGAAACGCCAAGATTTGCTACCGTAGTTACGATACCACCCCCTGTGGTGCACACTGTCCCGGAAGGACAGATTCCGCAGATGCCTTCTGGTGGAAATGACAACATGTTCGAAAGAATGAATGAGTTCCAGGAATAGTTCCTGGGAATGCAGAAAGAACTGCAGGCCCTTCGCGGTCAGGATTTATTTGGAAAGGACGCCGCAGACCTCTGCTTGGTCCCCAATGTGAAAGTTCCACACAAGTTCCAAGTGCCCGACTTTGAAAAATACAGGGGTAACTCTTGCCCTCAGAGTCACTTGGTGATGTACGCTCGGCGAATGTCAGCTCAGACAGAGAATCAGGACCTACTGATTCACTACTTTTAGGGTAGTTTAACCGGTGCCGCATTAAAATGGTACATGGGTTTAAACCGCGCCACGATCAGCACTTTCAGAGATCTTGGCACTACCTTTGTCCAACAATACAAGTACAATTTGGACATGGCACCCGACAGAGATCAACTCAGATCAATGTCACAAAAGGATAAGGAAACCTTTAAGGAGTACGCTCAGAGGTGGCGTGAGATCGCCGCCCAAATTTTTCCACCTCTTGAGGAAAAAGAGATGACAAAGATCTTCTAAAAGACCTTAAGCTCATTTTAATATGACAGAATGGTTGCCAGTGCGCCCAGTGATTTCACCGAAATGGTCGGTATGGGGGTTCATCTTGAGGAAGCCGTCCGGGAAGGACGTCTAGTAAAAAACGTTGGATCATCAAGTAGTACAAAGCGATACGGTAGTGCTCTCCCTAAGAAAAAAGAGCAAGATATCGGGAATATCTCTCTCGGAAAGCAAAGGCGACGTTATCAACTAGTAGCAGTTGTGACTCCTGCTATCAACCCTGTGCCTGCTCCTACGTATTAGCCTCAGGTTGCGCAAAGCCAACCTAATCAGCAAAGGACACAACAGCCTCTTCAGCAGCCTCGTCCTCAATACAACAACTGTACAACGCGGCCATCAGGATTTGATCCTATACCCGTATCGTACGCAGAACTATTTCCGTTACTACTAGCTAAGGGGCACATCCAGACTAAGTCCCCTCTTACAGTACCGAAAAATCCGCCTCTTTGGTTTAAAGTGGATCAGACTTACCCTTACCATCAAGGGGGATCAGGGCATAACATAGAGAACTATCGCAGTTTCAAATTCGACGTGCAAAAGCTTATTAGGAGCGGGGTCTTATCTTTCAAAGATACGAATCCGAATGTTCTCACGAACCCGCTGCCTCAACATGAGAAAGCTGCAGTCAACCTGATAGAGGAAGAGTCTAACAATGTCTATCAAATTCATGATGTACTCTTGTTAAGGACCAATCTGGTCAAGATGCATTGTAGACAGAGTGGGTATGGTCACGTGCCACCTGTAGCGAGCGATTTTGGACGCGGTTCTTAAGCACTGGTCGCTCTCTGCGGTTGAGCTTACTACAGGTCGATTCATTTTTTATCCTATTAAAGCTGATGAAGGAAGGGAAATAGATGTCTCTAATTAACCTTGCTTGCATACTGAGTTTAAACAACGGTCTGTTAGGTTACGGATGCGATCAATGTGGTGGGGCCTTTCTTGTGTTATTTTGATAGACAGGTTTCTGGCGGGGAACAAGGATTAGGATGTTAGGACTGATGCTTTTGATATATACATGAGAGTATGGGATTTTGGGTTTTTTGTTTAGTGTGCTCGCTAAGATTTTTCTTTCAATCTTATGCCTACGTATTCCCGTTTACCGAAACAGGGAAATCAGAGCGTTCGTAGTTCCTCCTATTCTATGGGAGGAAATGGTTGTTTTTGGTGTCTTGTTCAAAGCCCAAGACGTGAAGCGAAAAGGTGGTTTGTATCTTGTTTAAAGCCCAAGATGTGAAGCTAAAGGTTTGACTTTAGAGAGAATTTGTCATCTCTAAAGAGGGGGTTGTATGTCACAACTGTTTTATAAAGGAGAATTACTTTAACCGGGATTTGTGAATCCGGCAATGCCATAATTTCCTTTATAGGGGATTTTAACCTGAAGGAGAAGACTTTAACTCAGTGTAGAGTAATTCCATCTTTCCTTAGGAATTTCTCATGCTAAAAGAGGGACATGAGCGTGGATGTAGGTGATCCAGAGGCTTGCCACTTACAGCGATTAGATGAAAGGGAAGGAGTTATTGATGTTTGTGTACTGTGAACGAGGCACAGTTTTGATGCTAAAAGGTTGATTGGACCAACCAGTGGTTTTCTTATACAAAGCCTAAGAGGAGGCGATTATGTGTCTCGTACAAAGCCCGAGAGAGAGGCTAAAAGGTTTTGACCCAACGAGGGAATCTTTTGGTATCTCGTATAAAGCCCGAGATGGAGGCTATTTTGACTCAACAAGAGAGTTTTTTGTATCTGTACGAAGCCCGAGATGGAGGTTGTTGTTTGTTTGGCTCAATAAGAACCTTTTTGTATCTCGTATAAAGCCCGAGATGGAGGCGAAAGGGGTGATTGACTCAACGAGGGAGTCTCTTATGTGTCTCGTACAAAGCCCGGGAGAGAAGCTAAATGTTATTTGACTCCGCTGGGGAGGATCATTGTACAAAGCCCAAGAGGAGGCTATGGTGACTGTTTCAGTTGAGTGGCAGGTCCAGTATACTGATTTTAAAGAGAAAATCAGTTCTTATATGAGCAACACTGTACTCGAGGATTTGGTTCGAGGATACGGGTTATTCATGTTCTTTAAGGAATTGGGAAATCCGAAGGGTATTGAGACTGTCCGAGTCTACGGGTTTCCTTCCTATTTAACGAAGGGGTTACTTGAGAATGTCTTTGAGACTCAAGGATATTAGATTGTCCACGTCTAGAGTTTCATCTTTTGTACTATGCTGTGAGAAACAGTAGTAGACTCTATGAAAGGACTATTCTATGAAGATGACTAGGTTCTGTTCCTATACCTTTAGGAGGTCGTCGGGAATATTTTTGTACGAAGCCCAAGAGGAGGCTAGAAACTTTTAAGAAGCCGATCGGTCCTTGTACTAAACCCAAGAGGAGGCTATCATTCCCGGAGGAAGAGATCATTATACGAAGCCTAAGAGGAGGTTGTGAATACTTCTAAGAAGCCGATGGGTCCTTGTATTAAGCCCAAGAGGAGGCGGGATTGCTTTTAGGAAGCCTGTGGGTCCTTGTACGATGCCCAAGAGGAGGCCGATGCTTTTAAGAAGCCCGTGGGTCCCCAAACCCCGAGAAATTCAAGGCAAGCTATTCACAAGGAATATATCAAGTTAGGAAAGTTCGAGAATTTGGAAGAAACTCAAAGATGCCATTCACGGAGAATACATTCATCTCTGGGAGTAGAGTTTCTTGACAATTCCTAATGAGGACAGCCGAAGAGAAGACTGTATCTGGTGATCCTATTGGGGATCTAGTTGTCTATTTCTATGAATAAACGAAACGGCGTCACCTAGTTCTAGACGTAGTTGCTGGGGAAACTCTAAATATCTATACTATTATTACACAGTTGATATGAGTTTATGAAAGAAGACTTGCAGTGAAACAGCCCCATAATACAGTTATATGTATATGAAAGCGGTAAATGAAAGCAATAACCACTTACTCGGTTGTAGAGCTTTCATGTTGTTTGGTTAGTTGTTCAACAAAGAAAGATTGAAAACAACAGTATATTCAAAATCAAAGGAGAAAGTGCTTTGAAAAAGAAAGATTTGGGGCTTACAGCTCAAGGAGAGGCCCAGGGTTTTATCAGTGAGCGCACTGTTTGAATTTGTACAGAGGGACTTATACAAGTGACTGTGGCCCAAAAATTGTTTTCTGTACAAAGGGATGGGTCTTACACTCTCTCAAGAGGCCCAAAAGGTTTAAAGAAAAAGGGTGGGGCTTATAACACGAGGGTAGGCCCAATTGATTTTTCGTTTAAAATGGCGATCGCGCCGAGGTTTTCTTTTAACGCAATGGGACTTATACAATAAGTGAGGCCCAAAATGATTTTGGTTAAAAGGGGGTTGGGTCTTACACTTTATTAGAGGCCCAAATGTTTTGAATGGGTCTTATAGCTCAAGGAGAGGCCCAAAAGGTTATTTTTCAAAAGGCGAAGATCGCGCCGTTTGTTTTTGACGGTATCGGGACTTATACAATACTGAGGCCCAAAAATGATTTGGTAAAAAAAAGGATTGGGTCTTACACTCTATTAGAGGCCCAAGTGTTTTGAAAATGATTTATGAGGGTTGAATTAATCCAAAAACCCTAATTTGTTTTCAAAAATGTATTTAATTGAATAAAAATTCAATTAAAATGATCAAAATTGTTGAACATATGAAAAACAAATTGTGATCTTGGATTAATGCTTCAAAAATTAAGTATTGACTTACAAAATAATTAGAAAGCATTAAAAGTTGCAAAATCAAGGTGGAAAAAATATTTAAAATGTCAAAAACAATTAAAATATTAATTATTTTTAAAAATATCAATTATATGAAATAAATAATATTTTTGGGATTTTTTTATAAAATAAAATATGTTAACATTTTTGTGAATTATTAAAAAAAGAATCAACTCAAAATCATTAAAACTCAGAGAGAAATTAATTTTTGAATCAATTAAATAAAATCACAAAATTCAAATATTTGAATTTATGAAAATGGCGCCAAGAACACACCAAGAACACGCGCGTGTTCTGAGTTTCCCAGATTTGCGTTTTCCATCCAATCTCACGGAATACTTAACCATATCATGCAATCCACATACCAATCAACTTGTTTCAACCTCACGATCATGTCTATAACACTTAATTTCATTTAAATTAAACATAAAACATGAAATCACGAAGAAACCTCAAGAACCTTAATTTCTGCATGAAGGCTAGGATTTTTGATACACGATTCAAACAAAGCAATTAATTGAGGGAAAACATTCCATGCATGATTATGAACATATGGCCAAATTATTGTGCAGCAAAAATTGTATGGATCATAGAGTTAGAAGAGCTCATGCTTACCACTTGTAGCTGTTGATCGTGATTTGTGTTGGAGGTGTTATAGCTAGGTTCCAATGATCTGGATAGCTTCCCTAGGTGCCATGGAGTGTGTATGAATGCTTGGAATGGATTGAAATGGTTTGGAGCTAAAGATGGTACCTCAACTGCAAAACTGTCAAGAACTTGAGCAGTTGGCTGGTGATTTTGTAAAATCTGTGTTCCAGATGTTATGTGAGTGTTTGTATCACTTCTATATGATGTATTTGAGGTGTGTGTGTGATTGGTTTGATTGGAAAATCTCTCAAACACAAAACCCGATAGTGACTTGCTTTGGAAGGCAAAATTGGAGTGAAAGAAGAGATTTTGAGGAAAGCATCTGTTTGATGGCTTTGGTGTACTCAAACTAATCACAATTGAGCTCTATTTATAGTAGAGCAAGTTTGTTTTGCAAGGAATAGTGAATGGCAACTGCAGTAGGTGTTTGTTCAATGTTGGCCAATGAAAATCCAAGTCTCCTCTAGCCATTGACTAGAGGTTAGGGCACAGAGCTTTGGTTCCCTTGGTCTTGAATAAGTCTTGACTGATTTCATATGAGAATGGCTCAGTCCATGCCACCTTGATGCTTCCATTGAATGCTCCAATCCAAAATTAGAGTCTTGTCCCTATTTTGGCAATTCTAGGTTCAACATGCTATTTCTTGTTCCAAAGGCTTTGGAGGCTTGGCTCAGTGATTGTCCCCTTTAGATTCAATCCTCAGAGGTGTCCAAGTGGATAGGAGCATTTGAATTTGGCTGATTTTGGCAAATCGAGCAAAATTGCAAATTCTGCCTTGCCTTTGACAGATTTCAGCAAGGCAACTTGCCAATGTCATATCTCATGGTGTAAGTTGAATTTGGTAATGTTCTTGACCATTTTGGAAAGCCCTTACATGATACAACAACTGTTTGAACATGTTTGGTTTTGATTTCTTTTGAATCCAAGTGAAAAATCCCCCTACATTTGGCAAAAAGTAAGGAAAAATCTGACTTAGTGAAATTTTCACTAAGTGTTGGAACAAAGTGTTTTCTCTTGATTTTGATCACTCCATAACTCAAAATCCATGAGGAATTTGGACATAGGTCAGTATGAAGCTTTTGTAGAGGGCAATGAGATCTACGAATCAAGCTTTGAATGGGGCACAATGGCCTTGTGGTTTAGGATTTATGGTCCTCCAAAGTTGGTGCATTAATGGCACTTTTTCATGACTTAGAAAAATTTCTAAGTTTTATGGTTACCCCTTTTACAAGTTATCCAACTTTTCTTGATTTTTCTTGATGAATGATGATTCAAATCATACATTAACATCATTTTAGGGTTAAAAATCCATTTTGGTGAAAAATCTCAAAAAGTCAAAGTTGACTTTTGTGCACAGTTGACTTTTTATCAGATGAATTCCAAACTGTGCAATTCTTCAGGAAATCATGTCCTTGACCTAAATCAAACTTGATGGACATGTTCCATGGGTGTTATAGGGTACATTGGATCATGTCATAGGGCTTGGGAGCCTGTCCTGGTCAAAAGTCAAAGTTACAGTTGACTTTTTCCTTAAAACCCTAACTGTGGTCCAGATGAAATTGAGACTTGTTGCTCAAGCTTCTTGGATTAATCCATTGTTCCAAGTGGATCAATATAGTTCATTAGAGACCCTCAAACCCTCTCTTGAGGTATTGGCTCATGATTTGCCCCAAAAGTCAACTTAGGGGTGAATTAGGTTAAGAAACCCTAATTCTTAATTTTTGCTGTATGCACCCCCTGAGGCAAAATTGACTTGATGATTGGTTCCATGAGGTTCCATGGAGTATATTAGGTTGTGTTTTGGATCTTTGGCTTGTGTCCAGATGAAATTTTTCATCTGGAGGCCCTGGTCGACCAAAACCCTAATTTGGTGACACTGTCGATCTTGAGACTTGATCCACCTAGAAGGGAGCAGCCTTGTGCTTAATCCTTGAAGTGGGAGTCCTTTTGATCCATTGTGGATGTTTGAGATGTTTGACAAGTTGAAGATCATGTCATTCCTTGATTGATCATTTGTCTAAGCACTCAGAGAGGGTTTGAAACCCTAATTTTGATTGTAGTGGATGCTCACCCATCTTTGGGGAGACTGATGAAGTATGATGGTTCCTCCATATTGTGATGATGATTTTCAAAATGATGGGAAATCTTAGTGGTCAAAATTTAGGGTATGACAGATGCCCCTATTTAATCTTCTTGGACACGAAGGTGTGAATGACGAAGGTATTCGGGCATTCGGGGTGCAAGAGGATTAAATATCGGAATACCCGAAATTTTGATGGTGGTTATGAATGATAGCTTACGCATTCATCTTCTTTTGCTAAGCAATGATGCTTAGAAAAGGTAAACTTCCCCTCGATCCTGGTCTTGAGCCAAGGAACTGGTCTAAGTTTCTAAAATAAACTTCCCCTCGATTCCGGTTTCCTACCAAGGAACTGGTCTTAGTTTCTGAAATAAACTTCCCCTCGATCCTGGTTTCCTACCAAGGAACTAGTCTTAGTTTCTGATGTAAAGTTCCCCTCGATCCTGGTTTCCTACCGAGGAACTGGTCTTAGTTTCTTTTGTCAATAAACTTAATTGACAAGGGACTCTATTCGTAGCGGCTTTCCTTCAAACTTCTCGCAGAATTTTCCTGGGGAGATGCCATTTGAGTGGAAAAAGTTTTGATGTCAGACTTGCTGGGGAACCCAGTCGTCTAAGTTGTAGAGGTGTACAAACTTCTCTGTTTGGAGACGCCATTTGTTGACTCTACCCGGGTAATGCGAGTCCCTTGAGAGACTGCATTCGTTTGGGGTCTTTACATCATACTTTTCTCGGAGATCTTCTCGGAGAAATTCCATATGATGTGATCCAATTTTGAGGTGCTGATGACCTTTTCATCAGTGGGTTTTTCGGAGAAAAACTGTCGTACTGTCGAATCTCCAATTAGGAGGCTTTCTCTGTGGATTTTCCTTAATCCGGGAAAGCAAGGATATCATCTTCAATGGCGAAGAGTGATGTTAACTGAGGGCTTCTCTGGTTTTTCAGAGGTTCAAGTTATCAAAGTGGTCGAGGACCCAACTTCAATCCAGAAACAAAACTGGAGGAGAGAGAATGTTCGGACGCAGCGTTTCCTGATGAGGCAAGAACTGGCGACTCGATTGAGAGAACTTCTATCACTAGGGGACAAGACCGACTAGAGTGATAGTGATGCAATATGAAATGTGAATGCAAATCAATAATGCATGATGTATGTATGTTTATGCTGACAAAACTGACGCGACATACAAACTGACAGGTGAACACGACTGGACACTCGGCCATCGCGGGGTGAAGAAGTATCGTTGGTTCAGAATAGCAATTCCTCCTTGCTTAGGAGAGACAGTCCTTGTTGGGAGCTATGTTGATCGGGCTTAGGAGATGAGAACTCGTCCGAGGCGGGTCAGACGAAACAAGGTCTCCGACACAGTTGATCCCTTCATTCAGGCATACTAGGTTAGAAGGAGTACTTTGATTCTGCACTTTGAAGTTCGCTTATTTCTGGAGAAGCGACCGATGTTCTTCTGATGTTCAACAGTCAAAAGAAATTGCCATCTTTAATTTAAAAGTAGAAAAAGTTTTAACAAGTAAACTCATTTTTGTTTTATTTCAAGAATCGTTAATCATGTTAACAACGTCGTTCTGTAAAGCTAAAACAAATAAGAATTACAAACAAAAGCACAAGGGCTTAAATTTTATTGATAAGATGGAGATCAGCCAAACGCGTGATTCCAAAGAGTATTTACAAAGTTAGAAAATGGTAATTTACAAGGAAAAGGGCTACGTTGAAACATAACGACCACTATCCTTCTACCAACTTTGAATTCGGGACATCCTGAGCTTCTGTCGAAGATGACCTTGACTGGAGTTTTCTGCCAGATGATATAACTGCTACTGCTGCTGAGGGACTTGCCTCTGTTGAACATAGTTACTTGCCATTATCCCTAATTTTTGCCTGGATTGTACTATGAGATTTCCAATCCATCGGGATGATTTTTTTTCATGTCTCTAACTTTTGCCTAGACCGCCCTTTCGGGTTTTCAATCCACCGAGACTTTTTTTTTTAATTTTAGGCGAAGTATTTCTTGACTACATCAACATTCGTGGGGTAGGCAAATTCCTCTCCGTCCATGGTTGCAAGTCTCAAGGCGCCGCCTGAGAAAGCTTTCGTGACCACATAGGGGCCATCATAATTCGGAGTCCACTTACCTCGCAAATCAGTGAGAAATGACTGTATCTTTTTGAGCACAAGGTCTCCTTTTCTGAAAACACGAGGTCGGACCTTTTTGTCGAATGCCCTCTTCATTCTCTGTTGATACAATTGACCGTGGCATAGTGCCGTGATTCTCTTTTCTTCGATCAGATTCAGTTCGTCGTGTCGACTTTGACACCATTCAGCTTCGGTGAGCTTAGCTTCCATCAATACTCGGATTGACGGGATCTCTACTTCTATGGGGAGCACTGCTTCCATTCCATATACTAGAGAGAAAGGGGTTGCCCCAGTTGAAGTGCGAACAGGTGTGCGATAACCGTGAAGAGCAAAGGGTAGTATTTCGTGCCAATCTTTGTAGGTTACAACCATCTTTTGAACAATCCTCTTGATGTTCTTGTTAGCCGCTTCTACCGCTCCGTTCATCTTGGGTCGGTAGGGAGATGAGTTATGATGTTCGATCTTAAACTCTACGCATAACTCTTTCATCATCTTATTGTTCAATTTAGATCCATTATCAGTAATGATCTGGCTCAGAACACCATAACGGCAGATGATATTGTTTTTGATAAATTGGACCACCACTTGTCGGGTCACATTAGCGAATGACGCTGCTTCGACCCACTTGGTGAAGTAATCAATGGCTACTAGGATGAACCGATGTCCGTTCGAAGCTTTGGGCTCGATCAAGCCAATCATGTCGATTCCCCATATGGAAAAAGGCCACGGGGAAGAAAGAACCTTGAGATATGATGGCGATACATGAATTTTGTCGGAGTATATCTGACACTTGTGATACCTCCTCATGTACTTGTAGCAGTCGAATTCCATGGTCAACCAATAGTACCCAGCCCTAAGAATTTTTCTCGCCATTGCATGTCCATTGGCATGAGTGCCAAAGGATCCTTCATGAATTTCTTTCATCAGTATTTCTGCTTCTGGTCTGTCTACGCATCGGAGCAAGACCATGTCAAAATTTCTCTTATAGAGAGTGTCACCGCTCAGGAAGAAGTTTCCAGCCAATCTTCTGAGGGTTTTCCTATCTTTCCTGGATGCCCCAGGTGGGTACTCTTGTTTCTGAAGGAAGCATTTGATATCGTAATGCCAAGGTTTGTCGTCTATGACTGCTTCAATCGTGAAGATGTAAGCGGGCCGTTCCAGGCGCATTATGTCGATCTTAGGTAAGTCGTTCCATTGACCTACACTAATCATGGAAGAGATGCTGGCTAATGCACCAGCCATGTGATTCTCCTCACGAGGGATGTGATGAAACTCGACTCTGTTAAAGAAAGGTAGCAACCTTCTTGCATAGTCTTTGTAAGGGATCAATCCTGATTGGTATGTGTTCCAATCTCCTTTTATCTGATTGATAACCAAAGCTGAGTCGCCTAATACGTCCAAGTTTTTGATCCTTAAATCAATTGCTTCCTCGAGACCCATAATACAAGCTTCGTATTCGGCATCGTTGTTCGTACATTTAAACGTAAGTCTGGCAGTGAAAGGAATGTGGGTACCCTGAGGGGTAACAATGATTGCCCCAATTCTGTTTCCATAATGATTAACTGCTCCATCAAAGATAAGTCCCCATTGGGAACCTGGTTCTGGCCCTTCACTAGGTAACGGTTCATCGCAATCCTTCATTTTTAGATACATGACATCTTCTTCTGGGAAGTCGAACCCGATTGATTCCTGATCGTCAATCGGTTGATGAGCCAAGTGATCGGCTAAAATACTTCCCTTAACGGCTTTCTGAGCGTGGTACTCTATGTCATATTCTGATAACAGCATCTGCCAACGGGCAATCCTTCCCGTGAGAGCAGGTTTTTCGAAGACGTACTTGATTGGATCCATTTCTGAGATTAACCAAGCAGTATGACGAATCATGTATTGGCGAAGATGTTTGGCTGCCCAAGCCAAAGCACAGCAAGTTTTCTCTAGCATCGTGTACCGAGTTTCACAGTCGGTGAATTTCTTGCTCAAATAGTAGATGGCAGGCTCTTTCCTTTTGGTTTCGTCTTGTTGGCCAAGTACACACCCCATTGAGTCCTCTAGGACTGTGAGGTAAATAATCAGTGGTCTTTCTTCCACTGGAGGTGATAGAATCGGAGGATTCAATAGATATTCCTTGATACTGTCGAAGGTGGTTTGGCAATCTTCTGACCAAACGCAATCCTGGTTCTTTTTTAGTAATTTGAAAATCGGGGCATATGTGGCGGTCATGAGGAATATGAATCCGGAGATGTAGTTCAAACGTCCCAGGAATCCTCTGACTTGTTTTTCAGTTTTCGGAGAAGGCATTTCTTGAATGGCCTTGACCTTGTCAGGATCAACCTCAATTCCTTTCTGGCTGACGATGAACCCTAGTAGTTTCCCTGAACGGACACTGAAGGTGCACTTGTTGGGATTCAAGCGGAGCTTGAATTTTCTTAGACGTTCAAACAATTTTGACAGATGTTCCACGTGCTCACTCTCTGTTTTCAATTTTACAATCATATCATCGACATATACCTCGATTTCTTTATGTATCATGTCATGAAACAGAGTAGTCATGGCCCTTTGATAGGTTGCCCCGGCATTCTTCAAACCGAACGACATTACCTTGTAACAAAAGGTGCCCCATGGGATAATGAACGAAGTTTTCTCCATGTCTTTCGGCGCCATTTTGATTTGGTTATAGCTCGAGAATCCATCCATGAAGGAGAAAACTTTGAACTTTGTTATGCTGTCTACCAGCATGTCAATGTGTGGTAAAGGAAAGTCGTCCTTTGGACTAGCCTTTTTTAGATCCCTGTAGTCGACACACATTCTGACCTTTCCGTCCTTTTTAGGAACGGGTACGATGTTGGCTAACCATTGAGGATATTCAGACGTAGCGAGGAAACCCGCGTCAATCTGTTTTTGAACCTCCTCTTTGATTTTGATGGCCATGTCCGGGTGAGTCCGTCTCAACCTTTGCTTTACTGGCGGACATTCCGATCTTAACGGTAAGTGATGTTCCACGATACTGGTATCCAACACTGGCATGTCCTGATAGGACCAAGCGAATACATCGAGGAATTCTTTGAGAAGCCTTATCAAACCTTCATTGGCAGTTGGACTGAGCAGTACCCCAATCCTGATTTCTTTTCTCTCTTTTTCTAAACCCAAGTTTACCATTTCCAACGGTTCTTTATGAGGTTCAATGGACCTTTCCTCTTGTCTGAGTAGTCGGGAGATCTCTTCTGGAATTTTGTCGTCATCTTCTTCTTCAGCCTCGAATATCGGGAACTCAAAGTTGGGAGAAGGCATCGGATCGTATGTTTCAACGGGGTTTAAAACAAGCAATCTGCATGACGTGATGATTCGTGTTTAGAAGAGATAGAGAAAATGCAAGTGTGTGCAGTGTTTTATTTTACTGCTTGTTTTTATTTGAATTGTTTTTTAGGATTACCATTTTCTGAGAAAGCAAAAAGAGAAAACAACAATTATTGCAGAAATTACAGAACGACGTTATTTTATTAATGAACAAGTCGAATCTTGAAACTACAGCCCTATAAAACAAAACTCTGTCGCTTTGGGCAAAGCGAAGAGGGAAAATTTACAGAAAGCGAGCCCTATCAAAACATCCGTTTCACCTGGGCAGGGTGAAAGGTTAAAGATGGCAATTACTTTGACTGGTGAATGACCTTCGGAACATCGACATCAACCCATTGGCGGCGAACTCCTCGGTGAATCACAAAGTCTGGTACCTTCCTTGATTTGTCTTCAGAAATAACGCTGATTTCTGGTGGAGCGGGATCATTGGAATCTGTCTCCCAAGCAGAGTTGTCGTAGGAGAATTCCTCTATTGTATTTTGCATAGCATTTGCGCTCTCAGTTGTATCTCCCCATCCAGTAGGCTGGATATCTTCGAGCCTGATACGAGAGCTTTCGGGAGCGGTGTACTTGACAATATAGTCATATTTTCCACTCGGTTGTCCCAGAGTGTCCCAAACTTCTTTGGAACTGGAGGAGTCATCTCTCTCGATGACGTTAACCTCAGGAAAAAGCATATTTGATGAATTCAAGTCCTGCAAACATTGCAAATTCATCTTCATGTTGAGTAGTTTCTGAATGACCTGAGTGTTGATCCCATGACATGGTGGGGACACAGGTATTCTGTTCAATGACGGTCAACTGATTTTCATTATTCGGCTGACTCTCTTGCCCCAAGTTTCCTGGGTAAGGTTGCCACATTGGCAGACCATCCATTGGGCCATAGTAATTGTGGTCAAAGTTGTCTTTCATCAAAGTGTTCTCCTTTAATGAATTTGCCGGAGCACGGCATCCTTCCGGATCACAATCTCTGTATATCATTTCGACGTCTGACCGTGGTATAAATCTCGGATTCTGTGCGGGATAGCAAAATGGCGTAGGCACCTCCTCCTGAGACATATAACTATCCTCATTAAGATATGACTTCCATTCTTCATCCGTGTCAGGGGGATCTTCCTCATTAATAGCATATACTGCTTGAGACACCGGGTGAAGAAAACCTCCACTGTGGAAGAAGTTTTGAAGGGGATGAAGACTTTCATCGTTGGCAGCTGTCTGGGTACAGGTTGCAGAAAAACCAAGACCCTTCTTTATTTTATTGTCAGTAGGAATGACAAGCCGTCCCCATCCTGTTGTATCGGTACTCTCGACCGCTTTAATAGCATCATTGTATGAGGAAATCGAGGTTCCTCCTTTGAACTGATTGTTCTTGCTTACCGACAGTGCTTGGAACTGAGTTCCAATAACCTCCTCGGGTTCTATACCAGCAGATGATGACAAGTTGCTTACAAGCAAGGCTTGTTCCCCACAAACCGTGACAAGTTAACCGTTCTGGACGAACTTTAGCCTTTGGTGGAGGGTTGACGTAACCGCTCCAGCCTGATGTATCCAAGACCTTCCTAATAAACAACTGTACGTTACCCGGATGTCCATGACCTGGAAAGTGACTTGGAAAGTGTGAGGACCGATAGTTATGGGAAGATCAACTTCGCCGATAACTATTTTTCTGGATCCGTCGAACGCTTTGACGACCACCTCGCTGATTCCCATCGGAGGGCCTTTGAATGATAATTGCATCAAAGTGGACTTCGGCATAACATTCAGGGCTGACCCTGTATCTACCAGTACGCTGGCTAAAGCACCGCCCTGGCAGTTAACTGTAATGTTGAGCGCCATGTTATGACGGCGACCCTCTTCAGGTAATTCCTCATCACTAAATCCCAAATTATTGCAGGAAGTGATGTTAGAGACAATGCTATCAAACTGTCTGATTGTTACATCCTGTTCCACAAAGGCTTGCTCCAAGACTTTCTGTAGAGCCTCCCTGGGGGCCTCTGAACTGAGTAATAATGATAATACCGAGATCTTTGAACGAGTCTATAACAGTTGATCAACAATGTTGTATTCACTCCTTTGGATGAGCTTCAGCATCTCATCATTATTTTTCGAAAGGTCGGGATTACTGGATTGACCGACTGGTGGATCAGGAGTTTCCGTCTGAAGTTCCTTTTCCTTGTTGGATTCCCCAACCCCTCGTTTGAAGATTCTACCACTCCGTGTTACACGACTGATGTCTGCAATATTCACAACGGAGGGTAATGGAATTTCCTTTCCATTTTCAATTGTTGCTGCACCGTATTTGTAAGGGATAGCCTTAGTTGATTCATACGGTGTTGGTCCCGGCAGATAGATGACTACGGGAACCTTCCGATTTTTCTGACCATCATAAGTAATCTCGATCTATTCCCGGTTGGGAATTCTAGATTCGTCAAGTAGAGGGATAATGGAAAAAACATCCCTGGTCCTGTGATGACCAGAGATCATGACAACATCCTCAACTTGATCGGCAAGGTAGTTCAGCGTCCAGTTGATAGGTCCTGAACCCGGATATGGATGAATTTCTCCACGATCGACCTGACCCTGAAGAGCTGCTCTCACAAAGTAACACCCTTGGTTACTTTCCGAATAGAGGCTACAACTATCATAGTTGTATGGTGGCACCTGACCACGCCCACTTTGAATACAATGTAACCTCACTAGGTTAGCTTCCACTGATCGGACATCCTGACTTTGACGCCGGGTGGGGTTTCTGTTACTGATACTAATTTGCTGAGTATCTTCATCCATATAGATTGGCATCCACCAGTGATTTAACAAGTGCTGAAGTGCCTCCTGGACAAGGGTACAACCTCGATTGTTTTCGCAACCCGCTTTACAGCTTTGATAGTCATGTGATATTTTAAATCCGAGTCGAACCTGCTCAGCATGTAACTCTACCAGGTTGGTATTCATCACGCGAATATTGAAGATCTGAACCATGTTGATCTGATAGGAATTCCTATCATGGTAGTCTTGGATCCATCTAAGATCCATCTGACGCTGGAGGGCCTCTTGTATGAAAGAGCATCCCTGTTTGTTTACCGAGCAAATCAGACATGAATTGTAATCGTGCCGCGGCAGATTATGATACCGGCTTTGCCTTGAATGCATTGCCACCAGGTTGACATTCATCGCACGGATATCGTGGTTCTGAATGACGTTAGAATTCGTGTAAACCATGTTAACTCCACAAACTTGGTGCTCTTGGATCCATCCGAGATCCATCTGTTCCTGTAGAGCTTCTTGCACCACCAAACATCCTTGGTTGTTTTTAGAACAGATATCACACTGGTGATAATTATGAGGTGGCACATGGCCATATCCACTCTGTCTACAATGCATCTTGACCAGATTGGTTTTCAACAAGAGTACATCGTGAATTTGATAGACATCGTTAGTCTCTCCTTCTATCAAATTGAATGCAGCCTTCTCATGTTGAGGCAGCGGGTTCGTGAGAACATTAGGATTCGTATCCTTGAAGGATAAGACCCCGCTCCTAACAAGTTTTTGCACGTCGGACTTGAAATTAAGACAAGTCTCTATGTTATGCCCTGATCCTCCTTGGTGATAAGGGCATGTCTGATCCACCTTAAACCAAAAAGGCGGATTTTCCGGTACCGTAAGAGGAGATTTAGTCTGAATGTTCCCCTTAGCCAGTAGTAATGGAAATAATTCTGCGTACAACATGGGTATAGGATCGAACCCTGATGGTCGTGTTGTACGATTGTTGTTGTATGGAGGACGACCCTGCGGAAGAGGCTGTTGTGTCCTTTGCTGATTACGTTGGCTCTACGCAACCTGAGGTTGATATGTAGGAACAGGCGCGGGGTTGATAGCAGGAGTCACAGCTGCTACCGGTTGATAACGTCGCCTTTGCTTTCCGAGAGAGATATTCCTAATATCTTTCTCTTTTTTCTTAGGGAGAGCACTACCGTATTTTTTAGTACCGCTCGTCGATCCAGTGTATTTTACCAAACGTCCTTCTCGGACGGCTTCCTCAAGACGTACGCCCATGCCCACCATCTCGGTGAAATCACTGGGTGCACTGGCAACCATTCGGTCATAGTAAAATGAGCTTAAGGTCTTTAAGAAGATCTTTGTCATCTCTTTTTCTTCAAGAGGTGGACAAATTTGAGCGAAAATTTCATGCCACCTTTGAGCATACTCCTTAAAGGTTTCCTTGTCCTTTTGCGACATCGATCTGAGTTGATCTCTTTCGGGTGCCATGTCCAAATTGTATTTGTATTGTTGGACGAAGGCAGTACCAAGATCTCTGAATGTACTGATCGTGGCACGGTTTAAACCCATGTACCATTTGAGTGCGGCACCGGTTAAACTATCCTGAAAGTAGTGAATCAGTAGGTCCTGATTCTCCGTCTGAGCTGACATCCGCCGAGTGTACATCACTAGATGGCTTTGAGGGAAAGAGTTACCCTTGTACTTTTCAAAGTCGGGCACTTGAAATTTGTACGGAACTTTCACGTTTGGGACCAAGCAGAGATCTGCGGCGTCCTTTCCAAATAGATTCTAACCGCGAATGGCTTGCAATTCCTTCTATATTTCCAAGAACTGCTCCTGGAACTCCTCTATTCTGTCAAACATAGTTTCCTTTTTTCCAGAAGGTGTCTGTGGAATCTGTCCTTCCAGGACAGTGTGCACCACAGGGGGTGGTACCGTGACTACGGTAGTGAGTCTTGGCGTTTCCTGAAGTTTGTAACCTTCAGGAGTCTTCAGTATGCCTCTGGCATCTTCGCTTTCCCGAAGTTTGTAACCTTCAGGCCCAGCGGCTTCTGTTATGATTCCCTGATCTTCAGTGATCGGTAAAACATATCCTTCCGGGATATAGTTAACAGGCATGCCCCAAGGACGATCTTTCGACATTTGATACCTAGGATCATACTTCTCCACAATGGGCATTGAGGTGATCTCTGAGATCACAGTTCTTTGTAGTTGAGCTTCTGCCATGGCTTGCATGTCGTTACGAAGCTTTCTCATATCCTTTCTCAGAGCATTGATCTCTTCTTTCAACTCTCTGTTTTCTTCCTCAAGATCATCCATCTTTTTCTGACGATTGGCCCGAGTATTATACGAATGAGACAGTTTGATTCTAGAACCGAGACACAAACGTGAGATTCGTAGGTAAGAAGAATACGCGATGTGAGAATGATGAATGCAATGATTATATTAATTGTTTAAGGTTTAATCAAAATAAACTTCGACAATTAGATTGCAAATATCAAACGGTGGGGAAACCCCTTTTTATTGAAATTCAAAGGATTACAGAAATGGAAATATAGTAGATTACAAGGTGCAGAAACAGAAACCTAATCTAATGGGTCCCGAGTCCTCTCTGAAGAGAAATCGGGTGCTGACTCTGGTATCTTCCTTTTCTTTGACCGGGGCTCTTGTGCCGTTGTCGGGTTGTCATTCCTTTGCCAGATGAAAGGAGCGAGAAAATTCCTTTGGTCATCCTGATTCTCTACAGCATGTTGCTCCAAAATTTCAATTAGAGCATCTTTCTCTTTCAGTAATTGTTGTATTTTGATGCACTCTATGTCGAGGGTGCGGTACTTGTTCTTCCTAGACCTTCTCTCCTTTTGAACTTTGTTGAGAGTAACCTGAAGCCTTTCAGTTTCCGTAATGAAGTACATGACAGATTCCCTCGGCGGAAGAATCCCGTAACGAGGATAATGCATCTTTAGCTTGAGAGCTCTAGTTTGTACCCAATGGAGATAAGGCTCCACCGAGACACAGTCTGGTTTTCCCAGAGACTCTCGTCCTTTCTTATGAACATGCTTCCAAGCGTGCACTATTTCCGTCTTTAGTGCTCTCTCGTTTTCTCCTTCCTTGAAGAAAAGACCTTCAAGATGAACACCCCGTGGGACGTATCTCATCGGGTATCCAAATTGACGATGAACGAGAACTGGATGGTAGTTGATTCCTCCCTTAGTTCCTATAAGGGGTACGTTGGGGAAGTTTCCACAACGGTCAATGATCCTGATCCCATCATAGATCCTATTACACCAATCTATATCGGAGTTAGTAAGAGACATGATCTTCTGCGACCAACGTAAGGCACTCTTGCAATCCCAAAAAGCAGCAGACTTGGGCAAGTGAGAGATAAACCATTTGTAAAGCAGAGGTACATAGCATGTGATCTCCCCTTCGCTGTACAAATTTCCCAAGTGTGCAGAATGATACGCATCTGCGAGCAAAGTCGGTACAGGGTTTCCAATGAGAAAAACCTTAATGGAGTTGATATCAACGAAATTATTGATGTTGGGAAACAAAAATAATCCGTAGGCGAGCAAGACAAATATGCTTTCAAAAGCAGTCATGTTTTCTATACTGGCAAACTACAGGGCCTTCTTTGTCAAGAACTGGGCTGGCAAACCTTGGATGCTACCCTTGGTAGTTAGGTGAGTCCTAACCTCAGACTCGTCCAAATGAATTGCTCTCGCAATGGTCTGATTCTTTGAAATTTCTTCCAGTCCAGAAAATAGAGCTCGATCTGTAATATGCAGATCAGTCAGATGAGAATACTCCTCCAGCGTTGGTGCTAGTTGGTAATCCGGGAATGTAAAGCAGTGATAAACCGGATCGTAAAACTGAATGAGCGCATCCATGATTCCCTCAATCACATGGACTCTTAACAGTGGTAGCAGACCTCCGTGCTTGGCTCTGAAAGCCTCAGGGTTTGTGATCATCCTTGCCAACCTTCTTAAATCCTCTAGCTTTGGAACCTTGAAGGTATACGTATGAGTTCTCCTTCTACCGTAATCCATTAGTGCAATCCTTTTCTCTGATATTTGCAATCACAGTCTTAGTTTAATTTGAAAAACAGAGAGACTAGAAGAGAAGATTTTTTGAATGTTTTAATGTTTTTTTAAATGAATGCATGAATGCAGCACACAAAAACATAGAAATAACATGGGGTCAAAGGGTCGTTGTCATGAAGTCAAGGCTCTACCCATCCCTAAAGGTTTATACTAGGGTGATTTTTGTACCTGTGCTCATTATCATCAGCTCCTCCCAGGAAAGAAAAACAACAAGCGGATCGCTAGCGAGTTGTAGAGCAATCTTAGAGTAAGTGCCATTCACCGAGAATAGATCACCAGCCTCAAATGAGGGTAGTATCGCGTAACAACTATTCCCGATAGTTTCCACACTATGAAAGGGTTTGGCTCCTCAGCTTTTCAGGCATCACAACCGACCCATTGTCTAGGTGAGAGAATGGTTACATTAGTCAGCCTCCACTGAGGTTGATGGTCGACCTCGTCGCCATCACTTATCTTAAGTGTATATTCGATCTTTCCACATGCGGCATCACACGCATTCCCATTAGCAGAAAAATAAACATGTATAGAAATTAGGAAAAGCAGTATATATATTTGTCCTAAACATCCTAGACCTTTAAAGCTATGAATCCTAAGTTCCTGACAGAAATGGGTTCCTCGGCAGAAGCCCCAATCTGTGGTATTCACACAAGAGATGAAAAGGAAGACCGTGCCTAGATTTAACTTTGAATGGCCCCACGGTGGGTGCCATTTTTTCTGTAGTGAGCGATTTTGGACGCGGTTCTTAAGCGCTGGTCGCTCTCTGCGGTTGAGCTTACTACAGGTCGATTCATTTTTTATCCTATTAAAGCTGATGAAGGAAGGGAAATAGATGTCTCCAATTAACCCTGCTTGCATACTGAGTTTAAACAGCGGTCTGTTAGGTTACGGATGCGATCAATGTGGTGGGGCCTTTCTTGTGTTATTTTGACAGACAGGTTTCTGGCGGGGAACAAGGATTAGGATGTTAGGACTGATGCTTTTGATATATACATGAGAGTATGGGATTTTGGGTTTTTTGTTTAGTGTGCTCGCTAAGATTTTTCTTTCAATCTTACGCCTACGTATTCCTGTTTACCGAAATAGGGAAATCAGAGCGTTCGTAGTTCCTCCTATTCTATGGGAGGAAATGGTTGTTTTTGGTGTCTTGTTCAAAGCCCAAGACGTGAAGCGAAAAGGTGGTTTGTATCTTGTTCAAAGCCCAAGATGTGAAGCTAAAGGTTTGACTTTAGAGAGAATTTGTCATCTCTAAAGAGGGGGTTGTATGTCACAACTGTTTTATAAAGGAGAATTACTTTAACCGGGATTTGTGAATCCGGCAATGCCATAATTTCCTTTATAGGGGATTTTAACCTGAAGGAGAAGACTTTAACTCAGTGTAGAGTAATGCCATCTTTCCTTAGGAATTTCTCATGCTAAAAGAGGGACATGGGCGTGGATGTAGGTGATCCAGAGGCTTGCCACTTACAGCGATTATATGAAAGGGAAGGAGTTGTTGATGTTTGTGTACTGTGAACGAGGCACAATTTTGATGCTAAAAGGTTGATTGGACCAACCAGTGGTTTTCTTATACAAAGCCTAAGAGAAGGCGATTATGTGTCTCGAACAAAGCCCGAGAGAGAGGCTAAAAGGTTTTGACCCAACGAGGGAATCTTTTGGTATCTCGTATAAAGCATGAGATGGAGGTTATTTTGACTTAACAAGAAAGTTTTTTGTATCTCGTACGAAGCCCGAGATGGAGGCTGTTGTTTGTTTGGCTCAATAAGAACTTTTTTGTATCTCGTATGAAGCCCGAGATGGAGGCGAAAGGGGTGATTGACTCAATGAGGGAGTCTCTTATGTGTCTCGTTCAAAGCTCGAGAGAGAGTCTAAATGTTATTTGACTCCGCTGGGGAGGATCATTGTACAAAGTCCAAAAGGAGGCTATGGTGACTGTTTCAGTTGAGTGACAAGTCTAGTATACTGATTTTAAAGAGAAAATCAGTTCTTATATGAGCAACACTGTACTCGAGGATTTGGTTCGAGGATCCGAGTTATTCCTATTCTTTAAGGAATTGGGAAATTCGAAGGGTATTGAGACTGTTCGAGTCTACGGGTTTCCTTCCTATTTAATGAAGGGGTTACTTGAGAATGACTTTGAGACTCAAGGATATTAGACTGTCCACGTCTAAAGTTTCATCTTTTGTACTATGCTGTGAGAAACAGTAGTAGACTCTATGAAAGGACTGTTCTATGAAGATGACTAGGTTCTGTTCCTATACCTGTAGGAGGTCGTCGGGACAATTTGTACGAAGCCCAAGAGGAGGCTAGAAACTTTTAAGAAGCCGATCGGTCCTTGTACAAAGCCCAAGAGCAGGCTATCATTCCCGGAGGAAGAGATCATTATACGAAGCCTAAGAGGAGGCTGTGAATACTTCTAAGAAGCCGATGGGTCCTTGTACTAAGCCCAAGAGGAGGCGTTTCCTTGTATGATGCCCAAGAGGAGGCCGATGCTTTTAAGAAGCCCGTGGGTCCCCAAACCCCGAGAAATTCAAGGCAAGCTATTCACAAGGAATAGATCAAGTCAGGAAAGTTCGAGAATTTGGAAGAAACTCAAAGATGCCTTTCACGGAGAATACATTCATCTCTGGGAGTAGAGTTCCTTGACAATTCCTAATGAGGACAGCCGAAGAGAAGACTGTATCAGGTGATCCTATTGGGGATCTAGTTCTCTATTTCTACGAATAAACGAAACGGCGTCACCTAGTTCTAGACGTAGTTGCCGGGAAAACTCTAAATATCTATACTATTATTACACAGTTGATATGAGTTTATGAAAGAAGACTTACAGTGAAACAGCCCCACAATACAGTTATATGTATATGAAAGCGGTAAATGAAAGCAATAACCACTTACTCGGTTGTAGAGCTTCCATGTTGTTTGGTTAGTTGTTCAACAAAGAAAGATTGAAAACAACAGTATATTCAAAATCAAAGGAGAAAGTGCTTTGAAAAAGAAATATTTGGGGCTTACAGCTCAAGGAGAGGCCCAGGGTTTTATCAATGAGCGCACTATTTGAATTTGTACAGAGGGACTTATACAAGTGACTGTGGCCCAAAAATTGTTTTCTGTACAAAGGGATGGGTCTTACTCTCTCTCAAGAGGCCCAAAAGGTTTAAAGAAAAAGGGTGGGGCTTATAACACGAGGGTAGGCCCAATTGATTTTTCGTTTAAAATGGCGATCGCGCCGAGGTTTTCTTTTAACACAATGGGACTTATACAATAAGTGAGGCCCAAAATGATTTTGGTTAAAAGGGGGTTGGGTCTTACACTCTATTAGAGGCCCAAAAGTTTTGAATGGGTCTTATAGCTCAATGAGAGGCCCAAAAGGTTATTTTTCAAAAGGCGACGATCGCGCCGTTTGTTTTTTACGGTATCAGGACTTATACAATACTGAGGCCCAAAAATGATTTGGTTAAAAAAAAGGATTGGGTCTTACACTCTATTAGAGGCCCAAGTGTTTTGAAAATGATTTATGAGGGTTGAATTAATCCAAAAACCCTAATTTGTTTTCAAAAATGTATTTAATTGAATAAAAATTCAATTAAAATGATCAAAATTGTTTAACATATGAAAAACAAATTATGATCTTGGATTAACGCTTCAAAAATTAAGTATCGGCCTACAAAATAATTAGAAAGCATTAAAAGTTGCAAAATCAAGGTGGAAAAAATATTTAAAATGTCAAAAACAATTAAAATATTAATTCTTTGCAAAAATATCAATTATATGAAATAAATAATATTTTTGGGATTTTTTGATAAAATAAAATATTTTAACATTTTTGTGAATTATTAAAAAAAGAATCAACTTAAAATCATTAAAACTCAGAGAGAAATTAATTTTTGAATCAATTAAATAAAATCACAAAATTCAAATATTTGAATTTATGAAAATGGCGCCAAGAACACACCAAGAATACGCGCGTGTTATGAGTTTCCCAGATTTGCGTTTTCCATCCAATCTCACTGAATACTTAACCATATCATGCAATCCACATACCAATCAACTCGTTTCAACCTCACGATCATGTCTATAACACTTAATTTCATTTAAATTAAACATAAAACATGAAATCACGAAGAAACCCTCAAGAACCTTAATTTTTGCATGAAGGCTAGGATTTTTGATACACGATTCAAACAAAGCAATTAATTGAGGGAAAACATTCCATGCATGATTAAGAACATATGGCCAAATTATTGTGCGGCAAAAATTGCAAGGATCATAGAGTTAGAGAGCTCATGCTTACCACTTGCAGCTGGTGATCGTGATTTGTGTTGGAGGTGTTATAGCTAGGTTCCAATGATCTGGATAGCTTCACCTAGGTGCCATGGAGTGTGTATGAATGCTTGGAATGGATTGAAATGGTTTGGAGCTGAAGATGGTACCTAACTGCAAAACTGTCAAGAACTTGAGCAGTTGGCTGGTGATTTTGTAAAATCCGTGTTCCAGATGTTATGTGAGTGTTTGGATCACTTCTATATGATGTATGTGAGGTGTGTGTGTGTGATTGGTTTGATTGGAAAAGCTCTCAAACTCAAAACCCGATAGTGACTTGCTTTGGAAGGCAAAATTGGAGTGAAAGAAGACATTTTGAGGAATGCATCTGTTTGATGGCTTTGGTGTACTCAAACTGATCACAATTGAGCTCTATTTATAGTAGAGCAAGTTTTTTTGTAAGGAATAGTGAATGGCAACTGCAGCAGGTGTTTGTTCAATGTTGGCCAACGAAAATCCAAGTCTCCTCTAGCCATTGACTAGAGGTTAGGGCACAGAGCTTTGGTTCCCTTGTTCTTGGATAAGTCTTGACTGATTTCAGATGACAATGGCTCAGTCCATGCCACCTTTGATGCTTCCATTGAATTCTCCAATCCAAAATTGGAGTCTTGTCCCTATTTTGGCAATTCTAGGTTCAACATGCTATTTCTTGTTCCAAAGACTTTGGAGGCTTGGCTCAGTGGTTATCCCCTTTAGATTCAATCCTCAGAGGTGTCCAAGTGGATAGGAGCATTTGAATTTGGATGATTTTGGCAAATCGAGCAAAATTGCAAATTCTGCCTTGCCTTTGACAGATTTCAGCAAGGCAACTTGCCAATGTCATATCTCATGGTGTAAGTTGAATTTGGTAATGTTCTTGACCATTTTGGAAAGCCCTTACATGATACAACAACTGTTTGAACATGTTTGGTTTTGATCTCCTTTTGAATCCAAGTGAAAAATTCCCCTACATTTGGCAAAAAGTAAGGCAAAATCTGACTTAGTAAAATTTTCACTAAGTGTTGGAACAAAGTGTTTTCTCTTGATTTTGATCACTCCATAACTCAAAATCCATGAGGAATTTGGACATAGGTCAGTATGAAGCTTTTGTAGAGGAAATGAGATCTACAAATCAAGCTTTGAATGGGGAACAATGGCCTTGTGGTTTAGGAGTTATGGTCCTCCAAAGTTGGTGCATTAGTGGCACTTTTTCATGACTTAGAAAAACTTCTAAGTTTTATGGTTACCCCCTTTTACAAGTTATCCAACTTTTCTTGATTTTTCTTGATGAATGATGATTCAAATCATACATTAACATCATTTTAGGGTTAAAAATCCATTTTGGTGAAAAATCTCAAAAAGTCAAAGTTGACTTTTGTGCACAGTTGACTTTTTATCAGATGAATTCCAAACTGTGCAATTCTTCAGGAAATCATGTCCTTGACCTAAATCAAACTTGATGGACATGTTACATGGGTGTTATAGGGTACATTGGATCATGTCATAGGGGCTCGGGAGCATGTCCTGGTCAAAAGCCAAAGTTACAGTTGACTTTTTCCTTAAAACCCTAACTGTGGTCCAGATGAAATTGAGACTTGTTGCTCAAGCTTCTTGGATTAATCCATTGTTCCAAGTGGATCAATATAGTTCATTAGAGACCCTCAAACCCTCTTTTGAGGTATTGGCTCATGATTTGCCCCAAAAGTCAACTTAGGGGTGAATTAGGTCAAGAAACCCTAATTCTTAATTTTTGCTGTATGCACCCCCCTGAGAGCAAAATTGACTTGATGATTGGTTCCATGAGGTTCCATGGAGTATATTAGGTTGTGTTTTGGATCTTTGGCTTGTGTCCAGATGAAATTTTTCATCTGGAGGCCCTGGTCGACCAAAACCCTAATTTGGTGACACTGTCGATCTTGAGACTTGATCCACCTAGAAGGGAGCAGCCTTGTGTTTAATCCTTGAAGTGGGATTCCTTTTGATCCATTGTGGATGTTTGAGAGGTTAGACAAGTTGAAGATCATGTCATTCCTTGATTGATCCTTTGTCTAAGCACTCAGAGAGGGCTTGAAACCCTAATTTTGATTGTAGTGGATGCTCACCCATCTTTGGGGAGACTGATGAAGTATGATGGTTCCTCCATATTGTGATGATGATTTTCACAATGATGGGAAATCTTAGTGGTCAAAATTTGGGGTATGACACCACCTCATAGTTATCACCAATGTGATATCTGCTCTAAAAACAATCAGGGGTGTTTTATGGTGCAATCAGCTCTACCGGAACAGATGGATCTCGGATGGATCCAAGAGCACCGAGTTCGTGGAGTTAACATGGTCTATACGAATTCCAACGTCATTCAAAACCACGACATCCGTGTGATGAATGTCAACTTGGTGGCAATGCACTCAAGGTAAAGCCAGTATCATAATATGCCACGGCACGATTATAGTTCTTGTCTGATTTGCTCGGGAAACAAACAGGGATGCTCTTTTGTACAAGAGGCCCTCCAGCGTCAGATTGATCTTGGATGGATCCAGGACTACCATGTAGGAATCCCTATCAGATCAGCATGATTCAAATCTTCGATATTCGCTTGTTGAATACCAGCCTGGTGGAGTTACACGCAGAACAGGTCTGGCTCGGGTTCCTGGCATCACATGATTATCAGAACTGCAAAGTGGGTTGCGAAAACGATCAAGGTTGTGCCCTTGTCTAGGAAACACTTCAATACTTGTTGAACCACTGGTGGCTTCCAATCTATATGGACGAAACGCATACCCCATCCTGCTTTCCCACGCAGAGTCCGAGGTTTATACCAAGGTCAGACGTCAAAATGACATATGGAGATTGTGATCCAGAAGGATGTCGTGCTCCACCAAACTCATTAGAGGAGGACACTCTGATGAAAGACAACTTTGACCATAACTACTATGGCCCGATGGATGGCCTGCCTATCTGGCAGCCGTGCCTACGAGACTTGGGGCAAGAAAATCAGCCGAACAATGAAAATCAGCTGAGCATCATTGAACAGAATACCTGCATCCCCACCATGTCATGGGATCAATACCCAGGTTATCCTGAAAATGCGCAGCACGACGATGAATTTGCAATGTTTGCAGGACTAGAGTTCATCAACTATGCTTTCCCCGAGGTCAACGTCATCGAGAAGGATGACTCCTCCAGTTCCAAAGAAGTGTGGGACACCTTAGGACAACCAAGTGGAAAATACGACTATATGGTCAAGTACAATGCTCCTGAGAGCTCTCATATCAGGCTCGAAGACATCCAGCCAACTGGATGGGGAGATTTACCTGAGAGCACAAATGTTATGCAAAATACAACAGAGGAATCCTCCTACGACAACTCTGCCTGGAAGACAGATTCCAATGATCCTGCTCCACCATAAATCAGGGTTATTTCTGAAGACAAATCAAGGAAGGTACCAAACTTTGTGATTCACCAAGGAGTTCATCGCTAGTGGGTTGTTGTCGATGTTCCGAAGATCGTTCATCAGTCAAAGTAATTGCCATCTTTAACCTTTCACCCTACCCACGTGAAACGGATGTTTGATAGGGCTCGCTTTCTGTGAATTTTTCTCTTCGCTTTGCCCAAAGCGACAGAGTTTTGTTTTATAGGGCTGTAGTTTCAAGAATCGACTTGTTCATTAATAAAATAATGTCGTTCTGTAATTTCCGCATTTATTGTTGTTTTCTCTTTTCGTTTTTCAGAAAATGGTAATCCTAAAAAACAACTCAATAATAAAAACAAGCAGTAAAAGAAAAATACACTACACACACTCGCATTTTCTCTATCTCTTCTAAACAAAAATCATCACGTCATGCAGATATCTTGTTTTAAACCCTGTTGAAACATATGATCCGATGCCTTCTCCCGACTTTGAGTTCCCAGTATTTGGGGTTGAAGAAGAAGTTGACGACGAAATTCCAGAAGAGATCTCCCGATTACTCAGATAGGAGGAAAGGTCCATTGAACCTCACAAAGAGCCGTTGGAAACGGTAAACTTGGGTTCAGAAAAAGAGAGAAAAGAAGTCAGAATTGGGGAACTACTCAGTCCGACTATCAAAGAAGGTTTGATAAAGCTTCTCAAAGAGTTTCCCGACGTATTCGCTTGGTCCTATCAGGATATGCCAGGGTTGGATACCAGCATCGTAGAGCATCATTTACCGTTAAGGTCAGAATGTCCACCAGTAAAACAGAGGTTGAGATGGACTCATCCTGACATGGCCATCAAAATCAAAGAGGAGGTACAAAAACAAATTGACGCAGGTTTCCTCGCCACATCCAAATATCCTCAATGGTTAGCCAATATCGTACCCGTTCCGAAAAAGGACGGAAAGATCAGAATGTGTGAAGATTACAGAGATCTAAACAAGGCTAGTCCAAAGGACGACTTTCCTTTACCACACATTGACATGCTGGTGGACAGTACAACAAAGTTCAAAGTTTTCTCCTTCATGGATGTATTCTCGGGCTATAACCAGATCAAAATGGCGCCGAAAGACATGGAGAAAACTTCGTTCATTACCCCATGGGGTACCTTTTGCTATAAGGTAATGCTGTTTGGTTTGAAGAATGTCGGGGCAACCTATCAAAGGGCCATGACTACTCTGTTTCATTACATGATACACAAGGAAATCGAGGTATATGTCGATGACATGATTGCCAAATCTAAGACAGAAGAGGAGCATGTGACTCACCTATCAAAAATGTTTGAGCAGTTGAGAAAGTACAAACTCCGCTTGAATCCCAACAAGTGCACCTTTGGTGTCCGTTCAGGGAAACTCTTAGGGTTCTTCGTCAGCCAGAAAGGAATTAAGGTTGATCGTGACAAGGTCAAGGCCATTCAAGAAATGCCTTCTCCGAAAATTGAAAAACAAGTCAGAGGATTCTTGGGACATTTGAATTACATTTCCAGATTTATATTCCTCATGACCGCGACATGCGCGCCGATCTTCAAACTGCTCAAGAAGATACAATCATTTCTCACTGATTCGCGAGGCAAGTGGACTCCGAATTATGATGGCCCCTATGTGGTCACGAAAGCTTTCTCAGGCGGCGCCTTGAGACTTGCAACCATGGATGGAGAGGAATTTTCCTACCCCGCGAATGTTGACGTAGTCAAGAAATACTTCGCCTAAACTAAAAAAAAAGGCTCGGTGGATTGAAAACCCGAAAGGGGGATCCAGGCAAAAATTAGAGACATGATAAAAAATCATCCCGGTGGATTGGAAATCTCCAAGTACAATCCAAGCAAAAGTTAGGGATTAATGGCAAGTAACTACGTTTGATCAGTTCAGCTCCTCAGCAGTCATGCCATCCATCAGAGACTCCAGTCAAGGTCATCTTCGACAGAAGCTCAGGATGTCCCGAATTCAAAGTTGGTAGAAGGATAGTGGTCGTTATGTTTCAAAGTAGCCCTTTTCCCTGTAAATTACCATTTTCTAACTTTGTAAATACTCTATGGAATCACGCGTTCGGCTGATTTCCATCCTATCAATAAAATTTGAGCCCTTGTGCTTTTGTTTGTAACTCTTACTTGTTTTAGCTTTACAGAATGATGTTTTTAACATGATTAACGATTCTTGAAAATAAAACAAAAATGAATTTACTTGTCAAACTTTTTCTGCTTTTAAAATAAATATGGCAATTTCTTTTGACTGTTGAACATCAGAAGAACATCGTTCGTTTCTCCAAAGGTGTTCGAACCTCAAAGTGCAGAATCAAAGTACTCCTTCTAGACCATTACGCCTGAATGAAGGATCAACTGTGTCAGAGACCATGTTTCGTCTGACATCCTCGGCTGAGTTCTCATCTCCTAAGCCCGACCAGCGTCGCTCCCAACAGGGACCGTTTCTCCTAAGCAAGGCAGAATTGCTATCTTGAACCAGCGATATTTCTACATGCCCCACTGTGGCCGAGTATCCAGTCGTGTTCATCCTTTAGTCTGTATGTTGCGTCAGTTTTGTCAGCATATACATACATACATCATGCATTATTTGATTCACATTCATATTGCATCACTATCACTCTAGTCGGTCTTATCCCCTAGTGATAAAAGTCCTCTCAATCGAGTTGTCAGATCTTTCCTCATCAGGAAGTGAATCATCTAAGTAATCTCTCTCCCATTTATTTCTGGATTAGAGACGGTCCTTGACCACTTTGATAACTTGAATCTCTAAGAAACAAGAAAACTTTCAACAAATATCACTCTTCGCCGTTGAAGATGATATATTCGCTTTCTCGGATTAAGGAAAATCCCCAGAGAAAGCCCCTCAAAATTGGGGTACATCGTATGGCATTTCTCTGAAAAGACCTCAGGAAAAGTATGATGTAACACCCCCAAATGGAAACAGTCTCTCAAGAGACTCGCTTTCCCCAGTAGAATCGACAAATGGCGTCTCGAAACAGAGAAGTTTGTGTACCTCTACAATTCAGACAAAGGGGTTCCCCAGCAAGTCTGACATCAAAACTTTTTCCACTCAAATGGCATCTCCCCAGGAAAATTCGGCGAGAAGTTTGAAGGAAAGCCGCTACAAACAGCGTTCCTTGTCAAGAAAGTTTATTGACAAAAGAAACTGAGATCAGTTCCTTGGTAGGAAACCAGGATCGAGGGGAAGTTTACTTCAGAAACTAAGACCGGTTCCTTGGTAGGAAACCAGGATCGAGGGGAAGTTTGCACCAGAAACTGAGACCAGTTCCTTGGTAGGAAACCAGGATCTAGGGGAAGTTTAAAACAGAAACTAAGACCAGTTTCTTGGTAGAAAACCAGGATCGAGGGGAAGTTCTTACCTTTTCTAAGCATCATTGCTTTGTAAAATAAGATGAATGCGTAAGCTGCCATTCATAGCCATCAAAATTTTGGATATTCTGATATTTAATCCTCTTGCACCCTGAATGCCCGAGTACCTTCGTCATTCACACCTTCGAGTCTAAGAAGATTAAATAGGGGCATCTGTCATACCCCAAATTTTGACCACCTAGATTCCCATCATTGTGCAAATCATCATCACAATATGGATGAACCATCATTCCTCTTCAGTATCCCCAAAGATGGGTGAACACTTACTACAGTCAAAATTAGGGTTCCAAGCCCTCTCAAAGCATTTAGACAAAGGATCAATCAAGGAATGACATGATCTTCAACTTGTCTAACCTCTCAAATATCCACAAAGGATCAAGAGGACTCCCACATCAAGAATTAAGCACAAGAGTGAAACATTTCTAGTGGATCAAGCCTCAAGTTCATTTAATACAAAGTCAATTGACGCAGAAAGTCAAAGTTTGACTTTTGGTCAACTTTGAGCTTCACAAGCCATTACTCAAGAAAATATGATGGATGATTTAATTTGATCAAATTTAAATCAAGAAATCATGCAAAATTGCAAAATTGATCAAATTGAAAGAAACTTAGAAATTTTTTCTAAGTTAAAATCATGTTCAAGTGCACAACTTTTCAAGGTTGTAACTATTGATCCAAGCATCCATTGATTTTGCGTAAGAGCTACTTTTAAAGAGGGTATTTGATACTTCAACATTGTAGAAGGAATCAACTCAAAATATCATAAGGATTGAAAGATATAGGTGATCAAAGTTGGGAATTCTTAATGTCTGATGTTCCAACATTGCATAGGACATCACTAATATTTTTCCAGCAAGAATGTCCCAACTTCAAGGATGTTTTTCTCCATGATCCAAGTTGATTCAGGAAAAACCCATGGGCATGAAAGTTGAAGTACGTCATCTCACCTTTCCAAAAAGTCCTAGAAAGCTCATTTATCATTCTCGAGCAGAAAGTTATGGTCTCTGCAAAAGGCATTGATAAAACAGAATTTTCATGATAGCTTTTAGGACAGATTTGACCACACAAGTTCAAGGTCATTTTTGACAACTTTACAAGTCTTATCTTCACAAAACTTGAACATCAAAGTTGAAGTACGTTATCTCAGCTTTCCAGAAAGTTGTAGAACTCGAGCAGGAAGTTATGGACTTTACAAGAAGGCTTACTGCAGCTATTTTTTAGGACAGATTTTGTGCACTTTTTCTTGTGCCACACAATTTTCAAGCTTTGTCACCATGCAAGACAAGCATCAAAGATGCAATTCACTTCAACTCAAAATATCATAGTGGATTAAAAGATACAAGTGATCAAAGTTGGGAATTCTTAATGTCTGATGTTCCAACATTGCATAGGACATCACTAATATTTTTCCAGCAAGAATGTCCCAACTTCAAGGATGTTTTTCTCCATGATCCAAATTGAACCAAGTCTAGGGTCAAACATCAAAGTTGAAGTATGTCATCTCAGCTTTCCATAGAGTCCTGGAACAGCCATTTATCATTCTTGAGCAAGAAGTTATGGATTTTACAACAAGGCTTGCTGCAGCTGATTTTTAAGACATGTTTCAAGACAGATTTGCACATTTCTTGTGCCACACGAATTTCCAAGCCTTGTCATCATTTTGGACACATCTGAGGATCAAATCCAAGGGGGATGATCTGATCCATAAGCCTCCCAAGTCCAAGATTCCACAAGTAGCATGCCAAACCTAAGAAACCCTAAAAGAGGGACAAGACTCCAATTTTGGTTTGGAGCATTTAATGGATGCTTAGAGGTGGCATGAATTGAGCTTCCTCTAACTGAATTTAGTCAAGATTCCTCCAACAACTAGGGAACCAAAGGCCTGTGCCCTAACCTCTAGTCAATGGCTAGAGGAGACTTGGATTTTCATTGGCCAACATTGAACAAACCTCTGTTGCAGCCACCATTCACTATTGCTACCAAAACAAACTTGCTCTACTATAAATAGAGCTCATTTGTGCTCAGTTTGAGTACACCAAAGCCATCAAACAAATGCTTTCCTCAAATTCTCTCTTTCACTCCAAAATGCCTTCTTTAGTAAGGAAATTCTGAGCTTTTGAGTTAGAGAGCATTTCCATCACATCTCATGATCCTAACACCTCATAAACATCATATGTAGGTGATCCAAACTATCACAAGTGACCTGTAACACCAAGATCATAAAGTCACCTCTCAAAACCTCAAAATTGGACTTTTTTGCATTTTTCAAGCCATGTCTTGAATCAGTCACTTTCCAAACCAGATAAAACCTCAAACACACTCCAAATATCATCCTTGAACTGTCCCAAATGGTGCCACACATCTTGAACACCATTTTAGAGAGTTTCTATTTTGGCCACTTTAACCCCTTTTGCAAGAAAGGGCCAGTTTGTGTTTTTGCAGGTTCAAACTGATTCCATCCATCCTAAAAGCTTCTAAGAGTTCATTTGAGGATGTCCAAAGCATCAAATCATTTCTGGAACAAAGCACTTGGTAGGTTGCACAAAATCTCCTAAAAAGAGGTAAAATTCACAACTTGAATTCTTTGAATCATGCTTTCCTTTGATGTCCACATACATGCATCATATTGAACAATTCTTGAAGCAAAAATGTAGTCCTTAATGTCTATGTTATGATCCTCCTACTGTTTGCACTTTAACATGTTCATATGTGGAGTTTATGTTGTTTTAAACTTAAGGTGTAGATCTGGTTTTTTTCCTTGTGTGTGTTGTATATTAAGTTTCAGTATATATGAGTGATACCATTGGATTCCTTGCGAAAAATTAGTCAAGATAGGTTCTTACGGATTTCAATTTCATTAAAAATTGAGAGAGTTATGAATGTTTGAAGTTTGATAAGCAAAGATGTTTAAAATCAACATGCAATTTTGGTTTTTTGCTTTGTATGGTCTGTACATTAAGTTTCAGTATGTATGAGTGATACCATTGGATTCCTTACGAAAAATTGGTCAAGATAGGTTCTTACGGATTTCAATTTCGTTAAAAATTGAGAGAGTTATGAATGTTTGAAGTTTGATAAAAAGATGTTGAAACTAAAGTTTCAGTTTTGATGTCGAATGTGATGTTGTGACATCTTCCCTTTTTCTCTTATCTTCAAAACTCATGAGTGATGTCGAATGTGATGTTGTGACATCTTTCCTCTTTTTCTTAGTTTATCTTCAAAACTCAACCAATTCTTTTACATAGCAAAAATCATCATTTTCCAATTCTGTTTTACACACTTCTTATTCATATTCCATAATATTTTAATCCACAAAAAAATCACAAAAAATATTATTATTTGATATATTTTTAATATATTCAAAAATATTGTTTTAAATTGTTTTAAATGCTTTTAAAATGATTTCTTTTTCTTGATTTTTAAAACCAAAATGATTTTAAATATTCATGTGGATAAAATACTTTTTCATAAACCTTAATCATTGTTTATAACATGATTAATGATTTTATTTGATATTTTTATCATTTTTTTACTTGATTTTTCTTTGAAAAATTCCTTTAAAAAAATGAAATTAGGGTTTTATTGATTTTCTCCCTAACAAAATTTTCCAAACACTCATGGACCTCTAATAGAGTTTAAGACCCAACCCTTTTTGTACAAAAATATTTTGGGCCTCAGTTATTGTATAAGTCCCGATACTTTAAAAATCTCAACGCGATCGCCATTTTCAAACTGAAAATCATCTGGGCCTCCCCTCGTGTTGTAAGCCCAATTTCTTTTCCTAAAATACACTTTGGGCCTCTAATAGAGTGTAAGTCCCACCCCTTTTGTAAATAAAATATTTAGGGCCTCAGATATTGTATAAGTCCCTCTGTACATTTACAAAGTTCAGCGCGATCGTCGCCTTTTAACAAAAAAAAACAGCGGGCTTCTCTTTGAGCTATAAGTCCCATTTATTTTCATTTTTAAACCTTTGGGCCTCTAATAGAGTGTAAGACCCAATTCCTTTGAAAATACCAAAATTTTTGGGCCTCAATCACTTGTATAAGTATCACGGTGTTTCCAAAATCTCGGCGCAATCGTCGCCCTTTTCAAAATCATCTGGGCCTACCCTCGCGTAGTAAGACCCGCTTATTTTCTCTAAATCATTTTTTTGGTCCTCTTGAGAGAGTGTAAGACACATTCCCCTTGTACAGAAAATGTTTTGGGCCTCAGTCACTTGTATAATTCCCACTATACAAACTCATATCACAGTGCAATCACTACTAAAATCCTGGGCCTCTCCTTGAGCTGTAAGCCCCAATCTTTCCTTTCAAAGCACTTTCTCCTTTCATTTTAATATACTGTTGTTTTCAATTTTTCTTTGTTGAACAACTAACAAAACAGCATGGAAGCTCTACAAAAGTAAGTGTTTATATGCTTTCATTTACCGCTTTCATATACATATAACTGTATTGTGGGGCTGTTTCACTGTAAGTCTTCTTTCATAAACTCATATCGACTGTGTAATAATAGTATAGATATTTAGTGTTTCCCCGGCAACTACGTCTAGCACTAGGTAAAGTCATTTCGATCATTCTTAGAAATAGACAATACTAGATCCCCAATAGGAGCACCAGATACAGTCTTCTCTTCGGCTGTCCTCCTTAGGAATTGTCAAGAAACTCTATGCCCCAGAGATGATCTCTTCTCCGTGAATTGCATCCCTTGAGTTTCTTCCAAATTCTCGAACTTTCCTGGCTTGATCTATTCTTTGTGAATAGCCTGTCTTGAACTTCTCGGGGTTTAGGGACCCACAGGCTTCTTAAAAGCATCCCGCCTCCTCTTGGGTATTGTACATGGACCCGTCGGCTTCTTAGAAGTATTCACAACCTCCTCTTAGGCTTCGTATAAATGATTTCTTCCTCCGGGAATGATAGCCTCCTCTTGGGCTTCGTGCAAATTGTCCCTCAGCTTCTTAAAAGTTTCCAGCCTCCTCTTGGGCTTCATACAAATTGTCCCGACGACCTCCTAGAGGTATAGGAACAGAAATTAGTCATCTTAATAGAACAGTCTTTCAAAGAGTCTAGATCTTTCTACTATGAACGTACTACAACTGTTTTTTAAGCATAGTACAAAAGATAAAATTCTAGACTTGGACAGTCTAATTTCCTTGAGTCTCAGAGACATTCTCAAGTAAGGAAACGCCCGCAGACTTGGACAGTCTCAAATACCCTTTGGATTTCCCATTTCTTTAAAGAACAGGAAACAATCCCGATTCTCAGATCAAATCCATGAGTGAAACATTACTCATATAAAAATTGATTTTCTCGTTGAACCAACATACTGGACCTGTCACTCAACTGAAAACAGTAACCTTTTAGCCTCCATCTCGGGCTTTGTACGAGATACAAAGACTCTCTTGTTGAGTCAAACCTTTTAGCCTCCATCTCGGGCTTCGTACGAGATACAAAGACTCTCTTGTTGAGTCAAAACTTTTAGCCTCCATCTCGGGCTTCGTACAAGATACCAAAACACTCTCTTGTTGAGTATAAAAGGCTTTCTTGTTGAGCCAATCTCCCTTTTAGCCTCCATCTCGGGCTACGTACGAGATACAAAAACACTCTCTTGTTGAGTATAAAAGACTCTCTTGTTGAGTCAATCACCTTTTAACCTCCATCTCGGGCTTCATACGAGATACAAAATCACTCTCTTGTTGAGTATAAAAGATTCTCTTGGTAAGTCACCATCTTTAGCCTCCATCTCGGGCTTCGTATGAGATACAAAAACACTCTCTTGTTGAGTATAAAAGATTCTCCTATTGAGTCAACCCTTTTAGCCTCTCTCTCTCGGGCTTCGTACGAGACACACAAAAACTCCCTCTTGTTGGGCCAATAGCCTCCTCTTAGGCTTTGTATAAGGAAAACCCCGGTTGAGTCAATCAACGTTTTAGCATCAAAGTTGTGCCTCGTTCACAGTACACAAACATGAATAACTCCTTCCCCTTCATCTAATCGCTGTAAGCAGCAAGCCTCTGGATTATTTACATCCATGCCACTGTCCCTCTTTTAGCATGAAAAATTCCTAAGGAAAGATATCATTGCTCTACACTGAGTTAAAGTCTTCTCCTTCAGGTTGGAACCCCCTATAAAGGAAATTATGGCATTGCCGGATTCACATATCCCGGTTAAAGTAATTCTCCTTTATAAACAGTTGTGACAAACAGACCCTCTTTAGAGATGACAAATTCTCTCTAAAGACAACACCTTTTAGCTTCACATCTTGGGCTTCGAACAAGATACAAATAGACCATTCAGCTTCACATCTTGGGCTTTGAACAAGATACAAACCACCTTTAGCTTCATGTCTTGGGCTTTTAACAAGACACCAAAACACCATTTCCTCCCATAGAATAGGAGGAACTACGATCGCTCTGATTTCCCTGTTTCGGTAAATGGGAATACGTAGGCATAAGATTGAAAGAAAAATCTTAGCGAGCACACTAATCCAAAACCCAAATCCCGTACCTTCACATATCAATCGAAAAGCATCAGTCCTAAACTCCCACCAATCGCCCGGGCACTATTTTAACAAAATAACCTAAGAGAGACCCACAATCTTTGTAGCATCTGTAAACCAACAGTCATCTGTTTAAACTCAGTTTCCAAGCAGGGTTAATTGGAGACATCTATTTCCCTTCCTTAATCAGCTCACAATAGGATAAAAAATGAGTCGAACTGCAGTACCAAAGCGATAGTGCTTTGCAACCACGTCCAAAATCGCTCGCTACATCTGGCAGTGTGCAATTGATTTGCATTGTAGTGCAATCGATTGCAGAGTGTATTTTTTTGCCCAGAATTGCTTATTTTCTGCTGTGCATTTGATTTACACACTGGTGTAATCGATTTGCACAGTGCAGAATGCGTTTTTTGGCTCTGTTTTGGGACTGTTTTGGTTCCTTCCTCTTCTTCTTCCATTTCCTTTTGATCTTTTTCTTGGTTTCACTATTCCATAAAAGACTTTAGACAGCGCTTTTTTTGGCATTACACAGCGCTTAAAAGCGCTGTCTAAACTGGCGCTGCTAAAAGATTAGACAGCGCTTTGGTTAATGTCAAAAGCGCTGTCTAAAGGGGTGCTTTGACTGAAAAAGCGTTGTCGAAGCACCGCTTTAGACAGCGCTTTTACAATAGACAGCGCTTTTGCTTATATTTTAGACAGCGCTTTTATTGTAAAAGCGTTGTCTAAATGGTGCTTTAGACAGTGCTTTTTGTTTTTTTAGACTAACATTAGACAGCGCTTTTTGCCTTTTTTTTAGACAGCGCTTTTTAGTCAAAGCGCTGTCTAAACCCCACTTTAACCAGCGCTTTTTGTGAAAGCGATGTCTAAACCCCACCTTAGACAGCGCTTTTGGTGTAAAGCGTTGTCTAAGGTATACGAAATTTTTTATATAAATTACTTTAAAAAAGCGTTGTTCGTTTTATACAGTTTATATGCACCTGTTTTTAAACCACAATTTGCACCTGTTTTTCAACCACATTTTGCACCAAATTAATATCATAAATTGGAGCTTCAAACCAATATATACGCACCAATTTTGCCTATTTATATATACAATTTTCATCCAATAATTTATATATACAAAACAATTGATGATACAAATCATTTCATCTAACAAAACATTTTGCTTCAAATCTACATATTACTTATAGAAATGCTAAGCAAAAATGAATGCACATCAATATAACTCTATATATCTTCAACTTTGCACATATAACCTGAAACAACACAAAAAGATTGTAATTCAATTAAAACAAGACATAAACAATGTCTATAGTTACAAAGTTATACATACTCAAAATTCTCATCAATTAAAGTAAGAGTACAATATACCTTATAAATCTCCGAGCTGAATAATGAATTGACACCAATCCTCTTTAATTTCATCCAAATGATCTCTTGAGTAATACGCACACTTGAATTCATCAAAGTACTACATAATAATATAACATAGTTTGATTTAGTTTCAACTATTTAATTATATGAGAAATATGTGTTAAATATTAAAATAACTCATAAGTTAGAAATACATACATCGGATGGAATCTCTATTCGATCCAAAAAAAGAGTTTCTCTCATAAACCTCAACATGAAATAACCGCAATCTATACCATTACGTTGCCGAGGACACTACACATGAAAAGAAAATATGGATAAATCCTAAGTTTTATCAAGTATCATCACTAATATAATAAAAAAATGTGATAATTAATATACCTTCACTCCAATCCATGTAATGTTGTTGGCCCTCCTCTTTGGTACTTGGATATCTCTTTGTGCTCGAAAAGCTTGTATAATGCTAATAAAATATAAATGAATATTTAGAACAATTCACATAAATAAATAAATAATTATACACATGAATATTTAGAACAATCTAACTTACGTATCAATCATATTCTTCATATCCGGGTATGTTGTCCAATCATTTCCTAACGAATCTAGATAATACACAACTTCTCTGATAGGATTAATCGTGATCAACAACCAATGTCCACTGTAAGATTAAATAAATGTTAGATGGAAACTTTCTACACGACGTCAAAATACAAAAAAATTATAATAGATGAATTTAGAATGAAAATCTAACCCAGTATTAAACGGTAAAAAGAACAACTTTTCTGTATCTTTGTCGACCATAAAGCGGTTGAGTACATACACCATGACATCATCTGGTTTATTTATGATTAACCCTAAGTTGGTACACGCGGGACTTAAGAATGTGAATCTTTCCTCCAATCCACGTGGGCGCATCAATTTGTCATACAGAAACCTTAAATAAAAACATCATTAACATTAGACTATTCATTTTAAACATAAAGTAAATAAGTTGTTCAATTAATATAACAAAGTAGATCGGATATACCTCACGTATGTATTGATAACACTGATGCCTAATTCTTCATGACGAAAAACTTGCTCAAATTCCTCATTACCAATTGATTCTTCATATTGAAAGCCATAAATACCTTCCTCCATAGGTACAAGACGAGTACCTCCGTTCGGAATATTTATCATTTCTAGAAATGTCTGAAGGCACGACCTATACTTGGAAATAGGTTTTTTTCTAGGCGCGGTCTTCTTAGTAACAACCTTTTTTTGTGTGGAAACGTTGCTAATCTCTTTACCATGAAGCTATATATCATATAATTAGTTAGATGAAGTATAAGATCACGAATTTAACATTTTCCATGCATAAATATCATATAATTGTGATGTACCTCTTTTTTTGAAACAACGGACTCGGTATGCTGCGGAATCCCCTTATCTGTTGCTTTGGATTTTGTTGGAGTCTAATTAACATTACCATGTAAAAAATGTACGTAAAATGCGCGTAAAAACTTTGAATAATCAAAGGTTCATAATGGTTTTAAGCATACCTCATATCCTACGCTAATGAGGCCTGACGGCCATGCAACAAATGAACCTATTGCATCTCCCACCAATGTTGCATCCGAAACATCGTCAGGATATGGTAATAATGCATCCATCTCTAAAGCAATATCAACCGAGACTTTCAAACATCCAGTAGGGAGCGGTTTAGTGTGAAGTAATTCTCCCAAAGTGTTATACACTTTTCCCTTGCCAACCATCCGATAAGTTGGTGACGATAAGTAGAGGTGACAAGGGGAAATGCCCTAAAACCAATAATAAATATGACATTGTTAATGTGTATATATGTCAATTAAATAATTTAAGCTAATAATTTAATTTCATAAAAATATATATAATTACCTCTGGAATATTCAGTTGAAAGTTACAGTTGATACTATCTTTGTCTGAAGCATCTTTAAAACCTGAAGCGTTGTCTCTTTCTTTTTCCTTTCTTAATTCACGAACTTTAGCTTGCAGTGCTTCCAATGTTTGCTGAAGTTCTTTATTACTAGGAGCCTTTTGTTTTTTAATATTCAAGGATGTCGGAGTGATCCCAAATCCCTTACCCCTCACCCGACCAGAATACTCACGGACATCTAATGCCCGACTAAGTATGCTCCTGGAATCATTGGCTTCATCTGGAGATAAAGACTAAGATAGAGTCTCCTGAAAATCAGATGAATATCGAATATTTGTCAAATATTTGTTAATAAAGTTTTGATTTAATTAAAGAAATAATGTTATACTTACACATTTCTCAAATACTTGTTGAACATCTTCTTTAACAACTTCGTCCTTGCCCACACGGGCTTCCTTCCACAAAACATGTGCCGGAAGAGATGTTTCAGAACTATTCTCCTTTTGTAACTACACATTTGTAATACCCCAAAATTTGCCCTCTCATTTCTTCATATCATTTAGCATGAGCTTTCATTTCATTGCATTGCATTCAAGCATAGAAAAATAAAACTTCAAGAATTGCATTCCATCTTGCATAAGGGCATGTGATCAGTGGTTCTTCAGAGGTGTGGATGATCTAAAGCAAGAGAATAAGAGCCAAGGGTTTCTCACAAGCCTCAAGGGTCTCTTATATCATATATCATCCCTACTTGATCTCACAAGGCATTGAAAGAGGAGAATTCATCAAGAAGATTGGGCAGTGCATAACCTCCTACACAAGGCAGTCAAAAATTGGGATTTGACCCCCAAGTGGGCAAGCCCTTTGAGTTTTTATCATCTCCAAGTGGTATATCTCATCATTGTTTGAGAAGATATACATCATAGTCAGAGGAATTTGGATTTGGAGGATGTGCTATTTCCTCCTAACCAGAGGGTACCAAAATTAGGGTTTGACCTAAAATAAGTTTATCTCTGATTTTTTTGGGAAAGACTTGATCTCATGGTATTCCTTATGTTCTTAAGTGTGTATGGATGGAAACTTGCTCATCAATTGGGTTCAGAAGGGTTTCAATTGATCAGTTGCTTGATAGTCAAGAAATTGGGGAAAAGTCAACTGTGCAGTGAAAAAAGTCAACTCTTGACTTTCTAAGGTCAAATTCATGAAATTCATGTTATATAGGTTCATTGGACAAGATTTGATCAAGAAATGATGGAGGAATAATGAAAAATCAAGAAATCACAAAACTGTCAAAAATAGAAACTTTAGGGTTGCCAAAAATAGTAAGTTTGGACCATTTTTCACCCTACTTTGAGGCTTTCTTTCTCCAAGATAAAAGTTCCAAACCTCAGGCCCAAGTTGAGGCAATTAAAGTTCATGTTCTAAGCTTCAAATCCATATAAAGAACTCCTCCATTGGATAAAAATTGAATGAGTTATGGTTGATCAAAGTTTGAGAAAACTAGGTCCAAAATCAAGTCATGACCAAGCATGCCCAGGCCCACGCGCCATAATTTTGACAAACACCTGGTGTTCCAAATGTCAAGCTGAATTTATTCAAGATAAAAGTTCCAAATTAAAATCTTTTTAACATCAAAGTTGTTCCTTACCATGCCCTCTTCAATGTTGATGTTGGACAAATTTTGATTTGACCAAGTTATGATGGAGATATATTGGTCCAAAGTTGGTTGCTTCACACTGAAAATTCCCTAAGTCATTATGCCTTGCCCACGGGCCAAGTAACATGCCACACACCAGTTTTATTTCCAATGTTTCAGGTCACTTTTTAGCATGTTAGAAGCTTTGTTTCCAACCATGTTGCATACCAAACTTGTAGTATTACACCTCCTCTTTCCATTGACCTTAAAAACTCATCAACCCATCCAATGAGTAGGGAGAATTTCATCTACAAACCACCCTATTCTTCACTAATGCATTGATAGCTCTTTGTACACGATTTGGTTCAGGCATCCATCAAACAACTCATGTACTTTGTTTCCTTATTTGAACACACCACTACCCTTACATACACTTACCATAACATGTAACATACCTGAGAAGGGAAAAGAAAAGCTTGCGCAACAAGTTTCTTCTGCAAGTTGTTGCATTGGAGAAGGCATCACCACCACTCATGTCCAGCCACACCATAACACACTATAAACCACCATCACCATATCACAGCCAAGCCAACTCGCCCTAACTAACTTGGCTCAGTTAGTTAGAGGCTACTCAGTTAACCAAGCATTGACTCACTTAACTGACTCACTTGACCATGAGTTAACATATTAAACTCAACATATAAATTCACATTTCACTCACATTCTCATTTCAACTCTCATTTTTTTCATTCTGACTCAAGAACACTATCAAATTCCCTCTACTCTCTCACTCAGATCTCACACGATTCCACTAGTTTTCTCAATCATCTTCATCATTTTGTGACTATCAATCAAGAACATTCAAGAACAAATTCATCTCTCCAAGTCCAACACCATTACAGTCATTGTTTCTCTGCATTCTCCAAATCAAGAGGCATTTATTTTGCTTAAACTTGAAGTTCTACAAGCTCAAGATATCAAGTTCTCTGGTTTTCTCAAATACTTCAAAGTTCTTCATTGTTCCAGGTTTTTTTTCTCTCAACCTTTTTCTACTAACTTCAGCTTGTTTTCATGGTGTCTATAGCTTATTAGAAGCTGCGTGCGTCCTGGCTAGTTGATAGGCCTCTTAGAGGCATAGTTTCAAAATCTAGGGCATATTTTAATCTCCTCTGTTCTCTGTATATGTGCTTGTTATGTGGAAAGTGATTGTGGATTCATGATGTACGTAACTCCAGCTTCATTTTGATATAATGTTTGCGTATTTCTGGAGAATGTGAAACTTGCAGACGGTGGAGAGTGGCCGGAGAAGATGACTGGAGGTCCTTCTCCAGCCGGTGGCTTTAACTCTTAGGGTTTTGTGTTTTTAAATCATGGCCGTTGGATCATTGCATCATGTGGTTATTATTGTGACAACGCATTAAAATCATTTTATAACCTGAGTGCTTGAGTGCGTGTGTTCCATGATTATTATCGTGTGTATTCAATCTGATCCGTTCGTCATGTATGATTGATTCTCATAAGATTGATCCAACGTCTTGTATGTTGCCAACACATTAATGAACCATGTGCATCACGCGTGCAATTTATTTTTAATCTGAGTATTCTTGTGAGTGCATGTGCATGGTTGATTTGGTGTGCGTGATATATAGGGCGTTAGATCATGTGATTTGATTCATTGTATGGTTATGATTGCATCCTCATGGTGAATGATTGTGCACTGCATCACACGCGCATAGTTTTGTAAGTGGATTGGACTTAATTGCTAATTTCACACCCACATTGAGCCCATTGTTATTTTGGAACGTGAAATTTTACTTCTCTGCACCCCTGCTTTCTTTTTTTTCATTTTAATTTCTTTTTTTATACTTGTTTCATAATTGATTTTTAAAAATGCCAAAACCTTATGAAAAATTCTAAAAAAATTCATGTGATATCTTAACATGTTTAACTAATTTTATTTTATTTTTATTTTTTATTTTGTGGATATTTGCATATTATTCCATAATTTTCTTTTATTTCTTTTGAAACTTGTTTCTATTTTCATATCTTCATTTCAAAGATTTATTTCTCATAGCTCCTTAAATATTTTTGTATCAATATTTTTGCATAAATTCAGTGACATCCAAAAATTCATAAAAATATTTTTATTTCATTTTTAGAACTTTCTTTTATTTCATTTAGGTCCTCCATCTTTGCACTTGGGTTCATGATGCATAAGTGACTATTGCTTGATTGTTTGAGGTCCTTCCTTTCTGAATTTTTGTATAGGATTTTGGTATGATGTTTGTCTCTGGTTGAGGACTCTTGAGACCTAATTTGGTGATTTTTGAATCATGTTTGGTATTTGTTAGATGACACTTGTTTGAGGTGTTTTTTTTTGTGAACTTCTTTGATCATGTTTGTTTACTTGCTTGAGAAGGCACTTGTGCCATTGTATGATATCATTTTTTCTTGACTTCTTGAAACATGTTTAGATCATTATAGGTCTTTTGAATGAAATTATAGGTCATTGGTTTGAAGTTGATGCTTTCTTTGTGTACATGTTCAATACTTGTTTCACATGTCTCCTTTTGACCTAATTCTTCATCCTTTTGCACCTAAGTTCCAACTTGACTTGTAATTGGTTTGTTTATGCCATATCATACTATTAATTTGCATTTCATATGAAGTATGCCTCTGAATTTGAAGTATTGCATTCATTTCATATGCCATTTATGTCTTACTTTGCATACTTGTACATGTTTCATCCAAATGCATGTTTCTTTTTCCTCTAGCTTCTAAATGACTTGTAATTGCTTGAATGTGATTGATTTATGCATCTTATCCTCATACTAACATGTCATACCACTTCTGACCTTGATACTTGAGTTTCATCTTGAAGTTTGTAGGTTTGACTTATGCCATGAATGTTTTCTTTCCATGTTAAATGCATGTTTATATCTTTTCACTTCTTCTCCTAAGCACTCTTAATGTTTGAATGCTTTATTGTATGCCTCATTTGACATTTGTATATCATGTTTAGGCACATGTTTAGGTCATCCACATTCTGACTTTGACATTACTTGAAGCATTATTGCATGATTACCTTGCATATCCACTCATTCTTCATCTTTTTTTCCATGATCCATTTCTTTGGTGTTTAAGACCTTTAGTTGTGTATAGTTTGTTCTTGCTTGAAGAATTAACATTAGAAAATACCCTTAGAGCATAGATACTGATCTGGATTGGGGTTCATCTTTTAGGAGCTTTATCCTTTAACTCTTAACTTGTTTGTTTACCAATTGTTATTCTTTTTATTATTGCATTACTTGTAAATTGTTTTGAACTAACATTTTCATGTAGGTGCTAAAGGTAAGTAAGGGTGTGGACTTAGTTCCACATACATTTATTTCTCTTATATTCTCTTATTTCTTGTAAACTTGCTACTTGTGTTTGTTAAGCATTTACATGCTTTCATTGAATAACTTTTCTTTCATCCCTCTTTAAGATCAACTTAACTTCCATTTTGGAAGTAAGTTGTTTCTTTTGCTCTTCTTCTTCTTTCTTTTAGAAGTAGGTTTGTTAAGCCACATTAACCATAGGATCTCCAAGTATGCTAACACTAGGGTGTGTCTTAGTCTCCCCTTAGTTTTCACCTTTACTCCTCCAGTTGAGTCTCTTTTTCCCATCTTATAACAAAAAGAGTAAAAAATACTTAATAAAGGCATAACAAATATTGTATTTGAGCCTTTCATGTGAGAATAAGATAGTGAGGGGCCTTCTCTCACTTTCTTAGAATGTTTAGCGTACGTCCCGTCTTGGGTTGATATGCGAGGCATTCGATCTTACATGTGGGACTTAAATCCAATATGTGTTACAAAACACCAAATAAACAAAACACTTCTTTCTAAAAAACTTCAAACAAACAATAACGTCTTTCCTTCGGGAATTCTCTTCTCATCTCATTCACTCCTTCCTTAAGGATGCGTCATTTCCGTTATACCGCAAATAGGTAACGCCTAAGTCTCCCAACAGCGAGCTGCAACACCTAACTGCTGGGACGCGCACTCTGACGTTTCCACTAAAAAACACAAACAACTTTCCCTAGGTGAGGGGAACTACGTCGCTCTGATTCTCATACTCCCGATGAGATACGTAGGCAGTGGGGTAGGGCTCATTCGAGCACTTCTTGTATTTTCCCTACATTTGTTTCTCTTTCTCTTTCCTTTCCTTTTCCAGTTCTCCATCTAGCAGTTCCTTTTCCAGTATCTTTTCTATCACCCTTTGATCGAGACAAGCAAGCGTGGATCCCATCGGGTACGATGGACGCAAGGGGGTGCTAATACCTTCCTCTCGCGTAACCGACTCCCGAACCCAGTTCTCTTGGTCGCAAGACCATGCTCTTTCCTTTCCCTCAGGTTTACGCGGTGTTTCCTTTCCCTCTCTTGGGATAAATACACATTGCTGGCGACTCTGTTTCGGTGCCACTTTCGTGTTTGTACTTGGATGAAAATCCAGGGAGCGACAGCTGGCGACTCTGCTGGGGAAAGATTGACCTCTTGCTAGTCCATCCCTAAGCGAGTCAATCCTAACGCTTGTTTGTTTTTTCTTTCCTTCATTGGGTGTTTACTGTCGTGCTTTATTTTGCCGTTTATTTACTTTACTGTATTTACTGCATTTTAGCATTACATATCATATTATTATTGTTGTGCTGGACTGGTTTTCTGTTTGGCGGGATGGGATTTCTGAGAGATAAGCCCATTACACAGGCTTGAGTATACACTTAGAATTAGAGTGGAGAGTAGTGGGACCTACGTGCCGTCTGGAGTGCGTTGGGTATTCATGAAATTCACAGCCAGACGAGGCTATCTTGGGACATGTTATGACGTGCGTATCTTGCGTATTTAAGGATGTCGATCTAGAGAGCTGTCGACTCTGGTGACCGATCATTGAGGACCTTAGTGGAAACATCCCTCTTTAGTGGTGACAGTGGCAAACCACATTCTGTGGCAAACCCATTCGCACCCGAGGGCCCACTTTGGAACTTGCATAGGATGGCCTTTATTTTTGAAGTGAATCAGTGGACGACCTCTTTGATTGGCATAACATTGTATCCTTCGGGCTGAATGTGTTATTGCTTCTCAAATCTCCGAAACTGAGGATCCTCATTTTCTAAGTATCCACATGTGAGTGTGGGCGGGATGTTTACAGGTTTGCAGGTAACCAAGCTTCCTACATACCCTGTCCGGTTGGTACTATTATATACAGATGGTGTATCCTATTACAGTGGTTTGACACGTGCCTACAGAAATGTTATCATATCTATACAGACACAATGCACACAGTCCAGCACAGACACCTGATGACCTGATCACATGCCCTTTTGCATTGCATTATCATATCATAACAGTTGTGTTTTTCATTTACAGGTGCATAATACACTTCTGATTCCAATCCATGGGTTCAACAGAGAATGACGAGAAGAGGATGAACAATGTTTCTTACAAGTTTCCAGACCCTACCTTGGATTTACTGCTCAAAGTTATAGATATGGCTGGTCCGGGTGTTCTTGATAGGTTTCAAAAGAAGTACGGGGATTTGGTTAAGATGGTCCGTACTTTCACAAAGTATGAACATGATGCTTTGCACACTCTGCTGCAATTCTACGAGCCTTCGCTGAGATGTTTCCTCTTCCAAGATTACATTTTGATGCCAACACTGGAAGAATTCTCATTTATTTTGGGGATTCCGATCACTTCGGCAATACCGTTCTTTTCTGGTAGTTCTCCTAGTACAAAAGAAATTGCTGCTGCAATGCAAATAAATCAGTCAGTGATAAAGAGTGGTGTGAGTAGCAAAAACGGAGTTGATGGATTTCATCTGGAATTCCTCTTTGATCAAGCTCAAGAGGCTGCTAATGCTAAAAACTGGACGATTTACAATTCCATTCTGGCTCTCTGCATATATGGCCTAGTTCTTTTTCCCAATCAGCAAGACTTTGTGGATATGCAGGCGACGAGAGTTTTAGTTCTTAAAAATCCAGTCCCTACTTTGTTAGGAGATTTTTATCATTCTGTACATTACAAGAATGAGAAAAGAAGGGGAGAACCTGTTAGTTGTTGTACTCCACTGCTGTGCCATTGGCTTTTCAAGCATTTGCCTCAAGCAGGTGCCTTTGTGGAAACCATAGATGTTGCGAAATGGTCCAAGCGAATGATAGGATTAACTACTGATAATATTATCTGGTTTGATCATCGGTTATTGAGAATAGAGCTTATCACAAGATGCGGAAATTTTCCAAATGTACCTCTGATTGGCAGAAAAGGAGGGATCAATTATAATCCAATTCTGGCCATCCGACAGTTCGGGTATGCTTCCAGGGATCCTCCTACGGAGCAAGACGTTGAAGAATCTTTGTTCTTTACAGGAACTAAAGATGAGAAGTTAACAGAAGTAGTGAATGCTTGGAAATATAAGCATAAAAATGGAAAACGGTTTTTGGGAAAGGAGATTGTAGGTCTTATCCTAAATATGACAGATGGATCGAGATGAAAGTAAAAGAACTGCTTTTACCCTTTTCAAAGGAACCCTTTTTATGTTCAGGAAAGCCAGAACAACCAGCCATGGTGGCTATTGAAGAGTGTGAAAAGTGGCAGAAGATAGTAAAAGAGCTTCAAGCAGAGAATGCTGGTGTAAGTAGCTGTCTCCAAAAAGCCCTGCATGACAATAAAGATCTAGAAGGAAGAGCTCAGAGGGCAGAAAAGATCTTAGCAGCCAAAGAGAAAGATTTTTATGAAAGAGCACAACACTTTCAGAAGATCAGCAAAGGTGCCGATGCTGCCACTCAGGCTCACAAGACAACTAAACAGGACTTAGCTCAGACCAAAGATACATTGGCCAAAATCCAGCGAGCATGGGATGATGTTAGAATTGAAAATGCTGAGTTACAGGAATAGTTAAAGATTAAAGACGAAGAGCTTAAGAAGGCGCATGAGCAGAGGAGAAAGTATCGGGAAAGCCTCGGTAAAAGTCAAGAACAGTTAGAAGAAGCTAGGAGAGAGCTGAAGAATACCAAGAAAGAGCTTGAAGAAGTCATGATAGAAAGGGAGATACTCAAGACGCAAGCTGGCATAAAGAGACAAAAAGGAGTGTGTGATGACGAAGCTTTGATGCTGCATATGGGTTCCTTAACTGAGGCTCTTGAGAAAAGGGATGTTTTGATCAAAGAGATGATTGAAAAGCCGAATCACCAGCGTACTCACATACTTTTTGAGGAGATCAAATACACAAGTGATAAGCTGAAGGACATGGAATTATTAGACTGAGGTTCTTTTTCTTGTAATTTGTTGGTAATGGTTACCGTCAGGCTTGTTGATGGATCCATCTTTCACTTGTATTTCATTTGTTGATGAACCTCTTTTGAATGTACTTGAATACTTTGATGAATGGGGATGAGCAGTTTTATGCAAAATTAGTCTTATCAGATATTTGTACAGAAGCACATGACCACGACACGTCTCTGTATATCACGATTTCTGATCTTCAGATTTCTGTGGTTAAGATTGGAATCAGGGTGTAAGGCACCTCGGAAATGATAAACATGACATTTGCATTGCATTGCATAGCATTTTGCATTCTGTTGCTTGTTTTTTTTCAGGTACCTGTAGCGGGGTCTCTAACCTTTATTCGGTTTCAGGCATTATAGCTGAGAATCATATTCATCGATACTCAACTCGAAGAAATCAAGCAAGGATTATGGATAAAATGCAGAATGATTTGGCTGAAATGAGGGCACGCATGGACCAGTTTATGACTCTCATGACTGGTATGGCACAAGCTCAGGAAAGATTGAGGCTTCTGGTCGAGCGTCCAGAAACCATACCTGAACGTAATCAAGTGGACAATTTGCAGACAAGGGTCACTCCTCCTCCTGGCGGTAATCCTCCTCCTGGTGGTAATCCTCCTCCTGGTGGTAATCTGGGTAATGGAAATGGCAGAAATGTTGGTGGTATTCAAGAAGATGTTCTGGAAGACCAATTTACCCTACTGGACGCTGATATGGGTAACCTTGGCGACCGAAGGTATGATGAGTTAGCTGAGAAGATCCGAGCCATAGAATGCAAGAATTCTATGGGTATTGATGTTACTAGTTTGGGGCTGGTACTAAGAGTCAGAATTCCTCCAAAATTCAAGCCGCCTACTTTCGACAAATATCATGGCAATACGTGTCCCCGGACACATATTCAAGCTTATTTTGGGAGGATTTCAGCACATACAGATGATGGATGAAGCTACAAGGCCACCAAGAGGCCAATATATTACTTTAAAAGGAAGTAACCCGGATGCAGGAGCAGGTGGCCCAGGTCAACAAAGAAAATGTGTGCTTAAAGGCGAGGGTAGCCGAGTTGGAGGAGTCGGCGGCGGTTGGTCAGGATGAGACTGACGATGAGAAGGCCTTAAAGACGCGGAGGGACCTAATCGAGAGGATCCATATTCTAGGGGAGGATAATTTCGGGGCAGCTGAATTTGGTTTCAATGCTGCTTTGGAGCAGTTGAAGGCCCTCAACTCCGACGTCCAGCTGTTGACCGACGGAATGGGTCTACTCAACGTGGTCGTCAACGGCGAGGTAGTGCCCCTGGAGGTTGCCGATGAGGCCGTTTAGTTTGATTTTTTGAAGAATGTACTTGTATTTTGTGGGCCTGCATGCCTTTTGATATGTGACATTTTGACGGGCACGACCCTTTCTATGTAATGCTGACTTATTCCAGCCTCGTGGTTGAAGTTATGAATATTATTTATTATTATTCGTATTTATTTATGTATCCTTTATTGTTTTGAATACTAAGTGTGGATGTTTGCTCGACTTGTTCTCATTGTGCTCGACAGTTTGGGAGACTTGTCGAGGGGGCGAAGCGGTTTCGCCGGTGATGGGACTAGGATCTCGGTTGAGGTACTAATCTCATAGGCTTGGACGGTTCCCATCACAAGCTGGGTGTCCTGCCTTATTGGTGTGGTAACGGCGGAGCTTGATAGAGGTATCCCCGTTGTGCACAGAGTCTGCTCGTCCCATGAGTAGAAGCTGGTCGGCGTTGTAAAATTGATCGTGCTTACACCGGGGCATGGTCCTATGGTCGAGTTGCCTCCCCGTTGGGGGCGATCACGTCGGCAGTTAGTCCGACTCAGTAGTTGGTCCTAACCGTAGTATTGTTTGAGCTTTTCAATGTTCCATGGTCGAGCAAATGGTTCTCCGTCCAAAGTTTCTAGGTAGTAGGGTTCGTAGATACGACAGCTGGGCATCTACGAAAGTAGGCTCCAGTGCCTGTTTTGGACTTGACCCTGTAGGCTCCTTCCCAGTTTGCAGCCAGCTTACCCTCGCGCGAGTCCTTCTGGTTTCTGCGTAGGACCAAGCTGCCGACAGGGAAGTCGCGTTTTATGACTTTGGCGTCGTAGCGCAAAGTTATCCTTTGTTTCAACGAAGCTTCAAGGAGAGCTGTCCCTGATCGTATCTCTTCGACCAGGTCGAGCTCTTCTCTCAAAGCTTCGTCGTTCATCTCCTCGTCGAGGGGAACTTCCGTTCATCTGGAAGTTTCTCTGATCTCCACTGGTATCATCGCCTCCGTTCCGTAAGCTAATCGGAAAGGGGTTTCCCCTGGTGGTGGAGTGTGGTGTTGTTCTGTAGGCCTAGAGCACGCTGTGTATCTCCTCGACCCACCTTTTCTTGGCTTCGCCCAGCCTTCGTTTTAGACTGCGGAGGATTACCCTGTTTGCAGCCTCCGCCTATTCGTTAGTCTGGGGATGCTCGACAGAAGTGAAGTGTTGCTTCGTGCCTAGTTTAGCGACGAAGTCTTGGAACTTCCTGTCCTTAAATTGAGTTCCATTATCGGTCAGAAGTGTCTGGGGAACACCGAATCTTGCGAGGACGTTCCTCTTGTAGAAACGAAGTATGTTGAAGGATGTGATCTTGGCGAGGGCTTCGGCTTTGATCCATTTTGTAAAGTAATCGATGGCCATGATCAAAAATTTGTTTTGGTAGGATCCCATTGTGAAGGGACCGAGGATGTCCATCCCCCACCAGGCGAAAGGCCAAGGCGAGGATAGAGTCTTCAACTCGTTAGGGGGCGCCAAGTGCATGTCTCCGTGGCACTGGCATCGGTCATATTTTTGGACATACTCTTTAGCATCTTGCTGCATGGTCGGCCAATAGTATCCTGCTCGCAGGGCCTTCTGTGCCAAAGATTTTCCTCCCAAGTGTTGTGCATTGATTCCCTCGTGGATTTCCTGTAGAATTTTGGGGATCTTGCCCTCCTCAACGCACTTCAACAGGGGAATGGAAAACCCTCAATGATAAAGCTTCCCGTCGACCAGGACGTATGAACAGGCCCTTCGTTTGGTGGCATTGGCCTCCTTGCTATCCTCAGGAAGTTCTCTCGTGGTGAGGTATTTGTGCACTGGGGTCATCCAACAGCTATGGTCGCCAATGGCATTGACGACAAGTGTTCCTAGTGGTTTCTCGATACTTGGGTGGGAAAGTGTTTCCTGTATGACTGACTTGTTGCCACCCTTCTTTCTGGTGCTGGCCAACTTTGATAGTACGTCTGCTCGGGCGTTTCGTTCGTGAGGGATGTGCTGGACTTCCCAAGCGACGAACTTGGTTAGCCTTTTTTTACCAATGTTAGGTATTCGACCAAGTTATCATTTTTGGGTTGGTATTCTCCTCATACTTGGGATGCTACGAGCTGCGAATCGGTGAAGATCTTTACCTTCTTGGCTCCCAGGTCTTCGGCCAACCTTAAGCCCGCGAGGAACACCTCGTACTCGGCTTGGTTGTTCGATGTTGGGAAAGACAAGACTAGAGATACCTCAACCAGGAATCCCTCCTCGTTTTCTAGGATGATACCTGCGCCGATGCCCGTGGAGTTGGACGCCCCGCCCACGAAGACGGTCCGTTTGTGTGCCCCACTGGGCGGGGAAGCCAGGGGTGTCATCTCAGCTACGAAATTTTCCAAAACTTGTGCTTTTAGGGCCTTTCTGCCCTCGTAATGGATGTCGAACTCTAACAGCTCCGACGAAAACTTGAGCATTCTTCTGGCCATATCTGGTCGGCTAAGTAGTTGCCTTATGGGCTGGTCTGTCCGCACCACTATTGTGTGGGCTAGAAAGTAGTGCCTCAGTCTCCTTGCCGCATTGATGAGGGCGAGTGCAACCTTCTCAATTTTTTAGTACCTGAGCTCTGGTCCCTACAGCGCTTTTCTCGTGAAATATACGGGTTTTTGCCCGTCAGATGTTTCACGTATGAGGGCAGCGCTAACAGCTTCAGCGGTGACGGAGATGTATATGTACAACGTTTCCCCGCTCTCTGGTCGCGATAGGACCGGAGGTTCAGACAGAGCTCGCTTGAGGTATAGAAAAGCCTGCTCGCATTCTTTTGTCCACTCGAAGGTGGCCTCTTTTCGCAGGAGTTTAAAGAAGGGCAGAGCATGCTGAGCGGTTTTGGCCACAAAGCGAGAAAGTGAAGCGAGCATCCTGTTGAGGGACTGTACAGATTTCTTCGATCCGGGCATGGGAAATTCAGCAAATGCTCGACATTTGTCAGGGTTGGCCTCTATTCCCCTCTCAGTGAGGTAAAACCCGAGGAACTTTCCTGCTCGCATGCCGAAGGTGCATTTTTCGGGGTTGAAACACATCTTGCATTTTCTCGCTTGGTCGAAGACCTTTTGCAAGTGCGTCGTTAATCAGATTCCTTTTGGGACTTCACGATCATATCGTCCATATACACTTCGAGCATGTCTCTGATTTCTGTCTGGAAGACCTTGTTCATCATACACTGGTACGTGGCCCCAGCGTCCTTCAGACCAAAGGGCATTACGTTGTAGTAATAGTTCCCTGATAAGGTCATGAACGCAGTGTACTTCTTGTCCTTTTCGGCCATGGGGATCTGATTGTATCCTGAATAGGCATCCATGAAGGACAAGAGTCTGAAACCTGCAGAATTATCTACGAGCTTGTCTATGCTCGGCAGGGGGTAAGCGTCTTTCGGGCACGCCCGATTGAATAAGTATAATCAATGCACATGCGCCATTTTCCACTATGTTTCTTGACAAGTACAATATTGGACAACCAGGTTGTATACCTGGCCTCCGAAATGAATTTTGCCTCTAAGAGGTCTTATACAAGTTTTTCGGTAGCCTGTGCCTTCTCGTCGGATTGCTTCCGCCTGCGCTGCTGTTGCACCCCAAAATTTGCCTCACATCTTTGAGACAAATTGATTCAAGAAGCTTCCTCACACTCCTAGGAGTCTCAAAAGCTCAAGACTACTCAAGGATTGACCATATAAGCTCTCCTCCTAAACAATCAACCTACAACTAGGGTTTTATTTTTTCTCAAAAGGAATTAAGCTCTCAATACCTCAGATGGACTTCATGGTTCTCTATGTGCTCTAGGGTATCCTCATGTCAAGTCTCAAGCCTTGCTTCACAAGTTTGCTCAGTCAATTGCTCAAATGATCAACAGTCGATTGTATTGGACCAAAAATCAACATTGACCAATTTACAGTCAAACGTCATCATTTCCTGCCAACATCAAGATTTTGAAGTCCCATTCATCATTTAATCAAAGGTTGATCATGATTCCTCAAGAAAATCAAGATTTACTCAAAAGTCAAAAATTGCCAAATTAGGGTTTTCTTAAGGAAAAGTCAACTGAACTTTGACCACGTACAACTTTCACATACTTAATCAGAAATTCCTCAACCAAAGCTCATTTTGAAGGAAATTCAATTCTCTACAAGTTTGTCTCTCTAAGCTCAAGGCCAAAAATGCCTCGTTTGAGATATATGGACCAAAAATTTACAGGTCATTTTGAAAGTCAACAAAAAGACACTTTTTTTGGTCAAAGCAATTTACACAAAAATAAAGGCTTCAAATGAAAAAGTGATCAACACGAAAGTTGTAGGGGACATCTTGAGGGTTCCAAAAAGTCCAAGATCACCTTCATATGACAAAAATTGAGAGAGTTACGATTGGTGCAAGTTGAGCAAAATTTGAGAAACGCATGAAACCTACATTGAAAATTTTTTAGCTTTTGGACCAATGGGCCTATCTTTTAAAGTTGAATCATGTTTATGAAATATTCAAGGACCTCAAAGTTCACCTTGGTATTATTTTGATTTTTATTTTATTTTATTTTGATTTTATTCAAAGAAATAAACAAAATTAAATAAAACAAAATAAATCAAATAATGGTGGGCACATGGATCCTTTTAATGGAGTTTCTAGAAGGTTAAAACATGTCATTCAAGGTCATCAAAACCCAAATAAAACCGTGGGAGAGAGTGAAGGAAACATGGTTTTCAAAGTATTAAAATGGTTGGAAACATGTTCCTTGATCATAGCTCTTCAAATGATTCGTTGTCTACCATGTTTCTCCTATAAATACAAGGCTCAAACACAAGGCAAGAGGCTTCACAGAGGAAGGCTTCCAAATCACAAAATTCTTGAAAAAAAAAGTGAAAATTCAAAATTCCATTTCCAATCATTCTCAATCCAAACCAAGGATTAAATACTCATCCTGAAGGTTCGATTCCCACCCCATGCAATTTCCTTTTAACCATTTTCTAATCCCTTTCTTTTATCATATATCAATTAATTTTTTTTTTCAATTAAATTAAAACAAAAAAAAATCATAAAACCGTTAAAAGAATAAAAAATATAGTTTAGGTTATGTAATCATTTTTTAGGCATAGATTATTTTTATTAAAATTAACTTTTTAGACTTAGACTTATAATTAATTAATTTTTGTACAAATGAATTAGAAATTAGGTTTATTTATTTTAAAATTATCTCTCAAAAATAAAATAAAAAAACGAATATTGATTTAGATGTTTAGGACATTTAACTTGACTTTTAATATGTAATTACTTTTCGTTTATCATTTATTTTCTTAGAATAAATGTATAGGTTTGTGCATAAATTGTAATAGTGTAGTTTACATTTCTTGCATGATTATATTATGTAACTTTCCATAAGCCTTGTAATAGTAGTTTACATTTCTTGCACGATTATATTATGTAACAGACCATAAGCCTTGTAATAGTCTATGTTACATTCACGCACAATTATATCATGTAACTGCCCATAAGCCATGTAATAGTGTAGGTATTTATTTTTCGCATTTATATTTTATTTGCTAGATTAATAGGCATGTATGGCAAGATCTAAAATCAAATGTCAGAATAACCTATAACTCAAGATAATATAATTGAATCAACGTACATTGCACACATTCACCTCTAGGGTAGCCTCTCTCTGTTGCCTTACGATTAAAACGGTCATGTCCCTCGAAAGTAGGGGTACTTTAGCAAAAGACGCTTACGAATAATATCATCATAGTCCCTTTGATATAAAGATCATAGTCCCTCGATGACCCTTTGAGCTGCCTATAAAAAGATGATCTTGTCCCTCGACGACCCTATGGAAAAATGATGATAGTCCCTTCACATTGCTAAAGTATCCTTACATGTTGCCTTCTATGACCATTCAATGACCCTTTGCTATCCCTCCACATCCAATAGACAGTACTACCTACCCACTAATGGTATGGATAGTACTATCTCTCAAGGAAAATGATAAGTACAAGAAAGACCTTACAAATTAGGGGTAAGTAACTTTTAAATGCTTGCTCACAACTCAAAAACAAATACTTTTCATATCTCACTTTTCAAAAAAATATTTCTCAAAATAACAAAAAAAAACAAACACTTTGTATACATTCTTACACGAATTATTACAAAGTCAAACTTTTACAAAATATTTTCAAAAACGTTCACACACATTCAAAAAGTAAGTAAAAAAGGTGAGCTAAGCATTTAAGAGCCCATGGATAACCATGGATACAAATGGTGTTAATACCTTCCCTTTGTATAACTTACCCCCCGAACTCAAAATCTATCAAGGTCTTTCCTGTTCTTTTCAGCCTTTCCTTATTGGATAAAAGAAAAGTCGGTGGCGACTCTTGCTAACCGCAACATGTTTTGCGAAAACAAAACAAAAAAAAAACAAAAAAAGTCAGTTCTCCCACCGTGTTACAGAACTGGCGACTCTGCTGGGGATATGATAAAAGAGGGGTTACCTTAGAGTTAGATCACTTTACCACTTGCTTAAAATTGTTTGACTTATGTGCTTTATTTTTAATGGGCTTTGTTTTGGGGTTACTTGTGTGAAAGGTCCTACACCCGGACCTAGTGATTCCTTAGGTAAGTGATAATAGATCATGGAGACTGTACGGCATGTACCGATATGGTTGATATGATAGTTACAGTCTTTAGAACCCTAGTTAACTCATCTTTGGTCATTAGAAGGTAGTGAGATGGCCGACTTTGGATTTAGACCGAAGTTGGTTGATACTAGAGGCTACGCTCATTGAGATCAAACTTTCGGGATGTTTTGGTCGGCCACTCGAGTGTCGCACTAAAATAAAGCCTTCGAGAAAGATCCATGATATGAGTCCTTTAGAACTTGGTTACTATTCTAGGACAGGTTGAGCCAACTAAACCTCAGTGGGGAAGGGTACTTACCTTTGGACTTCATACAAGCCTTTAAACCTAAGGCTCTTATATGACTTGTTTGTGTGTGCTACTTATTTACTATTAACATGTACATGACATCATAACATCATAACATATCATTTTCACTAACAATTTCAAGGACCAAGGAATTTATCTTTATTCGTCGTTGCAGGCCATGGCTTCCGTTCCTAGAAATTTCATCCGAGTCAACTTTATAAGGGTTCCTTCCCAGCTTAAAGAATTGGTCTCTAAGGTTCCCGATGGCTCTCGATTCACCAAAAGGCATGGTTTTCTACTCAACTTGGTTACCTCAGGTTTTGAAGAAGACATGATGAGAGTCCTATTCCAGTTCTTTGATCCTAAGCACCACTGTTTCACCTTCCCGGATTACCAATTGGTGCCCATGATAGAGGAGTTCTCTAAGCTACTTGGAATACCTATTCTCGATCAGATACCTTTTACCGGTCTAGAAGACGTTCCAAAGCCTGAAGTCATTGCAGCTGCTTTACATCTGAAGAGGTCAGACATTGTGTCCAATTGGGAAACAAGGAGTGGAGTCAAGGGGTTTCTTGCTAAGTTCCTGATTGAGAAGGCTCAATTGTTCCTAATCGCTATGAGTTACCATGCTTTTGAGGAGGTATTGGCTTTGTTGATCTATGGGTTGGTGTTGTTCCCTAATCCAGACCAACTCATAGACGTGCACGCTATCAAAATATTTCTGACTCATAACCCGATACCTACCTTGCTCGGAGATATTCTGCACTCGCTTCACACTCGTACTATCAAGGAGCGAGGGACTCTCATGTGTTGTGTACCCTTACTATCCAGGTGGTTTATTTCGCACCTTCCCCGGTCAGTGTTGAAGAATGAACAAAGGTTGCAGTGGTCTCGAAGGATATTGTCACTCTCCCATTCAGATATATATTGGTGTGCCCGATCTCTTGAAGACTTCACTCTTATTGATCATTGTTGGGAATTCCCTAATGTACCACTCCTTGGCATTAGGGGAGGCATCACCTATAATCCTTCGCTAGCCTTGCGCCAGTTTGGTTATGCTCGAAGGGATGGTCCTCATGATATTCTTATTTAGGGTATTGTGTTCAATTATGAAGATGATCCTCAAGGTTTTCGTCAAAGGTTTATACGCGTGTGGAATAAGGTGTATAAGATTGAAAGCAGGACCTTGGGACATAAGAACTCTATTCCTTTGGAGCCTTACCTCAGATGGGTGCGCACTCGTGCTCGAGATCTTATCATGCCATATCCAGCTGTCAGACCAATGATTGTTGAACCTGAGTTTGAGGGAGATGTTCCTCAAGTCATTCTCCATCCAGATATGCCTATCGATCTTGAAGAGCTGTAGAAGTCCTGGGTTCAGATGAAAGAAGAAAGGGACACCTTTGAGACTCAGTTCTATGCTAGTGAGAAGAAGGTGTTGGAGTTGACAAAATTACTTCATGAGGAGCAGAGCATCAATGCTTACATCAGCACAAAGAGGAAGCACCCGTGGGAGACTTGAGTCTTGAGTCCTAGGTCTTAGGCGTTTTTGAATTTGCTTTTTGAAATTTCCTTTCATTGTAGCCTAAGAGGTATAAAAGAAAAAAATGGATTTTGAGTTTACTAATAAAAGTTTTCATTTTGTTTCTGTTTGTTTGCAAAGATAAACTCTAAAGTCCTTGAAATCATTGCATAGCAGGTTTCTAAGACAGGTTTCTCATCTTCTCGCTGTTTATTTCAGAAGAAATGGCTCTCGAGCAAACCGTCATAGATCTCCAGGCCCAGAACGCCCAGTTCCAAGAGCTGATCCTGAACTTGTCCAATGGGCAAGAAGAACCGAAAGCACTTCTGACCAAGAAGAAGAAGAAAGCAAGAAAATCAACTGGCGTCATCAACATGGGGAGGAGATTCAAAGGTCCGGCTAAACAGGTCAAGCAAATTGGGATCCCCGTAGACCAAGATGATGAACTGGATGACAACTATGAAAGTGACAAACATGAGGAAAATAGTAACCACGGCACCGGTGGACACTCTGAAGAGGAAGATGATTATCTGGATGATCAGTATCCCCCTGGTGATGAGAAATACAAATTACTTGAAGAACGTCTGATGGCCATAGAGGTTCAGAAAGTACCTGGTTTGGATTTTGAGGACATGGGCTTGGTTTCAGGAGTTGTCATTCCTCCTAGGTTCAAAATTCCCACGTTTGCTCAATATGACGGTGTGTCTTGCCCGAAGCTGCATTTGAGATCTTATGTCCGAAAGATTCAGCCACGTACTACTGACAAAAAGTTATGGATGCATTTTTTCCAAGAGAGTTTGTCTGGAGCTCAATTGGAGTGGTACTATCAACTTGAGAGTACCAATATTCGTACCTGGAATGATTTGGCTGAAGCTTTCTACCGACAATACCAATATAACTCTGATTTGGCGCCAACTCGAATGCAACTCCAAAGTATGTCCATGGGCCCTAATGAAAGTTTCAAAGAGTACGCCCAGAAATGGAGAGATCTTGCAGGCAGGGTTCAGGCTCCTTTAGCTGACAAAGAGTTGGTTGACATGTTCATGAGCACACTAATCGGTCCTTTCTATAGTCATCTACTTGGAAGCTCCTCATCCAGTTTCACCGAGCTGATATTGACAGGAGAACGTGTTGAAAATGGAATTCAAAGTGGTAAAATACAAGTGGCTACATCTTTAAACACTACAAAGAAGCCACATAATGGGAAGAAGGAGTCTAATGCTGTGTACGACCAAAAGGGTCGTAATAAGAATGACCGCAACCAATCTGTTGGGGCAGTTCTGATCTCTGCACCGGTGCCACAACAACAACAGGGTAGTCAGCGTAAGCAGGATGCACCCTGTAATACCCCAAAATTTGCCCTCTCTTTTCTTCATATCTTTTAGCATGAGCTTTCATTGCATTGCATTGCATTCAAGCATAGAAAAATAAAGCATCAAGCATCTAGCATTGCATCTTGCATAAAGGCATGTGATCAGGTGATTCTCTAAGGTGTTGATCAGCCAAAGAAGAAGACCAAGTGTTTCTCACAAGCCTCAAGGATATCTTACATTATGTGTCATCTCCATTTGTTCTCACAAGTCATGGGAATAGGAGAATTCACCAAGAAGATTGGACAGTGCATGATCTCCTACACAAGGCAGTCAAAAGTGGGGATCTGACCCTCAAATGGGCAAGCTCTTTGAGTTTCTATCATCTCTAAAGGACATATCTCATCATTGTTTGAGAGGATACACATCATATTCAGAGGAATTTGGATTTGGAGGATGTGTTATTTCCTCCTAACCAGAGGGTGCCAAAATTAGGATTTGACCTGAAATTAGTTTATTTCTTATTTTTTGGGAAAGACTTGATCTCATGGAATTCCTTATGTTCTTAAGTGTTCATGGATGGAATCTTGGTCATTGGTTCTTTGGGGAAGATTGTAGCGAGCGATTTTGGACGCGGTTCTTAAGCGCTGGTCGCTCTCTGCGGTTGAGCTTAAAACTACAGGTCGATTCATTTTTTATCCTATTGTGAGCTGAATAAGGAAGGGAAATAGATGTCTCCAATTAACCCTGCTTGCATACCGAGTTTAAACAGCGGTCTGTTAGGTTACGGATGCTATCAATGTGGGGGGGCCTTTGTACTGGTTATTCGTATTTCGCCAATACAGGTTTCTTTCTTTCTTTTTTCTAGGCAAAGGGTTTCTGGCGGGGAATAAGGATTAGGATGTTAGGACTGGTGCTTTTGAATTACTGCTTTTGATTGATGGGGATTTGGGATTTGGGTTTTTTGTTGATTGCGCTCGCTAAGATCTTTTCTTTCGATCTTATGCCTACGTATTCCCGTTTACCGAAACAGGGAAATCAGAGCGTTCGTAGTTCCTCCTATTCTATGGGAGGAAATTGGTTTTGGTGTCTTGTTCAAATCCCAAGACGTGAAGCGAAAGGTGATTTGTATCTTGTTCAAAGCCCAAGATGTGAAGCTAAAAGGTCTATTTGTGTCTTGTTCAAAGCCCAAGACGTGAAGCTGAAAGACCTCGACTTTAGAGAGAATTTGTCATCTCTAAAGAGGGGAGAAGGAGAATTACTTTAATTGGGATACGCGGATCCGAGCAATGCCATAATTTCCGAAGAAAGGGTTTTAACCTGAAGGAGAAGACTTTAACTCAGTGTAGAGCAATGTCATCTTTCCTTAGGAATTTCTCATGCTAAAAGAGGGACAGTGGCATAGATGTAGATGATCCAGAGGCTTGCCGCTTACAGCGATTAGATGAAGGGAAAGGAGTTGTTGATGTTTGTGTACTGTGAACGAGGCACATCTTTGATGTTAAAAGGTTGATTGGATCAACCAGTGGTTTTCTTATACAGAGCCTAAGAGGAGGCTAATTTCCGCTAGGAAAATCATTATACAAAGCCTAAGAGGAGGCTAAAAGTTTTTGACCCAGTGGGGCATATCGTTATACAAAGCCTAAGAGGAGGCTAGCAAAGAGTTCGACTCTTGCTTAAGGGATTTATATCTCGTACGAGGCCCGAGATGGAGGCAAAAAAAGGGGGTGATTGACTCAACGAGGGAATCTTTTGTGTCTCATACAAAGCCTGAGAGAGAGGCTAAAAGGTTGTTTTGACTCCACTGGGGAGAATTTTGGTATCTCGTACGAAGCCCGAGATGGAGGCCATTGTAACTGTTTCAGTTGAGTGACAGATCCAATATACTGATTTAAAAGAGAAAATCAGTTCTTATATGAGCAACACTGTACTCAGGGATTTAATTTGAGGATCAGGGGTATCTCCTTTTCTTTGAGGAAACGGGAAATCCAAAGGGTATTGAGACTATCCGAGTCTGCGGGTTTCCTTCCTATTTAACGAAGGGTGCTTGAGAATGTCTTTGAGACTCAAGGAGATTAGACCGTCCAAGTCTAGAGTTTTATCTTTTGTACTATGCTTTGAGAAACAGTAGTAGACTCTATGAAAGGACTGTTCTATGAGGATGACTAGGTTCTGTTCCTATACCTCTAGGAGGTCGTCGGGACAATTTGTACGAAGCCCAAGAGGAGGATGGAAACTTTTAAGAAGCCGACGGGTCCTTGTACGAAGCCCAAGAGGAGGCTATCATTCCCGGAGGAAGAGATCATTATACGAAGCCTAAGAGGAGGCTGTGAATACTTCTAAGAAGCCGACGGGTCCTTGAATAATGACCAAGAGGAGGCCGAGTTGCTTATAGGAAGCCTGTAGGTCCTTGTACGATGCCCAAGAGGAGGCCGATGCTTTTAAGAAGCCCGTGGGTCCCAAACCAAAGAAAAGTTCAGGAAAACTCTTTTAGAGTTAAAACCACTGGTAAACGTGCGAGGTTTACTATCCAGTGACATTAACTTTTAGAGAGAGTCCGAACCGTTCGGAGGTTTGAAGAAATTCAAGAGAAGTTTCACCGAGAATAATTCATCTCTGGGGGATAGAATTTCTTGACGATTCCTAAGGAGGACAGCCGAAGAGAAGACTGTATCTGGTGCTCCTATTGGGGATCTAGGCGTTTATTTCTACGAATAAATGAAACGGTGTCACTTAGTTCTAGAGGTAGTTGTCGGGGAAACTCGAAATATCTATACTATTATTACACAGTAGATATGAGTTTATGAAAGGAGACTTACAGTGAGCAGCCCCACAATACAGTTTATAATATGAAAGCAGTAAATGAAAGCGATAACCACTTACTCGATTGTAGTGCTTCCATGCTGTTTGGTTAGTTGTTCAACAAAGAAAGATTAAAAACAACAGTATATTCAAAATCAAAGGAGAAAGTGCTTTGAAAAAGAAATATCTGGCGCTTACAGCTTAAGGAGAGGCCCAGGGTTTTATCAGTGAGCGCACTGTTTGACTTTGTACAGCGGGACTTATACAAGTGACTGGGGCCCAAAATGGTTTTCTGTACAAAGGGATGGGTCTTACACTCTCTCAAGAGGCCCAAAAAGGTTTAAAGAAAAAGTGTGGGGCTTATAACACGAGGGTAGGCCCAAATGATTTTTTTCGTTTAAAATGGCGATCGCGCCGAGGTTTTCTTTTAACGCAGAGGGACTTATACAATAAGTGAGGCCCAAAGATGTTTTGGTTAAAAAAGGATTGGGTCTTACACTCTAATAGAGGCCCAAAGTGTTTTGAATAGGTCTTATAGCTCAAGGAGAGGCCCAGATGTTTTTTGAAAAGGCGACGATCGCGTCGTTTATTTTTCTGACGGTATTGGGACTTATACAATAAGTGAGGCCCAAAGATGATTTGGTCAAAAAAGGATTGGGTCTTACACTCTAATAGAGGCCCAAAGTGTTTTGAAAATGATTTATGAGGGTTGAATTAATCCAAAACCCTAATTTGTTTTCAAAAATGTATATAATTGAATAAAAATTCAATTAAAATGATCAAAAATTGTTTAACACATGGAAAACAAATTGTGATCTTGGATTAATGCTTCAAAAATTAAGTATTGGCCTACAAAATAATTAGAAAGCATTAAAAGTTGCAAAATCAATGTAGAAAAAATATTTAAAATGCCAAAAACAATCAAAATATTAATTCTTTACAAAAATATCAATTATATGAAATAAATAATATTTTTGGGTTTTTTTGATAAAATAAAATATTTTAACATTTTTGTTAATTATTAAAAAAAGAATCAACTCAAAATCATTAAAACTCAGAGAGAAATTAATTTTTGAATCAATTAAACAAAATCACAAAATTCAAATATTCAAATTATTCAAAAATGGCGCCAAGAACAGCTGAAGAACACGCGCGTGTTCTTGGTTTCTCAGATTTGCGTTTTCTATCCAATCTCCATGAATACGTAACCATATCATGCAATCCACATATCATTATGCTCGTCTCAACCTCACGATCATGTCTATGTACTTTAATTTCATTTAAATTAAACATACAACAAGAAATCACGAAGAAACCTCAAGAACCCTAATTTCTGCATGAAGGCTAGGATTTTTGATACACGATTCAAACAATGCAATTAATTGAGGGAAAACATTCCATGCATGATTATGAACATATGGCCAAATTATTGTGCGAGGAAATATGCATAGATTGAGAGATGCCCAAGTTTAGGCTTACCTTCAAGTCGTGACAGCAAGAGCAGATGTGATTTTGAGTTGGAGGTGTTACAGACAAGTTGTGATGATCTGGACAGCTTCCCTACACCATATGGAGTGTGTTTGAACACTTGGATTGAGTTGAAATGGACTGGATCAGTTTATGGTATCTCAGCTGCAACTTCACTTCAAACTTGTGTGGATGGCAAGTGATTTTGTGAAATTGATGTTTCAGATGTTATGTGAGTGTTTGATCAGCTCATATGTGATGTATGTGAGGTGTGTGAGTGATTGGTTTGTGCAGAATTGCTCTCAAACTCAAAACCCGATAGCTACCTTGCTAAGAAAGGCATTTTTGCCAAGAGAAAGAGATTTTGAGGAAAGCATCTGTTAGATGGCTTTGGTGTACTCAAACTGACCACAATTGAGCTCTATTTATAGTAGAGCAAGTTTGTTTTGCAAGGAATAGTACATGGCAGCTGGTAAGTAGGTTTCCTCAATGTTGGCCAATGGAAATGAAAGTCTCCTCTAGCCATTGACTAGAGGTTAGGGCACAGAGCTTTGGTCCCCTTGGTCTTGGATAAGTCTTGACTGATTTTAGATGAGAATGGCTCAGTCCATGCCACCTTGATGGTTCCATTGAATGCCTCATTCCAAATTTGAAGTCTTGTCCCTATTTTGGCCATTCTAGGTTCAACATGCTATTCTTTGTTCCTTGGACCTTGGAGGCTTGGCTCAGTGATTGTCCCCTTTGGATTCAATCCTCTGAGGTGTCCAAGTGGATTGGAGCAATTGCAATTGGCTGATTTTGGCAAATCAAGCCAAAATGCAAATTCTGCCTTGCTTTGACAGATTTCAGCAAGGCAACTTGCCAATGTTGTATCTCATGATGTAGGTTGAATTTGGCAATGTTCTTGGTCATTTTGGAAAGCTCTTACATGATACAACAACTGTTTAAACAAGTTTGGTTTTGATCTCTTTTGATTCCAAGTGAAAAATCCCCCTACATTTGGCCAAAAGTGAAGCAGAATTCTGACTTAGTGAAAATTTCACTAAGTGTTGGAAAAAGTGACATTTTCACTTTTCAGCCACTTTGATCACTCCATAACTCAAAATCCTTAATGAATTGGAATGACTTGTAGTTGAAGTTTTTGTAGGTGATAATGAGGGATACAAATCCATCTTTGGATGAGAAAAAATGGCCTTGTGGTTTAGGAGTTATGGTCCTCCAAAGTTGGTACCTTTGCCACTTTATTTTTAACTTAGAAAAATTTCTAAGTTTTATGGTTACCCCTTTTACAAGTTATCTCACTTTTCTTGATTTTTCTTGATGAATGATGATTCAAATCATACATTAACATCATTTTAGGGCTAAAAATCCATTTTGGTGAAAAATCTCAAAAAGTCAAAGTTGACTTTTGTGCACAGTTGACTTTTTATCAGATGAATTCCAAACTGTGCAATTCTTCAGGAAATCATGTCCTTGACCTAAATCAAACTTGATGGACATGTTCCATGGGTGTCATAGGGTATATTCAATCATGTATTAGGGTTTGGGAGCATGTCCAGGTCAAAAGTCAAAGTTACGGTTGACTTTTCCCTTAAAACCCTAATTGTGGTGCAGATGAAAATGAAACTTGTTGCTCAAGCTTCTTGGATCAATCCATTGTTCCAAATGGATAAATATGGTGTATTAGAGACCCTCAAATCATCTCTTGAGGTCTTGGCTCATGGTTTGTCCCAAAAGTCAACTTAGGGTGAATTAGGTCAAGAAACCCTAATTCCTGATTTTTGATGAATGCATCCCCTAAGGCAAAATTGACTTGATGCATGGGTTCATGAGGTTCCATGAAGTATATTAGGTTATGTTTTGGATCATTGCCTTGTGCCCAGATGAAAATTTCCATCTGGAGGCCCTGGTCGACCAAAACCCTAATTTGGTGACACTATCGATCTTGAGACTTGATCCACCTAGAAGGGAGCAGCTTTGTGCTTAATCCTTGAAGTGGGAGTCCTTTTTGATCCATTGTGGATGTTTGAGAGATTAGACAAGTTGAAGATCATGTTATTTCTTGATTGATCCTTTGTTTAAGCACTCAGAGAGGGCTTGAAACCCTAATTTTGATTCTAGTGGATGCTCACCCATCTTTGGGGAGACTAATGAAGCATGATGGTTCATCCATATTGTGATGATGATTTTCACAATGATGGGAAATCTAAGTGGTCAAAAGTTGGGGTATTACAGATGCCCCTATTTAATCTTCTTGGACCCGAAGGTGTGAATGACGAAGGTATTCGAGCATTCGGGGTGCAAGAGGATTAAATATCGGAATATCCGAAATTTTGATGGTGGTTATGAATGGTAGTTTACACATTCATCTTCTTTAACTAAGCAATGATGCTTAGAAAAGGTAAACTTCCCCTCGATCCTGGTCTTCAGCCAAGGAACTGGTCTCAGTTTTCTTTTGAAATAAACCTCCCCTCGTTCTTGGTTTCCTACCAAGGAACTGGTCTTAGTTTCTGATTTGAACTTCCCCTCGATCCTGGTTTCCTACCAAGAACTGGTCTTAGTTTCTGATTTAAACTTCCCCTCGATCCTGGTTTCTTACCAAGAACTGGTCTTAGTTTCTGATTTAAACTCCCCCTCGATCCTGGTTTCTTACCAAGAACTGGTCTTAGTTTCTTTTGTCAATAAACTATACTGACAAGGGACGCTATTCGTAGCGGCTTTCCTTCAAACTTCTCGCCGAATTTTCCTGGGGAGATGCCATTTGAGTGGAAAAAGTTTTGAAGTCAGACTTGCTGGGGAACCCATTCGTCTGAGTTGTAGAGTTACACAAACTTCTCTGTTTTGGAGTTGCCATTTGTCGATTCTACTGGGGAAAGCGAGTCTGTTGAGAGACTGTTTTTGTTTGGGGTTACATCATACTTTTCTCGGGATCTTCCCGGAGAAATGCCATATGATGGGATCCAATTTTGAGGTGCCGATGACCTTTTCATCAACGGTTTTTCGGAGCAAAACTGGCGTGCTGCCGAATCTCTGATCACGAGGCTTTCTCTGTGGATTTTCCTTAATCCGGGAAAGCAAGGATATCATATTCAATGGCGAAGAGTGACATCTGTTGAAGGTTTCTCTGATCTTTTAGAGGTTCAAGTTATCAAAGTGGCCAAGTGTCGACTCTGATCTAAAGATACACTGGTGGCGAGATTGTGCAGACGCAACACTTCTTGACGAGGAAAGAACTGACAAACTCGATTGAGAAAATTGTTTATCACTAGGGGACAAGACCGACTCAAGTGATAGTGATGCAATACGAAATGCGAACGCAAATAGAATGCATGAAGTATGTATGTTTATGCTGACAAAACTGACGCGACATACAGACTAATGGATGAACACAATTGGATACTCGGCCATTGCGGGGCGAAGAAGTACCGTTGATTCAAAATATCAATTCCACCTTGCTTAGGAGAGATAGACCAAGCGGGGAGCTATGTTGATCGGGCTTAGGAGATGAGAACTCGGCCGAGGGTGTCAGACGAAACAAGGTCTCTGACACAGTTGATCCCTTCATTCAGGCGAACTGGTTTAGAAGGAGTACTTTGATTCTGCACTTTGAGGTTCAAACACCTTTGGAGAAGCGATCGAGATTCTTCTGATGTCCAACAGTCAAAAGAAATGCCATCTTTAATTTAAAAGCAGAAAAAGTTTTAACAAGTAAATTCATTTTTGTTTTATTTCAAGAATCGCTGATTAAGTTTAAACAACGTCATTCTGTAAAGCTAAAACAATAAAGAATTACAAACAAAAGCACAAGGGCTCAAATTTTATTGATAAGATGGAGATCAGCCAAACGCGTGATTCCAAAGAGTATATACAAAGTTAGAAAATGGTAATTTACAGGGAAAAGGGCTACGTTGAAACATAACGACCACTATCCTTCTACCAACTTTGAATTCGGGGCATCCTGAGCTTCCGTCGAAGATGACCTTTGACTGGAGATTTCCTCCGATAGATGATGCTGTAACTGCTACTGAGGGACTTGCCTCTGTTGAACATAGTTACTTGCCATTATCCCTAATTTTTTCCTGGATTGTACTATGAGATTTCCAATCCATCGGGATGATTTTTTTTCATGTCTCTAACTTTTGCCTGGACCGCCCTTTCGGGTTTTCAATCCACCGAGATGTTTTTTTTTTAGTTTAGGCGAAGTATTTCTTGACTACATCAACGTTCGTGGGGTAGGCAAATTCCTCTCCATCCATGGTTGCAAGTCTCAAGGCACCGCCTAAGAAAGCTTTCGTGACCACATAGGGGCCATCATAATTTGGGGTCCATTTGCCCCGAGAGTCAGTGAGAAATGATTGTATCTTCTTGAGCACGAGGTCTCCTTTTCTGAAGACACGAGGTTGGACCTTTTTGTCGAACGCCCTCTTCATTCTCTGTTGATACAACTGACCGTGGCATAGTGCCGTGATTCTCTTTTCTTCGATCAGGTTCAGTTCGTCGTGACGACTTTGACACCACTCAGCTTCGGTGAGTTTAGCTTCCATCAATACCCGAATTGATGGGATCTCTACTTCTATGGGAAGCACTGCCTCCATGCCATATACTAGAGAGAAAGGGGTTGCCCCTGTTGAAGTGCGGATAGATGTACGATAACCGTGAAGAGCAAAGGGTAGCATCTCGTGCCAATCTTTATAGGTTACAACCATCTTCTAAACGATCTTCTTGATGTTCTTGTTAGCCGCTTCTACCGCTCCGTTTATCTTGGGTCGGTAGGGAGATGAGTTATGGTGTTCGATCTTGAACTCTGCACACAACTCTTTCATCATCTTATTGTTCAAGTTGGATCCATTATCAGTAATGATCTCACTTGGAACACCATAACGGCAGATGATATTGTTTTTGATAAATCGGACCACCACTTGTCGGGTTACATTGGCGAATGACGCTGCTTCGACCCACTTGGTGAAATAGTCAATGGCTACCAGGATGAACCGATGTCCTTTTGAAGCCTTGGGCTCAATCATACCAATCATGTCGATTCCCCATATGGAAAAAGGCCACGGGGAAGAAAGAACTTTGAGATGTGATGGCGGTACATGAATTTTGTCAGAGTATATCTGACACTTGTGACACCTCCTCATGTACTTGTAGCAGTCGGATTCCATGGTCAACCAATAATACCCAGCCCTGAGAATTTTTCTCGCCATTGTGTGTCCGTTGGCATGAGTGCCAAAGGATCCTTCATGAATTTCTTTCATGAGCATGTCTGCTTCTGGTCTGTCGACACATCGGAGCAAAACCATGTCAAAATTTCTCTTATAAAGAGTGTCACCGCTCAGGAAGAAGTTTCCAGCCAATCTTCTGAGGGTTTTCCTGTCTTTTCTGAGTGCCCCAGATGGGTACTCTTGTTTCTGAAGGAAGCATTTGATATCGTGATACCAAGGTCTATCGTCTATGACTGCTTCAATCGCGAAGATGTAAGCGGGCCGTTCAAGGCGTATGATGTCGATCTTAGGTATGTCATTCCATCGACCTACACTAATCATGGAAGAGAGAGTGGCTAATGCATCAGCCATGTGATTCTCATCACGAGGGATGTGATGAAAGTCGACTCTGTTGAAGAAGGGTAACAACCTTCTTGCATAGTCTTTGTAAGGAATCAATCCTGATTGGTATGTGTTCCAATCTCCTTTTATCTGGTTAATAACCAGGGCTGAATCGCCGTATACGTCCAAGTTTTTGATCCTTAAATCAATCGCTTCTTCGAGACCCATGATACATGCTTCGTATTCGGCCTCGTTGTTCATACATTTGAACGTAAGTCGAGCGGTGAAAGGAATGTGGGAACCCTGAGGGGTAACAATGATTGCCCCAATTCCGTTTCCATAATGATTGATTGCTCCGTCAAAGATAAGTCCCCACTGGGAACCTGGTTCTGGCCCTTCACTGGGTAGCGGTTCATCGCAATCTTTCATTTTTAGATACATGACATCTTCGTCTGGGAAGTCAAACCCGATTGATTCTTGATCGTCAATCGGTTGATGAGCCAAATGATCGGCTAAAATACTTCCCTTAACGGCTTTCTGAGCGTGGTACTCTATGTCATATTCTGATAGTAACATCTGCCAACGGGCAATCCTTCCCGTGAGAGCAGGTTTTTCGAAAACGTACTTGATTGGATCCATTTCGGAGACCAAACAAGTAGTATGACGAATCATGTACTGGCGAAGACGTTTGGCTGCCCAAGCCAAAGCGCAGCAAGTTTTCTCGAGCATCGTGTACCGAGTTTCACAGTCTGTGAATTTCTTGCTTAAATAGTAAATGGCAGACTCTTTCCTTTTAGTTTCGTCTTGTTGGCCAAGTACACATCCCATTGAGTCCTCTAGGACTGTGAGGTAAATGATTAGTGGTCTTCCTTCCACTGGAGGTGATAGGATCGGCGGATTCAACAAATATTCCTTGATACTGTCGAAGGCGGTTTGGCAATCTTCTGACCAAACGCAATCCTGGTTCTTTTTGAGTAATTTGAAAATCGGCGCACATGTCGGGGTCATAAGGAATATGAATCTGGAGATGTAGTTCAAACGTCCCAGGAATCCTCTGACTTGTTTTTCAGTTTTCGGAGAAGGCATTTCTTGAATGGCCTTGACCTTGTCAGGATCAACCTCAATCCCTTTCTGGCTGACGATGAACCCTAGTAGTTTCCCTGAACGGACACCGAAGGTGCACTTGTTGGGATTCAAGCGGAGCTTGAATTTTCTTAGACGTTCGAACAATTTTGACAGATGTTCAACGTGCTCATCCTCTGTTCTTGATTTTGCAATCAAATCATCAACATAGACATCGATTTCTTTGTGTATCATGTCATGAAACAGAGTAGTCATGGCCCTTTGATAGGTTGCCCCGGCATTCTTCAAACCGAACGGCATTACCTTGTAACAAAAGGTACCCCATGGGGTAATGAATGAAGTTTTCTCCATGTCTTTCGGCGCCATTTTAATCTGGTTATAGCCCGAGAATCCATCCATGAAGGAGAATACTTTGAACTTTGCTGTGCTGTCAACCAGCATGTCAATGTGTGGTAAAGGAAAGTCGTCCTTTGGACTTGCCTTGTTTAGATCCCTGTAATCAACTCACATTCTGACCTTTCCATCCTTTTTGGGAACGGGTACGATGTTGGCTAACCATTGAGGATATTCAGATGTAGCGAGGAAACCCGCGTCGATCTGTTTTTGTACCTCCTCTTTGATTTTGATGGCCATGTCCGGGTGAGTCCGTCTCAACCTTTGCTTTACTGGCGGACATTCCGATCTTAGCGGTAAGTGATGTTCCACGATGCTGGTATCTAACCCTGGCATATCCTGATAGGACCAAGCGAATACATCGGGGAATTCTTTGAGAAGCTTTATCAAACTTTCTTTGACAGTTGGACTGAGCAGTGCTCCGATCCTGATTTCTTTTCTCTCTTTTTCTGAACCCAAGTTTACTGTTTCCAACGGTTCTTTGTGAGGTTCAATGGACCTTTCCTCTTGTCTGAGTAGACGGGAGATCTCTTCTGGAATTTGGTCGTCATTTTCTTCTTCAGCCTCGAATACCGGGAACTCAAAGTTGGAAGAAGGCATCGGATTGTATGTTTCAACGGGGTATAAAACAAGCAATATGCATGACGTGATGATTCGTGTTTAGAAGAGATAGAGAAAATGCAAGTGTGTGCAGTGTATTTATTTTACTGCTTGTTTTTATTATTGAATGTTTTTTTTTAGGATTACCATTTTCTAAAAAAGCAAAAAGAGAAAACAACAATTAATGCGGAAATTACAGAACGACATTATTTTATTAATGAACAAGTCGAATCTTGAAACTACAGCCCTATAAAACAAAACTCTGTCGCTTTGGGCAAAGCGAAGAGGGAAATTTACAAAAAGTGAGCCCTATCAAAACATTTGTTTCACCTGGGCAGGGTGAAAGGTTAAAGATGGCAATTACTTTGACTGACGAACGACCTTCGAAACCTCGACAGCAACCCATTGGCGGCGAACTCCTCGGTGAATCACAAAGTCTGGCACCTTCCTTGATTTGTCTTCAGAAATGACGCTGATTTCTGGTGGAGCAGGATCATTGGAATCTGTCTCCCAAGAAGAATTGTCGTAGGAGAATTCCTCTGTTGCATTTTGAATAGCATTTGTGCTCTCAGCTGTATCTCCCCATCCAGTTGGCTGGATATCTTCGAGCCTGATACGAGAGCTTTCGGGAGCGGTGTACTTGACCATAAAGTCGTATTTTCCACTTGGTTGTCCCAAAGTGTCCCAAATTTCTTTGGAACTGGGGAAGTCATCCCTCTCGATGACGTTGACCTCAGGAAAAGCATAGTTGATGAATTCAAGTCCTGCGAACGTTGCGAATTCATCTTCATGTTGAGTAATTTCCGAATGACCTGAGTGTTGATCCCATGACATGGCGGGGACACAGGTATTCTGTTCAATGACACTCAGCTGAGTTTCATTACTCGACTGACTTTCTTGCCCCAAGTTTCCTGGGTAAGGCTGCCACATTGGCAGACCATCCATCGGGCCATAATAATTGTGATCAAAGTTGTCTTTCATCGGAGTGTCTTCCTCTAATGAATTTGGCGGAGCACGGCATCCTTCCGGATCACAATCTCCATAGATCATTTCGACATCTGATCTTGGTATAAATCTCGGATTTTCTGTAGGAAAGTAAAAAGGCATAGGCACCTCTTCCTGAGACATATAGCTGTCCTTGTTAACGTAGGACTTCCATTCTTCATCCGTGTCAGAGGGATCTTCCTCATTGATAGCATGAACTGTCTGAGACACTGGGTGAAGAAAACCTCCACTGTGGAAGAAGTTTTGAAGGGGATGAAGACTTTCATCGTTGGCGGCTGTCTGGGTACAGGTTGCAGAAAAACCAAGACCCTTCTTTGCTTTATTGTCAATAGGGATGACAAGCCGTCCCCATCCTTTTGTATCGGTACTCTCAACCGCTTTGATAGCATCTTTGTATGAAGAAATTGAAGTTCCTTCTTCGGATTGATCGTTCTTGCTCACCAATAGTGCTTGGAACTGAGTTCCAATAACCTCCTCAGGTTCCACACAAGTAGATGATGATAGGTTACTCACAAGCAAGGCTTGTTCCCCACAAACCGTGACAAGTTGATCGTTCTTGACGAACTTTAGCTTTTGGTGGAGGGTCGAAGTGACCGCTCCAGCCTGATGTATCCAAGGTCTTCCTAATAAACAACTGTATGTTGCCCGGATGTCCATGACCTGGAAAGTGATTTGGAAAGTGTGAGGGCCAATAGTTATGGGAAGATCCACTTCGCCGATAACCGTTTTTCTGGATCCGTCGAATGCTTTGACAACGACCTCGCTGACTCTCATCGGAGGGCCCTTGAATGATAATTGCATCAAGGTGGACTTCGGCATAACATTCAGGGCTGACCCTGTGTCTACCAGTACGTTGGCTAAAGCATCGCCCTGGCAGTTAACTGTGATATTGAGCGCCATGTTATGACGGCGACCCTCTTCAGGTAATTCCTCATCACTAAATCCCAAATTATTGCAGGAAGTGATGTTAGAGACAATACTATCGAACTGTCTAATTGTTACATCCTGTTCCACAAAGGCTTGCTCCAAGACTTTCTGTAGAGCCTCTCTGTGTGCTTCTGAACTGAGTAACAGTGATAATACTGAGATCTTTGAAGGAGTCTATAACAGTTGATCAACAATGTTATATTCACTCCTTTGGATGAGTTTTAGAATCTCATCTTTGTCTTTTGAAAAGTCGAGATTACTAGATTGACCGACTGGTGGATCAGGAATTTCCTCCTGAAGTTCCTTTTCTTTGTTGGATTCTCCAACCCCTCGGTTGAAGATTCGACCGCTCCGTGTTACACGACTGAGGTCTGCAATATTCACGACGGAGGGTAATGGAATTTCCTTTCCATTCTCGATTGTCGTTGCACCGTATTTCTAAGGGATTGCCTTAGCTGATTCATACGGGAGTGGCCCCGGTAGATAGATGACTATGGGAACCTTCTGATTTTTCTGACCATCATAAGTAATCTCGATCCGTTCCCGGTTGGGAACTCTAGATTTGTCAAGTAGAGGGACGATGGCAAAAACATCCCTGATCTGGTGATGACCAGAGATCGTGACAACATCCTCAACTTGATCGGCAAGGTAGTTCGGCGACCAAATGATGGGTTCGGAACCTGGATATGGATGAATTTCTCCATGATCGACCTGATCCTGAAGAGCTGCTCTCACAAGGTAACACCCCTGGTTACTTTCCGAACAGACGCTACAACTGTCATAGTTGTGTGGTGGCACCTGGCCACGCCCACTTTGAATACAATGTAACCTCACTAGGTTACCTTTCATTGATCGGACATCCTGACTTTGACGACGAGTAGGATTCCTGTGATTGATACTAATCTGCTGAGTATATTCATCCATGTAGATTGGCATCCACCAGTGATTTAACAAGTGCTGAAGTGCCTCCTGGACAAGGGTACAACCTCGATCGTTTTCGCAACCCGCTTTACAATTTTGATAGTCATGTGATATTAAGAATCCAAGTCGGACCTGCTCAGCATGTAACTCTACCAGGTTGGTATTCATCACGCGAATATCGAAGATCTGAACCATATTGATTTGATAGGGATTCCTATCATGGTAGTCTTGGATCCATCCAAGATCCATCTGACGCTGGAGGGCCTCTTGTATGAAAGAGCATCCCTGTTTATTTACCGAGCAAATCAGACAGGAACTGTAATCGTGCCGCGGCAGATTATGATACTGGCTTTGCCTTGAGTGCATCGCCACCAAGTTGACATTCATTGCACGGATGTCGTGGTTTTGAATGACGTTAGAATTCATAGAGACCATGTTAACTCCATGAACTCGGTGCTCTTGGATCCATCCAAGATCCATTTGTTCCTGTAGAGCTGCTTGCACTACAGAACATCTCTGGTTGTCTTTAGAGCAGATATCACACTGGTGATAATTATGAGGTGGCACATGGCCATATCCACTCTGTCTACAATGCATCCTGACCAGATTAGTCTTCAATAAGAGTACATCATGAATTTGATAGACATTGTTAGTCTCTTTCTCAATCAGATTGACTGCAGCTTTCTCATGTTGAGGCAGCGGGTTCGTAAGAACATTGGGATTCATATCTTTAAAAGATAAGAGCCCGCTCCTAACAAGCTTTTGCACGTCGGACTTGAAATTGAGGCAAGTCTCAATGTTATGCCCTGAACCTCCTTGATGATAAGGGCATGTTTGATCCGCTTTAAACCAAAAAGACGGATTTTCCGGAACTGAAAAGGGAGACTTAGTCTGAATGTGCCCCTTGGCTAGCAGTAACGGAAACAGTTCTGCGTACGTTACAGGTATAGGATCAAATCCTGATGGCCGTGTTGTACGGTTGTTGTTATATGGAGGACGAGCCTGCTGAAGAGGCTGTTGTGTCCTTTGCTGGTCAGGTTGGCTCTGGGCAACCTGAGGTTGATACATAGGAACAGGCGCGGGGCCGATAGCAGGAGTAACAGCTGCTACTGGATGATAACGTCGCCTTTGCTTTCCGAGAGAGATATTCCCAATATCTTGCTCTTTTTTCTTAGGGAGAGCACTACCGTATTTTTTAGTACCGCTCGTTGATCCAGTGTCTTTTACCAAACGTCCTTCTCGGACGGCTTCCTCAAGACGTACACCCATGCCGACCATTTCGGTGAAATCACTGGGTGCACTGGCGACCATTTGGTCATAGTAAAACGAGCTTAAGGTCTTTAAGAAGATTTTTGTCATCTCTTTTTCCTCAAGAGGTGGACAAATTTGAGCGGCAATTTCACGCCACCTTTGAGCATACTCCTTAAAGGTTTCCTTTTCCTTTTACGACATTGATCTGAGTTGATCTCTGTCGGGTGCCATGTCCAAATTGTACTTGTATTGTTGGACGAAGGCAGTACCAAGATCTCTGAATGTACTGATCGTAGTACGGTTTAAACCCATGTACCATTTGAGTGCGGCACCGGTTAAACTATCCTGGAAGTAGTGAATTAGCAGGTCCTGATTCTCCGTCTGAGCTGACATCCACCGAGCGTACATCACCAGATGGCTCTGAGGGCAAGAGTTACCCTTGTATTTTTCAAAGTCGGGCACTTGGAACTTGTGCGGGACTTTCACATTTGGGACCAAGCAGAGGTCTGCGGCGTCCTTCCCAAATAGATCTTGACCGCGAATGGCTTACAGCTCTTTCTGCATTTCCAGGAACTGTTCCTGGAATTCCTCCATTCTGTCAAACATAGTTTCCTTCTTACCAGAAGGTGTTGGTGGAATCTGTCCTTCCGGGACAGTGTGCACCACAGGGGGTGGTACCGTGACTACGGCAGTAAGTCTTGGCGCTTCCCGAAGTTTGTATCCTTCAGGAGTCTTCAGTATGCCCCTGGCATCTTTGCTTTCTCGAAGTTTGTAACCTTCAGGCCCAGCGGCTTCTGTTGCGATTCCCTGATCTTCAGTGATCGGCGGAACATATCCTTCCGGGATATAGTTAACAGGCATGCCCCAAGGACGATCTTTTGGCATCTGATACCTAGGATCATACTTTTCTATGATGGGCGTTGAGGTGATCTCTAAGATCACAGGTCTTTGTAGCTGAGCTTCTGCCATGGCTTGCATGTCGTTACGAAGCTTTCTCATATCCTCTCTCAGAGCGTCGATCTCTTCTTTCAACTCTTTGTTTTCTTCCTCAAGATCATCCATCTTTTTCTGACAATTGGCCCGAGTATTATACGAATGAGACAGTTTGACTCTAGAATCGAGACACAAACGTGAGATTCGTAGGTAAGGAGAATACGCGATGTGAGAATGATGAATGCAATGATTATATTAATTGTTTAATGGTTTAAGCAAAATAAACTTCGACAATTAGATTGCAAATATCAAACAGTGGGGAAACCCCTTTTTATTGAATTCCAAAGGATTACAGAAATGGAAATACAGTAGATTACAAAGTGCAGAAACAGAAACCTAAACTAATGGGTCCCGAGTTCTCTCTGAAGAGAAATCGGGTGCTGATTCTGGTATCTTCCTTTTCTTTGACCGGGGCGCTTGGGCCGTTCTCGGGTTGTCATTCCTTTGCCAAGTGAAAGGAGTGAGCAAATTCCTTTGGTCATCTTGATTCTCTACGGCATGCTGCTCCAAAATTTCAATCAGAGCATCTTTCTCTCTCAGTAGTTGCTGTATTTGGATACACTCTACGTCGAGGGTGCGGTACTTGTTCTTCCAAGACCTTCTTTCCTTTTGAACTTTGTTGAGAGTAACCTGAAGCCTTTCAGTTTCCGTCATGAAGTACATGACAATTTCCCTCGGCGGAAGAATTTCGTAACGAGGATAAGGCATCTTTAGCTTGAGAGCTCTAGTTTGTACCCAATGGAGATAAGGCTCCACCGAGACACAGTCCGGTTTTCCCAGAGACTCTCGTCCTTTCTTATGAACATGTTTCTAAGCTTGCACTATTTCCATCTTTAGTGCTCTGTCGTTTTCTCCTTCCTTGAAGAAAAGACCTTCCAGATGAACACCCAGTGGGATGTGTCTCATCGGGTATCCAAATTGACGAAGAACTAATATCGGATGATAGTTGATTCCTCCTTTAGTTCCTATGAGGGGTACGCTGGGGAAGTTTCCACAACGGTCAATGATTCTGATTCCCTCAAAAATCCTATTACACCAATCTATATCAGAGTTGGTGAGGGACATGATCTTCTGCGACCAACGTAAGACACTCTTGCAATCCCAAAAAGCAGCAGACTTGGGCAAGTGAGAGATAAACCATTTGTAGAGCAAAGGTACACAGCATGTGATCTCCCCTCCGCTGTACAAATTTCCCAAGTGTACAGAATGATACGCATCTGCGAGCAAAGTCGGCACAGGGTTTCCAATGAGAAAAACCTTAATAGCGTTGATATCGACGAAGTTATTGATGTTGGGAAACAAAAATAATCCGTAGGTGAGCAAGACAAAGATGCTTTCAAAAGCGGTCCCATTCCCTATACTAGCGAAGTACAGAGCTTTCTTTGTCAAGAACTGGGGTGGCAAACCTTGGATGCCACCCTTAGTGGTCATGTGAGTCCTGACCTCAGACTCGTCCAAATGAATTGCTCTTGCAATAGTCTGATTCTTTGGAATTTCTTCCAGTCCAGAAAATGGAGCTCGATCTGTGATATGTAAATCAGTCAGATGAGAATACTCCTCCAGCGTTGGTTCTAGCTGGTAATCCGGGAATGTGAAACAATGATAAACCGGATCGTAGAACTGAATGAGCGCATCCATGATTCCCTTAATCACATGGACTCTTAACAGTGGTAGGAAACCACCGTGCTTGGCTCTGAAAGCCTCTGGGTTAACGATCACCCTTGTTAACTTTCTCAAATCCCCTAGTTTTGGAACCTTGAAGGTATACTGATGAGTTCTCCTTCTACCGAAATCCATTAATGCAATCTTTTTCTCTGATATTTGCAATCACAGTCTTAGTTTAATTTGAAAAATAGAGAGACTAGAAGAGAAAGTTTTTTGAATGTTTTAATGTTTTATTAAATGAATGCATGAATGCAGCACACAAAAACATAGAAAAAACATGGGGTCAAAGGGTCGTTGTCATGAAGTCAAGGCTCTACCCATCCCCAAAGGTTTATACTAGGGTGATTTTTGTACCTGTACTCGTTATCATCAGCTCCTCCCAGGAAAGTAAAACAACAAGCGGATCGCCAGAGAGTTGTGTGTAATCTTAGAGTAAGTGCTATTCACCGAGAATAGATCACCAGCCTCAAATGAGGGTAGTATCGCGTAACAGCTATTTCCGATAGCTTCCGCACTACGAAAAAGGTTTGGCTTTTCTAGGTGTATACTCATTCTTTCCACATACGGCATCACCCGCATTCCCATTAGCAGAAAAATAAACATGTATAGCAATTAGGAAAAGCAGTATATATATTTGTCCTAAACATCCTAGACTTATAAAGCTACAAATCTTAAGTTCCTGACAGAAATGGGTTCCCCGGCGGAAGCCCCAATCTGTGGTTCCCTGCCTAAGAGATGGACTAGCATAGGTCAATCTTTCTCTTCGGTAGAGTTCCCATTTTCCGTAGAAAACGGGGATGAAGCCCTAAGGCAGAAAAGGAGACTCCCCAGCAGAGTCGCCATTTTACAAGGAAAACAGACAGAAAATAAAAAAAGAAACGAAAAGGCCCCACGGTGGGCGCCACTTTTCTGTAGCGAGCGATTTTGGACGCGGTTCTTAAGCGTTGGTCGCTCTCTGCGGTTGAGCTTAAAACTACAGGTCGATTCATTTTTTATCCTATTGTGAGCTGAATAAGGAAGGGAAATAGATGTCTCCAATTAACCCTGCTTGCATACCGAGTTTAAACAGCGGTCTGTTAGGTTACGGATGCTATCAATGTGGGGGGGGCCTTTGTACTGGTTATTCGTATTTCGCCAATACAGGTTTCTTTCTTTCTTTTTTCTAGGCAAAGGGTTTCTAGCGGGGAATAAGGATTAGGATGTTAGGACTGGTGCTTTTGAATTACTGCTTTTGATTGATGGGGATATGGGATTTGGGTTTTTTGTTGATTGCGCTCGCTAAGATCTTTTCTTTCGATCTTATGCCTACGTATTCTCGTTTACCGAAACAGGGAAATCAGAGCGTTCGTAGTTCCTCCTATTCTATGGGAGGAAATTGGTTTTGGTGTCTTGTTCAAAGCCCAAGACGTGAAGCGAAAGGTGATTTGTATCTTGTTCAAAGCCCAAGATGTGAAGCTAAAAGGTCTATTTGTGTCTTGTTCAAAGCCCAAGACGTGAAGCTGAAAGACCTCGACTTTAGAGAGAATTTGTCATCTCTAAAGAGGGGAGAAGGAGAATTACTTTAATTCGGATACGCGGATCCGAGCAATGCCATAATTTTTGAAGAAAGGGTTTTAACCTGAAGGAGAAGACTTTAACTCAGTGTAGAGCAATGCCATCTTTCCTTAGGAATTTCTCATGCTAAAAGAGGGATAGTGGCATGGATGTAGATGATCCAGAGGCTTGCCGCTTACAGCGATTAGATGAAGGGAAAGGAGTTGTTGATGTTTGTGTACTGTGAATGAGGCACAACTTTGATGTTAAAAGGTTGATTGGATCAACCAGTGGTTTTCTTATACAAAGCCTAAGAGGAGGCTAATTTCCGCTAGGAAAATCATTATACAAAGCCTAAGAGGAGGCTAAAAGTTTTTGACCTAGTGGGGCATATCGTTATACAAAGCCTAAGAGGAGGCTAGCAAAGAGTTCGACTCTTGCTTAAGGGATTTATATCTCGTACGAGGCCCGAGATGGAGGCAAAAAAAGGGGGTGATTGACTCAACGAGGGAATCTTTTGTGTCTCATACAAAGCCTGAGAGAGAGGCTAAAAGGTTGTTTTGACTCCACTGGGGAGAATTTTGGTATCTCGTACGAAGCCCGAGATGGAGGCCATTGTAACTGTTTCAGTTGAGTGACAGATCCAATATACTGATTTAAAAGAGAAAATCAGTTCTTATATGAGCAACACTGTACTCAGGGATTTAATTTGAGGATCAGGGGTATCTCCTTTTCTTTGAGGAAACGGGAAATCCAAAGGGTATTGAGACAATCCGAGTCTGCGAGTTTCCTTCCTATTTAACGAAGGGTGCTTGAGAATGTCTTTGAGACTCAAGGAGATTAGACCGTCCAAGTCTAGAGTTTTATCTTTTGTACTATGCTTTGAGAAACAGTAGTAGACTCTATGAAAGGACTGTTCTATGAGGATGACTAGGTTCTGTTCCTATACCTCTAGGAGGTCGTCGGGACAATTTGTACGAAGCCCAAGAGGAGGCTGGAAACTTTTAAGAAGCCGACGGGTCCTTGTACGAAGCCCAAGAGGAGGCTATCATTCCCGGAGGAAGAGATCATTATACGAAGCCTAAGAGGAGGCTGTGAATACTTCTAAGAAGCCGACGGGTCCTTGAATAATGACCAAGAGGAGGTCGGGTTGCTTATAGGAAGCCTGTAGGTCCTTATACGATGCCCAAGAGGAGGCTGATGCTTTTAAGAAGCCCGTGTGAGGTTTACTATCCAGTGACTTTAACTTTTAGAGAGAGTCCGAACCATTCGGCGGTTTGAAGAAATTCAAGAGAAGTTTCACCGAGAATAATTCATCTCTGGGGGATAGAATTTCTGGACGATTCCTAAGGAGGACAGCCGAAGAGAAGACTGTATCTGGTGCTCCTATTGGGGATCTAGGCGTTTATTTCTACGAATAAATGAAACGGCGTCACTTAGTTCTAGACGCAGTTGCCAGGGAAACTCGAAATATCTATACTATTATTACACAGTAGATATGAGTTTATGAAAGGAGACTTACAGTGAGCAGCCCCACAATACAGTTTATAATATAAAAGTAGTAAATGAAAGCGATAACCACTTACTCGGTTGTAGTGCTTCCATGCTGTTTGGTTAGTTGTTCAACAAATAAAGATTAAAAACAACAGTATATTCAAAATCAAAGGAGAAAGTGCTTTGAAAAAGAAAGATCTAGGGCTTACAGCTTAAGGAGAGGCCTAGGGTTTTATCAGTGAGCGTACTGTTTGACTTTGTACAGCGGGACTTATACAAGTGACTGGGGCCCAAAATGGTTTTCTGTACAAAGGGATGGGTCTTACACTCTCTCAAGAGGTCCAAAAAGGTTTAAAGAAAAAGTGTGGGGCTTATAACACGAGGGTAGGCCCAAATGATTTTTTCGTTTAAAATGGCGATCGCGCCGAGGTTTTCTTTTAACGCAGAGGGACTTATACAATAAGTGAGGCCCAAGGATGTTTTGGTTAAAAAAGGATTGGGTCTTACACTCTAATAGAGGCCCAAAGTGTTTTGAATGGGTCTTATAGCTCAAGGAGAGGCCCAGATGTTTTTTGAAAAGGCGACGATCGCGCCGTTTGTTTTTCTGACGGTATCGGGACTTATACAATAAGTGAGGCCCAAATATGATTTGGTCAAAAAAGGATTGGGTCTTACACTCTAATAGAGGCCCAAAGTGTTTTGAAAATGATTTATGAGGGTTGAATTAATCCAAAACCCTAATTTGTTTTCAAAAATGTATATAATTGAATAAAAATTCAATTAAAATGATCAAAAATTGTTTAACACATGGAAAACAAATTGTGATCTTGGATTAATGCTTCAAAAATTAAGTATTGACCTACAAAATAATTAAAAAGCATTAAAAGTTGCAAAATCAATGTAGAAAAAATATTTAAAATGCCAAAAACAATCAAAATATTAATTCTTTACAAAAATATCAATTATATGAAATAAATAATATTTTTGGGTTTTTTTGATAAAATAAAATATTTTAACATTTTTTTGAATTATTAAAAAAAGAATCAACTCAAAATTATTAAAACTCAGAGAGAAATTAATTTTTGAATCAATTAAACAAAATCACAAAATTCAAATATTCAAATTATTCAAAAATGGCGCCAAGAATAGCTGAAGAACACGCGCGTGTTCTTGGTTTCTCAGATTTGCGTTTTCTATCCAATCTCCATGAATACGTAACCATATCATGCAATCCACATATCATTATGCTCGTCTCAACCTCACGATTATGTCTATGTACTTTAATTTCATTTAAATTAAACATACAACAAGAAATCACGAAGAAACCTCAAGAACCCTAATTTCTGCATGAAGGCTAGGATTTTTGATACACGATTCAAACAATGCAATTAATTGAGGTAAAACATTCCATGCATGATTATGAACATATGGCCAAATTATTGTGCGAGGAAATATGCATAGATTGAGAGATGCCCAAGTTTAGGCTTACCTTCAAGTCGTGACAGCAAGAGCAGATGTGATTTTGAGTTGGAGGTGTTACAGACAAGTTGTGATGATCTGGACAGCTTCCCTACACCATATGGAGTGTGTTTGAACACTTGGATTGAGTTGAAATGGACTGGATCAGTTTATGGCATCTCAGCTGCAACATCACTTCAAACTTGTGTGGATGGCAAGTGATTTTGTGAAATTGATGTTTCAGATGTTATGTGAGTGTTTGATCAGCTCATATGTGATGTATGTGAGGTGTGTGAGTGATTGGTTTGTGCAGAATTGCTCTCAAACTCAAAACCCGATAGCTACCTTGCTAAGAAAGGCATTTTTGCCAAGAGAAAGAGATTTTGAGGAAAGCATCTGTTAGATGGCTTTGGTGTACTCAAACTGGCCACAATTGAGCTCTATTTATAGTAGAGCAAGTTTGTTTTGCAAGGAATAGTACATGGCAGCTGGTAAGTAGGTTTCCTCAATGTTGGCCAATGGAAATGAAAGTCTCCTCTAGCCATTGACTAGAGGTTAGGGCACAGAGCTTTGGTCCCCTTGGTCTTGGATAAGTCTTGACTGATTTCAGATGAGAATGGCTCAGTCCATGCCACCTTGATGGTTCCATTGAATGCCTCATTCCAAATTTGAAGTCTTGTCCCTATTTTGGCCATTCTAGGTTCAACATGCTATTCTTTGTTCCTTGGACCTTGGAGGCTTGGCTCAGTGATTGTCCCCTTTGGATTCAATCCTCTGAGGTGTCCAAGTGGATTGGAGCAATTGCAATTGGCTGATTTTGGCAAATCGAGCCAAAATGCAAATTCTGCCTTGCTTTGACAGATTTCAGCAAGGCAACTTGCCAATGTTGTATCTCATGATGTAGGTTGAATTTGGCAATGTTCTTGGCCATTTTGGAAAGCTCTTACATGATACAACAACTGTTTGAACAAGTTTGGGTTTGATCTCTTTTGATTCCAAGTGAAAAATCCCCCTACATTTGGCAAAAAGTGAAGCAGAATTCTGACTTAGTGAAAATTTCACTAAGTGTTGGAAAAAGTGACATTTTCACTTTTCAGCCACTTTGATCACTCCATAACTCAAAATCCTTAATGAATTGGAATGACTTGTAGTTGAAGTTTTTGTAGGTGATAATGAGGGCTACAAATCTATCTTTGGATGAGAAAAAATGGCCTTGTGGTTTAGGAGTTATGGTCCTCCAAAGTTGGTACCTTTGCCACTTTATTTTTAACTTAGAAAAATTTCCAAGTTTTATGGTTACCCCTTTTACAAGTTATCTCACTTTTCTTGATTTTTCTTGATGAATGATGATTCAAATCATACATTAACATCATTTTAGGGTTAAAAATCCATTTTGGTGAAAAATCTCAAAAAGTCAAAGTTGACTTTTGTGCACAGTTGACTTTTTATCAAATGAATTCCAAACTGTGCAATTCTTCAGGAAATCATGTCCTTGACCTAAATCAAACTTGATGGACATGTTCCATGGGTGTCATAGGGTATATTCAATCATGTATTAGGGTTTGCGAGCATGTCCAGGTCAAAAGTCAAAGTTACAGTTGACTTTTCCCTTAAAACCCTGATTGTGGTGCAGATGAAAATGAAACTTGTTGCTCAAGCTTCTTGGATTAATCCATTGTTCCAAATGGATCAATATGGTGTATTAGAGACCCTCAAATCATCTCTTGAGGTCTTGGCTCATGGTTTGTCCCAAAAGTCAACTTAGGGGTGAATTAGGTCAAGAAACCCTAATTCCTGATTTTTGATTAATGCATCCCCTGAGGCAAAATTGACTTGATGCATGGGTTCATGAGGTTCCATGAAGTATATTAGGTCATGTTTTGGATCATTGCCTTGTGCCCAGATGAAAATTTCCATCTGGAGGCCCTGGTCGACCAAAACCCTAATTTGGTGACACTGTCGATCTTGAGACTTGATCCACCTAGAAGGGAGCAGCTTTGTGCTTAATCCTTGAAGTGGGAGTCCTTTTTGATCCATTGTGGATGTTTGAGAGATTAGACAAGTTGAAGATCATGTTATTTCTTGATTGATTCTTTGTCTAAGCACTCGGAGAGGGCTTGAAACCCTAATTTTGATTCTAGTGGATGCTCACCCATCTTTGGGGAGACTAATGAAGCATGATGGTTCATCCATATTGTGATGATGATTTTCACAATGATGGGAAATCTAAGTGGTCAAAATTTGGGGTATTACAAAGATGTTCAATGGATCAGTTACTTGTGAAATAAGCAAAAGTCAACAGTTCAAAGGGAAAGTCAACCATGGGTTTGCAAAGGTTCAAATCATGATTCTCAAGTCCATATACTTTTATTTGGTCAAAGAATGGCATGGATGGCATCATTCATCAAAAATCAAGAGTTTGTGCAAAATTTACTAAATTTGGAAAATGACCTATAATGAGAACTTTCCATTTTTGGCAATTTTTCCACCACATTCGACTTGACTTTTCATCATCAAGGAAGCTCCAAATTAATTTTCCTCCAACATGAAAGTTGAAGATCTTTCTCTCCCATTTCCAAAAAGTATTAGAACATCTCCATATCATTTGTGGAACTCTAGTTATGGTCAAAACAATGCAAGGTGCATTTCATGGATTTCTTATATGTCAAATTTTCCACCTTTTGCATTTTGGCACAAATGGACTTGTAATTGATCTTTTTGCTTCATTTTATATTACAAAATCAAAATGCAAGTCAAGAGGAGTATTTTTGGCCTTGGAATCAAATTATTTCATGCCATATTTCTCATTATTTTCACAAAGTACAAAAATGCAAATTGATTCAAAACTTACAAACCAAGAAAGTGCAAAGCCCAAATTCAATTCAGAGGTGATCCATAAGTAAATTGGAGGTGAATCATGCTTATGGCAAGGAGTTTACACGTGAGAATTAGTGGCTTAAGCACCAAATGCATTTTTGCAAATTCATCCAAATCTCATTAACCAAGGTTCTAATCACTTGCTAATCCTAATCAGTGGACTAATGGAGAGTATATAAGCTTACTCATACCCTCACAGCTAGGTCAGAGACTCTCATTTTGCTCAGTTTTGATTTTTTCCTCTCACACTTTCTCTCTTCGAATCTCACTTTCCTTGGAGTTTCTTGGAGATTTCTCTTCACATTCTTGATCAGTGAAGAGAATAGAGCAAGAATCAACTGCTATTTTGAGCTCATACTGAGGATTTCACCAAGTTCCATTCAAAAGGATTCAAGTTCAAACCTCAATATCTAGCATGATTTCAAGCTTTAGTTGCATTTATTTTGCAACTAGAGGTTCCAAGGAGTAGATCTGCAGTTTTTGGAGGGATTTCTTGGAGGATTTCAAGCTCTTCAAGGTTCAGGTTGGTGTTATTTTCATACTCTTAGAACTCAGTTTTATTGTGTGCATTATGATCTATGAAGTTCACTGAGCATGATGATCTATTTTGTTTTAATTTTAGACGTGTATCATGGATGAATTTTGAGTTTGAAGTTTTGGATCCAAACTTTATTGTGTTCGATTTGCATTATATGTTGATTGTTTGATGAAATGGATTTGATATTCTTAATCCTCATATTTTTCTGGTCAAAATGATGTACCTATGAGCAATTTCTGGAGATTTTCGTGTAGCAGCTCACCGGAGAGGGTGACCGGAGCCCTAAGTCCGGCGGCTGGTCTTGTTCAGTCCGGCGAAGAGGTTGAAGGAGGAAGACGTAATCTCGGCCCTTCATTCTTTGGATCTAACGGATCTCAGCTTACCACGTCTGTTTAAGTTTGTTTTTATTTTGATGGTTGTGTGTTTGCTAGTCCACAATCATTATCATGTGCCTTAATCACAGCCTCTTATCATGATTACTATTTGATTGTATGATTTAATCTGGTGCGTGGGATGAATCATGTGGACGTTATGATGCCAGCGAATTAAATAAATCACGTGCTGCTCATGTGGGATTATATGGTGATCTAATTAATTTGGTGTGTGCGTGCTCATGATAATTGTGGTGTGCTTTTAATCTGGTCCATTGATTTTGCTTACCTTGTTGATTATTTGACTGGTTGTGGAGCACAAGATTGATCTTATGGCTAATGTTTAATCTGAATGGTTGACTGATTCCATTGTTCCTCATTTGACTTCGCTATTGGTTTTTTGCCCTTGGGCCTTGCTTTTCGCACCCTCCCCATAAGCCCATGTCTATTTCCAATGTGTTTTTGTTGCTGATTGCACCCCCTTCGCTTATTTCATTTGATTTATTTTTATTAATTGTTGTTTTTGCATTTTATTTTCTAAATTCATTTTAATGCATCCAAAAATCATAAAACAATTCATGAAGCTTCTTTTTAGTTTTATAAAATTTTTCCATATTTTATTTTCTTATTTTATTTTATTTTTGGCATCTTAATTAATTGTTTAATTGTTTTTCTTTTCGAAATGTCTTACATGTGCACACTTCAACTTGTAGAATTTATTTCTCATCATCTATTTATCATTTTCAATCCATTCTTTTTGCATTTGTTAGATGACATTCTGAAGTACATAAAAACATTTTTATTTCATTTTTAAAACTTTTTCATATTGCATTTTGGTCCCTCTCTTTTGCATATTGATACATGTTTCTCACTTGATCCTTGCTTAATTGTTTGAATAGCTTAACTTGTGAATTTTTGTGAGATCTTTTAGCATGTGATTGTCTTCTGACCTATATAATTTGAGTTTAAATTTCACAATTGTTTAATGTTATATGATACATGTTTTCTTATTTGTGCTTAAGTGACTTATGCATGATCATCTCTTGACCTTTCTTTACACAAGTTGGTTTGCCTTGAGTAATTGATTGAGTTCTTTTGTGATTATTTGAATGAGCTTTTGATATGGTGTTTAACCCTGGTTGAGGTTCTTTGAGACTAATTTTTGCAATTTGTGGATCATGTTTGAATCATGTTTGAGTATGCCTAAGTGTTGGAACTTTGTCCTCTTTTTGTAGTTTGCTTTGGTGCATGTTTTAAAGTTGTTGATTGATGTTTGAACTTGTATTACTTGGGTTTGGTTTTGATATGATGTGGATGTATATGCTACTGCCTCTTGAGTTCTATACTTGGTTTTCATGTTACTTGAGCATAGTTGAGTGCATTTGGTTTGAATTGTATGATGAATATCATTACCTTTCCTTTTGTGAACTTCTTTGGATCATAATGCTTCATGTTTTGAATCACTTTTACACACATGAATGGTTGATGATAATATGATGTTGGTTCTGACTTGTCTTCATTTTCATCTTTCCTTTCTCATTTCATTTTGACATGAAGTCCATGTATGCTTAATTGTGCATTTCATACAAGTATGCTTGCATTCTTTCATGTTTATCTTTGCATGCTTACTTGAATTGTTTTGCATTGATCTTTGAAACATGTTGATTGATTTGAGTTGGACATTTATGATGTGATGTGCTTGCTGCCACTTATTGTATCTCATCTCTCTTATTCTTCTTCTCTTTTCTTCTCTTTCACTCTTTCTCATCCCACGAATCTCAAGACTTGTTCAAGTCTTGGATTCTTTCCCTTTAGAGCTACCTAGTCCAACTTAATTTTTGATTAAGCTTGGAGTAGGATTAGCATTAGGTTCTAGGTAGTCTTTTCTCCTAAACCTCACTAACCATAGGACATCCATGCATGATAACATTAGGACTCTTAGTCTCCCTTTAGAGTTTCCTTTGCGTTTTCTCTCTTCTCATCTCAAAATAAAAGTAAAAAACACTTAATAAAGGTTAACGTGTATTGCGCTTGAGCCTTCTATGTGGGAAGTGGGGAACATGGGGCTTCCTCTCATTCTTCTAGGATACTTAGTGTACGTCCTGTTGGGGACGATGCGCGAAGTATTCGTTCCTGTATTTAAGACTTTGGTTCAATGCAAGTTGCAAATAACTGTAAAAGACACTTCTTGTTTAAAAAACTTCAAACCAACAATAACGTCTTTCCTTCGGGAATTCTTTTCTCATCTCACTCACTCTCAGCGTACGAACGTGCTCCTACTCGTCCTCTTGCAAGATGGTAACGCACTCAGACCAGCGAGCCTGCAACACCTGAGCTAGAACGTTAGCCGTTCCTTAAAAAACACAAACAAAGCGACCCTCGTTGAGGGGAACTACGTCGCTCTGATTCTCATGTTCCCGATGAGATACGTAGGCAGTGGGGTAGGGCCCATTCGAGCACTTCTTTTATTTTCCCTACATTTGCTCCTCTTTCTCTTTCCCTTTCCTTTTCCTTTCTTTCCAGTTCTCAGAAACGGAGCTCTAGACGACGACACCCTTTGATCGAGACTAGCAAGCGTGGATCCCATCGGGTACGATGGACACGTCGGAGTGCTAATACCTTCCCTTCACGTAACCGACTCCCGAACCCAGTTCTCTTGGTCGCAAGACCATGCTTTTCCTTTCCCCCAGGTTTATGCGGTGTTTCCTTTCTATCTCTTGGGATAAATACACATTACTGGCGACTCTGTTTCGGTGCCACTTTCGCGTTTGTACTAGGATGAAAATCCCGGGAGCGACAGCTGGCGACTCTGCTGGGGAACGAACCCAGAATCTCTGGTTTCCTTAGCGAGTCAATCCTAGCGCTTGTTTGTTTTCTTTTATTGGGTGTTTATTCTGGTGTTGTGTTTTGCTATTTGTTGTATATTACTGTATTGCTGTTTACTGTATTTTTTGCTTTACCGCTTTACTGTTTTTATCGCATTTTTATTGCGTTACTGTTATACTGGATATTACTGCGCTGTGCTGGCTAGTTTTCTATTTGGCGGGTTGGGATGTTTTGAGAGATGAGCCCAATACCTAGGCTCGAGTATACACCTAGGTTTTAGCGTGGGCAGGCGTGACGCTCCCGTAGTGTAGGCCACGTGCGGGTGATTACGATCCCTACAATCAGACGAGGTTCTATCCGGGGCTATCTGCTACTGTATATTGATACAGGCCAGTATTTATTCTCTGGAGGAATTGTCGACTCTGATGACCATTCCCGAGGACTTAGTTGTTGCACTCCTCCCGAGATGTGACAGTGGCAGCCCACGTTCTGTGGCAAACCTATTGTACATTCTCGATTCGAGGACCCAATGCTGGGAACTTTCTATAGGATTCCCTTTTGAAGTGAATCAGCAGACGACCTCTTTGATTGGCGATAGCATTGTATCCTTCGGGCTGAATATGCTATTGCTTCTCAAACCTCTGAAGCTGAGGATATTTCGTTTTTGTGAATCAGTTGAGGCCTCCTCGATTGGTGATGACGCCAAACCAGAAATGGTGAACGTATCATCATTTCTCGACCTGAGAGCCCGGGATATTGAGGATCTTAGTACCCACATGTGAGAGGGATGGGTGTTTGCAGGTTTGCAGGTAACCGTGACTTTCAACCTACCTGGTTTTCTAGTTCTTTCACTATGGTGGTTATTATTCTAAGTTTTGGTACATAGCCTTGATTTGTTCAGTCAGCGCAGTGCAGCCAGTTTGTGTGGACACCTTGATCACATGCTCTGCATTGCATTCCTTTTTTCTGACATTCATGTTTGTGCATTTTTAGGTAGTATCTAGTCTTTGATTCCAGTCAGAGGGCATTCATAGGGATGGACACTAAGAGGGGTAAGAAGCACATCATCGTCTACAAGTTCCCGAAGATCACTCTTGGCCCGTTGAACAGTTTGCAGAGTATAGCTGGTCCAGAAGTTTTAGGAGCCTTTGAAGAGAAGTATGGTTGGATTTTATCCCTGCTTCGGAGTCTCAGTGAATATGAATACAATAGGCTACACACCTTGATGCAGTTTTATGATCCTTCCTTAAGGTGTTTTGTGATGCCAGATTATGTGTTAGTTCCTACCCTGGAGGAGTACTCCAACATTCTGAGGATTTCTGTCAAAGAAGGTGTTCCTTTTTGTGGTTCCCAAGGAGATTGTGATTTCCAAGCAGTGGCTGAGGCTCTTTATTTGAGCAGATCTACAGTAGAGGCTGACTTTTCTAAGAAGGGAAAATTCCGAGGCTATCACTTGGGGTGCTTAGTGAAGAGGGCTCAAGAAGAAGCAAAGGAAAAGAGGTGGATGGCTTTCAATGCAATATTGGCTTTGTGTATATATGGCATTGTGTTATTCCCTAATGAGTCTGATTTCGTCGATACGGATGCTATTCAGATATTTACAGCTCAGAATTCGGTGCCGACTTTGTTAGGTGATCTCCACTACGCCCTATACAACAGGAATGAGAAAAGACGAGGTGGGTGGTTTGTTGTTACGTGTCTCTCTTTTACAAGTGGTTTGCCAAACGTTTGCCCCAATCTGGTGCTTTTATTGATTCAAAGACTTCTTTAGAGTGGAGTAAGCGTCTGATGGGCTTAGCTACTAAAGATATTCTTTGGGTGGACAAGGGATTAGTGGGGGCTGATATTTTGCATAGCTGTGGCAGGTATCCTAATGTACCCTTGTTTGGAAGAAAAGGAGGTATTAATTACAACCCGTCTTTGGCTATCAGGTAATTTGCATACGCTCTAAAAGATCCTCCAGCTGGAAAAGATTTGGAAGAATCTTTGTATTTTCATATGACTGATGGTGTGGCTATTGCACAAGAAGCTTCTCAAGCTTGGCTCAGTAGAAAGAAGATAGGTAAAACTGTTTTGGGTAAGCCCAATAATCAAGCTTCGCTCCATATGTGGAATGGGTGAAGAAGAGGGTAGAAGATTTTTATTTGCCTTTTGATCGGGCGCCTCCCTTATATCCAGAGATTATGGAAGAGATACTCACTGTACCCTTCGAAGAATTCGATAAGCAGCGTAAGTTGGTATCTGATTTGAGGGTGGAAAACTCTGACATGAGTAGTCAACTACAGAGTGCTCTACAGGACAACTTGGAGTTGAAATGGAAGGTTCAAGACATGACTACGCATCTAGAGAAAAAAGAGAAGGATTTTGCTGACAGGGCTCAACACTTCAAAAAGATCAGTATGGCTGCTGAATCGTCAGTCAAAGCTAAGAGGAAAAACAAGAAGCTTTTGACTAAAGCAAAAGACAAGCTTGCCACGTATCAGGATATGTAGAAGGAGGCCAAGATTGAGAATGAAGAGCTGCAAGAAGAGCTTCAGGTAGTGAAAGCAAGGAAAGATCGTTACTTTGCCAAATGGAAAGAAGCACAGAAAGAAATTGAAGAGCTCAAACTGCAAGCGGGAGTCAAGAAGTCAAAGCACGAAGGCAATGATGTTGAAGAGCAGATTGCTAGGCTGAAGCGGGATGTTGAGAAGAGAAACAGGCTGATCAAGGGTTTATTAGAGAAATCTACTCATCCAGATAGTGTGAACCTTCTTGAGGAGATTGAAGCTGGTTTATTTGGAATTGACTTGTAGTATTTTTGTTGCTTGTTTTTGTTGTGATTACCATCAGGATTGTTGATGGAATCACTTTTGATTGTATTGAACCTATTTGTATGAATTCTTATGCTATGTTATTCCAACATTTGTCTCAATGGCTATCAGTTGTTTGAAAGGGGTTGTCTTTTGATTGATTCTGCAGTATTTTTGGATTCAGATTTATTTTTCGATGTTGTATCCGATCCCTTGCCCAAAGCTGGAATCAAAGCAGATTCGGCCGGGAAATGTTTAAATATGATTGTTTGCATTTTGCATTTGCATCCTCATAATCATAAGCATTTTTGCATAGTAGGTACCTGTTGCAGGAGATCTCTAACCTTTATTTGGTTTCAGGCACTATAGCTAAGAATCACATTCACCGATACTCAACTCGAGGAAATCAAGCAAGGATAATGGATCAAATGCAGAGTGATTTGGCTGAAATGAGGGCACGAATGGATCAGTTCATGACTCTCATGACTGGTATGGCACAAACTAAAGAAAGACTGAGGCTTCTGGTCGAGCGTCCAGAGGCCACCCCTGGAGGTAATCAGAATGACAATTCACATACTCATGGCACTCCTCCTCCTGTTGGCAATCCTTCTCCTGGTGGTAATTTGGGTAATGGAAATGGCAGAATTATCGGTGTTGTTCAGGAAGATGCTCAAGAAGACCAGTTTACTCTGTTGGATGCTGAGATGGGTACTCCTAATGATAAAAGGTACGATGAGTTGGCTGAAAAGATACGGGCTATGGAATACAAGAATTCTATGGGTATTGATGTTACTAGTTTGGGACTGGTACCAGGGGTCAGGATCCCTCCAAAATTCAAGCTGCCTACTTTTGATAAATATCATGGCAATACGTGTCCCCAGACACATATCCAAGCTTATTTTGGGAGGATCTCAGCTCATACAGATGATGAGAAGTTATGGATGCATTACTTTCAAGACATTCTGGCTGGAGCTTCTTTGACCTGGTATATGAAATTGAACAGAGCTACTGTGAAAAGTTGGAAGGATCTGGCAGAAGCATTCCTAAAGCAGTACCAGTACAATATTGACATGGCGCCCAACCGCACTCAATTGCAGGGGTTGTCATAGAATGCTAAGGAAAGTTTCAAAGAATATGCACAGAGGTGGAGGGAAATGGCTGCACAGGTTCAACCTCCTTTACTGGATAGAGAAATGGCAGATATGTTTATGGGCACCCTGCAAGGGGCATTTCTTGAAAGATTAGTTGCTTGTCCATCAACTGGATTTGTTGATATCGTGATTGCGGGTGAAAGAATAGAGAGTCTGTTGAAGCTTGGTAAGATTCAAGATATAACTGGGGCTGGCTCTTCTGGAACGAAGAAACCCTTTGCTAGTGGTCAGAAAAGAAGAGAAGGTGATACAAATGCTGTGTTTAAAGGATGAGGCAGAGGACGTTCTCAGGGTTATCATCAGGTAGGTGTAGTGACAATCCCAGCACCGTCTGTTCAACAGCAACAACCTCAACAGCAAGTTCAGCAGCAACAGCAGCAACCTCCTTTCCAACAGAGGTCTAGTCAGAGGGATCATAAGATTGACCCTCTCCCTTTGACTTATTCTACGTTGTTACCACTGTTACTCAAGTTGAAGTTGGTTGAGCTCCGTACTATGAGACCTCCTGCCGCTGGCAACTTGCCTCCTAATTTTGATGTTAACGCTCGCTGCGAGTTCCACTCAGATGCTCAGGGGCACTCCATTGAAAAATGTTGGGCATTTCATCATAAAGTGCAAGACTTGATTGATGCCAAAGCAATCAATTTCTCTCTGCCTCCTAATGTTCTTCAGAACCCCATACCTAATCATGGTGCGGCAGACGTGCATGCTATTGAAGATGGAAGGAGATTGAATTTGGTAACAGGCATCAGTTAGGTGAAGACTTCTTTGTTGGTTGTAAAAGATCATTTGTTGAAGGGACAGGTGTTCCCGGGCTGTGATCAAGATTGTTCTGAGTGTATGAATCAAGAGAATGGCTGTGATAAGTTAAAGGTGGGTTTGCAGAATCTGATCAATGAAGGATGTCTACAGTTTGACAGGGTTGTGAAGGAAACTAATGAGGTATCAACCGTGACCATCTATTATACTCCCGCTGAGATCCAGGTACCAGCTAGTACAGTTCCCGTAGCAAGTGTTGTGCAAGAAAGACCCAGTCCTGTTACCATCACGGTGCCAGGACCAGTTCCGTTTACAACTACAAAGGCAATCCCATGGCACTATGGGGCAGACGTGTACTATGAAGGTAAAAAGAAAGAGGTTATGACATCAGCCGGTTCAAATATTGACAATGTGGGTGGTGTAGGTGGTTTTACAAGAAGCGGAAGATTGTTTACTCCCCAAACTTTACATAGTGATAAAGAAACTGAAACTGCAGCAAAAGCTAAAGGAAAACAGGTGGTCGAGAGTGTGTCTGTACCTGAAACAGAGACAAAGATTACTTTTGATAATGAGATGGAAGAGTTCATGAGGATAATCAAGAAAAGTGATTATAAGATTGTCGATCAACTGAATCAGGCCCCTTCTAAGATTTCAATTTTGTCATTGTTGATGTGTTCTGACGCGCATCGGGAGGCTTTGTTGAAAGTGTTGAAGAGCGCATATGTGCCACAGGAAATCACTGTTAATCAGCTTGAGGGTGTAATTTCCAATGTTAATGTTAGCCATGGTTTGGGCTTTACAAGTAGGGATTTGACTTCACAAGGAAGAAACCACAATAAAGCTTTGCACATCACAATGGAGTGTAAGGGTGCAGTGTTGTCTCATGTACTGGTAAACACTGGTTCCTCACTCAATGTCTTGCCTAAGAATGCACTAATGAAGCTGGAAGTTGATGGTTTGATTTTAAGGCCTAGTGAGTTGGTTGTCAGAGCGTTCGATGGAACGAAAAGATCTGTGTTTGGTGAAGTAGAATTGCCCGTGCAGATTGGACCACAGGTGTTCAAATCCACATTTCATGTAATGGACATACAGCCTGCGTATAGCTGTTTATTGGGTCGCCCTTGGATTCATGTAGCCGGGGCTGTTACCTCCACCTTACACCAAAAGCTGAAGTACGAGTTTGAAGGACAGGCTGTGACAGTGTGCGGTGAAGAAGATGTCTTTGTTAGTCATTTGTCCACGTTTAAGTATGTGGAAATGGATGGGGAAATTCACGAGATGCTTTGCCAGTCATTTGAAGCGGTGAATATTGACAATGTGCCTGAGTCTTCCTCTACACCAGATAGGGCTGGTACCTCCATTTCATCCTACAAACAAGCTGTCAAGGTCGTCAAAGCCGGCAATGCCCAAGGTTGGGGCAGGTTGATAGAGACACCAATGAAGGAGGACAAATTTGGTATTGGTTATCATCCCTCTATGACTTCAGATGCGGAAAGCAGTGGACCCATCACTTTCAGTAGTGGGGGAATTATTTACACAGATCAGTCTTGTGCAGCTACAGAAGACGGTATTGACGGTGACTGTGACTTGGACAACTGGGTAAGCCCACGTGCTCCGGGACAACAATTGCAGAACTGGTCTGTTGAAGAAGTCATCAGGGTTACTCTTCAGACAGAGTAATTTTTCTTTGTTTTTCTAACCATAATGCATGTCAAAATCTTGCGCTCTGCCCAAGGCGTATAGATTCATTTGTAGGGCCACCCTGTTTGCATTTGCAATTTTAATCATCAATAAAGAACGTTTTGCACTCAAATTTTTGTTCTCTGTCTTTCAGTTATTATTTTTGCACAAAAATAATAAAATGGCAATGTTTCATTTCTTTTTGTTTTAAAATAATTTCTAAAATAAAGCATGAACCCGTTCGTGCAGACTTGATCCTCCGGATTCCATTGATAACAATTTTGCTATGGCTATGTATGACTTTGACAATCCGATTTATCAAGCCGAAGAAGGGGATGAGAAGGATTGTGAACTCCCTGAGAAACTGGCTAGATTGTTAAAACAAGAGGAAAGGGTCATCCAGCCTCATCAAAAGACCATAGAGATCATCAATATTGGTACCGAGGATGCTAAGCAAGAGATCAAGATTGGTGTCAGCCTGCAAGCAGATGTGAAGAAAGCTTTGAGTGAGGTGTTGTGTGAATATGTTGATATCTTCGCCTGGTCGTATCAAGACATGCCAGGGTTGGATACGAATATTGTTGTACACAGGCTGCCATTGAGAGAAGAATGTCCGCCAGTCAAGCAGAAACTTCGTCGGACTCACCCCGACATGGCCATAAAGATCAAAGAAGAAGTTCAGAAACAATGGGATGCAGGGTTTCTTGCAGTGACTCACTATCCTCCTTGGGTTGCCAATATTGTGTCGGTGCCAAAGAAAGACGGAAAGGTTAGAATGTGTATGGATTATCGAGATCTTAACAAAGCTAGTCCGAAAGATGATTTTCCACTGCCATACATTGATGTACTGGTCGACAATACAGCTCAGTTTTCAGTGTTCTCGTTTATGGACGGTTTCTCCGGGTACAACCAGATTAAGATGGCGCCTGAGGATATGGAGAAGACCACGTTCATTACTCCGTGGGGTACATACTGTTATAAGGTGATTCCTTTTGGGTTGAAAAACGCAGGGGCAACGTATCAACGGGAAATGGTAACTTTGTTTCACGAATTGATTCACAAAGAGATTGAATGTTATGTGGATGACATGATTGCCAAGTCGAGAACAGAAGAAGAACATCTGTTTAACTTGAAAAAGCTGTTTGAAAGGTTGAGGAAGTTCCGCCTAAGGTTGAATCCAAATAAGTGCACTTTTGGGGTGCGTTCTGGAAAGTTGATGGGTTTCATTATGAGTGAAAAAGGAATTGAGGTTGATCCTGCCAAAGTGAAAGCAATACAAGAAATGCCTGAACCGAGAACGGAAAAGGAGGTTCGTGGTTTTCTGGGTAGATTGAACTACATTGCAAGGTTCATATCTCACCTAACAGCCACGTGTGAACCAATTTTTAAACTGCTAAGAAAAGATCAAACGGTCAGGTGGAATGACGATTGCCAATTGGCATTCGATAAGATAAAAGAATACTTGCAGGAACCCCCAATTATCATACCTCCAGTTGCAGGAAGACCTTTGATAATGTATTTGACAGTGCTTGAAGGTTTTATGGGTTGTGTTCTCGGTCAACACGGCGAGACGGGTAGGAAGGAGCATGCTATCTACTACTTGAGCAAAAAGTTCAATGATTGTGAGTCCCGATACTCAATGCTTGAAAAGACATGTTGTGCACTTGCATGGGCCGCCAAGCGATTGAGGCAGCATATGATTAGGCACACAACCTTGTTGATTTCCAAAATGGATCCTATCAAATACATTTTTGAGAAACCAGCGCTAGCAGGCAGAGTTGCACGGTGGCAAATGGTTTTGACAAAGTATGTGTTGCACCCCAAATTTTACCCTCAGATTCGTCTGATCACCATCATATCATTTTCGATCCGCCATTCGTGCATTTTCTTAGTTTTTTAAGCATTAATCATGTTTTTAACCAAGTTTGCCATTTCATTTTAGAAGTTGCCTTATTTTAAAAATTTATTTAGAATATGACTAAAGTTTACTTTTTTAGTTTAATTATAACTCAATTATTCTTAATTTAGTTCACATTTTAATTAAAGTCCATTAGTTTAATGTTTATTAATTTCATTTTCTTTTGTTTTTAATTTAGTGCTGAAATTATTTTAGTTTATATCTTTTCAATTAATTTTAATTTTAATTATAACATAGATTTAGTTTTAAATAGTTCATCTAACCTTTTTAATCATTTTGTCTAAGCAAATTACAAAGCATGTACTTTTATTTATTTATGGGATATTACAAGGTAAGTAAAGGAGAGCATCTCTTCCATGCTCATCACGTGCACCAAGCCTAAACACTTTGCATCTACCATAATTTAATATCCATTTTTAATTAAATACATTAAGTCTATTACATTAGGGTCCTTTTGATATAGCAGTAGCTTTTCAGTCACTTTTCCGTCTTTGCTCAACTGTACCACGCCAAACTCCAAACCGTACTACTCTCCAACGTAAACCTGTTGTACGACCGGCAAACTCTCTGAAGCCTGATACAACATACAACGGTCAAATTTTTTTCAAATTAAGAAGAGGAGAAGATCATATAAAAGAGGGCTTTCACGCAGAGATGAGGGACAGGACAATACAAAAACATCATTCAAATCTAGTTAATGAACCAAAACCAAAATTGCTTCAAAATCAAAAAACCAACACAATTCATAACCAGAAATAGGTTCAACACCAACTTGAACACATTCAAACCGAAGAACAGAAGTTCTAACATCAACAAAACCTGAAATGAATTCAGAAGCAGAACCAATTCTCAAATCAAAAGCAGAGGAGGTTCAAACCAAAACAGAGGTTCATTCAAAGCAGGTTCGAGTTTGCAACAAACTGACACAACTCTAAACTCAAAACACCAGAACATCAGAGAGATTGAATAAGGAGAGAAAAGAGGCTGAACAAAAAGAAAGAATCATACCTTTTTCTCACCAGAGGAGTTTCTCCGACCATCAATCCCTTTTCTCATTTTTCTGTAATAACACCACATCAGACTTGAATAAACCGTGAACCTTCAAATCGCATCCTTCATTTCATTTCGATTTCTCCCTAACCTAAAACAACCACGCACAAACCTTCAACCCAGGCCTTCTTACCATAACCTTCAAACCACCCACAAATCACCATGTAAACCTCCTTCATATGGTCCTTCCACAACCTAGTCATAACTCCCTCTCCATCTAACCTTGCTCCTGCATCTTCATTATCAATGTCGCCTTAACATTTCTCACAAACAACAAACCCAGTCTCCAAGTCCCATTTCGCCATTGTTCTGATGTCGTCGTTTCCTGTGTTCATCATCAATAGCAGCTCAAGTTCGAGTTTGAAATAAACACATTCAGTTTGCTATATGATTCACACCTTCAAGCTGCAGCAGCTCAATTTCGTGCTACTCTGCTCACATTTACAGCAGCAAACCGATTCAAGTAATAGCTTGCGGAAGTTCACATTTTGCCTGTGACAACGTGTTATTGAGTTCTTGCTGTTACCACGACATCGCCGGTTGCAACAACACGATAACCATCAGACTCTCTACATCATAGCCGCCGCCGCCGTAAAACCAAGAAGACAGAGGGACCAGAGTCAGAATCGAAAGGGAAAAGAGGATATCTTTGAACAAGATCAGAAGGAGATTCTCTTACCAGTTGTTCTTCGCTCCGATAACGATCGGAGAGGTAACTTCTACTGCTCGTGTTTGCCTCTGTTTTTATTGTTCTTCTTTGGTACCTTTCTTGTTTACAAACCGAGCGAATCGCGAAGGAAATGGTGAGAGAGGAGGAAGACGCGAGCGTGAATCCGAGGGTCAGAGAGCGAACGATTTTGCTGACTTGATGATGATGGAACAGAAAAGGAATTGAGGAGAGGAGCTGATTCGTTTTGTGAATTGTAGATCGTGGTCTCATGGTTTGTGAGGTTTGGGGTCGTGTGAGCGATTAGAAGAGCGATGGTTTTGGTTCGTCTAGGGTTTTTCTGTGTTGTTTTCTCCTCTTTCCACTTAAGCCAACCGAATTGGGTTTGGGTCCATTGACCTGACCCGACCTGCCTAAAACCCAACGCCCCATTCTTGCTTGGGCTCACCTCCCACCCTTGGCCCATGCTCAGTTTTCTACCAGCACCATGCATTTGGTTTTCTTTTTTAGGAGACATGACCCATACTTTTAGTTAATTTATTATGTTTAGTTTTTATTTTTCTTAGTTAATAATTAAGTTTCAGTTAGATTAATTATGTGGTTTCTAGTTAAATTTAGGTAGAAATTAGCAACTTAGCTTTTATTAGATTTCAACTTAATTTATTAATTAATTATAAACTAGAATTAATTAGTTATTTTCTTCTAACTAAGTTTGTTACTTAGATTAATTAGTTAGTTTTTAAGAAGAACTTAGCAAAATAGTTTTTAGGTAGATTTAGATAATTTTCCAACTTTAGTTTTACTAAGTTAGATAAATCTTTGAACTTTAGTTGTAGTTAAATCTTAGATTAACTTTTTAAAATTGTCTTTAATCTGGTTCTTGAGAAAATTATTGATTAATTCTTTCCCTTGTCGGTTTGAGGTTCGATGATACTTCTTGACGTCTCATTGTTACCCATAAATTGTTGATAAGTCTTTTGGCGTTCTTTATGTTTATCTTCCTTAAGATTGAAACATATTGACATGTCTTTATAATTATCATGTTCATCTTATCCATACTTCATCATGAAACATATTGCCATCCTCATGCTTATGTTGCTTTTATCTCCTCATATTATATCATGTTTAGCTTTTATCATGTCTTTAGCTATTATTATTATCAACTGTTTTTCCCCTATTCCAAAGGAAGGTTAATAGTACATTGACTCTTAAAGTCATAGCCCCCATCTTAACCTAAGTAACCTCTTAGGAAGAAACTTTGTTTCTTGGCCTCATCAGAGCCATAGAAATCATAACTAGCTTTAGGAAATAGTTCCTTAACTCTTAGTGATACTCATCCTAATGAATTTATCACTTTCCCTACTGACTAAAACTTCAATATAGGTCTATTACAACTAGATCTAGAGAGTTCTTAAACTCTACAATGAGCTTGTACTCATTTCCCCTCTGAATATTGACCACAGTCAATCATTCAGTAGAAGTAGAACTACGCATACTCTGATTCTATTCCCGAGGATACGTAGGCGTAAAGTGCGATGCTTTATCGAGTATACTTAGATACTAACCACTAGGGTTTCAAGCCTTTAGCATAGAACCTTTAGCAAACATAAGATAACATTTAACAAGAGGCTCCCGTAGAGTACTACGGACGTTTAGGGTGCTAATACCTTCCCTAGGCGTAACCAACCCCCGAACCTTAGATCTCTTCCCCTTTAGGTTTTTCTAACGATCTTGAACCTTTCCTTTGGATAAATAAAAGTCGGTTGTAAAAGAAAATGATGCAAGTTAATTAATAGCTTGTTATCCGACTTTCACCGCAACAGAAATGGCGACTTCACTGGGGAGAGTTAGACCTATTGCTGGTCCATTCCTAAGAGGGTTGAGCCTATCTTGCTTTTATGTTATTTATGTTTGCTTATTTGCTTGTATGTGCTTACGTATGTAATATTTGCTTATTTGTACATTTGTTCTTGCTTGATCCTTGGGTTGACATGGTATCTATGAGTGAGATAAGTCCTAACCCGGACTAGAGAGCACAAATATGATAGGATCGTGGTGTAATCAATAGTCGGTTGTTGGCAGTAATACTAACAACTTATGGCATATGATGACCACACTCAGATGAGGCTTTTTGGGATCGTTGATGTCTGATGTGAGCAGTCACATTGATATTACTTTTTCAATTAGGAGCCGGGGATTCTGAGGACCGTAGTTACCTGTACCCCATTTGGCCTTTTAGGATGTAGTGCAGTGACTATGAGGGAGCCAGTCCTAAGTAGTTTTCATGCGATACTACACTCAGACGAGTTTATCTTGAGAATATTATTAACTCGTGTAAGTAGTTACATGGGCCGATAATATCCGAAAGATTTACGTAGACTCTGGGAACTTTTTAGAACCCTGTTCTGCGAATGACAAACCAGTAGTACATACCTTTTGGGATGGGTAGACCTTGGCTCCACGCTCGTGGCCCCTAAACCTAGGACTTGTGTGCTGTTGTGTGTGCATGTTTGTGTTTTTGTGTGCCCGTGTTTTGTGCATTGCATACATCTCATGATAACCATTTGGTTTCAATGAACTCAGATGTTCTTTTCTTTGCAAAGATCAATCGGAATCTTAGATTTTAAAACAAAAACTTTTTCAGTTTTCAAAAAATTTTGCAACTTGCCTTTGAGTTCCTTGAAACCATTTGGCTTGCATTAGCATTGCATTCGCATTCGCGTTGCATTTTACATTTCTCGGTCTTGAGTCTCCTCCGTCCTTTGTTTGTAACCCAGCTAACCTTCCTGAAACCAACATTGGACCTGAAGAAGCTTTTAAGGGATCATGAATTCAGAGGAGCAGAACCAGTTTGTGACCAGAGTGGATTTCGACTTGTTAAGAAGCCAGTTGGATCAGGTTATGGCAGCCTTGGCAAAAAGAGATGCCAATATTCAGGGAATGTTTGTGAACAATGTTGCCCAAGCTCAACCTGTGCAGATTCCTGTTGAGAACCAGTTTATACAAGAACACGCCATTGTCTGAGATGGACATTCTTCTTCTATTGATGCTATGGAATATCGCAGTTTTGCATTCTCCGAGTCAGATTCCCAAGAAGTGGTCCCTGTGAGCAAAACTCAGGATCCACGAGACATGGAGATAATGGAAAAATGTCGTGCCTTGGAAAAGAAGCTTCTTGATGCCATTGCAGGTCGTGACACTGCTGATCTGAATGCTTTGGGCATGTGTTTGGTGCCCGACCTTGTGATACCTCCTAAGTTCAAAACGCCGAAGTTTGAGAAGTATAAAGGGGATAGCTGTCCAAAGCAGCATTTGGTGATGTTTTGCAGAGGAATGACTTCACATGTCCTCAATGACAAACTCATGATCCATTGTTTCCAAAACAGTCTAAGTGGAGCATCATTGCATTGGTATATGTAGTTAGAAAGTAGCCATGTCCAATCATGGTCAGACCTAGCCAGTGCCTTTGTGAAGCAATACAACTACAATCTTGATTTGGCTCCCAGCCGCCTACATTTGCTAGACTTATCTCAAGAAGAAAATGAGTCCTTCAGAAAGTATGCTCAGAGGTGGAGAGAAGTAGCTGCTTGTGTTAACCACCACTTTCGGACAAGGAATTGGTTGACTGGTTCGTGGATACTTTGCAAGGTATATACCGAGAAAAGTTGTTTAGCACTGTGACGTCAAACTTTTCTGAATTGGTAAAAACTGGAGAACGCATTGAGAGTGGTCTCCAGAAAGGAAAGCTCCGATGCATCTCGAATATCCCAGCCATTGAGAATAAATCAGTTGCCAGTTCTCAAGAAGAATGGGAGAAGGAAAGTAATCCTATATGGGAATCCCAAATACCTCAGCACTTCTACAACTCAAGTGTTCAGCATCAGCGACCTTTTGGGTCTTTGCATCAGACACCAATATCTCCACGGGGGCAATATTCTTCTACAAACCGAAGACCTCTTCTGTATATACGGTCCTACCGCCGTCAGCCACGTCAGCATGCACGATAAAGGCCAAGGAAGACAGAGAGGAATTTCACTCTGTTGCCAATACCATATAGTCAGTTCCTGCCAGATTTAATCCAAGGGGGATTGATAGTGCCAAAAGGGATAGATCCAGTGATCCCTCCATACCCACTAGGCTTTGATGCCAACGCCCAATTTGACTACCACGCTGGGGCACAGCGGCATTCGACCGAAGACTGTAAGGTACTCAGAAGCAAGGTTCAGACACTGCTTGATTCTGAGATGATCTCATTCATGCCTCAAGGCATTCAAATCAACAGTCCTTCACCTAATCGAGCAGATTCATCAGACCCTGAAGAGGAAGAAATTGTCGAGAATGGATGTGAAGATAATTCTCAGACGGATTTCGACAATCAGTTTTGAAGATGACTATCTCCGTTTGGCAAGTCGAGAAGGAAAGCCCAGTTCCCCGAGGCTGGAAAACTTTAGACTATTTCAGCAATTTTGTTGTATTTTTCTTTGCATATTTGAATCTGTTTTGCTTATAAGCAGTATTGTACTTTCAAATTGGCAAGATTAGTGAAATATTTATGCATCTTTTGGTTAAATCCATTCGTTTCGCTCGTTTACTTTTATTTTCATAAAAGCAAAATTATATCTTTTCCCCTCTTTTTTATTCAACTGTTTGTTTAAACAAAGATTATGGAGGATGATGAAAACCTCATATTCATACTTGCTGTGGTATGATTTTAAATTAACCTCGCCGAGGATGTAAGGCATTGTTTCAATTTAACCCTCGTTAACCCCTTTGAGCCTAGAAGTAGGAGTTTCTTCTTCACAATAACCTTAAAACTCCAAACCTTGGGGCAGGGTAGTTCTCAGTTTAACTCGGTTATGCATTCAAACACGAGCGTTTCACATAAGGCGCCAGTCAGCTTTCAGGTCAAGTGAATTCCTACTTTTGGAGATTTGAACGTGTATCTTAAGTTAACTGAGCATAGGATTTGAGCCGTTATCTTTTATTTCATAAACCATGAACCATACCACATTACAACCCCTAAAAGACCTAATTGAGGTAAGGTTGTTTTGAAAAGCATACTACAGCAAGGTTGAGTAACCTGACTCCTAGTAATCTTTGTTATTTTGCGTGTGTTGATCACTTCTTCTGTCATTTCATAAATGATCAGATCCACATTTGTTCTTGATTTAATCAATCAGCGTGTGCTTCCATCAAAAGCTTTATTTTCAAACTTTGCATTAAAAACTTTGCATTAAATTTTGCCAATTTTAACGAACAACGCTTGTTTGCAATACCATTCGGTATCAAGGAATCCCAACAAACGCGGTCAGTTAAAGAATTGAATTTGATAAAGGAATTTGACTTAGTCAGGGGCAACCAAGTGTGAGGTGCACCAATCTATTATCCCAAGTTGAAAAATCAGGGGCAGAACGCTGCAGTTCAGAATATTGGGGCAAATATTCTTAAGATCATCTTATGACGAGTTTTGTCTGCAGTAACCCATCAGTAGGGGAAAATCCGTTCCCCAGTAATTTCTACTACAGTTAGAGTATCTCGAGTATAACTGAACAGAACATCTACATCAAGATTCAAGTTGGAAGATATTGAACCATCTGGTATTTCATTTCTTCCGTAAAATTCTTTAGATTATTCGAGTTGGAAGATATTGAACCATCTGGTATTTCATTTCTTCCGTAAAATTCTTTAGATTATTCGAGTTGGAAGATATTGAATCATCTGGTATTTCATTTCTTCCGTAAAATTCTTTAGATTATTCGAGTTGGAAGATATTGAAGCATCTGGTATTTCATTTCTTCCGTAAAATTCTTTTGATTTATTCAAGTTGGAAGATATTGAACCATCTGGTATTTCAATCCTTCCGTAAAATTCTTTTGATTGTTCAAGTTGGAAGATATTGAACCATCTGGTATTTCAATCCTTCCGTAAAATTCTTTTGATTATTCAAGTTGGAAGATATTGACTCATATGGTACTTAATTTCTTCTGTATAATTCTTTTGATTATTCATCCCCTAATCTGGGGCAGTTATGCCGAGATCTCTCCAAGAGTTTGAAGATATTGAAGCACCCTGTATGCCAATTCTTCTATAAAATCCTCTTGTTATCGTCTTAGCTTGGGGCAGACAAATTTCGAAGATGATCGTCATATAAGTCAGAATGTAGGATTACTTTGTTCTTGTGATATCTTTTGCTAAGCTTTCCAGTAAATTGCTACTTCAGCAAATCTTGACAAATTCTCCATGTATTCTCTGCCAGCAAAGAGATCAAGCTCACGATGGTGATCCTCATGATGTTATACCTCAGGTGGAATACTCTCTTCACCAACGAAGTTATTGACTCTTCTTCTTCATCCCCAATGATGGTCCAATTTGTTGGGTTTGGCTGGGTACCCTTGTCGAGATGTTTTATTTCATCTCCAGTTTCGCTTTCTGTCTGTTTTGTCAGCATAAGCATAAGCATGGCATAAGCACTCATATGCATTTGCATTTTTGCATTTTTGCTTCCTTTTATGGTGTTTTCCTGTTTGGGTTCACTTTGGCATTTGTTCCCCCAAGTGACTGGGTTTGTCTATTCTCTCCAATAGAAAGACAGCCTTAGGCATAAAATGCCCATCCATTCTTGGAATCCCCACAGAGTTATATCCTCATGGATGATGGTTGTTTCAGTTATCTTTTCCACATTTGGATAAGATAGATCCCCATTTGAGTTCATCCCTCAATTGGAGTCTTGTTTGACAGTTTCTTTCTAGCTTGTTCCTAGATTGAACTTTGGTCCCTGGCCGGTGTGGTTTCCGAACCTACTTTTGTTAGTGCATTTATTGTGCACCGTGTCTCGCAAGAAGATTCTTTTACGAATCCCCAATGAAGACAAAGTTATTTCTCCAGCAAAGTTGTAATATCAACATCTTTGGAATTTATACCCAACAATTAGTGGCAATCTCTCCCATAAGAAGCTTATCCGTCCTTGGTTTTTACTTCTACAGTTACCAATAGTGTTACCTTCAATCAGTTTTCTTTCCATCAACCCTTTGATGATGCCATCCAACTGCTTTTTCCGTCAATCCTTTGACGATGTCAGTTCTCTCCATCAACCTTTTGATGATGTCAACCTTTATTTAAATCAACTGTTTTTTCGTCAATCCTTTGACGATGTCAGTTTTCTTTCCATCAATCTTTGGTGATGTAAACCTTCAATTCAATTATCCCTTACTGTCTATCCTTTGACGATGTGAACCTTTACTTCCCCCGTGAAGTAAAAACATTCTCGGTATATCCAAAATCTTTGTCTAACCTAGGCTTACGTTCTGTCACCACCTTTGAGTGCCAGATTTTGCTTTCTTTGTGCTCTGTTTTGTTTGTGGTCTTTTGTTGTGCCTGTTTTATTTCCAGTGAAGTAAAGACATTCCCGGTTTGCTTTGTGTCGTGCTTGTTCGGTCTTAACCTTTGCGCGCCAGATTTGAATCTTTAAACCTTTTAGTTGTTCCCCAAGAAGTTTAACATTAAAGATTTTGTAAAGCTGTTCTTGTTTGAATCGTGTCAAACTTGAACTTGGACTTTGTTTGAATCGTGTCAAGCATTGTCTTAGGTGTTCTTGTTTGAATCGTGTCAAACTTGAACTTGGACTTTGTTTGAATCGTGTCAAGCATTGTCTTGTGTGTTCTCGTTTGAATCGTGTCAAACCTGAACAGAGTCTTTGTTCGAATCGTGTCGTACACTGACCCTTGTTTTAAAACCGTTCTTGTTTGAATCGTGTCGAACTTGAATTGGGACTTTGCTTGAATCGTGTCAAGCACTGTCTTTTGTTTTAAAACTGTTCTTGTTTGAATCGTGTCGGACATTGAACCCTTATATTGTTTCTTTTCTGAAATTGCTTTAAGCTAAGTTTCTTGGAACAAATTTATTCAACTTTAAGACTCCTATCTGGTGCGCAGAGTTAGTCTCTGTCTTCCCGGCTTTTCTTGAAGATCCCATTTTGAACTCTTCAGTCCAAGAATCCCCAGGAAGTCTTTACTTGGTTGTCTGTCTTTTTAAGCTGATCCCTAGTAATCAGGTTTTTTCTTTCTGGTTTCATGCCCAGGAAGAGTGTGGGTTTGGTTTGTCCCCTGTAGTCTATCTCCCTGGATCTATCCCCAGTGGAGATTGCTTTTGGTTTTTCCCCAGTGTTTCTTTGGAGTCTCCCCGGTGGTGGGTCTCTTTTGTTAGTTAGATTGTATCCCCAGTGAGGTGTTTCTCATGGATACTTTAGCTTTTGTCCTTCCCCAGTGAAGCTCATCTTTTGCATCCTGTTTGTCCTTTGGTGTCTCGTTGCGTTTGCATCTTTGCATCTTCTTGGCATCATGTTTGTTGCATTGCACGTCTGCGCATCTGAGGGCAAAATTTTCGGTTATCTGTATTTAAATATCTTTCACTTTTGATTCCATGAGATCTTCATCTCTCATGTCATCAGGCGAAGATATTTAAATAGGGGCAACTGTTGCACCCCAAATTTTACCCTCAGATTTGTCTGATCACCATCATATCATTTTCGATCGGCCATTCGTGCATTTTCTTAGTTTTTTAAGCATTAATCATGTTTTTAACCAAGTTTGCCATTTCATTTTAGAAGTTGCCTTATTTTAAAAATTTATTTAGAATATGACTAAAGTTTACTTTTTTAGTTTAATTATAACTCAATTATTCTTAATTTAGTTCACATTTTAATTAAAGTCCATTAGTTTAATGTTTATTAATTTCATTTTCTTTTGTTTTTAACTTAGTGCTGAAATTATTTTAGTTTATATCTTTTCAATTAATTTTAATTTTAATTATAACATAGATTTAGTTTTAAATAGTTCATCTAACCTTTTTAATCATTTTGTCTAAGCAAATTACAAAGCATGTACTTTTATTTATTTATGGGATATTACAAGGTAAGTAAAGGAGAGCATCTCTTCCATGCTCATCACGTGCACCAAGCCTAAACACTTTGCAGCTACCATAATTTAATATAAATTTTTAATTAAATACATTAAGTCTGTTACATTAGGGTCCTTTTGATATAGCAGTAGCTTTTCAGTCACTTTTCCGTCTTTGCTCAACTGTACCACGCCAAACTCCAAACTGTACTATTCTCCAACGTAAACCTGCTGTACGACCGGCAAACTCTCTGCAGCCTGATACAACATACAACGGTCATATTTTTTTCAAATTAAGAAGAGGAGAAGATCATATAAGAGAGGGCTTTCACGCAGAGATGGGGGACAGGACAATACAAAAACATCATTCAAATCTAGTTAATGAACCAAAACCAAAATTGCTTCAAAATCAAAAAACCAACACAATTCATAACCAGAAATAGGTTCAACACCAACTTGAACACATTCAAACCGAAGAACAGAAGTTCTAACATCAACAAAACCTGAAATGAATTCAGAAGCAAAACCAATTCTCAAATAAAAAGCAGAGGAGGTTCAAACCAAAACAGAGGTTCATTCAAAGCAGGTTCGAGTTTGCAACAAACCGACACAACTCTAAACTCAAAACACCAGAACATCGGAGAGATTGAATAAGGAGAGAAAAGAGGCTAAACAAAAAGAAAGAATCATACCTTTTTCTCACCAGAGGAGTTTCTCCGACCATCAATCCCTTTTCTCATTTTTCTGTAATAACACCACATCAGACTTGAATAAACCGTGAACCTTCAAATCGCATCCTTCATTTCATTTCGATTTCTCCCTAACCTAAAACAACCACGCACAAACCTTCAACCCAAGCCTTCTTACCATAACCTTCAAACCACCCACAAATCACCATGTAAACCTCCTTCATATGGTCCTTCTGTTGCACCCCAAAATTTGCCCTCCTTACTTTATTACTAACTGACTTATGTTGCATTGCATTTTGTATTATCATGTGTGCATATCATTGGTTCTTAGCATGGGGTCAAGGTGCCTGAGGCAGTGCTTCAGAGGGTCAAGCAAGATTCCTGGTATTGTCCAAGAGAGCTCAGGTGGATCATCCTCTCCTAACCAGTGCATAGATTAGGGTTTTGAGATTCTTGGGTTTATTGCTTCAATGGACAAGCTCCTTGGGTTTTTATCATCATCAAATGGCATATCTTATCTTTGTTGGAGAGGATACACATCATATTCATAGGAATTTGGATTTGGAGACTGTGTTATTTCCTCCTAGACTGAGGGTACCAAAACTAGGGTTTGCTATAAAGTCAGTTTATTTCTGATTTTTTGGGCAATACTTGATTTCATGGTATTCCCTGAGTCCCAAAGTACCTAGGAATGGGAGGTTGTCCATCAGTTTGGTTCAGGAGAAGTTCAATTGGCCAATGGATTGGAAATCAGGTGAATAGGGTAAAAGTCAACAGTGAGAGGAGAAGTCAACTGTGAAATTTTGAGGTTCTCTCCAAGGTTTTTAAGGTCTCACATCCTCATATGGTCATCAAGAGTCAAGTTTCACACCATTTATCAAAAATCAGGAGTTGGTGCCAAAGTTACTAAAAATGGAAATGACCTATAATTTGAAAGTTTCCTTTTTGAGCAAGTTCCTGTACTGTATTCAACTTGACTTTTCATTATCAATAAAGCTTCAAATGAATTTTTCTCCAACATGAAAGTTGAAGATATTTTTCTCCTCTTTCCAACAAGTACTAGTGAATCTCCATATCATTTGTGAAACTCAACTTATGGCCAAAAGAAGGCAAAGTAGTTTTTAGGGTTTCTCATGATCCCATTTTCACAACTTTGGGCATAATGACCTACAATCAATTCCATTGCTTCATGCCACATTCTAATATCAAAGGACATTCCTTGAGGATTATTTTGGGCCCAAGAACTAAGAAATTTCATGGTGTATGTACTACTTATTCTCCATTATTCAAAATTCCCAAATTGTTTAAAAGTCATGAATCATAAAGTTTCAAGGCCCAATGTCAATATGGGTGTAATTAGCAATTCAAATGCAAGTGATCTATCATGAAACATTTAAATATCCATGCATGGGAGAGGTGTATCCAACATTATGCAATTTTCTAAAAAATCACCTAAACTAATTAAACCAAGAATTGCCCAAGCCCAATTCATCATCAGTGAAAAAACCTAGTCTATTTAAACCCATCCATGCACTGGTTAGGGTTAGAGCACGTGATATTTTGGAGAAAAAGAAGTGCAACCCTAATTCTTGCATTGGTCGAATCTCTCAATCCACAAGGAGTTTTGAAGAAATTCTTTCACCAACAGAACCCTTGTGATCTCTAGAGTACAAATCGCTCACCCTTTGGAGCTAAAAGCAAAGAGTCAGATTGCACCATCTCAGGTTGGAAGGTTTTTTAAGGATCCTAAAACTCTCTTTTTTTACGTGTATATTGTTGTGCGATTGTCACTGATCATGCTGGTATAATTGTTTTGTGTTTGGATGCGTATATTGCTTGTTTGGTATGTTTAAAGTTTTATGCCCTAATCTTTTTCTTTTCGTATTTTATTATGCATTGGTTATTTGAATTTTTTGATGCCATATTTGAATTCCTTGCATTTTTCTGGTTCAAATGGTGTATTCGCACGTGTTTTTTGGATGAGTATTGAGTTGCAGGTGACCGGAGAAGGGAGCGGAGCCCTAACTCCGGCGGTGGTGGACGAACCAGTCCGGCAAGGAGGCTGGAGGTTGATGACGAGTTCTGGGCCGTTGATCTCTCCCATCGTGTGGCCATTATTACGCCACGCTTTTTTTTCTTTTATTTTTTTTCTGAATTTTAATTAATAATCGTGTGTATATCAACCCATGCTAACTACCATAGTCCACCAGTCATGTCTTTTTATTTCATTTACTATTTTATTATTTGACTTGATGTGAGCCATTGATGCAATCAGACGATCAGGAACATGACAGCGCATTAAAAAATACATGTGCCGTGCACATGGGGGTGTATAGCATGCAGACGGATTGGTTGTACGCACGTGTACCATTATTATTATGGACTTTTCATCATGACCTTTAATCTTGTACAGTTTTTGATTTGGTTGACTTAATGAGGCGCGTAGGATCAATCTCGTGGTGGGTAACGCAGTCAACTGGGTTGACTAGTCCACGGTAGTCCTTTTTTTATTTTTATTTTCTTTCTGATGAATCAAGCGTCTGGGCTGCTATTTGCGCCCCCTTAAGCCCATTTCAATTATTTCAACATGAATTCCTTACTGTTCGCACCCCCATCCCCTCTTCATATTTTATTTTTATTAATTTCATTTTTAATTATTAAAATTAGTTAATTGCATTTAAAAAATCCCAATAAAATTCATGCATACTTTTTATCATTTTATAAAATTTTCACAAATTTTATTTTTATTTTTATTTTATTTTCTATCATCTAAAATAAATATTTTATTCACTTTCTTTTTGAATTATCCATATAATGCATACCTAATTTTGTTTATTTTATTTCTCTATATCTGTAAAATATTTTTAATCCGTTCTTTTTGCATTCGTTAGGTAACATTCTAAAATGCATTAAAATATTTTTTTATCATTTTTAAAATTATTCCATACTGCATTGTGGTCCTCCTTTTCTGCACATTAAGTCATATTCTTCATCTGAACTTTGTATGATTGTTTGAAGGGCTAACATCTTGAATTTTTGCAGGATTTTTTGGTATTTTGTTTGTCTTTGGTTGAGTAGATTTGACATTTAATTTAGGAATTTTAGGAGTTATTTCTCTAATTATTTGATTTGTTTTCGCTTGAGATTTTCTTGTATGCGTATCCTTGATCCTGTCTGATTATCTGTTTGAAAAGGCACTTGTGCCATTGCTTTGGGGTTGTTTATTTGGACTTCTTTATGCATGTTTGGATTGTTATCACTATAGTATGTCTTTACTTGGGTTCCATCTATCTCACTTCTTTTACTTGTGTCTTTTTCTCACTAACCTTTTATGCAGGGACTAAGGTAAGTTCTTTAAGGGTATGGATAAGTATCCACGTTCACCTTCAACTCTTTCCTTCTCTCATCTCTTTTTCCTTTAGGATTTAGCTTGACGTCAAACCTCACTAACCATAGGTCACCCTTGCATGATAACATTAGGACTCATAGTCCCCCTTTAGAGTTACCCTTGTGTCTTCTCTCTTCTCATCTCAAACTTTCTGAAAACACTTAATAAGGATAAATTGTATTGCGCACGAGCCTTAAGTGTGGGGAATGAGAAATGAGGGGCTTCCTCTCATCTTTCTAGAGTGCTTAGCGAGCGTCCTGTCTTGGGACGATGCGTTAAGTATTCGCCCCTGTGCCCTAGACTTTGGTGCAATGCAGCTTATGCACTAACTTAAGCCACTTCTGTCCTAAAAGATACAAACCAACCTCAAACCTTTTTGTCCTTCGGGATTGTCAAACTAAAGGCTATTTTCAAAAAGGGCACGTTACTTTCCGTCCGAGACGCAAACAGGCATCGACCCTAACTGTCGGACGCGAACTTAACGTCGCTCATAAAAAACACTAAAAGAACTTGGTTCGAACTACGTTGACTCTGAATTCCCCATTGCACAAGGGGGGTACGTAGGCCTAGGACGTCGACGTCCTACCGAGTCTGTCTTTGTTTTCCCCTCTCCGTCTTAGTACAGCCCTAGATGATAGTATAACTCACCCTTAGAATAGACAACAAGCGTGGATCCCATCGAGTACGATGGACGCTTGGGGTGCTAGCACCTTCCCCTCGCGTAACTGACTCCCGAACCCAGGCTATGGTTGCGATGACCATTCCTTTCCCTCTTCTTCAGGTTTATGCGGTGTTCCCTTTCCCTCTCTTGGGATAAATTTACACGGCTGGCGACTCTGTTTTTCTGCGCCACTCTCGCGTTTGTACCTGGATGAAAATCCTGGGAGCGACAGCTAGCGACTCTGCTGGGGACTCTGGTTGACCTATGCTGGTCCATCCCTAAGCGAGTCAATCCTAGCGCTTGCTTGTCTTTGTTCTCTTTGGGTGCTTTGTTTTTGTTTTGCTTTATGTGTTGTATTTTATTTTTATTTTTACCGCATTTTTTGCATTTCAGTTTTTATTACTGTCATGCTGCTGTGTTGTGCTGGATGTCTTTGTTTTGCAGGTTGGGTGGGACCGAGAGATAAGCCCAATACCCAGGCTTGAGTATACCCTAGGACTAGAGTGGAAAGTAGTGGGACCTACGCACCCGCTTGGTACGTTTGTGTGTTCACGAAATTCACAACCAGACGAGGCTATCTTGGGACGCATTCTAACGTGTGTGTCTTGCGCATGTTGGGGTGTTGATCTAGAGAGTTGTCGACTCTGGTGACCGATCATCGAGGACCTTAGTGGAAACATCCCTCTTTAGTGGTGACAGTGGCAGACCACATCTCGTGGCAAACCTATTCGCACCCAAGGGCCCGCTTTGGAACTCGCATAGGATGGCCCCTATGTTTTGAAGAGAATCAGTGGAGGCACTCCTCGATTGACGATAGTACTGTACCCCGAGGGATGAATGTATTATTGTTTCTCGACCTCAGTGCCAAAGCTGAGGACCTTCCGCTTTGGAGAATCAGTTGAGGCCTCCTCGGTTGATGATGATGCCAAACCATAAATGGTGAACGTATCATCATTTCTCGACCTGAGAGCCCGGGATACTGAACATCCTAGTACCCACACGTGAGAGGGGATGGGTGTTTGCAGGTTTGCAGGTAACCGAAACCTTCAACCTACCCTGTTTTTTCTGGATTTCTCATCAATGTCCGATTATTTGGGTTTCTTGGTTATCTCAGTGGTTCAGAATTCTGGTTTTCTGGGTTGTGGTTCTCGTTCAGTTAACAGCACAGCACATCCAGCAGTGTTGCCTTGACCCCATGTTTGCATGAGCATATCATTTTTCTTACATTCTAACATGTTTGACATTTTTCAGGGCTTGCATCTTACTCTTGATTCCGGTTTTCTGAGGTTACCTTGGCATGGATGTTCAGAGGAAGAAGACTGTTGTTTACTCGTTCCCAGATCCGACCTTGACATTGATTCATAAGCTGATTAATATGGCTGGTCCCAGAGTTCGTACAGAGTTTAGTGGAAGGTATGGGAGACTTCTGAAATTTGTCTACAATATCTCCAAGTATGAGAAGGATGCCATTCATACACTTCTTCAGTTTTATGATCCGTCTTTGCGTTGCTTCACTTTCCCGGATTACATCTTGGCCCCAATGTTGGAGGAGTTCTAATTTATTTTGGGAATCCCCATCAGGCATGATATAGTTTTCTTTTCTGAAGAACACCCCGGGATAAGAGAAATGGCTGTTGCTCTTCATATTAGTGAATCCGTTCTGAACAGTAATATTGAAGAAAAACAAGGAGTTAAGGGTTTTCTATTGAATTTCCTGTTTGATCAAGCCTGCATACATGTCAAAGAGAAGAATTGGACCGCTTTCCAAGCTATCCTAGCTATGTGCATCTATGGGATTGTCCTGTTTCCGAATATTCCTGATCTGGTGGATATGCATGCCGTCAGAATCTTTATTTCGAAGAATCCTATACCTACCTTGCTAGGTGATGTGTATCACTCAGTTCACTACAAGAATGAGAATAGGCGTGGAAAAACTGTGAGTTGTTGTGCACCACTCTTATCTACTTGGTTTCTCAGTCGTCTCCCTGAATCCGGCGCTTTCGTTGATACGAAAGATTCTCTGAAATGGTCAAAGAGGGTTATGGGCTTGACTGCTGACAACATTGTTTGGATCAATCATGATTTGTTGGGAATGGAGATTATTTACAAGTGCGGAGAATTCCCTAATGTACCCTTGATAGGGAGAAAAGGTGGAATTAACTATAATCCTTCCCTTGTTATCAGGCAGTTTGGTTATCCTTTGAAAGGTCCACCTGACGAGAGAGACATCAGAGAGTCCTTATTCTTCAATGGTATTGAGGATCAAGAGATGATGAGGAATATTGTGAATGCTTGGAAACAGGTGACCAAGAAGGGTAAAACTTCGTTCGGAAAATGCAATAACCGGGCTTTTTCTTCCTATAAAGAGTGGATTAAGAAGATAGCAGAATAGGAGCTTCTTCCCTTCCTAGTGGAACCACCTTTGTATCCTTTGGTGATCGAGCCTCCTACCACAGTTGAGATAAAGAAGTTTGATAAGTTGTGGGCGAAAAAGGAAAAGCTGCGGGAAGAAAATAGTGAGCTAAAAAGAGAGATCTATCAGTGGAAGCATGAGCGGGGTGAAGTTGTTCATACCGCCAAGTTGAAGACAGAGCTCCTTGCTAAAGCAGAAAAAGAGCTAGCGGACATGGTCACATCCAGACAAAAGATGAAGGAAGCTTTGGATGGTATCAGTAAGGTTCTCGAATCTAAGAAAGAGGAATTAGACAAAGCTTTGCTGAAAATCCACAGGTTCAATGATCACCAAGAAACTGCCATGGCTGAGAATAAGAGAAAGGAAGACGGTTATCTAGCTAAGATCGACCAATTGACGTTGACGCTCAAGAAGAAAGACGCTGAGATCATGTCAGAGATATTCAAGAGACAAGCAGTCGAGGGTCGACTCAATGAAGCCATAGCCTCCATAGAAGAACTGAAAGTCCTGGCTGAAGTGAAGAAACCTAGACATGAGGGTCCTAGCATGGATGGTGCTTCTGGAGAAGACGCTTGGGAGTTACATTGCCGATACTTGGAAGGGATCATACATAGAAGAGACGTTCTCATTCAAGCGCTAATTCAGAGACCAAAGCATCCTGACACCAAAAAGATGTTCAAGGAGATTCAAGACTGGAGCAGAAAGCATAGTGGATGGGGGGATTGACACTTGTGGACTTTGATGATATGTCGTAGTTTTCTTTTCTCTTTTATTGTATTGGGATCACCACCAGGCTTATTGGTTGGGACCTCTATGATTTATGTGTTCATATTTATTATCTTGGATTCGTGATTGTCGACATTTGGTTTTCCTCTGGTTTTCTTAATATATGAGCAGAAGTTCCGTTATATCTTGTCATTAAACTGGAATCAAGGGGTGGATCGCCCTGCTAATATTCAAACATGTTCATTTGCATTTGCATATTCATAATCATTTTGCATAATCATTTTGCATGACAGGTGTTTATCTCCGGTATTCTTATCTTGTTCTCATCTCAGAATTGCAGATCAGCACGTTCACCGGTATCCTACTAGACAGAATCAGAAGAGACTCATGGATCAGCTACAGAATGAGATCATTGAGATGCGGACTCGCATGAACTAATTCATGAAATTAACACAAGGGGTTGCTCAGGGACAAGAGCAGTTGAGGACTCTAGTTTAGCCACTGATTGCGAGGGTTGATGATGACGGTGTCCTTCATGGAGGACTTCAGACTGGTGTTACTGGTAATAATGGTCAGAATGGTCCTACTGGCGGAGGTATCCCCGTTTCTGGTGTTGTGATTCCTCCGGGCGGAGCTGAAAATGCTGGGGGAGGTGGTATTGGTGCTGGCGCAGTTCATGGCCGTCAGTATGATGATGTTCAAGATGATGCGTTTTCTCTGCCAGGTGGGGATGCTGGTCCCCATATTGACAATGACCAGAGAATCAAGATGATTGAGGAACAGCTAAGGGGTGTTGTGAATCAGAATTCTGTGGGAATGGATCTAGAGGATTTGGGACTGGTTCCAGGCGTTGTTATTCCGCACAAGTTTCAGACTCCCACTTTTGAGAAGTATAATGGTATGACTTGTCCGAGGACACATGTGAGAGCATACGCAAGTAAGATGGCTGCGCATGCGAAGAATGAGAAGCTGATGATGCACTGCTTCCAGGATAGCCTATCTGGGGCATCCCTGGAGTGGTACATGCAACTAGAGAGGAAGGATGTGCATAGTTGGAGAGATCTGGCTGGGGCATTCATTAGACACTACCAATATAACACTGACATGGCTCCGAACAGAACACAGCTACAGAATCTGTCACAGAAGAACAATGAGAGTTTCAAGGAGTACGCTCAGAGGTGGCGTGAATTGGCAGCTAGGGTTCAGCCTCCCATGTTGGAACGTGAAATGATAACTATGTTTAAGGCCACCTTGCAGGGTCATTACTATGAAAAGCTGGTACCGTGTATGACTGGGAAGTTTGCTTACTTGATCTTAGTAGGAGAGATGGTGGAAAGCGGAATTAAGGCGGGTAAGATATCAGGTGGTGATGGGTCCTCATCTGGAGGAAGTAAGAAGCCTTATGCCAGCGGATATAAGAAAAAGGAGGGAGATACAAACTCTGTGTCATCATATCGTGGTAGAGATGGACCTCGTCAGAACTACAATCAGCAAGTGGCTTCTGTAACCATCCCAGCAGCACCTCAGCAGCCAGCAGCGTCTCAACAACAAAATCAGGCTCCTTACCGATCACAGCCTCAGAATAGGCGGGATAGGCATTTTGACACTCCGCCTATGTCCTACTCTCAATTACTCCAGCATTTGTTAAAACTGCAGTTAATTCAGACGAGAACATTGGTTCCACCTACTGGTAATCCACCTCCCGGCTATGACGCCAACGCCCACTGTGAGTTTCATTCTGGGGCACCCGGACACCATACTGAGAACTGTAAAGCTTTTAAGCATAAGGTTCAAGATTTGGTGGATTCCAAAGCCATCAATTTCTCCAATGACATCCCAAATGTGAATCAGAACCCGATGCCGAATCACGGTGGGCCGAAGGTCAATGCCATTATTAAAGACTGTGAAGACTTGAGTTTGATTTTAGATGTGAACGAAGTCCAAACTCCCTTGGGTGTGGTGAAGGAAACACTGTTGAAGGGAGGGGTATTTCCCGGTTGTGATGAAGGTTGTGTAGGATGTGTGTCGCAGCCAGGCGGTTGTGATTCATTGAAAGCAGGTATTCAGAGAATGATCAACGAAGGGGTATTACAGATTGACAGAGGCTACAAGCAGAGTAATGTTACTGACAGAGAGATTGATGTTGCCACGATAACAATTCCATTCAAGACAATAACTATATCTGCGCCGGCGAGACCAGCGTCGGTCACTATCACTGTTCCTGGACCAGTCCCGTATGAGACTACCAAGGCCATCCCATGGAACTATGGGGCCGAGGTGTTTGTTAATGGTAAGAAGCAGGAATTGGAAGACACATCAACTGTGAATATAGGGGTTGGAAATCTTGTTGAAGCAGGGGCTATCACTAGGAGTGGTAGAGTCTTTATTCCGTCCAGAATCAAGATGGCAGTTCAAAATAGGACAAGGGTAAACAGATGATGGATGAGTCTGCACAGAGGCAGGAAGCTAATAATTCTACGACAAAGCCAGGTGGGGATACTTTCTCAGAAGATGTAGAAGAGTTTATGAGGTTGATTAGAAAAAGTGATTACAATATTGTTGACCAACTTCACCAAACTCCATCGAAGATTTCCATTCTATCCTTACTGTTGTACTCTGAGGCACACCGAAATGCATTGCTGAAGGTTCTGAATATGGCTTATGTACCACAGGAAATATCCGTCAACCAATTAGAAGGGGTTGTGGCTCATGTGAATGCTGGTAATGGTTTGGGTTTCACCGATTTAGATCTGACTCCGGCTGGGAGGAATCACAACAACGCTCGGCATATTTCAGTGGAATGTCGTGGTTCTTTAATGTCGCATGTGTTAGTTGATACTGGGTCGTCTTTGAATATATTACCGAAGAAGGCTTTGATGAAATTGGATACTCGTGGGTTGATTTGTACACTAAGTGACTTGGTGGTACGTGCTTTTGATGGCTCCAAGAGGTCAGGTTTTGGAGAGTTGGTTCTGCCGATCAAGGTGGGTCCTGAGATTTTCAACACCACCTTTTACATAATGGATATTCAGCCTGCCTATAGTTGTTTGTTGGGTCGCCCTTGGATCCATGGTGCTGGGGCAGTAACTTCTACGCTGCACCAAAAGTTGAAGTATATGGTGGATGGCCACGTTGTGACTGTTTGTGGTGAAGAAGATATCATGGTGAGTCACCTATCAACCTTCAAGTATGTAGAGGTAGATGGTGAGATACAGGAAACTTTGTGCCAAGCCTTTGAAGCTGTGAGGATTCCCGAGGAACCCCCAAAGGCAGTCAATCAGCCTAGGGTGGTTGCCCAACCTGAAGTCGGCAGACAACCAGAGATTCCAATGTCCTCTTTCAAAGAGGCGCGCGATATAGTTGAAGATGGTGGTTCTCAGAAGTGGGGCAGTGTTATTGATGTTCAAAGAAAGCAAGATACTCATGGACTGGGTTACAAGCCACCTAGGCGTTCTGAAGAGCCTCCCAAGTTCTATGGTCTAGTCCGTTTCACTAGTGTCGGTGTTTTCTTTGACAGAGTCAATGCTATTGAGGATGAAGGAGATAGTGATTGTGACATGGACGAGTGGATCCGTCCCTGCATTCCTGGTCAGAGTTTAGGCAACTGGTTCTCCGAGAAAGTTATCCAAGTGACGTGCCCGGAGTAATTTACTTTTGTTTTCTGTTATGTTGAGTCCTACGTTCTGCCCAAGACGTAGTGATATTTATTTGTAGGGCTTGGATGTTTTATTTGCTATTTTTATCATCGATAAAGGACGTTTTTTCATTCAAATATTTTGATCTCTGTCTTTCTGTTTTTACTTTTTGCATTAACCCACATCAAAATGGCAATGTGTTTTCTTGTTTGTTGCACTCATAATGAACATAAAACATCCATCATGCAGGTTCCTTTGTTCAGATTCCACCCATGACTTAGCTATGACTCGATATGACTTCGACAATCTCATCTATCAGGCCGAAGAAGAGACTGACGAAGACTGTGACTTACCAGAAGAATTAGCCAGGCTACTGAAACAAGAGGAAAGGGTTATTCTACCTCATCAGGAGGAAGTTGAGACTGTTAATCTGGGAACCGAGGATGTTAAACGAGAAGTAAAGATTAGGGCTGCTTTGGAAGACACCGTTAAGGAAAGACTGATTGAGTTACTTCGAGAGTATGTAGATATCTTCGCCTGGTCTTACCAAGACATGCCTGGACTTGACACTGACATTGTTTCACACCGGCTGCCGCTTAAAGAGGGTTATACTCCAGTTAAGCAGAAATTGAGAAGGACGAAACCATATATGCTTGTCAAGATCAAGGAGGAGGTTCAGAAACAGTTGGACGCCGGATTTCTTGATGTGACAAATTATCCTCCGTGGGTTGCTAATATCGTACCTGTACCTAAGAAGGATGGGAAGGTCAAGATGTGTGTGGATTACCAAGATTTGAATAGGGCGAGCCCGAAGGATGATTTCCCGCTCCCCCACATTGACGTGTTAGTGGACAATACTGCTCAATATTCTGTATTTTCCTTTATGGATGGCTTCTCTGGGTATAACCAAATCAAAATGGCCCCAGAGGACATGGAGAAAACAAAGTTCATAACACCGTAGGGAACGTTTTTCTACAAGGTAATGCCCTTTGGATTGAAGAATGCTGGGGCAACCTATAAGCGGGCGATGGTGACTCTCTTTCATGATATGATTCACAAGGAGATTGAAGTCTATGTTGATGACATGATTGCGAAGTCACAGACAGAGGCAGAACACTTGGTAAACCTCCAGAAGTTGTTTGAAAGGTTGAGGAAGTTTAGATTGAGATTGAATCCGAACAAGTGCACTTTCGGTGTGAGGTCTGGTAAATTGTTGGGATTCATTGTTAGCGAAAGAGGTATCGAGGTTGATCCTGCAAAGATAAGAGCCATACAGGAGATGCCTGAGCCAAGGACAGAAAAAGAGGTTCGTGGTTTCTTGGGGAGGTTGAATTACATTGCCAGGTTCATCTCTCATCTGACAGCCACATGTGAACCAATTTTCAAGTTGTTAAGAAATGATCAAGAGGTCAGGTAGAATGAAAATTGTCGAGAGGCGTTTGAAAGAATAAAGACGTATTTCCAGGAACCTCTAGTCCTTATACCACCGGTGTCTGGGAGAATGTTGATTATGTACCTTACGGTTCTTGAGAATTCGATGGGTTGTGTTCTCGGTCAACACGACGAGACGGGTAAGAAAGAGCACGCAATTTACTACCTGAGTAAGAAGTTCATTGATTGCGAATCAAGATACTCTATGCTGGAAAAGACATGTTGTGCACTCGCTTGGGCAGCCAAGCGCCTAAGGCAGTATATGTTAAATCACACAACCTTGTTGATTTCGAAGATGGATCCGATTAAGTACGTGTTTGAGAAGCAAGCACTTTCTGGAAGGATAGCCCGTTGGCAGATGGTTTTGACAGAGTACGATATTCAGTATGTTTCTCAGAAGGCCATTAAGGGAAGTGTTCTGTCAGAATATCTTGCTGAATAACCGGTCGACGATTATCAGCCGATGAAGTTTGAATTTCCGGACGAGCATGTTATGTTTCTGAAAATGAAAGATTGTGAAGAACCTCTGCCTGACGAAGGACCAGAGATTGGGTCTCAGTGGAAGATGATCTTTGATGGGGCTGTCAACTCATATGGTAATGGAATTGGGGCAATCATTACAACCCCGAAGGGTTCTCATATACCTTTCACTGCTCGGTTAGCATTCGTGTGTACCAACAATGAGGCGGAGTATGAAGCATGCATCATGGGGTTAGAAGAAGCAATTGATTTGAGAATTAAGAACCTCGATGTCTATGGTGATTCCGCGTTGGTAGTTAATCAGATTACAGGAGAATGGGAGACTCGTCAGGAGAATTTGGTGCCTTATACAACTATGCCAGAAGGTTGTTACCTTTCTTTGATAGGGTGGATTTTCATCATGTGCCCCGAGCTGAGAATCAGATGGCTGATGCGTTGGCGACATTGGCATCCATGTATAAGGTGAACCGTTGGAATGAAACACCTTCGATTAGAATCATGCGTCTGGACAGACCAGCTTTTGTGTTTGCAATTGAAGATGTGTCAGATGGCAAACCATGGTATCATGATATTAAGGTCTTTCTGAAGAGACAAGAGTACCCAGAGGGTGCCTCCACCAAAGATAAGAAGACTCTAAGAAGGTTGGCAGGAAACTTCTTTCTGAACAAGGATGATGTGTTATATAAGAGGAACTTCGATATGGTCTTGCTACGTTGTATTGATGAACACAAGGCAGGCTTATTGATGGAGGAAGTTCACGAGGGTTCTTTCGGTACTCATTCCAGTGGACACACCATGGCTAGAAAGTTGTTGAGGGCAGGATATTACTGGATGACTATGGAGTCTGATTGTTTCAAGTACGCCCGGAAGTGCCATAAATGCCAGATTTATGCAGATAGGATGCATGTACCACCTACGCCTCTAAATGTCTTGTCATCTCCTTGGCCGTTTGCAATGTGGGGCATAGATATGATTGGAAAGATTGAGCCCACTGCTTCCAATGGGCATCGTTTCATTTTAGTTTCCATTGACTATTTCACAAAGTGGGTGGAGGCAGCCTCGTACACCAACGTCACCAAGCAAGTGGTAGCCCGGTTTATAAAGAAGGATATCATCTGTCATTATGGGGTCTCGGAGAGAATCATTACTGATAATGGCTCGAATTTGAACAACAAGATGATGAAGGAACTATGTCAGAGTTTTAAGATCGAGCATCACAATTCTTCTCCCTATCGTCCGAAGATGAATGGGGTTGTTGAGGCGGCAAATAAGAATATCAAGAAAATTATGCAGAAGATGGTGGTAACGTATAAAGACTGGCACGAGATGTTACCTTATGCCCTACATGGTTACCGTACTTCAGTGCGTACGTCAACTGGGGCAACCCCTTTCTCATTGGTATATGGTATGGAAGCAGTGTTACCCTTAGAGGTCGAGATTCCGTCTTTGAGAGTTCTGGCAGATGTGAAGCTTAATGAGGCTGAGTGGGTGCGTTCCAGGTTGGATCAGTTGAACCTTATTGAAGAAAAGAGATTAGCAGCCATCGCACATGGTCGGTTGTATCAGAGTAGGATGAAGCATGCCTTTGACCAGAAAGTGCGTCCTCGGAGTTTTCAGACGGGTGAATTGGTTTTGAAAAGGATCCTTCCTCCTCAGACGGATCACAGGGGCAAATGGACTCCAAACTACGAAGGGTCGTATGTAGTCAGAAAGGTTTTCTCTGGTGGAGCCTTACTACTTTCAACTATGGATGGCGAAGATTTTACCTCCCCTGTGAACGCAGACGTAGTCAAAAAATACTTCGCATAAAAGAGACTCGTTAGACATAAAAAGAGAGTCCAGGCAAAAAGGGGCATCCCGGCGAACCATAAAAGGAAAAGGTTCGGGCAAAAGTTAGGGATAAAATGTAAAGAGAAACGTGTAAACCCGCAAAGTTGAAAACCTGAAAAGGCAACTTTGGTAAAAATGGGTATCCCGATGGATTGAAAACCCGAAAAGGGCGATCCAGGAAAAAGTTAGGGACCTATAAGCGAAAGGCTATGGTCTGCATTTGATCTGTGAGCACTTTCAATACCTGGAAATTCTGAAAGAAAGGAATCAGTACAGTTAGTCTCTTCGAAGGTCAAGACATTTGTGGATAAGCAAGACATATGGGTCATAGTTGAGTCAAATCATGGTGGATATCTGTTCCCCACATTGCCGACATGTGTATTTTCTTTTTTGCTTTTGCGCAATTACCTCTTTTTAGGAATTGCTTCCTATTGTAAATGCCTATTTACAGGCCACTCTTCAATAAAATATTCATTTCACTCAAAGAGCTTTCCATTGTTTGTTTTACTTTTACTTTTTTGTTTGCAAAAAAACGTCCGATATTTTTGATAAACATTGCATATAAAATTTCGAGCTTTGCGGAGCATAACGAAAAGCAGTAGAAGTTACTTAGGCGTTAACGGTGATAGCCAGGTTGTGGCATATTCTATTTGTTGTTATTTGACTTGCAGGGTAACAGGATTATATTCTCCCAGCAGTTTGCTTCCCCCAGCATTGAGATTGCTCCTTCCCCAGCAGGACAAACTTTCCTCAGTAGAGCAGACTTCCCCCAGCAGAAGGCTTGGAAAGTATTTTCTCCGGATCAAGACGTTATTTCCCCACAGAATCAGAGTGTTCACCTTCCTCAGCCAGTCAGGGAGGGTACTTTCACCGACAACGTCATATTCTAGTCCCCAGCAAGATGGGAGTAAAGTCATTCTCCCCGTCAGTAGGCTAAGATCAGCGGTATCCCCGAGCAGGCTAGTATCATGGACTATTTTCCCCAGCAGGTTCTGAGCCAATTGGATATTAGCAATTTTCAGTAACAGACTTCTGGTTCCGTTATTGGCGTTCATTCTCAACTCCCCCAACAGAGAAGAAATCTCGGGTTTCGGATGTTACCTTCAGTAAAAGACAGGTGGGGCCCCCGGTAGTTCTCTCGGGACTTCATCTCCAGCAAAAGTTGTTGATCTGAAGAGTCGATCAGTAGGACACTTCTCAGCAGAGTTCCTAGATTCAGAGGACAATTTATTTTTGTCATCCCCAGATGAATTGGTTTTTTCTCTCCGGCATTTATTTTGCTGGAAAGTCCCTTTTTGCATATCATAAGCATTCGCATTACATCCTCAAACGTGTAGCATTTCCATGTCGTATGGAGCATTACGCCATTATTCAAACATTTGCATTCGAAGCATAAGCCAGGTTTGATACTTCCTTTGCCAGTTCTCTTTCTCAGCAGAGATGGTATAACTCAGGAGATTTTGGAGGGATGTGTTCTTCATACTTGTGCTCCCCGGCAAAGTCTTTTATTTAGACTTCTCCTTTCCCCAGCGGAGCCATCTTATCTGCGGATCATGGGTCCGTTAAAAGTTTGTCTGGCCTTTCTCTTTTGTGAAATCCCGTTCTTACCTGACATATTTTGTTTGCCAGAGGTGATTTAAACCAGAAGTTTTGTTTCACGTTATCCCCAGTGAAGTTGGCATTTGTTTTGCTAGTTTCTCTTTATCAGCAGAGATAGCAATCTTTCGGATATTTTCTTCATCAGTTTCCCTTTATCAGCAGGGATGGAATTTGTATTGCTAGTTTCTCTTTATCAGCAGAGGTAGTAATCTTTTGAAGATCGTCTTTCGTCAGTTCCCTTTATCAGCAGGGATGACATTCGTGTTGCTAGTTTCTCTTTATCAGCAGAGATAGCAATCTTTCGGAGATTTCTTTTGTCAGTTTCCCTTTATCAGCAGGGATGACATTCGTGTTGCTAGTTTCTCTTTATCAGCAGAGATAGCAATCTTTCGGAGATTTCTTTTGTCAGTTTCCCTTTATCAGCAGGGATGGCATTTTGCTAGTTCTCTTTATCAGCAGAGATAGCAGTCTTTCGGATATATTCTTCGTCAGTTTCCCTTTATCAACAGGGATGGCATTTATCTTGCTAGTTTCTCTTTATCAGCAGAGATAGCAATCTTTTGAAAATAATCTTTTCGTCAGTTTCCCTTTATCAGCAGGGATGGAATTTATCTTGCTAGTTTCCCTTTATCAGCAGGGATGGCATTTGTTTTGCTAGTTTCTCTTTATCAGCAGAGATAGCAATCTTTTGGAGATTTTCTTTCGTCAGTTTCCCTTTATCATCAAGGATGGCATTTGTTTTGCTAGTTTCTCTTTATCAGCAGAGATAGCAATCTTTTGGAGATTTTCTTTCGTCAGTTTCCCTTTATCAGCAGGGATGGCATTTGTTTTGCTAGTTTCTCTTTATCAGCAAAGATAGCAATCTTTTGAAGATTTTCTATCGTCAGTTTCCCTTTATCAGCAGGGATGGCATTTATTTTGCTAGTTTCTCTTTATCAGCAGAGATAGAAAGCTTTGAAGATATTCTTTTGTCAGTGTCCCTTTATCAGCAGGGATGGTATTTATTTTGCTAGTTTCTCTTTATCAGTAGGGATATTAATCTTTTGGAGATTTCTTTCATCAGTTCCCTTTATCAGCAGGGATGGCAGTTTATTTTGCTAGTTCTCTTTATCAGCAGAGATAGCAGTCTTTCGGATATGTTCTTCGTCAGTTTCCCTTTATCAGCAGGAATGGCATTTGTTTTGCTAGTTTCTCTTTATCAGCAGAGATAGCAATCTTTTGAAGATTTTCTGTCGTCAATTTCCCTTTATCAGCAGGGATGGCATTTGTTTTGCTAGTTTCTCGTTATCAGCAGGGATAGCAATCTTTTGGAGATTTCTTTCGTCAGTTCCCTTTATCAGCAGGGATGGCAGTTTATTTTGCTAGTTCTCTTTGTCAACGGGGATAGCGATCTTTTGGAGATTCTTTTCGTCAGTTCCCTTTATCAGCAGGGATGGCATATTTCAAGATTCCTTTGTCGGTTCTCTTTATCAGCAGAGATGACGTAACTTGGGAGAGTTTGTTTCACTTTATACCCAGCATAGCTAGCACTCGTCCGTATTGTGACAGTACAGCATTTATGGCTAATTCTCCAGCGGAGGATTGCAAATTTCTAGGTTCTTTGGTATTCAATCTCCGTGCATCCTGATTGTCTGAAAGCCGTCGCTATCATACCTTCAGGACCAAGTTGATTGAATAGGGGCAGCTGTTGCACCCCAAAATTTGCCCTCCTTACTTTATTACTAACTGGCTTATGTTGCATTGCATTTTGCATTATCATATGTGCATATCATTGGTTCTTAGCATGGGGTCAAGGTGCCTGAGGCAGTGCTTCAGAGGGTCAAGCAAGAGTCCTGGTATTGTCCAAGAGAGCTCAGGTGGATCATCCTCTCCTAACCAGTGCATAGATTAGGGTTTTGAGATTCTTGGGTTTATTGCTTCAATGGACAAGCTCCTCGGGTTTTTATCATCATCAAATGGCATATCTTATCTTTGTTGGAGAGGATACACATCATATTCAGAGGAATTTGGATTTGGAGACTGTGTTATTTCCTCCTAGACTGAGGGTACCAAAACTAGGGTTTGCTATAAAGTCAGTTTATTTCTGATTTTTTGGGCAAGACTTGATTTCATGGTATTCCCTGAGTCCCTAAGTACCTAGGAATGGGAGGTTGTCCATCAGTTTGGTTCAGGAGACGTTCAATTGGCCAATGGATTGGAAATCATGTGAATAGAGTAAAAGTCAACAATGAGATGAGAAGTCAACTATGGAATTTTGAGGTTCTCTCCAAGGTTTTTAAGGTCTCACATCCTCATATGGTCATCAAGAGTCAAGTTTCATACCATTTATCAAAAATCAGGAGTTGGTGCCAAAGTTACTAAAAATGGAAATGACCTATAATTTGAAAGTTTCCTTTTTGGGCAAGTTCCTGCACTGCATTCAACTTGACTTTTCATTATCAAGAAAGCTTCGAATGAATTTTTCTCCAACATGAAAGTTGAATATCTTTTTCTCCTCTTTCCAACAAGTACTAGTGGGTCTCCATATCATTTGTGAAACTCAACTTATGGTCAAAAGAAGGCAAAGTGGTTTTTAGGGTTTCTCATGATCCCATTTTCACAACTTTGGGCATAATGACCTACAATCAATTCCATTGCTTCATGCCACATTCTAATATCAAAGGACATTCCTTTAGGATTATTTTGGGCCCAAGAACTAAGAAATTTCATGGTGTATGTACTACTTATTCTCCATTATTCAAAATTCCAAAATTGTTTAAAAATCATGAATCATAAAGTTTCAAGGCCCAATGTCAATATGGGTGTAATTAGCAATTCAAATGCAAGTGATCTATCATGAAACATTTAAATATCCATGCATGGGAGAGGTGTATCCAACATTATGCAATTTTCTAAAAAATCACCCAAACTTATTAAACCAAGAATTGCCCAAGCCCAATTCATCATCAGTGAAAAAACCTAGTCTATTTAAACCCATCCATGCACTGGTTAGGGTTAGAGCACGTGATATTTTGGAGAAAAAGAAGTGCAACCCTAATTCTTAAATTGGTCGAATCTCTCAATCCACAAGGAGTTTTGAAGAAATTCTTTCACCAACAGAACCCTTGTGATCTCTAGAGTACAAATCGCTCACCCTTTGGAGCTAAAAGCAAAGAGTCAGATTGCACCATCTCAGGTTGGAAGGTTTTTTAAGGATCCTAAAACTCTCTTTTTTTACGTGTATATTGTTGTGTGATTGTCACTGATCATGCTGGTATAATTGGTTTTGTGTTTGGATGCGTATATTGCTTGTTTGGTATGTTTAATGTTTTATGCCCTAATCTTTTTCTTTTCGTATTTTATTATGCATTGGTTATTTGAATTTTTTGATGCCATATTTGAATTCCTTGCATTTTTCTGGTTCAAATGGTGTATTCGCACGTGTTTTTTGGATGAGTATTGAGTTGCAGGTGACCGGAGAAGGGGGCGCAGCCCTAACTCCGGCGGTGGTGGACGAACCAGTCCGGCGAGGAGGCTGGAGGTTGATGACGAGTTCTGGGCCGTTGATCTCTCCCATCGTGTGGCCATTATTGCGCCACGCTTTTTTTTCTTTTATTTTTTTTCTGAATTTTAATTAATAATCGTGTGTATATCAACCCATGCTAACTACCATAGTCCACCAGTCATGTTTTTTTATTTCGTTTACTATTTTATTGTTTGACTTGATGTGAGCCATTGATGCAATCAGACGATCAGGAACATGACAGCGCATTAAAAAATACATGTGTCGTGCACATGGGGGTGTATAGCATGCAGACGGATTGGTTGTACGCACGTGTACCATTATTATTATGGACTTTTCATCATGACCTTTAATCTTGTATAGTTTTTTATTTGGTTGACTTAATGAGGCGCGTAGGATCAATCTCGTGGTGGGTAACGCAGTCAACTGGGTTGACTAGTCCACGGTAGTCCTTTTTTTTTTTTTCTTTCTGATACATCAAGCGTCTGGGCTGCTATTTGCGCCCCCCTTAAGCCCATTTCAATTATTTCAACATGAATTCCTTACTGTTCGCACCCCCATCCCCTCTTCATATTTTATTTTTATTAATTAATTATTAATTTCATTTTTAATTATTAAAATTAGTTAATTGCATTTAAAAAATCCCAATAAAATTCATGCATACTTTTTATCATTTTATAAAATTTTCACAAATTTTATTTTTATTTTCTATCATCTAAAATAAATATTTTATTCACTTTCTTTTTTAATTATCCATATAATGCATACCTAATTTTGTTTATTTTATTTCTCTGCATCTGTAAAATATTTTTAATCCGTTCTTTTTGCATTCGTTAGGTAACATTCTAAAATGCATTAAAATATTTTTTTATCATTTTTAAAATTATTCCATACTACATTGTGGTCCTCCTTTTCTACACATTAAGTCATATTCTTCATCTGAACTTTGTATGATTGTTTGAAGGGCTAACATCTTGAATTTTTGCAGGATTTTTTGGTATTTTGTTTGTCTCTGGTTGAGTAGCTTTGACATTTAATTTGGGAATTTTAGGAGTTATTTCTCTAATTATTTGATTTGTTTTCGCTTGAGATTTTCTTGTATGCGTATCCTTGATCCTGTCTGATTATCTGTTTGAAAAGGCACTTGTGCCATTGCTTTGGGGTTGTTTATTTGGACTTCTTTATGCATGTTTGGATTGTTATCACTATAGTATGTCTTTACTTGGGTTCCATCTATCTCACTTCTTTTACTTGTGTCTTTTTCTCACTAACCTTTTATGCAGGGACTAAGGTAAGTTCTTTAAGGGTATGGATAAGTAACCACGTTCACCTTCAACTCTTTCCTTCTCTCATCTCTATTTCCTTTAGGATTTAGGTTGACGTCAAACCTCACTAACCATAGGTTACCCTTGCATGATAACATTAGGACTCATAGTCCCCCTTTAGAGTTACCCTTGTGTCTTCTCTCTTCTCATCTCAAACTTTCTGAAAACACTTAATAAGGATAAATTGTATTGCGCACGAGCCTTAAGTGTGGGGAATGAGAAATGAGGGGCTTCCTCTCATCTTTCTAGAGTGCTTAGCGAGCGTCCTGTCTTGGGACGATGCGTTAAGTATTCGCCCCTGTGCCCTAGACTTTGGTGCAATGCAGCTTATGAACTAACTTAAGCCACTTCTGTCCTAAAAGATACAAACCAACCTCAAACCTTTTTGTCCTTCGGGATTGTCAAACTAAAGGCTATTTTAAAAAAGGGCACGTTACTTTCCATCCGAGACGCAAACAGGCATCGACCCTAACTGCCGGACGCGAACTTAACGTCGCTCATAAAAAACACAAAAAGAACTTGGTCCGAACTACGTTGACTCTGAATTCCCCATTGCACAAGGGGGGTACTTAGGCCTAGGACGTCGACGTCCTACCGAGTCTGTCTTTGTTTTCCCCTCTCCGTCTTAGTACAGCCCTAGATGATAGTATAACTCACCCTTAGAATAGACAACAAGCGTGGATCCCATCGAGTACGATGGACGTGTGGGGTGCTAGCACCTTCCCCTCGCGTAACCGACTCCCAAACCCAGGCTATGGTTGCGATGACCATTCCTTTCCCTCTTCTTTAGGTTTATGCGGTGTTCCCTTTCCCTCTCTTGGGATAAATTTAGACGGCTGGCGACTCTGTTTTTCTGCGCCACTCTCGCGTTTGTACCTGGATGAAAATCCTGGGAGCGACACCTTCCACAACCTAGTCATAACTCCCTCTCCATCTAACCTTGCTCCTGCATCTTCATTATCAATGTCGCCTTAACATTTCTCATAAACAACAAACCCAGTCTCCAAGTCCCATTTCGCCATTGTTCTGATGTCGTTGTTTCCTGTGTTCATCATCAATAGCAGCTCAAGTTCGAGTTTGAAATAAACACATTCAGTTCGCTATATGATTCACACCTTCAAGCTGCAGCAGCTCAATTTCGTGCTACTCTGCTCACATTTACAGCAGCAAACCGATTCAAGTAATAGCTTGCGGAAGTTCATATTTCGCCTGTGACAACGTGTTATTGAGTTCTTGCTGTTACCACGACATCGCCGGTTGCAACAACACGATAACCATCAGACTCTCTACATCATAGCCGCCGCCGTAAAACCAAGAAGACGGAGGGACCAGAGTCAGAATCGAAAGGGAAAAGAAGATAGCTTTGAACAAGATCAGAAGGAGATTCTCTTACCGGTTGTTCTTCGCTCCGATAACGATTGGAGAGGTAACTTCTACTCCTCGTGTTTGCCTCTGTTTTTATTGTTCTTCTTTGGTACCTTTCTTGTTTACGAACCGAGCGAATCACGAAGGAAATGGTGAGAGAGGAGGAAGACGCGAGCGTGAATCCAAGGGTCAGAGAGATATAGATTTTTCTGAGTTGATGATGACGGAACAGAAAAGGAATTGAGGAGAGGAGCTGATTCGTTTTGTGAATTGTAGAGCGTGGTCTCATGGTTTGTGAGGTTTAGGGTCGTGTGAGCGATTAGAAGAGCGATGGTTTTGGTTCGTCTAGGGTTTTTCTGTGTTGTTTTCTCCTCTTTCCATTTAAGCCAACCGAATTGGGTTTGGGTCCATTGACCCGACCCGACCTGCCTAAAACCCAACGCCCCATTCTTGCTTGGGCTCACCTCCCACCCTTGGCCCGTGCTCAGTTTTCTACCAGCACCATGCGTTTGGTTTTCTTTTTTAGGAGACATGACCCATACTTTTAGTTAATTTATTATGTTTAGTTTTTATTTTTCTTAGTTAATAATTAAGTTTCAGTTAGATTAATTATGTGGTTTCTAGTTAAATTTAGGTAGAAATTAGCAACTTAGTTTTTATTAGATTTCAACTTAATTTATTAATTAATTATAAACTAGAATTAATTAGTTATTTTCTTCTAACTAAGTTTGTTACTTAGATTAATTAGTTAGTTTTTAAGAAGAACTTAGCAAAATAGTTTTTAGGTAGATTTAGATAATTTTCCAACTTTAGTTTTACTAAGTCAGATAAATCTTTGAACTTTAGTTGTAGTTAAATCTTTGATTAACTTTTTAAAATTGTCTTTAATCTGGTTCTTGAGAAAGTTATTGATTAATTCTTTCCCTTGTCGGTTTAACGCTCGATGATACTTCTTGACGTCTCATTGTTACCCATAATTGTTGATAAGTCTTTTGGCATTCTTTATGTTTGTCTTCCTTAAGATTGAAACATATTGACATGTCTTTATAATGATCATGTTCATCTTATCCATACTTCATCATGAAACATATTGTCATCCTCATGCTTATGTTACTTTTATCTCCTCATATTATATCATGTTTAGCTTTTATCATGTCTTTAGCTATTGTTATTATCAACTGTTTTTCCCCTATTCCAAAGGAAGGTTAATAGTACATTGACTCTTAAAGTCATAGTCCCCCATCTTAACCCAAGTAACCTCTTAGAAAGAAACTTTGTTTCTTGGCCTCATCAGAGCCATAGAAATCATAACTAGCTTTAGGAAAGAGTTCCTTAACTCTTAGTGATATTCATCCTAATGAATTTATCACTTTCCCTACTGACTAAAACTTCAATATAGGTCCATTACAACTAGATCTAGAGAGTTCTTAAACTCTACAATGAGCTTGTACTCATTTCCCCTCTGAATATTGACCACAGTCAATCATTCAGTAGAAGTAGAACTACGCATACTCTGATTCTATTCCCGAGGATACGTAGGCATAAAGTGCGATGCTTTATCGAGTATACTTAGATACTAACCACTAGGGTTTCAAGCCTTTAGCATAGAACCTTTAGCAAACATAAGATAACATTTAACAAGAGGCTCCCGTAGAGTACTACGGACGTTTAGGGTGCTAATACCTTCCCTAGGCGTAACCAACCCCCGAACCTTAGATCTCTTCCCCTTTAGGTTTTTCTAACGATCTTGAACCTTTACTTTGGATAAATCAAAGTCGGTTGTAAAAGAAAATGATGCAAGTTAATTAATAGCTTGTTATCCAATTTTCACCGCAACAGTATGATATTCAATATACTTCTCAAAAGGCCATCAAAGGAAGTATCTTGTCAGACTATCTTGCACAACAGCCGATTGATGATTACCAACCCATGAAATTTGATTTCCCTGATGAGGACATCATGTTTCTCAAAGCTAAAGATTGCGAGGAACCACTCCCGGAGGAGGGACCAGACCCTGAATCTAAATGGAGTTTGATGTTTGATGGGGCCGTCAATATGAATGGATGCGAAGTTGGAGCAGTTCTTATCACGCCGGAAGGTGTTCATATGCCTTTCACTGCCCGAATAACTTTCGGATGCACCAACAATGAAGCAGAATATGAAGCTTGTATAATGGGGATTGAGGAGGCGATTAATTTACGAATTAAGACCCTTGATATCTTTGGTGATTCAGCTTTGGTAATTAATCATGTGAAAGGGAGTTGGTACACGCACCAAGCAAATCTGGTTCCGTATAGAGATTATACAAGGAGATTGCTGACATTCTTTACAACAGTGAAGCTGTACCATATTCCTCGAGATGAGAATAGGTTTGCAGATGCCTTAGCCACGTTGTCTTCCATGATCAAAGTGCAAGGATGGAATCATGTACCTAAGATTGAAGTGTCCCGTCTTGACAGACCTACATTTGTGTTTGTTGTTGATGCAACGTCTGATGACAAGCCATGGTTTCATGATATCAAGTGTTTCTTGAAAAGTCAAGAGTACCCACCAGGGGCATCCACCAAAGATAAGAAGACGTTGAGAAGGCTGTCTGGTAGTTTCTTCTTGAATCAGGATTACGTGCTGTACAAACGGAATTTCGACATGGTTCTGCTCAGATGTGTGGATAAACATGAGGCAGACTTGTTAATGCAGGAAGTACATGAAGGATCTTTTGGTACCCATGCTGGAGGACATGCAATGGCTAAGAAATTATTGAGATCAGGATATTATTGGTTGACTATGGAGTCAGATTGCTGCAAGTATGCCCGCAAATGTCACAAATGTCAGATCTATGCAGACAGAGTGCATGTTCCTCCAAATTCGTTGAGTGTCATGTCCTCTCCTTGGCCCTTTGCCATGTGGGGAATTGACATGATCGGAAAGATTGAGCCTACTGCTTCAAACAGCCATCGCTTCATCTTGGTCGCCATTGATTATTTCACTAAATGGGTTGAAGCAGCATCTTATGCCAATGTCACTAAGCAGGTGGTAGCTCGTTTCCTGAAACGGGATATCATTTGTCGCTATGGAGTGCCCGAGAGAATCATTACTGATAATGGTTCTAATCTGAATAACAAAATGATGGCTGAGCTGTGCCGGGACTTCAAAATTGAACATCACAATTCTTCTCCATATCGCCCGAAGATGAATGGCGCTGTGGAGGCGGCCAACAAAAATATTAAGAAGATTGTGCAGAAAATGGTTGTTACATATAAAGATTGGCATGAGATGTTACCATTTGCTTTGCATGGGTACCGAACGTCAGTACGCACATCCACTGGGGCAACCCCATTCTCACTTGTATATGGTATGGAGGCAGTACTACCGGTTGAAGTGGAGATTCCATCCTCAGAGTCATGATGGATGTCAAGCTAGACGAGGCTGAGTGGGTTTGCGCCAGGTTTAATCAGTTGAGCCTTATTGAGGAGAAACAGTTAGCAGTTGTATGTCATGGACAGTTATACCAGCGGAGGATGAAGCAGGCGTTTGACCAAAAGGTGCGTCCTCGGGTTTACAAAGTGGGAGATGTGGTACTCAAAAGGATCCTTCCTCTAAGTACAGATCACAGGGGCAAATGGACTCCCAACTATGAAGGTCCATTCGTGGTTAAGAAGGTCTTCTTGGGCGGAGCCTTATTGCTTACAACCATGGATGGCGAAGACTTTTCATCCCTTGTCAACTCAGACGTAGTCAAAAAATACTTCACATAAATAGACCCGCTGGATAAAAAAAGAAAAAGTCCAGGCAAAAAAGGGCATCCCGGCAAACTACAAAAACAGAATAAAAAGGTTCGGGCAAAAATTAGGGATAATAAGGAAAAATTGTACACCCGGTGAGTTGAAAATCCGCAAGGACAACTCAGGCAAAAAAGGGTATCCCGGTGGATTGAAAACCCGAAAGGGCGGTCCACGCAAAAGAGGGATTTAAGCGAACGACTATGATCTGAGTTATCTATACTCCATCATCGTTTCAACAACTGACATTCCAAAGGGTAGAAATCGGTCTGATCATTCCTCAGAAGGCAAGGTCGGGGAGTCTTGAAGACATATTGGCCATAGCAGAATTGAAACTCAGTGGAAAGCCGTTTTCACATTGCCATTAGGATAGTTTCTTTTCTTAATTTTCAGCGATCACCTCTTTCCAGGGATTGCTTCCTGATGTAATTGCCTATTCTGGGCCTTTTGATCAATAAATTGAATTTCAGTTAAAAGCTTCATATTTTGTTTTACTGCTCTGTTTGCAAAAATGTCCGAATTTTTGACAAAACATTGCATTTGAAAACATGGTGGCTTTACAATAACACGTGCAGAAAAACATTTAGAATTACTGTGAATGTTAAATAATCCTGGATGGTGGATTCAAACCACGCAATATTCCGGGGCATGTGTGTGTATCCTTTTGTTGCAGGTAACAGATTCAGATGATTTCAAGTACAAGACGGGTAATCACTTACTCCCACGCAGGAGACTGGGGCAATCATGTTCAGGGAAGGGTTCATTTGTCACCATTTTGTCACAACGTTTATTGATTGAGTCCATTATTTGGTCGACGGTTGTTCACGACGTCTCGATATCAGTGAATTAAGTTCAACTGGGTATCGTTGTATCTTATTTAGTCGATTCTCTCGTTCAGAACTTCCAACAATTACAAGCTTTTCTGTGTCGATAACGGTTGCGAATCCCTAGTAGAGTTGCTTCGCAGACACCGAAGTTGATGGTTAATCCCCAGTGAAGTCGTCAGGAGTTTGAAGATGCTTAATCTCCTGTAAAATCCTCTTATGACGTTTCTTCAGGTAAGTCTTGTATCATGGGGCAGGAAGCAAGTTGTTGACCTTCCCAAGCATGGGGCATTTTGATTTTCCATAGCAGGAGATGTTCCAGATCTGTTATCCCCAGTAGAGTTTGAGGACATTTGGTATTCTGTAAAATCCTCTCAAGGAGGCATTCCCCAGCATGAGACGCTTTAAAGCGGTTTTCTCCAGCAGAGTTTGTTATAAACTCATTATCTCCAATGGGATCGTCAAACGGAAAATTCGCCTAGCATGGGGCATTGTGGTACTTATCCTAAGCTTGACAGTCGTATGCCTCAACAGATTACTGTGGAGTTGCTTTGGGTTTCCCTAGTAGATCTAAGGACTCTCTCCCAGCAAGTTGCAGCGAAATGTTCTAACCAGGATTTGCATATCCCCGACAGAGTAACCTTGATTCCCAGCAAGATCGTATCTTTGGTAATGGTATCCCCACAGAGTTCAGCATTGAATCTTGTCAACAATACTCCCCAGCTGAGTTGTTTTGTCCCCACAGAGGCTTATTGATCAACAAAATCTATTCCTCAACAGAGTGATAGTATATTCTTGCCCCAGTCGGTTAGAAAGTTGATTCTTCCCGCAAAGGATCTCGGGTTTGATAGATCCTTAAGCAGAGTTTAATGACTTTTCTTCCCTAGCAAGGCGTCATGCAAAGAAGTTCTCATCCCCAGCAGAGTTGTTGTGACTAGAATTCATCCCCAAGCAGATGAAGTAATTCCTGGCAGAATCATCATTTCCCCATATTTCAAAGTCCAATTTATTTTTGGCAAGCGTAACAGTTCGAAGCAGACAGATTGTTCATTCATTCTCCGGCAGAGATATTATCCTTTCAGGAGTCTCCGAGATCAAATCATTGATCATTGTTCCTCAGCAGAGTCAGCAGAGATGTCTGACACGGATGCAGAGCGTAATCCAATATTGGAATTGCTAAAGTCCACCCGTAGAGTGGCAAGCCAGTAGTCGTCTGGCATTGTTAAAAGACGTTGTCAAAGTCCAACCGTAGATTGGCAAAAGGTCCATCCAAGGGTGGCAAATTCTTAAAGTCCAACCATAGATTGGCAAAAGGTCCATCCAAGGGTGCCAAATCATTGGAAAGTCCAACCGTAGCTTGGCAAAAGTCCACCCGTAGTGTGGCAAGTCAGTAGTCGTCTGACTCCCTTTAAAAGACCGCAGCTAAGTCCAACCTTAGATTGGAAAAAGACCATTTAAGGGTGGTAAAGCAAGTCAAAGTCCAACCGTAGATTGGCAAAAGTCCACCTGTAGTGTGGCAATTCAGCTGTAAAGTCCAACCGTAGCTTGGCAAAAGTCCACCCGTAGTGTGGCAGGCCAGTAGTCGTCTGGCGTTGTACAAAAGACATTGCTAAAGTCCACCCGTAGTGTGGCAAGCCAGTAGTCGTCTGGCGTTGTACAAAGGACATTGTTAAGGTCCACTCGTAGTGTGGCAAGCCAGTAGTCGTCTGGCGTTGTACAAAAGACATTGTTAAAGTCCACCCGTAGTGTGGCAAGCCAGTAGTCGTCTGGCGTTATGCTAAAAGACGTTGTTAAAGTCCACCCGTAGTGTGGCAAGCCAGTAGTCGTCTGGAATTGTATAAAATACATCTTTCCAGAGGCTTTCTTTTCATCAGGGTTTTATTCAAGCAGAGTTCGTTTGGTTGGGTTTATATCCCTTTTCTTCTTCCCTGCAGAGTGCAAATTTTCGGGTTATTTTCGGTATTCAATCCCTCCATACCTTGAAAGTCTGATAGCAATTGCTATCATTCGTTCAGGTCTACAATGATTGAATAGGGGCAGCTGTAATACCCCAAAATTTGCCCTCTCTTTTCTTCATATCTTTTAGCATGAGCTTTCATTGCATTGCATTGCATTCAAGCATAGAAAAATAAAGAATCAAGCATCTAGCATTGCATCTTGCATAAAGGCATGTGATCAAGTGATTCTCTAAGGTGTTGATCAGCCAAACAAGAAGACCAAGTGTTTCTCACAAGCCTTGAGGATCTCTTACATCATGTGTCATCTCCATTTGTTCTCACAAGTCATGGGAAAAGGAGAATTCACCAAGAAGATTGGACAGTGCATGATCTCCTACACAAGGCAGTCAAAAGTGGGGATCTGACCCTCAAATGGGCAAGCTCTTTGAGTTTCTATCATCTCCAAAGGACATATTTCATCATTGTTTGAGAGGATACACATCATATTCAGAGGAATTTGGATTTGGAGGACGTGTTATTTCCTCCTAACCAGAGGGTGCCAAAATTAGGGTTTGACCTAAAATCAGTTTATTTCTGATTTTTTGGGCAAGACTTGATCTCATGGCATTCCTTATGTTCTTAAGTGTTCATGGATGGAATCTTGGTCATTGGTTCTTTGGGGAAGATGTTCAATGGATCAGTTACTTGTGAAATAAGCAAAAGTCAGCAGTTCAAAGGGAAAGTCAACCATGGGTTTGCAAAGGTTCAAATCATGATTCTCAAGTCCATATACCTTTATTTAGTCAAAGAATGGCATGGATGGCATCATTCATCAAAAATCAAGAGTTTGTGCAAAAGTTACTAAATTTGGAAAATGACCTTTAATGAGAACTTTCCATTTTTGGCAATTTTTCCACCACATTCAACTTGACTTTTCATCATCAAGGAAGCTCCAAATGAATTTTCCTCCAACATGAAAGTTGAATATCTTTCTCTCCCATTTCCAAAAAGTACTAGAACATCTCCATATCATTTGTGGAACTCTAGTTATGGTCAAAACAATGCAAGGTGCATTTCATGGATTTCTTATATGTCAAATTTTTCACCTTTTGCATTTTGGCACAAATGGACTTGTAATTTATCTTTTTGCTTCATGTTATATTACAACATCAAAATTCAAGTCAATAGGAGTATTTTTGGCCTTGGAATCAAATTATTTCATGCCATATTTCTCATTATTTTCACAAAGTACAAAAATGCAAATTGATTCAAAACTTACAAACCAAGAAAGTGCAAAGCCCAAATTCAATTCAGAGGTGATCCATAAGTAAATTGGAGGTGAATCATTCTTGTGGCAAGGAGTTTACACGTGAGAATTAGTGGCTTAAGCACCAAATGCATTTTTGCAAATTCATCCAAATCTCATTAACCAAGGTTCTAATCACTTGTTAATCCTAATCAGTGGACTAATGGAGAGTATATAAGCTTACTCATACCCTCACAGCTAGGTCAGAGACTCTCATTTTGCTCAGTTTTGATTTTTTGCTCTCACACTTTCTCTCTTCGAATCTCACTTTCCTTGGAGTTTCTTGGAGATTTCTCTTCACATTCTTGATCAGTGAAGAGAATAGAGCAAGAATCAACTGCTATTTTGAGCTCATACTGAGGATTTCACCAAGTTCCATTCAAAAGGATTCAAGTTCAAACCTCAAGATCTAGCACGATTTCAAGCTTTAGTTGCATTTATTTTGCAACTAGAGGTTCCAAGGAGTAGATCTACAGTTTTTGGAGGGATTTCTTGGAGGATTTCAAGCTCTTCAAGGTTCAGGTTGGTGTTGTTTTCATACTCTTAGAACTCGGATTTATTGTGTGCATTATGATCTATGAAGTTCACTGAGCATGATGATCTATTTTGTTTTAATTTTGGACGTGTATCATGGATGAATTTTGAGTTTGAAGTTTTGGATCCAAACTTTATTGTGTTCTATTTGCATTATATGTTGATTGTTTGATGAAATGGATTTGATATTCTTAATCCTCATGTTTTTCTGGTCAAAATGATGTACCTATGAGCAATTTATGGAGATTTTCGTGTAGCCGCTCACCGGAGAGGGTGACCGGAGCCCTAGATCCGGCGGCTGGTCTTGTTCAGTCCGGCGAAGAGGTTGAAGGAGGAAGACGCAATCTCAGCCCTTCATTCTTTGGATCTAACGGATCTCAGCTTGCCACGTCTATTTAAGTTTGTTTTTATTTTGATGGTTGTGTGTTTGCTAGTCCACAATCATTATCATGTGCCTTAATCACAGCCTCTTATCATGATTACTATTTGATTGTATGATTTAATCTGGTGCGTGGGATGAATCATGTGGACGTTATGATGCCAGCGAATTAAATAAATCACGTGCTGCTCATTTGGGATTATATGGTGATCTAATTAATTTGGTGTGTGCGTGCTCATGATAATTGTGGTGTGCTTTTAATCTGGTCCATTGATTTTGCTTACCTTGTTGATTATTTGACTGGTTGTGGAGCACAAGATTGATCTTATGGCTAATGTTTAATCTGAATGGTTGACTGATTCCATTGTTCCTCATTTGACTTCGCTATTGGTTTTTTGGCCTTGGGCCTTGCTTTTCGCACCCTCCCCATAAGCCCATGTCTATTTCCAACGTGTTTTTGTTGCTGATTGCACCCCCTTCGCTTATTTCATTTGATTTATTTTTATTAATTGTTGTTTTTGCATTTTATTTTCTAAATTCATTTTAATGCATCCAAAAATCATAAAAAAATTCATGAAGCTTCTTTTTAGTTTTATAAAAATTTTCCATATTTTATTTTATTTTTGGCATCTTAATTAATTGTTTAATTGTTTTTCTTTTTGAAATGTCTTACATGTGCACACTTCAACTTGTAGAATTTATTTCTCATCATCTATACATCATTTTCAATCCATTCTTTTTGAATTTGTTAGATGACATTTTGAAGTGCATAAAACCATTTTTGTTTCATTTTTAAAACTTTTTCATATTGCATTTTGGTCCCTCTCTTTTGCATATTGATACATGTTTCTCACTTGATCCTTGCTTAATTGTTTGAATGGCTTAACTTGTGAATTTTTGTGAGATATTTTAGCATGTGATTGTCTTCTAACCTATATCATTTGAGTTTAAATTTCACAATTTTTGAATTTCATATGATACATGTTTACTTATTTGTGCTTAAGTGACTTATGCATGATCATCTCTTGACCTTTCTTTACACAAGTTGATTTGCCTTGAGTAATTGATTGAGTTCCTTTGTGATTCTTTGAATTAACTTTTGATATGGTGTTTACCCCTGGTTGAGGTTCTTTGAGACTAATTTTTGCAATTTTTGGATCATGTTTGAATCATGTTTGAGTATGCCTAAGTGTTGGAACTTTGTCCTCTTTTTGTAGTTTGCTTTGGTGCATATTTTAAAGTTATTGATTGATGTTTGAACTTGTATGACTTGGGTTTGGTTTTGATATGATGTGGATGCATATGCTACTGCCTCTTGATTTCTATACTTGGTTTTCATGTTACTTGAGCATAGTTGAGTGCATTTGGTTTGAATTGTATGATGAATATCATTACCTTTCCTTTTGTGAACTTCTTTGGATCATAATGCTTCATGTTTTGAATCACTTTTGCACACATGAATGGTTGATGATAATATGATGTTGGTTCTGACTTGTCTTCATTTTCATCTTGCCTTTCTCATTTCATTTTGACATGAAGTCCATGTATGCTTAATTGTGCATTTCATACAAGTATGCTTGCATTTTTTCATGTTTATCTTTGCATGCTTACTTGAATTATTTTGCATTGATCTTTGAAACATGTTGATTGATTTGAGTTGGACATTTATGATGGGATGCGCTTGCTGCCAATTATTATATCTCATCTCTCTTCTTCTTCTTCTTCTCTTTTCTTCTCTTTCACTCTTTCTCATCCCACGAATCTCAAGACTTGTTCAAGTCTTGGATTCTTTCCCTTTAGAGCTACCTAGTCCAACTTAATTTTTTATTAAGCTTGGAGTAGGAATAGCATTAGGTTCTAGGTAGTCTTTTCTCCTAAACCTCACTAACCATAGGACATCCATGCATGATAACATTAGGACTCTTAGTCTCCCTTTAGAGTTTCCTTTGCGTTTTCTCTCTTCTCATCTCAAAATAAAAGTAAAAAACACTTAATAAAGGTTAAAGTGTATTGAGCTTGAGCCTTCTATGTGGGAAGTGGGGAACGAGGGGCTTCCTCTCATTCTTCTAGGATACCTAGTGTACGTCCTGTTGGGGACGATGCGCGAAGTATTCGTTCCTATATTTAAGACTTTGGTTCAATGCAAGTTGCAAATAACTGTAAAAGACACTTCTTGTTTAAAAAACTTCAAACCAACAATAACGTCTTTCCTTTGGGAATTCTTTTCTTATCTCACTCACTCTCAGTGTACGAACGTGCTCCTACTCATCCTCTTGCAAGATGGTAACGCACTCGGACCAGCGAGCCTGCAACACCTGAGCTAGAACGTTAGCCGTTCCTTAAAAAACACAAACAAAGCGACCCTCGTTGAGGGGAACTACGTCACTCTGATTCTCATGTTCCCGATGAGATACGTAGGCAGTGGGGTAGGGCCCATTTGAGCACTTCTATTATTTTCCCTACATTTGCTCCTCTTTCTCTTTCCCTTTCCTTTTCCTTTCTTTCCAGTTCTCAGCAGCGGAGCTCCAGACGACGACACCCTTTGATCGAGACTAGCAAGTGTGGATCCCATCGGGTATGATGGACGCGTGGGGGTGCTAATACCTTCCCTTCACGTAACCGACTCCCGAACCCAGTTCTCTTGGTCGCAAGACCATGCTTTTCCTTTCCCCCAGGTTTATGCGGTGTTTCCTTTCCCTCTCTTGGGATAAATACACATTGCTGGCGACTCTGTTTCGGTGCCACTTTCGTGTTTGTACTAGGATGAAAATCCCGGGAGCGACACACCCAAGAGACAGTTTACAAATATCAACATGTCATTGGCTCAGGCGTTGCAGCATATGTTGAAGGCGGAATTGATTACTTTGAGGGATCCTTCTAGGAATCCTAATACTTCTGCTCCTAGCTATAATCCCAATGCAAAGTGTGCATACCATTCTAATAGTCTTGGACATGATACGAACAGTTGTTGGGCACTGAAGAACAAGATTCAAGACATGATTGATGCTAAGGAGATTGAGTTTGATCCCCCTGAGACTCCTAATGTGATTAGCGCTCCTATGTCGAATCATGACAAGATCGTTAATGCTATTGACGATGGTTCTTATGTCTCTACCGTGGTTAACTTGATTGTTCCTCTATCAATTGTTAAGAAGAAGTTGTTGCAAGCCAGTTTATTTCCGGGCTGCGTTGAAAACTGTTATTATTGTGCATCTCAATCCAATGGTTGTGTGAAGCTGAAAGAAGGCATTCAGCGTTTGATGGACGACCGTACTATATTGTTTGAGAAGACTCCTTCTATGGAGAGCTTATATGAAAACTTGTCCCGAGGTCTGAAGTTTGAGGACGTATCTATGGTTACTAATTCCAAAACTCCAGTGAGGATCACCTCTAAAGGTCCTTTGAAGATTACTGTTGAGCCTAGAGTGGCTCCCCTGATTATTACTACGCCCGGTCCGATTCCATATTCCTCTAGCAAGGCTATCCCTTGGAATTATGGTGCTGATGTTTACATTCATGGTGTCAAGCAAGAGCCTTTGACTGATGGAACTGCTGAAGTTACTAATCTCGATGTCGACAATATCGTTAGGACTAGTAAGGTTACCCGAAGTGGAAGGATCTTCTCCCCAGAAATCTCTCTGAAGATTGTTACTACTCCAATTCGTATCTCTGCCTCCGAGCCAATTACTGAGACTCGAGGCAAAGAACCAATGATTGAGCCTGCCCAGATGGAGGCCCCGGTTGAAACTGCTATTGAAGATTCCTCCAAGCAAGAAATGGAGGAAGTGCTGAAAATTATCCGCAAGAGTGATTACAATGTTGTTGAGCAGTTGGGGCACACCCCCTCCAAGATCTCTATGCTATCTCTGTTGTTGTGCTCCGAGGCCCGTGCTAAAGCTTTGGTGAAGTTTTTGAAATCTGCGCACGTGCCGCAAGAAATCTCTGTTGACCAGCTTGAAAATTGTGTCGCTAGCCTGACAACTGATAATGGTCTAGGATTTTCTGATGCTGATTTAATTCCCGCCGGAAGGAACCACAATAAGGCCCTGCACGTCTCTATTGAGTGTAGGGGCACTACCCTATCTCATGTATTGGTGGACAATGGTTCCTCATTGAATGTGTTGCCAAATGTTGTTCTAGACAAACTCGACTATGAAGGGGTTGTGCTGAAACCTAGTGACGTCGTGGTAAGAGCCTTTGATGGTTCGAAGAGAATGGTGCATGGAGAGGTTGATCTCCCGATCAGAGTGGGTTCTCAAGTCTTTGATTCTACTTTCTATGTAATGGATATTCGTCCTGCCTATTCCTGTTTGCTTGGGCGCCCTTGGATACATGGGGTAGGTGCTGTGACTTCTACCTTACATCAGAAGTTGAAGTATCCCGCGAAAGGCAAGATTGTCACCGTCTGTGGTGAAGAAGAGTACATGGTTAGTCATTTGAATACTTTCAAGTATGTTGAGATGGATGGTGAATTCCTCGAGACTCCTTGTCAAACATTTGAATTGGCTCCTCAGACTGCTTCTATTGCTAAACCAGTTCCTACTGTTCCCAAGGTTACTAGAGTGCCTCCTACAATGGCTTCCCTAAAGGATGCTAGAGTTGTGGTTGAAGAAGTTGGTTGTACCATTTGGGGTCAGCTTCCTGATAATCCTTACAAGTCTGACAAATTTAGTTTGGGCTTCACTTCAGAGGCTCATAGGGTTGTACGTCGTGCTCATGCTATTTGTATCACCAACAAAGGAGTTCATAAAGATCAGGTCAACGCTGTGGAAGATGCTGATAGTGACTGTGATCTAGACAGTTGGATCTTTCCTACCATTGGCAGTGGACTCAACAATTAGAAGACTGAAGACATTATTCCTATCTCCTTTAGTCAAGAGTAAATGCTATTTTCGGTTTTTCTTATTTTTGAAGTTTGGTTTTGTAATTTGAACAATAAAACTTTTAAGCCTTATGCCTTGCCCGGGGCACAATGGCCCATTTGTTAGGGTTGTCATTTCATCGCATATTTTCATTCAATAAATCAATGGACATTTTGCATTCAAATTTTGCGCTCTTTATCTTTTCTTTTCCTTTATATTCATCAAAATAGCTATGTGTTCTTACACACACCCACGCGATAAACTGCAGATCCACATCCACTCTAGATCCCATTGATAACGGTTTTGCTATTGTCAATTATGACTTTGAAAATCTGATCTACCAAGCCGAGGACGAAGGTGAGGAAGATTGTGAAGTGGCTAGAGAGCTTGCTAGACTATTAGAGCAAGAAGAAAAGACCATACAACCGCACGAAGAGCCAGTCGAGGTCGTAAATTTAGGTACTGAGGAGGATAAGAAAGAAATCAAGATAGGTGCCAGATTAGAAGACCGTGTCAAGAAAAGACTGATTCAGATGCTACGTGATTATGCTGAGATTTTCGCTTAGTCTTATAAAGATATGCCAGGACTTGATACTGATATCGTGGTTCACCGTTTACCGATGAAGGAATGTTGTTCTCCGATAAAGTAGAAGGTTCGTCGTATGCGCCCTGAGATGTCTGAAAAGATCAAAGCCGAGGTTATGAAGCAATTCAATGCAGGTTTTCTAGCTGTCACATCATATCCTCAGTGGGTTGCAAATGTGGTACCAGTGCCTAAGAAGGATGGTAAAGTTCGTATGTGTGTGGACTATAGGGATCTGAACAGGGCAAGCCCCAAAGATGACTTTCCTCTCCCACATATTGATGTTCTGGTAGACAACACTGCTCAGCACAAGGTATTCTCATTCATGGATGGTTTCTTAGGTTATAATCAAATCAAGATGGCACCTGAAGACATGGAGAAGACTACGTTCGTTACACAGTGGGCACCTTTTGTTACAAGGTAATGAAATTTGGTTTGAAAAACGCAGGGCAACATACCAGCACGCTATGGTTGCTTTATTCCATGATATGATCCATCACGAGATAGAGGTATACGTTGATGATATGATAGCCAAGTCACAAAATGAAGAAGAGCACCTTGACCACCTACACAAGCTGTTTGAGAGGTTGAAGAAGTACAAGTTGAGATTGAATCCAAACAAATGCACCTTTGGGGTTAGATCCGGTAAACTTTTGGGTTTCGTCGTTAGTGGTAAAGGTATTGAAGTCGACCCTGCAAAAGTAAAAGCTATACAAGATATGCCCGCTCCACGTACTGAGAAAGAAGTCAGAGGTTTCTTGGGACGTTTGAACTATATTGCCAGATTTATCTCCCATTTGACCGCTACTTGTGAGCCAATCTTCAAATTACTGAGGAAAGATCAAGTAGTGAAGTGGAACGACGAATGTCAGATAGCTTTTGATAAGATCAAGGAGTATCTCCAAGAACCTCCGGTTCTGATGCCACCAGTTGAAGGAAGACCTCTAATCATGTACTTAACAGTGCTAGAGAATTCAATGGGGTGTGTGTTGGGGCAACATGACGAGTCTGGTCGAAAAGAGCATGCAATATACTACCTTAGCAAAAAGTTTACCGACTGTGAAACAAGATATTCACTGCTTGAAAAAACTTGTTGCGCTTTGGCATGGGCTGCTCACCGACTAAGACAGTATATGTTGACTCATACCACTTTATTGATCTCTAAGATGGATCCTATCAAATACATATTTGAGAAACCTGCTCTCTCCGGACGAATAGCAAGATGGCAGATGGTCTTGATAGAATACGACATCCAGTACACTACGCAGAAAGCAATCAAAGGAAGTGTACTAGCTGATCATTTGGCTTATCAAGCGGTGGATGACTATCAGTCTATGAATTTTGAGTTCCCAGATGAGAATATTATGCTTGTTACTGATTATGAAGAACCTGGACCATATGAAGGACCTGAACTGGGATCCCGATGGACTATGGTTTTTGATGGAGCTTCTAACACACTTAACAATGGTATTGGTGTTGTAATTATCTCTTCTAAGGTTTGCCATACGCCGTTTACTGCTATACTTTGCTTTGACTGTACCAACAATATGGCTGAATATGAAGCATGCATCATGGGTATCAAAGCTGCCATTAATATGAGGATCAAATTCTTGAATGTATATGGGGACTCAGCCCTAGTGATCAGTCAGATTAAAGGAGAATGGAACACGAAGCATCCAAATCTCATTCCTTACCGAGAACATGTGTTGACTTTGATTCCATACTTTGAAGAAATCACTTTTGAGCATATTCCACGAGAAGAGAATCAGATGGCAGACGCGTTAGCCACCATGTCATCTATGTTCAAAGTCAGATGGGACAACGAGGCTCCTAGGATTACTATTGACAGACTAGACGAGCCGGCATACTGTTATGAAGTTGATACTGATGGGGTAGAAGAGAAACCTTGGTTCCACGAAGTGAAAAGATATCTTGAAACTCAGGAATATCCTGAAGGGGCATCTATCAATGACAAGAAGTTTCTAAGGAGGTTCTCTGCCAAGTTCTTTCTGAGTAACGGAATTTTGTACAAACGCAACCACGATTCAACCTTGCTTCGCTGTATAGACAAGAAGGAAGCAGAAAAGATTATGGAAGAGATGCATGACGAAATCTTTGGCACTCACTCCAGTGGGCATACAATGGCTAAGAAGATTTTGAGAGCAGGTTACTACTAGTCTACCATGGAAACTGATTTCCATCATCACTCCAAAACTTGTCACAAGTGCCAGATCTATGCTGACAAAGTACATGTACCTCCGGTTCCGTTGAATGTTCTGACTGCTTCTTGGCCTTTTGCAATGTGGGGCATTGATATGATAGGAAAGATTAAACCTACCGCTTCCAATGGATATCATTTCATCCTTGTTGCTATCGATTACTTTATGAAGTGGGTGGAAGCAGCCTTGTTCGCTTCTGTTACCAAGAATGTTGTAGCTCGATTCATCAAGCATAATCTTATCTGTCAGTATGGCATCCCTGAAAGGATTATCACAGAAAATGGTACTAATCTGAACAACACTATGATCATTGAACTCTGCACGCAGTTCAAGATTAAGCATCATAATTCTTCTCCATATCGACCAAAGATGAATGGCGCACTGGAAGCCGCCAACAAGAATATTATGAAGATCTTGCAAAAGATGACGGTGACATACAAAGATTGGCATGAGATGTTACCATTTGCTCTTCATGGTTATCGCACCTCAGTACGTACCTCAACAGGGGCAACCCCTTTCTCTTTAGTCTATGGTATGGAGGCAGTTTTACCTGTTGAAGTTCAGATTCCTTCCCTAAGGATTATGAAAGATGCAGACTTAGATGAAGACGAATGGGTTCAGACTCGACTTGATCAGATAAATTTGATTGATGAGAAGAGGCTCGCAGATGTCTGTCATGGCCAGATGTATCAGAAGCGTATGATCAAGGCCTTTAACAAGAAAGTCAAGCACCAAGTGTACCAGGCCGGTGATTTGGTAATAAAGCGTATCATACTACCACAGGGTGATCTCAGGGGCAAATGGACTCCCACATATGAAGGTCCATTTGTAATAAAGAAAATATTTTCTGGCGGCGCTATGATGCTTACTACTATGGACGGTGAAGATTTCCCGCACCCTGTGAACGCGGACATAGTCAAAAGATACTACGCATAAAAAAGACCCGCTAGGTTGACTGGCTTAGGCAAAAATAAGGGCATCCCGACGAACCAAAAGGGTTCGGGCAAAAATTAGGGATATATATACAAAAGAACTGTACACCCAGCAAGTCGAAAACCTGAAAAGGCAGCTTGGGCAAAAAAGGGTATCCCGGTGGACTGAAAACCTGAAAAGGCGGTCCAGGAAAAAGTTAGGGATTAAAGCGTACGACTATGTCCCGTTGGATCACTTATCTGCTTCCAGCTTAGTTTTATCAAGTTCGAACGGCGCAGATCAATCCAGTCAACTTCCTTCCGACAGCAAGGGATGAGATGCTTGAAGATATAGTGGCAATAGCAGAGTTGAAACTCAATGGGATCATTTCCACATAACTGTTTTCTTTGTTTATCACTGTGTACCTTTTTAATTTTTACGACAATTTCCTCTTACTAGGATTTCTGTCTCCTTGTACAAAAATGCCTGTTTATAGGCCAATTTCAAAATCAATACAAGTCTATTTTCAAATTCAAAATTATTTTTACTTGCCCTGTTTTGTTTGCGTAAACGTCCAATGGGTACTTTGAATGAACATATGCACTTGAATATGATTGAAGTTTACCAAAAATATACGTGAAAGCAAGAATAGCATTTACTAAGGACTCTAGGAGTTGGAATAATGTTCAAGATGTGCACGAACCCCCATAGAGCCAGTTTCATGGAAATATCCCCACAGAGCAGTCTCCATGGAACTATCTCTATAGAGTTATCTTCACAAGCTCATCCCCAACAGAGATATATTCCCCGACAGAATTAGTATGCCCTCAGACAAAAATTGGGGCATCTTCCAGCGGTTCACTTCCATATATTTGATGGACAACTTGGCATGATCGTCTTCCCTAATGGGTCCCCTAGCAGATAAAGAAGTTGATCATTTCCCCAGCATACAGCAGAAATTTTCTCAGCGCAGCCTATGAAATTCTAATCCCCATCAGAGATTATTCCCTCTTTGTAGTATACAGAATTCAATTCCCCAGCTGAGTTTATTCCTCTAACACTATAAGTTCACCAACAGAATTCTCTCCCCCAGCATAGTTGACGCTCATATCTGGAACCCGGGCAGATATTACATCGGAGGATTATCCATCTCGTTTATCCCCAGTCAGGGTACATGCAGCCAAACTCTCCTTGAACGCTTTTATCCCCAAGCAGAAGTCAAAGATCCCCAGCGGAGTATTCCCAAACAGAAAAGCGGGAATTCCTAGTACAGTCGTTCCAAACAAAAGATGAAGAGTGGTATTCTTCATTCCCAGCAACAGACAGGGATTTATTTTCCCCAGCCAGACGTTATTATTCAAAGCCACCGCTAACTTCAGCAACATTTACATCCATGCATCATGTACAGAATATCATAGCATATACATACAAAACATATAACATTCTCATTTATCTTGAGAGTATCATTACGCAATGCATTACATACATCATGACATTGCATAAAACTAACTTTGCCTTTTTCAGGTGAGTTCACAATCAGACAAACATTATCATCTTCTAGATACGGTGCAGAGATAATCGAGACAACGATTTAATTCTGATACTAATTCAAAGACAGATTTAATTCTGATACTTCAACAATTCAGAAATAATCAAGACAGATGATTTAATTCTGATACTTAAACAGTTCAGAGATAATCAACCCAGAGATTTAATCCTGATACCTAAACAGTTCAGAGATAATCAACCCAGAGATTTAATTATGATACTTAAACAGTTCAGAGATAATCAACCCAGAGATTTAATTCTGATACTTCAACAGCTCAGAGATAATTAACCCAGAGATTTAATTCTAATACTCCAACAGTACAGAGATAATCAGGACAGAGATTTAATTCTGACATTTATCACATAAGATCTTCCAAAAAAATGGTTCAGAGATGATCGAGACGAAGATCTAATTCTGATATTTATTCTATAATATGTTCCAGATTCAGTTCAGAGATGGTTAAGTATATTTTCTAGATACGGTTCAGATACATTCTAGATATAGATTTCATTTTGATACTCATTCCAATACATCCTCAAATATAAGCAAGGTGTAGATTCATTCTGACATTCCCCAGCACATTTGCTAGATACAGTTGGACACGGACTCATTCTAGTATACTCCTCAGATACAGTCAAACCTAGACTCCTTCTGATACTCCTGTCAACAGTTACTTTGGATGGCATCTATAAGCCCATCTTCATTCTGTCATCTTTTCGAATGGCATCTTTAGGCCCATTTAAACAATACAATCAACCAACAGCATTACTTCGTGCACCCGTGAGTGCAAATTTCTGGGCACTTAAGTGTTCAATCCCCTTCCACCTTCATATCACGAATGGCGCATGCGCCAATCTAACTCTTCAGGTTTAAGAAAATTGAACAGGGGTAGCTGTTGCACCCCAAAATTTGCCCTCACATCTTTGAGACAAATTGATTCAAGAAGCTTCCTCACACTCCTAGGAGTCTCAAAAGCTCAAGACTACTCAAGGATTGACCATATAAGCTCTCCTCCTAAACAATCAACTTACAACTAGGGTTTTATTTTTTCTCAAAAGGAATTGAGCTCTCAATACCTCAGATGGACTTCATGGTTCTCTATGTGCTCTAGGGTATCCTCATGTCAAGTCTCAAGCCTTGCTTCACAAGTTTGCTCAGTCAATTGCTCAAATGATCAACAGCCGATTGTATTGGACCAAAAGTCAACTTTAACCAATTTACAGTCAAACGTCATCATTTCTTGCCAACATCAAGATTTTGAAGTCCCATTCATCATTTGATCAAGGTTTGATCATGATTCCTCAAGAAAATAAAGAATTACTCAATAGTCAAAAATTGCCAAATTAGGGTTTTCTTAAGGAAAAGTCAACTGAACTTTGACCACGCACAACTTTCACATACTTCATCAGAAATTCCTCAACCAAAGCTCATTTTGAAGGAAATTCAATTCTCTACAACTTTGTCTCTCTAAGCTCAAGGCCAAAAATGCCTCATTTGAGAGATATGGACCAAAACTTTACAGGTCATTTTGAAAGTCAATAAAAAGACACTTTTTTTCGTCAAAGCAATTTACACAAAAATAAAGACTTCAAATGAAAAAGTGATCAACACGAAAGTTGTAGGGGACATCTTAAGGGTTCCAAAAAGTCCAAGATCACATTCATATGACAAAAATTGAGAGAGTTATGATTGGTACAAGTTGAGCAAAATTTGAGAAACGCATGAAACCTACATTGAACATTTTTGAGCTTTTGGACCAATGGGCCTATCTTTTAAAGTTGAATCATGTTTATGACATATTCAAGGACCTCAAAGTTCACCTTGATATTATTTTGATTTTGATTTTATTTTATTTTGATTTTATTCAAAGAAATAAACAAAATTAAATAAAACAAAATAAATCAAATAATGGTGGGCACATGGATCCTTTTAATGGAGTTTCTAGAAGGTTAAAACATGTCATTCAAGGCCATCAAAACCCAAATAAAACCATGGGAGAGAGTGAAGGAAACATGGTTTTCAAAAAATTAAAATGGTTGGAAACATGTTCCTTGATCCTAGCTCTTCAAATGATTCTTTGTCTACCATGTTTCTCCTATAAATACAAGGCTCAAACACAAGGCAAGAGGCTTCACAGAGGAAGGCTTCCAAATCACAAAATTCTTGAAAAAAAAGTGAAAATTCAAAATTCCATTTCCAATCATTCTCAATCCAAACCAAGGATTAAATACTCATCCTGAAGGTTCGATTCCCACCCCATGCAATTTCCTTTTAACCATTTTCTAAACCCTTTCTTTTATCATATTTCAATTAATTAATTTATTTATTTTTCAATTAAACTAAAACAATAAAAAAATCATAAAACTGTTAAAAGAATAAAAAATATAGTTTAGGTTATATAATCATTTTTTAGGCATAGATTATTTTTATTAAAATTAATTTTTTAGACTTAGACTTATAATTAATTAATTTTTGTACAAATGAATTAGAAATTAGGTTTATTTGTTTTAAAATTATCTCTCAAAAATTATTTAAAAAAAACGAATATTGATTTAGATGTTTAGGACATTTAACTTGACTTTTAATATATAATTACTTTTCGTTTATCATTTATTTTCTTAGAATAAATGTATAGGTTTGTGCATAAATTGTAATAGTGTAGTTTACATTTCTTGCACGATTATATTATGTAACTGTCCATAAGCCTTGTAATAGTAGTTTACATTTCTTGTACGATTATATTATGTAACTGTCCATAAGCCTTGTAATAGTCTATGTTACATTCTCGCACGATTATATCATGTAACTGCCTATAAGCCATGTAATAGTGTAGGTATTTATTTTTCGCATTTATATTTTATTTGCTAGATAAATAGGCATGTATGGCAAGATCTAAAATCAAATGTTAGAATAACCTATAACTCAAGATAATATAATTGAATCAACGCACATTGCACACATTCACCTCTAGGGTAGCCTCTCTCTGTTACCTTACGATTAAAACGGTCATGTCCCTCGAAAGTAGGGGTACTTTAGCAAAAGACGCTTACGAATAATATCATCATAGTCCCTTCGATATAAAGATCATAGTCCCTCGATGACCCTTCGAGCTGCCTATAAAAAGATGATCTTGTCCCTCGACGACCCTATGGAAAAATGATGATAGTCCCTTCGCATTGCTAAAGTATCCTTACATGTTGCCTTCTATGACCATTCGATGACCCTTTGTTGTCCCTCCACATTCAATAGACAGTACTACCTACCCACTAATGGTATGGATAGTACTATCTCTCAAGGAAAATGATAAGTACAAGAAAGACCTTACAAATTAGGGGTAAGTAACTTTTAAATGCTTGCTCACAACTCAAAAACAAATACTTTTCATATCTCACTTTTCAAAAAAATATTTCTCAAAATAAAATAAAATAAACAAACACTTTGTATACATTCTTACACGAATTATTACAAAGTCAAAATTTTACAAAATATTTTAAAAAACGTTCACACACATTCAAAAAGTAAGTAAAAAAGGTAAGCTAAGCATTTAAGAGCCCATGGATAACCATGGATACAAAGGGTGCTAATACCTTCCCTTTGTATAACTTACCCCCCGAACTCAAAATCTATCAAGGTCTTTCCTGTTCTTTTCAGCCTTTCCTTATTGGATAAAAGAAAAGTCGGTGGCGACTCTTGCTAACCGTAACATGTTTTGCGAAAACAAAACAAAAAAAAACAAAAAAAAGCCAGTTCTCCCACCGTGTTACAGCTGCGCGATGACACGGGCAGCTGGGTCGATGGTTAAATGGTGGCATGCGGTCTCAGGGTCCAGGTCGGGCATATCCGCGGCACTCCAATCAAACAGGTCGGCGTTGTCTTCCAAACATTTCTTCAGCTGTTGCTTGACCTCGTCGGAAAGTCGAGCGCTAATCTTCACTCCTCTGGTGGGGTTATTTTTTAAGGTGATGACTTCAAACTCCCCGTCTGGAACTGGGCGCATAAGGGCTGATGAGGGGGAGCTGGCCGTCCCCGTTGAGGTACTTCCACTGCTACTTTAATCGCCTTCCTCTGAAATCCGGCTGTCGAGGTCGATTGCATGTACGGGGAGGACAGGTTTTTTTGTTCGGCTGGCTTTCTTCGCATGGGCGATCTTCCTCTCTTGTCCGTTTAGCTGCTTTGGGTGTTGCACTGATTTGGCTTTGTCCTCGGGTCGCTGCTTCGAAACATCTGTGGGCAGCTTCTATGTCCCCGTGCAAGGTCGCGACGTGGCCCTTCTCCATGTAATACTTCATTTTGAGGTGGACGGTTGAAAGGACAGCGATCAGCTCTGCGAGGGCTGGTTTCCCTAAGATGCATTGGTACAGCGACGGGCAATCAATCACCAGGAACTGGGTTTTGATTAACCTGGATGCTTCCTCTTCTCCAACTATGAGAGGAAGCTCCACGTATCCCCAGGGTCTGGCCATAGCTTCGTTGAACCCCTGCACATCAGATCCCACGTATGGTGAGAGGTTCTTCTGATCCAGTTTGAGGGCACGGAACAGCCCGGTGTACATTATGTCCACCGAGCTACCCTGGTCGACCAGGATCCTCCTAACGTCAGTGCTCGCCAATCTTGCCCTGATGAGCAAGGGGATGTGTGAATTCGGAGAACCCCCAGGTAGCTCCTTGCGGTAAAAGGTGATCGGTTGGGAGCACCCCTTGATCTTCTCAAGTGTGGATAGTCGGTAAGGATTGCTATCAATGAGCTGGTCAAACTTTCTTTTGACAGACCCCACTGTCAGCTCGTCATACCCTCCGCATGAAATAACCATGGTCGTGGGGAACGCTTCTCAGGTGCTATGCACAGAAATCTGGGAAGGTTCCTCGAGATATTCAGGGATGGTGAAGTCCTCTGATCGCGTAATGGACATAGCGACCTGTGGGGGAGGACTGGGCGGAGATGATTCTGCTTCCTTCGCATCTGAAGCCTCTCGTCGGGAAGACTCACCCTTCTTTATATACTGTTTCAAGTGACCCTCCTTGATGAGGATCTCAATAGCATCTTTAAGGTGCACGCAGTCCTCGGTTGTGTGGCCATGGCTGCGGTGGAAACGACAATATTTATTTTTGTCCACGTTGCCTATGGACGTTTTTGGTTTGGGGAACCAGACACCTCCCTGCTTGAACTCAGTGTTGATGCATTCAAAGAGGATGCGCTCGCGGGGAGTAGTGAGCAGGATGTACTCCGTGAAGCGGCCAGTAGGCCCTTTACCTTCCAGAGGGCGGTCGTCTCGTCGCCTCTCTATCCCCTGCCGGGATATCTCTGACTCGTCTTTTTTTATTGCCCGGGTACTTTCTCGATCTCTTGAGTCTCAGGCTCGGTATGCGGCCTCCTTCTCCTCGTATTGTATATACGCTTCCGCTTTTCGAAGAAGTTCAGTCAAAGTTCAAGGGGTCTCGATCTCGATAGCTTTACAAAACTTGCTGTTCGGTTTTAAACCTTTCTCGAGGAGATACTTTTTCATATGGTCTGTTGTACGGACCTCAATGACTTCTTTGTTGAGCTGCTCAGTATATGCCCGCAGGGGTTTATCCCTGCCCTGTATAATAGCTTCTAGTGTGGCCTTCGACTTGGGATGTCGTCGGGAAGTCGTGAAATATCGGGCAAACCGGCTCTTTAAATCTCTCCAAGACGTGGCCAACCCCCGGGGAAGACGCTTGAACCACGCCATAGCCCCTTTCCTGAGGGTGATTGGGAACAATCTGCACTTTATGGCCCCACTCACATTGTGGTAGTGAAGCATTGCTTCGATGTTCTCTATGTGTTCGCTTGAATTGGTGGTTCCATCGTACGTTGCCAGAGCAGGGGGCTTCTCCAACCCGCGAGGAATTCTAGTGTCCATGATCTCCTGGGAGAGAGGACCATGGACATCATCGTCACTACTTGCGCTTGGAGAGCGGGAAAGAGAGTAGCTGCGACCACGGCTTCTGCTTCTTGGGGAATGTCTACGTGACCGACAATGCTCATACTTTTCTGAGGGTCTAGATCTCTTCGACGCAGGGGAACATCTTGACTTCCGCAGAGGAGAGCGGCGTCGCCTTCTCGCGAGGTCGGAAGCGGGCTCTTCTGATCTTGATCGTCTTTTCTCCTGGGAGATGCTTCTGGACCTGTCTCGCCTCCTTTTCTGAGAGGGAGACTGAGGATTCGAAGAAGGGCTGTGAAGTTTCTCCGAGGACAGGCGCCCCTGGAGGACGTGCTCGAGGGCATTGATCTTTTCACCTTGCTGGAAGATCAAGAGGTTTGACCTGTTAAGGGAGGCAATGAGGGCAGCCGTGCTAGGGTCAACGTTTTGAGGGACCAGAATAGGCTCAAAAGTGCGGCCAGCAGCCTGTGCTCGAGGTTTCACTTCATCGGGGGTAGGAGACGCAGTCTTTCCATCCCGTTGGCCGGTTTCTGGATAAACAGATCTGGCCAGGACGTGGTCGGTGTTATCAGATATAACGACAACAGCAGGCTCTTGACGGGCGACATCGTTCTTGGTGGAGGCCATGACGATTAGAAGTTTGGAGAGAGCTTTGGTCTTCGCGGTGAAAAAGAGGGAACCTTGAATCAAAAGACGGGGAAGCTAATTCCCACAGACGGCGCCACTGATCGGAGGTGATCAGACTGGATCGTCGTGGCCTTCTTGGAGGGTAGATGATGATGCTTGTAGGAGAGAAAAATGGGGGTTGTACCTGCAAGGTACTCCGATGCCAAAGTAAGTGTTTGGTCAAAAGAGAGAAAGCAAGTACGCAAGTAAGAATTCAAGTATGGGATTTTGAATACCTGCCCCTCTCGGGGGAGAGGGTATTTATAGAGATAACCCCCAGCGCGGGGTCAAGGTCTCCCATGTGGCCGAAATATCTGGTCGACTAATCGGAGACTGCCAGGTGGAGGGCAATGCGCATAGCCCTTTGACCTGGTTCAACTGTCTCCGTGAGATTCGGGGAGACAGTTGATCGCGTGAATTGCTAAGCGAGTGAGGGGGACATGCCCAACGGCTAGTTCCGCCCAACGGCTAATTTCTGCCCAACGGCTAGTTTCCAGCTATTGGGCCTGACGAATAGCTGGACTGGATTGGGCCTTGCCCAGCTGGGGGTAAAGCATCTGCCCAGTCCAGAACATGTATTTTAATTTATATTATTATATGAAAATGTATGTTTATCAATTTTAAAAGGTATACAAATGTTAAACCATTACGTATTTAATATAAATGTTCATTTATTTCAATAATAAATTTTTTGAAATTTTTTTAGTGTTTTTAAAAACTTAAAATAATATGATATTTTATAATTTTATCTATTTATATTTAATAGGAACGCGGGTAACAGGTGCGGATGCGGGTACTTACATACCCATATGGCACAGGTACGGGTGCTAACTTTGGTGCCCAAGCGGGTATGGACTCGGATACGGAGATTTTTTCAAATCGCGGGTATGGCGATGGGTACTATAGTACCCTGCCCAAACTCTGCCCATTGTCATCCCTATCTTCTTTTGTATTTATTAAGAAAAGAGTGCACTCATCTCTCAAAATTAATATTAAGATTAAGAAAACTTTGCCCATTGACATATTCTCTCTCCATTTATTGTTGAGAAAAAAGTGCACTCATCCCTCTCTCTCTATCAATTACGTATATCAGCATAAAAAAAGAGAAACAAAAACTCATGCATTAAAATTTTCTCTCTCGCTAATTTCTCGTAGATCTCTCTCTCTATCACTCGATTCACTTAAGAATAACAACATATTAGGGTTTCAGTTTTTCAAAAACAACACCCTTAAAAAAAACTATGAGAACAAGAAAAATCCAAACATTTAAAACAAACAGGGTGGTTACCGCGGTGGTTTCAGATCTTCCACGTCGGAGATGGTGAATGGAAATGTACAAGGGATGTGTTACGGTGTCGTTATAGTGATGTTTCGGCGCTACAAACAGTGATGGTTTGCTTCGAAACAAATGCGAATTTGAAAGGAAAATGAGTCGGTTTAATAATGTGGTTTACGGTTTTTGTTGCAGAAAATGCTGAGAGGTGTGAGGTTAGAGTTGTTGGAGTGTGTTCAAAGGCCGGTTGGAGGAAGGAGAAGGAAAGAAGTTGAGTGAGTTTTTGAAAATGTTTTGAGGTGGAGGCGAGGAAGTGTGGTTGTTGTGGTGATGAAGATGAACAGGGAGGATAATAGTCCCTGATGTGGTTTCAAGAGGTTTGTTTTTTTAATTTTCAGTTTCCTTTTCTTTTTAAAAACAACCAAGCTTGTCTATGAAGTTTGATCTTGTCTTCTGTCATTTTCACGGCACATGTTGGGCTTGGGTTGTCATTGTTATGCATATCTCAAGGCAGATTTTGTTGATGTCAAGTGTTTGGTGATAGCAGGTATTTGGATGGGGTTGCTCAGGTTTGGTCTTGGTGTAAGATTGTTGTTTCATGTTTTGGTGTTAGTTTGATGAGAGGAGAGTTTTGGTACGGTTGAGCAGAGTACTTGGTGCAAGATTGTGCAGGTTTGGCATTGGTATAGAGTATGTGAAGATTGTTGTAGCAGAACTTTATTCGACTGGAGTGGCAAACTGTGATTTTCTTTGGATGTAACAAAACCTTGTCTTGGTTTATTATGTGTGGATCTTTATTTTGTGAAACCAAAGGGTCCAAAGTAAATTAAAAACGTGATGGTTTGTGAGTTATGGATTTTTGTAGAGATTTTTGTTATAATAGAAAGAAAAAGAAAATAGGCTAAATGGTGATTTTTTTGAATTGTTTAAGATAAAAGAAAGATAAACAAAAAACAATCACAAAAACTAAATGAATTTAAACCAATTATAAAGAGAACTAAACAAAAATTATACTAATTAAATTAAATTAAGTTAAATTAAAATATAAATTCAACTAAAATAAATAAATTTAACTGAAACTTAAACTAAAATATAAACTAAACTAAACTAAAACATAAACTAAAATAAAAATAATTATATTAAAAAAAACTATATTAAAACTAAAATAAAATAAAAATAAAAGCTACACTAAAGTTAAAATTAAACTAAGTTATATATTAATCTATATTGAAAATAAACTAAATTAAAGAAATAAACTATATAAAAAATAATAAACTAAATTAAAATTAAATTAAATCAATTCTAAATAAACCTTAAGATAATAAAAAAAATCCAAAATGGAATGATAAAATTGACTAAAAAAATGTATGGTTGATGATCAATGAAATGTTTAACTAAAAATAAAAAAAATGGCTGACTTAAAATGATATGACAATGGCCAACGAATCTGAGGGTAAAATTTGGGGTATAGAACCGGAAAGACGGTATCCACTGGGGAATCAACAGACATCATCCATGAATAGGACTGGATGGAAGAGAGTCACAACATTCAGAAGATCATTGAATGAGGTGAGGAGAAAAATATGGGAAATACATGAGATAATCAAGCAAACATCAGAGGTATTCAGAAGAGCATTGAATAAACTCTGGAAAACAGACAAACATCAGAGACATTCAGAAAAGCATTGAATGAATCTGGGAGACATATCAGAGTTATTCCGAAAAGCATCGAATAAACTCCAGAACACCTCAGATATATTCGGAAAAGCATCGAATAAACTTCGGCACACATCCATAAAAGCATTGGATGCAAAAGAGGAACATACATGAAAATATTCAGCGGCCGTTTACCAAAGTCCGAAATAAATTGAATAAATCTAGAAGAGCATTAGATGAAGACAAAAATTCTGAAGATACATCCGAAACATTTAGAAGAGCATTAAATGAATTGGAAAAGGTTTTAAAGACATATCTGAAAGAGCATCGGATAAGCTACAATATATCTGGAAGAACATCAGATAAACAAGGTCATATCCGGAAGAACATCAGATAGACACAAAAGAGCTCTGGAAAAACATCAGAAGCAAGGTCATATCTGGAAGAGCATTAGATAGACACAAAAGAGCTCTGGAAAAATATCAGACGGTAAAGGAGAAGCAATTTTGGAAAAGCATCAGAATTACGGAGGCATATATCTGGAAACTCATTGGGGAGTGAAACAAATTATGGAAGGGTATTATAATTACGACGAAAATATCTGGAAAAACATCAGATATGTTCTGGAAGAACATCAAAACAAAAAACTATATCTGGAAAAATATCAGAGAGAGACACACATCTGAAGGAGTATCAGATGGTAAAAGAAATGTCATTCTGGAAAAGCATCAGAATCACAAAGGGCTATCTGGAAAAACATCAGATAGGTTCTGGAAGAACATCAGAACAAAGATTCAATCTGGAAAAACATCAGAAAGAGAGAGACACATCCGAAAAAGCATCAAATGGCGAAAGCAATGAAATTCTGGAAAAGCATCAGAATTACAAAGGATTATCTGGAAAAATATCAGATAGGTTCTGGAAGAGCATTAGAACAAAGACTCAATCTAGAAAAACATCAGAGAGAGGCAGACACATCCGGTAAAACTCCGGATAGATTCTGGAAAAGCATCAGAATCAAAGGGGACATCTGGAAAAACATCAAATATGTTCTGGAAAAACATTAGAACAAAGGACTTAATCTGGGAGAACATCAGAGAGATAAACATATCCGGTAAAACTTCGGATAGATTTTGGAAAAGTATCAGAATCAAAAGGGTATATTTGGAAAAACATCAGATAAGTTCTGGAAGAACATCAGAACAAAAGACTCAATCTGGTAAAGCATCAGAGAGACAGACACATATGACATCCAAGAATGGCATTGGACAAAAAAATGCCAGACATCCAATAATGGCTTTGAATGAAAGGCAAACTCAAAATATCTGAGAAGGCAGCAAATGAAAGTGAAGAAAGTAGGGATCCAAGAAAGCATTAGATAGAAAGACACCAGACATCCAATAATGGCTTTAAATGAAAGGTATAATCACAATATCTGAGAATGGCATCAGATGAAAGTGAACAAAGTAGGGATCCCATAAAGCATTGGATGCAAAGAAACCAGTCATCCAATAATGGCTTTGAATGAAAGGAAAACTCATAATATCTGAGAAGGCATCAAATGTAAATGAGATAAAAGGTGAAATCTAAGAAGGCATTGGATATAAAGGAAATCACAGTATCCAAGAAAGTATTGGAGGAATGTGAACAAAGAGATACCCAAGAAAGCAATGGATAGACACGACAATATCTATTTGGTAGGTGCCAAGTGAGTTGGACTTTGATCACAGGGTAAGACGCAGATAACAACACGACCCCGGGTGAAATGAAAATGAGGATGAAACACTCATGCAGTGCATATGTATATGGGTTATGCTAAGATATATGATCAAATTCAAATGCAAATGTCGACGACATGGCTCGACTCTTTTGGGGAAAAGACAAGACTGGAAGACTGATTCCTCAACACGGAGATCGCTGCCAAATTTGGGGACTAAAGATGTTGTTGTTGAGCACATCTCTACCACACTGGTAAACTGTATCAAGTTGATGATCCTTGGAGGAAGAATAAAGAGCTGCTTGGGGTTTCTCTAAGTCAGTTTCCCCAGATTAGATGGCTGTTGTATATGAACTGATCATTGCTTTAGCTTGTCGGTTGTTGGAAATGACTGCTTTATTGTGTGCTTGGAAAGCTTGCCCCAGTTTGAGTCTTGAAAAATCTTATGTATAAACCAATTCTGAGAAGGATTTGCACTGAACCACAAAACCTGAACAGATTCTCAACAGGATTTGGAAGGAACTTGCCCCTGATAGGATCACTGACCAAGTTTCTCAACTGTTTGAAAATTCCTTGAAAGGAAAGCCAGTTTGCAAACAAAAGTGTTCATACAAACATGGTAAATGCAAAGTTCATGCAAATTTTGAAATCAAAATCATTTTTTAAAGATGCAAAATACATGAGTCATTAGTCAGAACACGGTGGTTCAAAACATTTAAAGTGAAAGGTAAAGCACGAGTGTGATGCCAAAACAGATGATCTATAAAGATCTTTTGGAGTCAGTTTACACAACCTTGTTGTAGTATGCTTTCAAAATAACTTTGCTTCAGTTAGGTCTTTTGATGGTTGTAACGTGGCCTGGTTCACGGTTTATGAAACAAAGGATAAAGGCTCAAAGTTTATTTGTGCCCACCCAATCTTCGTGATGATCTTCAGCCATACGCTCAGCTAACTCAGACTATTCACTCTGGTTCCCAAGAGGTTGGGAATCGTACTGATGATAGTGATGATGGTTCAGAATTCAAGGGAATCTTGAGATGGAAGTCACTACTTCCTTACCAAACTGTTTGTCATTGAGGACTTTCATGGTGAAGGATTTAAATATTTCTCTTTTTGATTGTCATACAAACCTTTTTGCATAAGGCAAGGTCATGAGCTTCCCATCTTTCTTAGCTTTTGCCTTGAAAGGGACTCGGCTCATTCTTTGAGTAAGGAAAGTGACTAAACAACTTAATGATTACGGTGAACCATCATTGGCATTTGACTTGAAAGACATCTTTGACACTTGCTTGATGTGTGCGAAGGAAAATTTGTGAGCACAACCTTTGTATGAAAGGTGTCTTGCATGAATGCACAACCAAGTTAACTGAGAACTACCTATCCCCAGGTTAAAATTGAGGGTTTTTTGATTTGGAAGGAAACTCCTACTTCAAGGCTCAAAGGGGTTAAAGAGGGTTTATCTCCCTTATATCTCCGGTGTTTGAGGATTTGAAACAATGCCTTACATCATCAGTAAAGTTTATTTGAAAGCATACTAGCAATTATGAGATTAACATTTTCGTCATCCTCCCTCCAATCTTTGCACAATAAAAAAGAAAGTGGAAAAGAGATAATATATATATTTTTTTGGTTTTGCAAAGGAAAGCATATAGATGTAAATAAAGGACAAAATAAATTGAATCAAAAGTTGTAATGCTAATTTCATTAATCACGAAAGTACAAACATAATTTGAAGGCAAACAGCCAGTACAAAATAAGGAAAATACAAACAACAAGAAAACATGGCCTAGTGACTAGTCAAATACAAGGATGGGCTGTCCTGTCTTAAGAAGTAGCTGAGCTGAGGTCGACCGAAGCTTCACTTGGCGTGCCCTGGCAGAGGGTTACTCTGGACATTGGGATTGTCATGAAAGCTAAGAATTCCAGTCTTAATCAAATCACGCACTCTAGACTTCAAAGCATAACAATTTTCCAGGTCGTGGCCTGCGGCACCTTCATGGAATGCATAGTGAAGATCAGACCTAAATCCAGTTGGAAGAGGATTGGGCGGAGGAGGCAAAGTCCTTGTGGTAATCAAACCTTGCTGAACCATACCAGGATAAAGTTCAACGTACTTCATTAGAATGTGATCAAATTGATTCCTATTACGGTACTGATTATGTCCAATAGTTGGACGTTGAGGAGCTTGAGCTGGTCGTGGAGCAGTAACCACAAGAGTAACAGCAGCAATGGTAGGGTGATTAGCATACTGAGGTCTAGGACGAGGCCTTCTCGCTTCAGTCATGACAACATTAGTCTGATCTTCCCTCTTCTTTTGGAAGTTCCCATAGGATTTCTTCGCACCATTGGAAGATTCAGCAGCCTTGGACACTTTACCGTTCTTGAGTCCTTCTTCGAGTCTTTGGCCAATAGTAACCAAATATATTTTATAATTTTTCAAAAATATATTTTCGAAAAATTTTCGAAGATACATTTCTAAAATAAATTTATTCATACAATTCAATTATGACTCAAAAACAAATAAAATGCATATATTGCATACGTCCGGAGATATATTTTCAAATGTTTTAAGATATATTTTTATATTTAAAAAACTGTCATTCATAGTTAATAATATCGAGAAGACATCGATACATAATTCAAATATATATTGTCAGCAAATATTAATTAAATATTTTTATGAATAAACGAATATTATATTATATTGAATAATTTTTAAATAAAAATATTATATCTTCAACTATACTTATCCAAAAAAAAAAGTTATAACATTTAAAAAATAATAAAAATATTTTTTTTATCATTCTTAAGAATGCAATAAAAAATAAATAAAATTGTTTAATTATTAAATTGTTACTTAAAGTAGACTATTTAATTAAGTTCGATAAAATTTAAAATTTAATAAGCTCTTTAATTTTACTTATTCAAGTTTCACGTTAAGAAAAATATTTCTTTACATTCTCTTCTTTTCTTAGTATAACTTATATGACACTAAGTTAAATTTAAAATTTATATTATTTTTATTTTCTTATCCATTTTTAAATGATCGGATTAGACCGAATTTGAGATATAGAGAAGAATCAAATTGTTCTTGATGATTGATTCGAAGAAAAAAAAGAGTGTCTTAGAAAAAAAGTTTTGACTTTTATAAAATTCTATGCATAATTTATCGGACAACATTTATATATTTGGCTTTTAAGAAGATAACATTTTTCTTAATAATAATAATAATAATAATAATAATAATAATAATAATAATGTTATTGCGGAACCCGAAATGGAAATGGAAACTACGATGAAGCATAACTTTCAATGCACTACGCGAAATGACACAGTAGATCGACGGTCGCGAACAAGGTGTTTCTTGAACAAGGGGTATTGGTCTTGATGTGATGCCGTTAATCAGTGTTTGTTGTCTTGGATACAGTGGACTTAGAGGAATACCTGCATGGTTAGCACTCTAACGCTCAAGTTAGTTTAATGTTCAAGATAATGATAGTGAAAATGAAGATTAGAGATTGTATACTTGAAAACCCTTTAATAAAGTATTTACACATTGGGCCTTGTTGGTGCACAAGATGAAAAGGATGGAGATGGAGGAAGAGAGAAAAATAACAAACTTCCAGTACTCTTACAAAACAGTTACATTGAATGATTACAACTCATTTCTTAATGGCTAAGCACACTATTACTTATATACATAAACAATAATGCCACGTAGGAAACATGCTAACATACATTAGCTATGTTAAGCTTAACAAAACTAATACTACTCTACTAAATATGAATTACTTATAATACCATCCCTTAATTCATATTAAACTAATCAAAACTAACAACACTAATTTCATCCCTCGGGTGGCGAAATTGATCAGTCTTGATCGCTTTCGTCAGAACATCTGCTAGCTCCTTCTGGGAGCTACAGTGCATAACTTCTAGCACTCCATTCTAAACCTGACTTCTCAGAAAATGATACTTAGTCTCAATATGCTTGCTTCTCCCATGCAACACTGGGTTCTTGGTAAGATTGATTGCAGACTTGTTATCAATCATCAGCTTCAAAGGCTTGTTTACCTTGATTTTCAGATCCTGCAGTAAATTCAGAAGTCAAACAGCTTGACATGCAGCCACAACTCCTGCAATGTACTCAGCTTCACAGGTTTACAAAGCAACAATTGGTTACTTATTAGAACACCAAGAAATAGGACCTCCTAGATACTTAAACAAATACCCAGAAGTACTTCTTCTATCAACTCTGTCTCCACACCAATCAAAGTCTGAGTAACACATCAGCTCTGAATTAGCCTTTTCACCAGATGGAAACAAAACTCCATACTTCAGAGTCCCCTTAATATACCTCAGAATCCTGGCAGCAGCTTGATAATGAGACCACTTCGGTTTACTCATGAACCTACTAACCATTCCAACTGCGTAGCAAATATCAGGACTGGTATTACACAAATACCTCAGAGAGCTAACCTACTGCTTGAAAGTTATAGCATATACATCATCACCTTCAGAATCAGAATCCAATTTGTGATTTGTTTCTGGCGGTGTGAAAACAGCCTTACAATTTAGCAGCTCGAATCTCTTCAGAAGCTCAAGTTCATACTTCACCTAATGCAAAATGATACCCTTCTCATAGTACATAAACTCCATCCCTAAAAAATATGTCATATTTCCTAGATAAGTCGTCTCAAACTCATTCAATAACACCTTAAACTTAGCTATCTCATGTTCACAACTCCCTGTTAGCAATATGAAGGTGAGAAAATTACACAAGAAGGGGATGAATTGTGTTTGGAAAATTCTTTTTACTTCTGAACCAGATTTCAGATTCTAAACCAGAGTTCAGAATCTGATAATGAATGCAGCGGAAAATGTAACAGAAGTAAATAAAAACAGCAAAGAACACACAACAATTATCCTGGTTCCTCTCCAACTGAGAGTACTCTAGTCCCCTTGCCACGCAAGAGATTTCCACTATAATCAACCTAATTACAACTCCTTATACTCACTAGTATAAGACTCTCCCTGCTCAGACCTACAGTTTAAGACTTCCTTGCTTAATCAGCACCTGATTAAGACCTCTACTTAGATCCTTAGATCTTAAGACTTTCCTTGCTTAAACCCTCTTGGTCCAAGACTTCACTGCTTAGACACTCTGTCTAAGACTTATCTGCTCAGACACACTGTCTAAGACTCTTTTGCTCATATTTACAATCCAAGACTTCACTACTTAAACCCAAGGCAAGAGACTTTTATCTAAACTGACTGTTTAGAGAAGGAATAACTTACAACAACACTTGATTAGAAATCAGAGGTTTTTAAATACAATACAACACACGAACCATTTACATCAAACAAATTTAATTCTGCACACACGAACCAGCTAGTTAGAAATTCTAATTGTTTTTCAAATATTTTGTTATCATCAAGACTTTAGAGGATACATGGTATGAAACAAATTTATCTCAACACAATATGTCATAAACATACAGACACACCAGAATCATATTGCCTACAGAAATATGCTGAACATAAATGCCATACACCATCTCACACTTTCTTAATCCTTGAAGCTGGAAAAATGAATTAATTTTCAGATTCCAAGCTCTAAGAGCTTGTTTCAGTCCATAAAACGCTTTATGTAACCTGTACACCATCTCTTTTTGATTCTTTTTCAAAAATCCATAAGGTTGTAACACATATACCTCTTCTTGAATTGAATCGTTCAGAAAGGCATATTTCACATCTAAATGCATCAAAGGCTAATTTCTGTTAGCAGCTATCGCAATCACCGGTCTTATTGTCTCATGTCTCACTACAGGTCCAAACACTTCAAAGTAATCTAACCCAGGTTTCTGTAGAAATCCTCTTGCTACTAACCTTGTGTTGCATTTGCCAATTGATCCATCTGGCTTCAGTTTCACCTTGAAAACCGATCTGAAGCTGATGGCTTTCTTGTCCTTTGGAAGCCCAGTCAACGCCCAAGTCTTGTTTCTTTCTATATCCTCGAGTTCTTCTTTCATGGCCTTTAGCCAAACTTTCTTCTTGAGCGCTTCTTGGTTTAGAGTCTACTAACACGACACACGGAATGACCTCCCCTTCAGAGTCTATTTTAGTATCTTGCAACATGTTAAACTTTGCAAATCTCCTTGGAATATTTTTTTATTCTTTGTGGCCTTTAAACTTGTTCATAATCTTCTTCGGACGTTGGAACATTACCAAATGCTGGAACCCCAAAAGTACCACCTAGAGAGGCATGACCACCTTCAGAGCCTAGAATATTCCCAGAGTCTGAATCACCACCAGAGTCTGAATCACCATCAGAATCTGGATCAGAATCAGATTCACCTTTAGAGTCTTCTTCAGCTTCAGAGTCACCTTCAGACTCTGACTCATCTTCAGACTCACCTTCAGAATCAGCTTTTGATTCTGACTCATCTTCAAAACCTTCAGATTCTGAAGTATCTTCAGAAGAATTAGGGTTGTATTGACTTTACTTTTTGGGATAAATAATTTATCTGCTTACATCTGCAGTTCATCATAACATCATTCAAAGTGTATTGTTTAAATTTAAAACTAAGTAGGCTTTGGTTAATATGTTGACTTTAAAGAACTATTTTATTAAGTCCACAACATGAAGCTGTAAGCATCTGAATATTATTTCTTACATTGTCTAAGCAATTAAGGTTCCATTTGTAATTTCTAAACAGGCCCTAGCAAGACTCCGCTTTGCTGAAACTGTTGCTCAGAGTGATGTGGATGAGGCATTGAGGTTAATGCAGATGTCAAAATTCTCTTTGTACTCTGATGACCATCAAAGATCTGGTCTGGATGCTATATCTGATATTTATTCGATACTACGTGATGAAGCTGCTAGAAGTCATAGAATGGATGTCAACTATCGCGATGCATTGAATTGGATATCTCGGAAGGTGAGTTCATTTTTCATATTGCTACTTGAACTTGAATTGCATCTGCCATAGAGTTATATAAAATGATTTCCACTTCAAACTTGTTGGACCTGCCTCAATTGGGACCCTTTGATAAGATGATATTCAGCAGTAAAAACAATCTTAAAACAATCAAGAATATACAACTAATTTTATTCAACGAAGAACCATATGCACATTAGTATTGGCCAATTAAGGCTAGACTTGATTAAAACTGACATTTTTTTAGATTGCCTTTGGTTTTGAGTGATCACAATTCCTAACTTTTAGACTGATGATTTTTTGATCCTGTCTGGAAATAAAAATTGCCAACAGTGCAATACCTAGAGTTGTATTAGCATTTGGTATTTTTTTCTTTAGAATCTTCAATTTTGTTCTAGAAATTTATGTCAAATTTTCTATTTGCCAACAAAGCCTTGTTTTATTTTTGCTTTTATAACACTAAATTTTTATTTTTTAACTTATTGGTAAATTATTCTGATAATATACTAGTTTCATTTTTTCTTCTATTTTTGCCCAAATAAATCCTGACCACAATTGTTCTTTTGGAACAGAGGTACATCGAAGCCCGGTTGAAAGAGTGTTTAGATGAATATGCAGCATTGAATGTATGGCAGATACATCCTCAAACCTTCAATATTAAATTTATCAATGCTTGATGTACCCTTGAAAAAAATTGACAAAGCTTTGTGGCAATCTGGTTTCCACAAACTGGACAAGTCATGACAGTGCTGGTCCTCCTTAGGGAAATTGTATCTAGTTTAATAGTGCTTACTAATTAGTACAAAGTTTTCAGTTATATTTTGGACAACCTTGTATTCCTTTCACATTATGAAATTGTAAAATCTAGAAAACTTGTCTCAACCACTCTTTAAAGACCGCACACAACACCCACGCATCACTTCCTTCTTTCCTTCCGTTCTCTCTTCTCTCTCTTTCTCTAAAATTTCAGATTCAATCCATCCAACCAAAACTAGAGAAGATGATGCAACCCGACGAACCTGGTATTGCTCCACCCACCGTTCCCCAACAACTTCACCATCAACAATACCAACAACACCACCAACAACAACCCTACTTGATGATGCTCTGCAACCTCAGCCTGAAACCCAACTGTGGGCTCCTTCTCCTCAGGCTCCTCCTCAATCTGTGCCTCAACAGCAGCATGCATAACCTGCCAGCACTGACGAAGTTCAGACTCTCTGGATCGGTGATTTGCAATACTGGATGGACGAGAATTATCTCTACCAATGTTTCTCCCACACCGGCGAGGTATAGCCGCTTTCTTTTATTCATGATTTTTGATCTTTTTGTTTTGATTTATATTTTGAAATTTAGATTTGAATCTTTATGACATGGTTTTAGATCTATAGAACAAGATTCAGCTAAATCGATTGTACTATTTCTTGTTAGGGTTTGTATTTTAGTTGAACACGATTAAGCTAATTGATTGTACTCTCTCTTGTTAGGGTTTGTATGTGAATGGGAACGAATGAGTTGGCTGTTATTTTAATATGAATTTGGTGTTCTTTTAACGCCTTTTTGGCTTCTCTGTTTTCAAGACATGAGTGTTATCATTTAGGTTTATTCTGTCACTAAAATAAGATTGCTTTGTTTACATGATTTGTTCAGTCTGTAGAAATTCAGTTGCTTTGGTTTATTCTCTGCAAAAATTGGGTTGCTTATTTTACATGATTTTTCTGTGTAGAAGTTGGGTTGCTTTTTTTACATGATTTTTTCTGTGTAGAAGTTGGGTTGATTTGTGTTGTACCCCAAATTTTACCCTTAGATCCATTGATCTTTTGCATGTCATATTAGGTTAATCATGTTGCATAGCTAACCCTTTTATCAGGTTTTGTTTGCTTTTTTGTTTCATTTGTGAATCAGGTCTTATTTCAAGAAGATTCAAGAGTTGATTAATTAAGATTTTGGATGGAGCATTGAATCAAGCAAGTTTCTCATTTCAAAGAGATATCTCCATGATCCTCCCCATAACAAATTTCTATCCATTTTATTCACCCTTAATTCCAAACCAATCTCAATAGTCATTTATTAACCAATTTTATCCAATTTCTCTATTTATCAATATCCATTCTCCTAAACCATAACCATTTCAATTACCAAATTCTCCTATTATTTATTTATTTTTCTAACCATTTATTTTATAACAAAAAAAGAAGAGAAAACCAAACCTTAAAATATTTTATCTTTCAGCCCATTACCATAGGCCCATCATTACAAAAAACATGTTACAAATTATATGAAAATGAAACCCATTGGCTGAGGATCAATAGGAATCATGCAATGTGCTTTGACTTTTCAACTCTACCTCTGTGAGCAATGAAGAGACGCCGCGTGGCTATCAAAGAAGTAAGACAATCAAAAGACATTTTCTTCTCCTTTGTCGTGTTCGCGAGTTTCAGAAGAGAAGAGGAAATTCAAGACCAAGTTGTATCAAGCTCATCCCAAATTATTTCTACAACCCAATTCCTTGGCGCGTTAATTCACTTTTGAATTCCCCAAATCAATTCCCGTTTGAGCTTTCAATGCTCTGATTCATTAAAAGTGGTTCTGAAGAGTTACTTGTTTCAGCATAGGGATTGCTTTTGCCTGCAGATACCCTTACGCAATCCCAACCATTTCCTCATTTGATACCCTCTCATATGACAACAAAGGAGAAGTTTTCAAGCAATGCACGGAGTCGTAAAATTTTCCCTGCACCTCTGAGGTTTTTGTGCAGCAAGAGAAGCGCGTTTGTCTCCAAGAAGTGGACCGAGTTTGAATTTGAAAAAGAGACGTTGCAAACCCTAGTTTTTTTACTCAGCATATCATGTGTTTGCTCTTTGGTCTCAATGAACAAAGCCCATTTGCTCAGCCTATAAAAGGAGCTCACCTCAACACTTAAACTCACCAACAATTGTCACAAAGCACTGTAAAAAAGTCCCTGAATTTTGAGTTCCACGAGTCAGAAAGAGGAGGAGGGTTGCTTGGAAGTCTTGCTAAGTTCAGAAAGGAGGGAAGTTAGCACACTTTGAAGGTGCAGTAGACATACTCCACTTGGTAACAACCCTCTCCCTATTTAAATCCATGCTCATGTATCACTGACATTGCCATTATTTCATATTTGTTTGTATAATGTGTTTGATGTTGCCATTTATTCATCCATGATGTATAATAATGTGTATTTTGCTCTGTTTAACTTTCTGCCTTTGGTTAGGATTTCATGAGTAAGACAGACAGTTGCATTGCCTTGTGTTCTAGTTATTATGCTTGAAATATCATTGTAATGATAATACTCTTGTCTTGTTCATTAGCTGGTTGTGAGTCTATGTGGTTTTTTTTTTGGTTATGCTGTCAAAACTTGGATGTAGAAAGTGCTAGCAAATCTATGTTTTAGTCTTGATGTTTGGATGTTATTATGAAAGGAGTTAAGATCTTTTGGTTCATTCTTGTTATTCTGAGATGCTCATATGTTTCGTGATTTGTGAACCTATCTATCATTGCTTGTCCTCTAAGTTGATATGTGATTGAGATGCTGCTAGCAAAAGGTTGCTTTCACTGAATGCAGATTGTGTTTCTGTCATCATCAATGTATAATCAACTTGTGTACATGAAATCATTGTCTTTGTTTTGTATCCAAAGTCTTGCTTAAGTGTTGATGTTTGTTGAATCGTGTCCTTAAACATGGAAATTGTTTCTTAAACTTATGTGCTCAAACGTTTGAGTTACACAACTGATTATGCTTTTCCTTTTGATTAACTTGAACTTGTTGCTATTTTTCTAGCTTAAGTTTGGTTGTTCTCACCATGTACTTATAGGCACTTCACCATTTGCTTGAATTTGTTTGTTATGCCTATTTGTTTATATGCCTAAGAATTGATACATCTAACTATTGAATGCATGCTGAATGTGTACTTGTTGTGTATAACTTACTGGTGTGATAAGTTTAAAAATGTATTTCCAAGCATGTTTGTCTTTGTTCTATCAATCTTTGATACATAATATGCCATTTGTGTCTTGCTGCCTCTATGATTTGTGACTAGTTTGTAAACCTAGAATCCATGTTAGGTATGTCTTACTATGTTTGAAACTTGTATTGTCCATATGCCATTGTTGTTAGCATGCTGTCAGTTTGGTATCTCTAATTTTTGTACAAGTTTTAAAGTGCTAAGTAGGATGTGTGTTTGTCTGCCATGTGACTTTGCTTCACATCAGGACTAATTTTTTATCCATGCCCTTATGCTTCTTTTACATCCACTGCATGCTAGCACAACAAGTATTTGTTTCACCATGCTCTGCCACTGCCTGTACCTGAGTAACTTACTGCTATGCCATCATGTCTTATGCCCTGTTGCCTAGAATATATGTGCTCAGTTTCTGACCATCAAGATTTTATTTTTGTTGTATGTTTATCATTAGAAGCATGATTAATCATACCAGTATCAACATGATGAGTATGAAGCCTTTTGTGTATGCTTATATGTGATACTCTTTGCTCAACCACTATTTGATTTGGATGTCTATATGTGTACAATTTCTATTTGAATCTATGATCTATAACAGCATTGTGTGTCAAAAAGTCCTGAACATATGCCTTCTACAATTTATGACTGAATGCAAACCTTCCTTGCCATTATGTTTGATTGTTATGCCTATAATCTTGCCTTGATGAGCAGTTGAGTTGTATGAACCATCATCATGTCTTTGTATGCTATCTTTGTGGAAGTTATGTCTACTGCATTATTTAATAACCACAATGGATCATGACTTTTGAATCTTGTTATTTTACTGGTGTGCTAGCATTGATTATTGTACATTTAATCCTATGGACTCATTGCCTTGTGGAATGTATATTAACTGCTCTAATGACATGTTCCTTATCATGTTGCTGACTACTTGTATTGTTGATGTTTTATGTTGTTGCCATCATTCTACTTAACACTCATTTAGCATATTTTTAAGGCATGCCACCAATAGTTGGAGTAGTCTTGGAGTAGGCCATTACTTGATCTGACCTATTCCTATTTTCACCACTCATGTTAACATGTTTGAGCTGCTTTTGAATTTTAAGAATGTATCATTAGAACTGACTGCATTATGTCTTAACCTGTCCTCTTGTTTTCTTGCATTTTGAGCATTAACCTTGTCAATCATGTGATTTGGTCCTAAAACAGCTCTGCTACCTTTCATTAAGAATGTTAAGCCTTGAAATGTTTTTATATACATGAAAGTCAACCTAATGACATGCTGATTTGGATCCATAGTCTACATGTTTGTTTATTAGTTACATTCAAGTTATATCATTACATGATTTCCTTTCGAATGTGTTGAATGTTTGCTAAATATTGCTGCCATAACTGTGTGTGAATCTGTTACACTATGTATTCAAGTGTTCCACTACTTTTTGAATATTTAGTTCAATGCATTGCTTGGTATTTAATTTGTTTGGCAATTTATATGTTAAGGTGGTAATCATGTGTTTCTGTTTCATTCTAATTGGTAATGGTTGATTGATGATTAGCATGGCACTGATTGTGAGCAGATTGTTGTATTGGTTTAGTTTGCTTTGTTAATTTGAATTATATATGCGCGCTAGGGTTTTGTATTAATTAAGTCAGGATTGTTACCGGATGTAACAGCCACCCCAGTGGCAAGCACACACATGCACATGCGCCCTTTAACCCTTAGGATTGGGGTTCGAATCCCCCTCGCCCCAGTCCTTTTGTTTTATTTTCTGAATTTCGCTTCCCTTACATATATACATGTGTTATCATTGTTTGTTCAAGACGCGCGCATGGCACGGTTGGCACTTGTTTTAAGCTTGCACACACAGGGTCCTTGGTTCAATCCCTGGGAATGCCCTTTCCTTCTTTTTACTACTTGTTTGTCTTATTTATTTTAAATTTATGCTTTAATTTCAAACCCTCATAACTTGTTTATTTTTCATCCTTTTCTTCCATTCTTTTTGCTATTGGTTTCTAATTGGATCTACTTGTTGAATATAAAAAGAAATGGTTGAAAATGTTTAATATTATTTGCTTTTATTCATGTGGAAGTTGGAAATTCTTTTAGAGTTTTATTGCACTCTTTTGTTCATCCCATGATGTTATCTTTGTTTATTTTGTTTGAGCATTGTCTAATATGTGTAATTCCAACCTGGCATGACTTTTATAAACTTTGTTTCATCTTAATATCTTATTCATATCTTTTTTACATCATCATATCATATTCATATAACTCTTTATTTCTTAGTAATTTTAAAACTATTATCTTTTTCCCCCATTCCAAAGGGAGATCATCCTAAATTGACTCATGAGTCACTAAACAACCACCCTACCTTATCCTCTTAAGTTTATCCCATTTCTTGGCCTCATGAGAGCCATGAAATCATAACTTAGCAATAGGTTAGAGTTTTGAACTCTATGTGATTCTCACCATCATGAGAACTCACCTTCCCCTGTAACTTAGATATAGAGAGTTATCGTGAACTCTAAAATGAGCTTACACTCATTTCCCCTTGGAACTTTGGCCATAGTCAATGGTTCCTTTTTCACCCTTAGATCGGTGAACTACGGATACTCTGATTCCACTCCCGTCAGGATATGTAGGCGCAAGGTGCGATACCTTGTCGAGTATACTTAGATATTAACCCCTAGGGTTTCAACCTTTAGCATAGCACCCTTCGCAAGCGAGTGAGACATAACAAGCTAAAACAAGAGGTTCCCGTAGAGTACTACGGATGTTTAGGATGCTAATACCTTCCCTAGGTGTAACCAACCCCCGAACCTTAGATCTCCCCCCTTTAGGTTTTTCTCGATCTTGAACCTTTCCTTTGGATAAATCAAAGTCGGTGGTGAATTTCAAAGTTTTGCGATGCAAGTTAATTAATAGCTTGTTATATGATTCTCACCGCAACAGAAATGGCGACTTCACTGGGGAAATAACTCTATTTTTGAGGGTTAAGCCCGCCTTGTTTTTGCTTGTTTTATTTATGCTTGTTTGCTATATTTGTATATATATGTTTGATTGCCTGTATATATGATTTGCTTGAGATCTTTTGTTGACATGGTTCTTGAGTGGTGAGATAAATCCTAACCCGGATTTGAGTGCACTTATGATAGGATGATGGTATATTCAAGGAGGCTTTGAGGGAGTCGATTCCTGAAAAAGTTAACTTGAGATACCATCACTCAGTTGAGGCCCTCTTGAGAGTCTAGTCATGTTGAACGAGCCTATTCGTGAAAACGTGCTACTTTCGACCTAGGTGCCCCTGATATTGAGGACCGTAGTTTCCAAACCCCACTTGGCCTTTTAGGATGTAGTGCGGTGACCATGATGGAGTCTATTTCGAAATTGGTTTTCACGCGATACTACACTCAGACGAGATTCTCTTGAGAATTTTATTGATTACCAAGTCATTTGGGAAGTCGATAAAATCCGAAAGATGGGTTGTCGACTCTGGGAACTTCTTAGAACCCTGTTCAACAGATGAAAACCAATAGTACGTACCAATGGGAAGGGTAAACCTTGGCTCCATGCTCAAACCTTTCCCCTTTGTTTGTGTGTCTTTGTGTGTGCTTTGCATTCATACATCATAAGCATTCATGTTGCATCTGTTTCATGGGACTCAGACTTCTCTTTTTGTGAATATCAGAGGGATATCATGGATAGCTCAAGAAGGAACACCATCAAATACACTTTGAAGAGTCCAAAATTGGGTGACCTAAGGAGATTGGAAGATTTGCTAACAGACCCTGAAGGATTCATAGACAGATATGGGAAGTTGTGGGTTTTGTTGAAGAAAAACATTGATGAAGGACTCCTCTCAACTCTGCTTCAGTTTTACGATCCAAAGTATCACTGCTTCACGTTTCCTGACTATCAACTCTTACCCACTGTAATACCCCAAATTTTGACCACTTAGATTTCCCATCATTGTGAAATCATCATCACAATGTGGATGAACCATCATGCTTCATCAGTCTCCCCAAAGATGGGTGAGCATCCAATACAATCAAAATTAGGGTTTCAAGCCCTCTCTGAGTGCTTAGACAAAGGATCAATCAAGAAATGACATGATCTTCAACTTGTCTAATCTCTTAAATATCCACAATGGATCAAAAAGGACTCCCACTTCAAGGATTAAGCACAAGGTTGCTCCCTTCTAGGTGGATCAAGTCTCAAGATCGATAGTGTCACCAAATTAGGGTTTTGGTCGACCAGGGCCTCCAGATGGAAATTTTCATCTGGGCACAAGTAAATGATCCAAAACATGACCTAATATACTTCATGGAACCTCATGAACCCATGCATCAAGTCAATTTTGCCTCAGGGGATGCATTCATCAAAAATCAGGAATTAGGGTTTCTTGACCTAATTCACCCCTAAGTTGACTTTTGGGACAAACCATGAGCCAAGACCTCAAGAGATGATTTGAGGGTCTCTAATATACCATATTGATCCATTTGGAACAATGGATTGATCCAAGAAGCTTGAGCAACAAGTCTCAATTTCATCTGCACCACAATTAGGGTTTTAAGAGAAAAGTCAACTGTAACTTTGACTTTTGACCTAGACATGCTCCCAAACCCTAATACATGATTGAATATACCCTATGACACCCATGTAACATGTCCATCAAGTTTGATTTAGGTCAAGGACATGATTTCCTGAAGAATTGCACAGTTTGGAATTCATCTGATAAAAAGTCAACTGTGCACAAAAGTCAACTTTGACTTTTTGAGATTTTTCACCAAAATGGATTTTTAACCCTAAAATGATGTTAATGTATGATTTGAATCATCATTCATCAAGAAAAATCAAGAAAAGTGAGATAACTTGTAAAAGGGGTAACCATAAAACTTAGAAATTTTTCTAAGTTAAAAATAAAGTGGCAAAGGTACCAACTTTGGAGGACCATAACTCCTAAACCACAAGGCCATTTTTTCTCATCCAAAGATGGATTTGTAGCCCTAATTATCACCTACAAAAACTTCAACTACAAGTCATTCCAATTCATTAAGGATTTAGAGTTATGGAGTGATCAAAGTGGCTGAAAAGTGAAAATGTCACTTTTTTCAACACTTAGTGAAATTTTCACTAAGTCAGATTCTGCCTCACTTTTTGCCAAATGTAGGGGGATTTTTCACTTGGAATCAAAAGAGATCAAAACCAAACTTGTTCAAACAGTTGTTGTATCATGTAAGAGCTTTCCAAAATGGCCAAGAACATTGTCAAATTCAACCTACACCATGAGATACAACATTGCCAAGTTGCCTTGCTGAAATCTGTCAAGGCAAGGCAGAATTTGCAACTTTGGTCGATTTGCCAAAATCAGCCAAATTCAATTGCTCCTATCCACTTGGACACCTCAGAGGATTGAATCTAAAGGGGACAATCACTGAGCTAAGCCTCCAAAGTCCATGGAACAAGAAATAGCATGTTGAACCTAGAATGGCCAAAATAGGGACAAGACTTCAAATTTGGAATGAGGCATTCAATGAAACCATCAAGGTGGCATGGACTGAGCCATTCTCATCTGAAATCAGTCAAGACTTATCCAAGACCAAGGGGACCATAGCTCTGTGCCCTAACCTCTAGTCAATGGCTAGAGGAGACTTTCATTTCCATTGGCCAACATTGAGGAAACACCTGCTGCAGTTGCCATTCATTGTGGATCCCAAAACAAACTTGCTCTACTATAAATAGAGCTCAATTGTGGTCAGTTTGAGTACACCAAAGCCATCTAACAGATGCTTTCCTCAAAATCTCTTCTTTCACTCCAATTTTGCCTTCTAAGGCAAGTCACTATCGGGTTTTGAGTTTGAGAGCTTTTCCAATCAAACCAATCACTCACACACCTCACATACATCACATATGAGTTGATCAAACACTTAGATTACTTCTGAAACATCAATTTCACAAAATCACCAGCTGGTTGCTCAAGGTTTTAACCAAGTTGTAGCTGAGGTACCACAAAGTGATCCAGCCAATTTCAATCAAGTCCAACCATCCAAACACAATCCATAGGGTGTAGGGAAGCTGTTCAGATCATCACCACTCATCTGTAACACCTCCAAATCAAAAAACACTTTGAACTTGCTGTCACGACTTAGAGGTAAGCACATACTTGGTCATCTCTCAATCTATGCATATTTCCTCGCACAATAATTTGGTCATATGTTCATAATCATGCATGGAATGTTTTCCCTCAATTAATTGCATTGTTTGAATCGTGTATCAAAAATCCTAGCCTTCATGCAGAAATTAGGGTTCTTGAGGTCTCTTCGTGATTTCTTGTTGTATGTTTAATTTAAATGAAATTAAAGTACATAGACATGATCGTGAGGTTGAGGCGAGCATAATGATATGTGGATTGCATGATATGATTACGTATTCATGGAGATTGGATAGAAAATGCAAATCTGAGAAACCAAGAACACGCGCGTGTTCTTCAGCTTGTTCTTGGCGCCATTTTTAGAAATTAAAATATTTGAATTTTGTGATTTTGTTTAATTGATTCAAAAATTAATTTCTCTCTGAGTTTTAATGATTTTGAGTTGATTCTTTTTTTAATAATTCACAAAAATGTTAAAATATTTTATTTTCACAAAAAATCCCAAAAATATTATTTATTTCATATAATTGATATTTTTACAAAGAATTAATATTTTAATTGTTTTTGACATTTTAAATATTTTTTCTACATTGATTTTGCAACTTTTAATGCTTTCTAATTATTTTGTAGGTCAATACTAAATTTTTGAAGCATTAATCCAAGATCACAATTTGTTTTCCATGTGTTAAACAATTTTTGATCATTTTAATTGAATTTTTATTCAATTAAATACATTTTGAAAACAAATTAGGGTTTTGGATTAATTCAACCCTCATAAATCACTTTCAAAACTTTTTGGGCCTCTTGAAAGAGTGTAAGACCCATCCCCCCTTGTACAAAAACTTTTTGGGCCTCACTCATTGTATAAGTCCCTCTGTACAAGTAAACGGCGCGATTGTCGCCCGTTTAAAAATAAAACTCATCTGGGCCTCTCCTTGAGCTATAAGACTCATTCAAAACACTTTGGGCTTCTATTAGAGTGTAAGACCCAATCCCCCTTTTAACCAAAACATTTTGGGCCTCACTTATTGCATAAGTCCCTCTGCGTTAAAAGAAAACCTCTGCGCGATCGCCATTTTTAAACGAAAAATCATTTGGGCCTACCCTCGTGTTATAAGCCCCACTCTCTTTTCTTTAAACATTTTTGGGCCTCTTGAGAGAGTGTAAGACCCATCCCTTTGTACAGAAAACCATTTTTTGGGCCCCAGTCACTTGTATAAGTCCCGCTGTACGAAGTCAAACAGTGCGCTCACTGATAAAACTCTGGGCCTCTCCTTGAGCTGTAAGCCCCAAATCTTTCTTTTTCAAAGCACTTTCTCCTTTAATTTTGAATATACTGTTGTTTTCAATCTTTCTTTGTTGAACAACTAACCAAACAGCATGGAAGCACTACAACCGAGTAAGTGGTTATCGCTTTCATTTACTGCTTTCATATTATAAACTGTATTGTGGGGCTGCTCACTGTAAGTCTCCTTTCATAAACTCATATCTACTGTGTAATAATAGTATAGATATTTCGAGTTTCCCCGGCAACTACGTCTAGAACTAGGTGACGCCGTTTCATTTATTCGTAGAAATAGACGCCTAGATTCCCAATAGGAGCACCAGATACAGTCTTCTCTTCGGCTGTCCTCCTTAGGAATCGTCAAGAAGCTCTACTCCCCAAGATGAATGTATTCTCCGTGAATGGCATCTTTGAGTTTCTTCCAAATTCTCGAACTTTCCTGACTTGATCTATTCCTTGTGGATAGCTTGCCTTGAATGTCTCGGGGTTTGGGTACCCACTACGGTCATAATCTTGGACCTTAACTAAGGAACCCTCTTCAAAAGCTAAAAGTCGCTGGATAGTAAACCTCGCACGTTTACCAGTGGTTTTTATCTTTAAAAGAGTTATCTCTCCTAATGGAAAGGAGATGATAGACCCACGGGCTTCTTAAAAGCATCGGCCTCCTCTTGGACATTATTCAAGGACACTACGGCTTCTTAGAAGTATTCACAGCCTCCTCTTAGGCTTCGTATAATGATCTCTTCCTTCAGGAATGATAGCCTCCTCTTGGGCTTCGTACAAGGAACCGTCGGCTTCTTAAAAGTTTCCAACCTCCTCTTGGGCTTCGTACAAATTGTCCCGACGACCTCCTAGAGGTATAGGAACAGAACGTAGTCATCCTCATAGAACAGTCCTTTCATAGAGTCTACTACTGTTTCTCAAAGCATAGTACCAAAGATAAAACTCTAGACTTGGACAGTCTAACTTCCTTGAGTCTCAAAGACATTCTCAAGTGACCCTTTCGTTAAATAGGAAGGAAACCCGCAGACTCGGACAGTCTCAATACCCTTTGGATTTTCCGTTTCCTCAAAGAGAAGGAAATATCCCTGATCCTCAAATCAAATCCCTCAGTACAGTGTTGCTCATATAAGAACTGATTTTCTCTTGGATCTGTCACTCAACTGAAACAAACCTTTAGCCTCCATCTCGGGCTTCGTACGAGATACAAAAAGACTCTCTTGTTGAGTCAAACTTTTAGCCTCTATCTCGGGCTTCGTACGAGACATAAAGACTCCCTCGTAGAGTCAAACAAACAATCGCCTCCATCTCGGGCTTTATACGAGATACCAAAAGACTCCGTCGTCGGGTCAAAATCTTTTAGCCTCTCTCTCGGGCTTTGTACGAGACACAAAATAGCCTCCTCTTAGGCTTTGTATAATGATTTTCCTAGCAGAAATTAGCCTCCTCTTAGGCTTTTGTATAAGAAAACCACTGGTTGATCCAATCAACCTTTTAGCATCAAAGTTGTGCCTCGTTCACAGTACACAAACATCAACAACTCCTTTCCCTTCGTCTAATCGATGTAAGTGGCAAGCCTCTGGATCATCTATATCCATGCCACTGTCCCTCTTTTAGCATGAGAAATTCCTAAGGAAAGATGGCATTGCTCTACACTGAGTTAAAGTCTTCTCCTTCAGGTTAAAACCCTTTCTTCAGAAATTATGGCATTGCTCGGATCCGCGTATCCCAGTTAAAGTAATTCTCCTTCCCCCTCTTTAGAGATGACAAATTCTCTCTAAATTCGAGGTCTTTCAGCTTCACGTCTTGGGCTTTGAACAAGACACAAATAGACCTTTCAGCTTCACATCTTGGGCTTTAAACAAGATACAAATCACCTTTCGCTTCACGTCTTGGGCTTTAAACAAGACACCAAAACACCCATTTCCTCCCATAGAATAGGAGGAACTATGAACGCTCTGATTTCCCTGTTTCGGTAAACGGGAATATGTAGGCATAAGATCGAAAGAAAAGATCTTAGCGAGCGCAATCAACAAAAAAACCAAATCCCATATCTCCATCAGTCAAAAGCAGTAATTCAAAAGCATCAGTCCTAACATCCTAATCCTTGTTCCCCGCCAGAAACCTTCTGCCCAGGTAAAAAAGAAAGAGAACCGTATTGGTGAAAATACAAATAACCAGTACAAAGGCCCCCCCACATTGATAGCATCCGTAACCTAACAGACCGCTGTTTAAACTCAGTATGCAAAGCAGGGTTAATTGGAGACATCTATTTCCCTTCCTTAGTCAGCTCACAATAGGATAAAAAATGAATCGACCTGTAGTCAAAGCTCAAACCGCAGAGAGCGACCAGCGCTTAAGAACCGCGTCCAAAATCGCTCGCTACAGAAAAAGTGGCGCCCACCGTGGGGCCGGTTCTTTCTTTCTTACAATTTAAACCTTGAGTAAGTCATTTTCTTGGCGGTGGCCGCCAACAGAAAAATGGCGCCCACCGTGGGGCTTTTCAAAGTTAGATCTAGGCACGGTCTTCCTTCTCTTCACTTGTGTGAATACCACAGATTGGGGCTTCCGCCGGGGAACCCATTTTCTGTCAGGAACTTAGGATCCATAGCTTTATAAGTCTAGGATGATTAGGACAAATATATATACTGCTTTTCCTAATTGATATACGTGTTTATTTTTTTGCTAATGGGAATGCGGGTGATGCCGTATATGGAAAGATTGAGTATACACCTAGAAAAGCCAAACCCTTTCGTAGTGCGGAAACTATCAGAAATAGTTGTTACGCGATACTACCCTCATTTGAGGCTGGTGATCTATTCTCGGTGAATGGCACTTACTCTAAGATTGCACACAACTCGCTGGCGATCCGCTTGTTGTCTGCCTTCCTGGGAGGAGCTGATGATAATGAGTACAGGTACAAATATCACCCTAGTATAAACCTTTGGGGATGGGTAGAGCCTTGACTTCATGACAACGACCCTCTGACCCCATGTTTTTTCTATGTTTTTGTGTGCTGCATTCATGCATTCATTTAATAAAACATTAAAACATTCAAAAAACTTTCTCTTCTAGTCTCTCTGTTTTTCAAATTAAACTAAGACTGTGATTGCAAATATCAGAGAAAAGGATTACGCTAATGGATTTCGGTAGAAGGAGAACTCGTCAGTATACCTTCAAGGTTCCAAAACTAGGGGATTTGAGAAGGTTAGCAAGGATGATCGTTAACCCAGAGGCTTTCAGAGCCAAGCACGGTGGTTTGCTACCACTGTTAAGAGTCCATGTGATTAAGGGGATCATGGACACGCTCATTCAGTTCTACGATCCGGTTTATCACTGTTTTACATTCCCGGATTACCAACTATCACCAATGCTGGAGGAGTATTCTCATCTGGCTGATTTACATATCACTGATCAAGCTCCATTTTCTAGACTGGAAGAAATTCCAAAGAATCAGACAATTGCAAGAGCAATTCATTTGGACGAGTCTGAGGTCAAGACTCACATGATTACTAAGGGTGGCATCCAAGGTTTGCCGGCCCAGTTCTTGACAAAGAAAGCTTTGTACTTTGCTAGTATAGGGAACGGGACTGCTTTTGAAAGCATCTTTGTCTTGCTCACCTACGGGTTATTTTTGTTTCCCAACATTAATAACTTCGTCGATATCAATGCTATTAAGGTTTTTCTCATTGGAAACCCTGTGCCGACTTTGCTCGCAGATGCGTATCATTCTGTACACTTGGGAAATTTGTACAGCGGAGGGGAGATCACATGTTGTGTACCTTTGCTCTACAAATGGTTTATCTCTCACTTGCCCAAGTCTGCTGCTTTTTGGGATTGCAAGAGTGTCTTACGTTGGTCGCAGAAGATCATGCCTCTCACCAATTCCGATATAGATTGGTGTAATAGGATCTACGAGGGAATCAGAATCATTGACCGTTGTGGAAACTTCCCCAGCGTGCCCCTCATAGGAACTAAAGGAGGAATCAACTATCATCCGATATTAGTTCTTCATCAATTTGGATACCCGATGAGACACATCCCACTGGGTGTTCATCTGGAAGGTCTTTTCTTCAAAGAAGGAGAAAATGACAGAGCACTAAAGATGGAAATAGTGCAAGCTTGGAAACAGGTTCATAAGAAAGGACGAGAGTCTCTGGGAAAACCGAACTGTGTCTCGGTGGAGCCTTATCTCCATTGGGTACAAACCAGAGCTCTCAAGCTAAAAATGCCTTATCCTCGTTACGGAATTCTTCCACCAAGGGAAACTGTCATGTACTTCATGACGGAAACTGAAAAGCTTCAGGTTACTCTCAACAAGGTTCAAAAGGAAAGAAGATCTTGGAAGAACAAGTACCGCACCCTCGACGTAGAGTGTATCCAAATACAGCAACTACTAAAAGAGAAAGATGCTCTGATTGAAATTTTGGAGCAGCATGCTGTAGAGAATCAAGATGACCAAAGGAATTTGCTCACTCCTTTCACTTGGCAAAGGAATGACAACCCGACAACGGCCCAAGCGCCCCGGTCAAAGAAGAGGACTCGGGACCCATTAGTTTAGGTTTCTGTTTCTGCACTTTGTAATCTACTGTATTTCCATTTCTGTAATCCTTTGGAATTCAATAAAAAGGGGTTTCCCCACTGTTTGATATTTGCAATCTAATTGTCGAAGTTTATTTTGATTAAACCAAAAAACAACAATTAATATAATCATTGCATTCATCATTCTCACATCGCGTATTCTTCTTCCCTACTAATCTCACATTTGTGTCTCGATTCTAGAGTCAAACTGTCTCATTCGTATAATAATCGGGCCAATCGTCAGAAAAAGATGGATGATCTTGATGAAGAAAACAGAGAGTTGAAAGAAGAGATCGACGCTCTGAGAGAGGATATGAGAAAGCTTCGTAACGACATGCAAGCCATGGCAGAAGCTCGGCTATAAAGAACTGTGATCTCAGAGATCACCTCAACGCCCGTCATAGAAAAGTATGATCCTAGGTATCAGATGCCGAAAGATCGTCCTTGGGGCATGCCTGTTAACTATATCCCGGAAGGATATGTTCCGCCGATCACTGAAGATCAGGGAATCGCAACAGAAGTCATTGGGCCTGAAGGTTACAAACTTCGGGAAAGCGAAGATGCTAGGGGCATACTGAAGACTCCTGAAGGTTACAAACTTCGGGAGGCGCCAAGACTTACTGTCGTAGTCACGGTACCACCCCCTGTCGTGCACACTGTCCCGGAAGGACAGATTCCACAGACACCTTCTGGTAAGAAGGAAACTATGTTTGACAGAATGGATGAATTCCAGGAGCAGTTCTTGGAAATGCAGAAAGAGCTGCAAGCCATTCGCGGTCAGGATCTATTTGGAAAGGACGCCGCAGACCTCTGCTTGGTCCCAAATGTGAAAGTCCCGCACAAGTTCCAAGTGCCCGACTTTGAAAAATACAAGGGTAACTCTTGCCCTCAGAGCCATCTGGTGATGTACGCTCGGCGGATGTCAGCTCAGACGGAGAATCAGGACCTGCTGATTCACTACTTCCAGGATAGTTTAACCGGTGCCGCACTCAAATGGTACATGGTTTTAAACCGTACTACGATCAGTACTTTCAGAGATCTTGGTACTGCCTTCGTCCAACAATACAAGTACAATTTGGACATGGCACCCGACAGAGATCAACTCAGATCAATGTCGCAAAAGGAAAAGGAAACCTTTAAGGAGTATGCTCAAAGGTGGCGTGAAATTGCCGCTCAAATTTGTCCACCTCTTGAGGAAAAATAGATGACAAAGATCTTCTTAAAAACCTTAAGCTCATTTTACTATGACCGAATGATTGCCAGTGCACCCAGTGATTTCACCGAAATGGTCGGCATGGGTGTACGTCTTGAGGAAGCCGTCCGAGAAGGATGTTTGGTAAAAGACACTGGATCGACGAGCGGTACTAAAAAATACGGTAGTGCTCTCCCTAAGAAAAAAGAGCAAGATATCGGGAATATGTCTCTCGGAAAGCAAAGGCGTCGTTATCAGCCAGTAGCAGCTGTTACTCCTGCTATCGGCCCCGCGCCTGTTCCTATGTATCAACTTCAGGTTGCGCAGAGCCAACCTGACCAATAAAGGACACAACAGCCTCTTCAGCAGGCTCATCCTCCATATAACAACAACCGTACAACACGGCCACCAGGATTTGATCCTATTCCCGTAACGTACGTAGAGCTGTTTCCGTTACTGCTGGCTAAGGGGCACATTCAGACTAAGTCTCCCCTTTCAGTTCCGGAAAATCCGCCTTTTTGGTTTAAAGCGGATCAAACATGCCCTTATCATCAAGGAGGTTCAGGGCATAACATTGAGACTTGTCTCAATTTCAAATCCGACGTGCAAAAGCTTGTTAGGAGTGGGCTCTTATCTTTCAAAGATACGAATCCTAATGTTCTCACGAACCCGCTGCCTCAACACGAGAAAGCTGCAGTCAATCTGATTGAGAAAGAGACTAACAATGTCTATCAAATTCACGATGTACTCTTGTTAAAGACCAGTCTGGTCAAGATGCATTGTAGACAGAGTCGATATGGCCATGTGCCACCTCATGATTATCACCTGTGTGATATCTGCTCTAAAGATAACCAAGGATGTTCGGTAGTGCAATCAGCTCTACAGGAACAAATGGATCTTGGATGGATCTAAGAGCACCGAGTTCGTGGAGTTAACATGGTTTACACGAATTCCAACGTCATTCAAAACCACGACATCCGTGCGATGAATGTCAACTTGGTGGCGATGCACTCAAGGCAAAGCCAGTATCATAATCTGCCGCGGCACGATTACAGTTCCTGTCTGATTTGCTCGGTAAACAAACAGGGATGCTCTTTCATACAAGAGGCCCTCCAGCGTCAGATGGATTTTGGATGGATCCAAGACTACCATGATAGGAACTCCTATCAAATCAACATGGTTCAGATCTTCGACATCCGCGTAATGGATACCAACCTGGTAGAGTTACATGCTGAGCAGGTCCGACTTGGATTCTTAATATCGCATGACTATCAAAATTGTAAAGCGGGTTGCGAAAACGATCGAGGTTGTACCCTTGTCCAGGAGGCACTTCAGCACTTGTTAAATCACTGGTGGATGCCAATCTATATGGACGAAGATACTCAGCAGATTAGTATCAATAACAGGAATCCTACTCGTCGTCAAAGTCAGGATGTCCGATCAATGGAAGGTAACCTAGTAAGGTTACATTGTATTCAAAGTGGGCGTGGCCAGGTGCCACCACACAACTATGACAGTTGCAGCGTCTGTTCAGAAAGTAACCAAGGGTGTTACCTTGTGAGAGCAGCTCTTCAGGGTCAGGTCGATCATGGAGAAAGTCGTCCATATCCCGGTTCAGGACCCATCATTTGGTCGCCGAACTACCTTGCCGATCAAGTTGAGAATGTTGTCACAATCTCGGGTCATCATAGGACCAGGGATGTTTTTGCCATCATTCCTCTACTTGACGAATCTAGAGTTCCCAACCGGGAACGGATCAAGGTTACTTATGATGGTCAGAAAAATCAGAAGGTTCCCATAGTCATCTATCTACCGGGGCCACACCGTATGAATCAGCTAAGGCAATCCCTTACAAATACGGTGCAACAATAATCGAGAATGGAAAGGAAATTCCATTACCCTCCGTCGTGAATATTGCAGACATCAGTCGTGTAACACGGAGCGGTCGAATCTTCAACCGAGGGGTTAGAGAATCCAACAAAGAAAAGGAACTTCAGGCGGAAATTCCTGATCCGCCAGTCGGTCAATCTGGTAATCCCAACTTTTCAAAAGACAAAGATGAGATGCTAAAGCTCATCCAAAGGAGTGAATACAACATTGTTGATCAACTGTTACAGACTCCTTCAAAGATCTCGGTATTATCGCTGTTACTCAGTTCAGAAGCCCACAGGGAGGCTCTACAGAAAGTCTTGGAGCAAGCCTTTGTGGAACAGGATGTAACAACCAGACAATTCGATAGCATTGTCTCTAACATCACTTCCTGCAATAATTTGGGATTTAGTGATGAGGAATTATCTGAAGAGGGTCGTCGTCATAACATGGCGCTCAACATTACAGTTAACTGCTAGGGCGATGCTTTAGCCAACGTACTGGTAGACACAGGGTCAGCCCTGAATGTTATGCCGAAGTCCACTTTGATGCAATTATCATTTAAGGGCCCTCCGATGAGAACCAGCGAGGTCGTCGTCAAAGCATTCGACGGATCCAGAAAAACAGTTATCGGCGAAGTTGATCTTCCCATAACTATTGATCATCACACTTTCCAAATCACTTTCCAGGTCAAGGACATCCGGGCAACATACAGTTGTTTATTAGGAAGACCTTGGATACATCAGGCTGGAGCGGTTACTTCAACCCTCCACCAAAAGCTAAAGTTCGTCAAGAACGATCAATTTGTCACGGTTTGTGGGGAACAAGCCTTGCTTGTGAGTAACCTATCATCATCTGCTTGTGTAGAACCCGAGGAGGTTATTGGAACTCAGTTCCAAGCACTATCGGTGAGCAAGAACGATCAATCTGAAGAAGGAACTTCAATTTCTTCATACAAAGATGCTATCAAAGCGGTCGAGAGTACCGATATGACAGGATGGGGACGGCTTGTCATTCCCACTAGCAATAAAATAAAGAAGGGTCTTGGTTTTTCTGCGACCTGTACCCAGACAGCCGCTAACGATGAAAGTCTTCATCCCCTTCAAAACCTCTTCCACAGTGGAGGTTTTCTTCACCCAGTGTCTCAGACAGTTCATGCTATCAATGAGGAAGATCCCTCTGACACAGATGAAGAATGGAAGTCCTACCTTAACAGGGACGGCTATATGTCTCAGGAAGAGGTGCCTATGCCTTTTTGCTTTCCTACAGAAAGTCCGAGATTTATACCAAGATCAGATGTCGAAATGATATACGGAGATTGTGATCCGGAAGGATGTCGTGCTCCGCCAAATTCATTAGAGGAAGACACTCTGATGAAAGAAAACTTTGATCACAATTATTATGGCCCAATGGATGGTCTGCCAATGTGGCAGCCTTACCCAGGAAACTTGGGGCAAGAAAGTCTGCCGAGTAATGAAACTCAGCTGAGCGTCATTGAACAGAATACCTGTGTCCCCGCTATGTCATGGGATCAACACTCAGGTCATTCGGAAACTACTCAACATGAAGATGAATTCGCAACGTTTGCAGGACTAGAATTCATCAACTATGCTTTTCCTGAGGTCAACGTCATCGAGAGGGATGACTTCTCCAGTTCCAAAGAAGTTTGGGACACTTTGGGACAACCAAGTGGAAAATACGACTTTATGGTCAAGTACACTGCTCCCGAAAGCTCTCGTATCAGGCTCGAAGATATCCACTCAACTGGATGGGGAGATACAGCTGAGAGCTCCAATGCTATGTAAAATGCAACAGAGGAATCCTCCTACGACAATTCTACCTGGGAAACAGATTCCAACGATCCTACTCCACCAGAAATCAGCGTCATTTCTGAAGACAAATCAAGGAAGGTGCCAGAATTTGTGATTCACCGAGGAGTTCGCCGCCAATGGGTTGCTGTCGAGGTTCCGAAGGTCGTTCGTCAGTCAAAGTAATTGCCATCTTTAACCTTTCACCCTGCCCAGGTGAAACGGATGTTTTGATAGGGCTCGTTTTCTGTAAACTTCCCTCTTCGCTTTGCCCAAAGCGACAGAGTTTTGTTTTATAGGGTTGTAGTTTCAAGATTCGACTTGTTCATTAATAAAATAACGTCGTTCTGTAATTTCCGCATTAATTGTTGTTTTCTCTTTTTGCTTTTTCAGAAAATGGTAATCCTAAAAAACATTCAATAATAAAAATAAGCAGTAAAATCAAAACACTGCACACACTTACATTTTCTATATCTCTTCTAAACACGAATCATCACGTCATGCAGATTGCTTGTTTTAAACCCCGTTGAAACATACGATCTGATGCCTTCTTCCAACTTTGAGTTCCCGGTATTCGAGGCTGAAGAAGAAAATGACAACGAAATTCCAGAAGAGATCTCCCGACTACTCAGACAAGAGGAATGGTCCATTGAACCTCACAAAGAGCCGTTGGAAATGGTAAACTTGGGTTCAGAAAAAGAGAGAAAAGAAATCAGGATCGGAGCACTGCTCAGTCCAACTGTCAAAGAAAGTTTGATAAAGCTTCTCAAAGAATTCCCCGATGTATTCGCTTGGTCCTATCAGGATATGCCAGGGTTGGATACCAGCATCGTGGAACATCACTTACCGCTAAGATCGGAATGTCTGCCAGTAAAGCAAAGGTTGAGACGGACTCACCCGGACATGGCCATCAAAATCAAAGAGGAGGTACAGAAACAGATCGACGCGGGTTTCCTCGCTACATCTGAATATCCTCAATGGTTAGCCAACATCGTACCCGTTCCCAAAAAGGATGGAAAGGTCAGAATGTGTGTTGATTACAGAGATCTAAACAAGGCAAGTCCAAAGGACGACTTTCCTTTACCACACATTGACATGCTGGTTGACAGCACAGCAAAGTTCAAAGTATTCTCCTTCATGGATGGATTCTCGGGCTATAATCAGATCAAAATGGCGCCGAAAGACATGGAGAAAACTTCGTTCATTACCCCATGGGGTACCTTTTGTTACAAGGTAATGCCGTTCGGTTTGAAGAATGTCGGGGCAACCTATCAAAGGGCCATGACTACTCTGTTTCATGACATGATACACAAAGAAATCGAGGTATATGTCGATGATTTGATTGCAAAATCAAGAACAGAGGATGATCACGTTGAACATCTGTCAAAATTGTTTGAACGTCTAAGAAAATTCAAGCTCCGCTTGAATCCTAACAAGTGCACCTTCGGTGTCCGTTCGGGGAAATTACTAGGGTTCATCGTCAGCCAGAAAGGAATTGAAGTTGATCCTGACAAGGTCAAGGCCATTCAAGAAATGCCTTCTCCGAAAACTGAAAAACAAGTCAGAGGATTCCTGGGACGTTTGAACTACATCTCCATATTCATATTCCTTATGACCGCGACATGCGCGCCGATTTTCAAGTTACTCAAAAAGAATCAGGATTGCGTTTGGTCAGAAGATTGCCAAACCGCCTTCGACAGTATCAAGGAATATCTGTTGAATCCTCCGATTCTATCACCTCCAGTGGAAGGAAGATCACTGATCATTTACCTCACAGTCCTAGAGGACTCAATGGGATGTGTACTTGGCCAACAAGACGAAATTAAAAGGAAAGAGTCTGCCATTTACTATCTAAGCAAGAAATTCACCGACTGTGAAACTCGGTACACGGTGCTTGAGAAAACTTGTTGCGCTTTGGCTTGGGCGGCCAAACGTCTTCGCCAGTACATGATTCGTCATACTACTTGGTTGGTCTCCGAAATGGATCCAATCAAGTACGTTTTTGAAAAACCTGCTCCCACGGGAAGGATTGCCCGTTGGCAGATGTTACTATCAGAATATGACATAGAGTACCATGCTCAGAAAGCCGTTAAAGGAAGTATTTTAGCCGATCATTTGGCTCATCAACCGATTGACGATCAAGAATAAATCGGGTTTGACTTCCCAGACGAAGATGTCATGTATCTAAAGATGAAAGATTGCGATGAACCGCTACCCAGTGAAGGGCCAGAACCAGGTTCCCAGTGGGGACTTATCTTTGACGGAGCAGTCAATCATTATGGAAACAGAATTAGGGCAATCATTGTTACCCCTCAGGGTACCCACATTCCTTTCACTGCTAGACTTACGTTCAAATGTACGAACAACGAGGCCGAATACGAAGCATGTATCATGGGTCTCGAAGAAGCGATTGATTTAAGGATCAAAAACTTGGACGTATACGGCGATTCAGCCCTGGTTATTAACCAGATAAAAGGAGATTGGAACACATACCAATCAGGATTGATTCCTTACAAAGACTATGCAAGGAGGTTGTTACCCTTCTTCAACAGAGTCGACTTTCATCACATCCCTCGTGATGAGAATCACATGGCTGATGCATTAGCCACTATCTCTTCCATGATTAGTGTAGGTCGATGGAATGACATACCTAAGATCGACATCATGCGCCTTGAACGGCCCGCTTACATCTTCGCGATTGAAGCAGTCATAGACGACAAACCTTGGTATCACGATATCAAATGCTTCCTTCAGAAACAAGAGTACCCATCTGGGGCACTCAGAAAAGACAGGAAAACCCTCAGAAGATTGGCTGGAAACTTCTTCCTGAGCGGTGACACTCTTTATAAGAGAAATTTTGACATGGTCTTGCTCCGATGTGTCGACAGACCAGAAGCAGACATGCTCATGAAAGAAATTCATGAAGGATCCTTTGGCACTCATGCCAACGGACACACAATGGCGAGAAAAATTCCCAGGGCCGGGTATTATTGGTTGACCATGGAATCCGACTGCTACAAGTACGTGAGGAGGTGTCACAAGTGTCAGATATACTCAGACAAAATTCATGTACCGCCATCACATCTCAAAGTTCTTTCTTCCCCGTGGCCTTTTTCCATATGGGGAATCGATATGATTGGTATGATTGAGCCCAAGGCTTCAAACGGACATCGGTTCATCCTGGTAGCCATTGATTATTTCACCAAGTGGGTCGAAGCAGCGTCATTCGCCAATGTAACCCGACAAGTGGTGGTCCGATTTATCAAAAACAATATCATCTGCCGTTATGGTGTTCCAAGCGAGATCATTACTGATAATGGATCTAACTTGAACAATAAGATGATGAAAGAGTTGTGTGCAGAGTTTAAGATCGAACACCATAACTCATCTCCCTACCGACCCAAGATGAACAGAGCGGTAGAAGCGGCTAACAAGAATATCAAGAAGATCGTTCAAAAGATGGTTGTAACCTATAAATATTGGCACGAAATGCTACCCTTTGCTCATCACGGTTATCGAACATCTATCCGCACTTCAACAGGGGCAACCCCTTTCTCTCTAGTATATGGCATGGAAGCAGTGCTCCCCATAGAAGTAGAGATCCCATCAATTCGGGTATTGATGGAAGCGAAGCTCACCGAAGCTGAATGGTGTCAAAATCGACACGACGAACTGAACCTGATCGAAGAAAAGAGAATCACGGCACTATGCCACGGTCAGTTATATCAACAGAGAATGAAAAGGGCGTTCGACAAAAAGGTCTGACCTCGTATTTTTAGAAAAGGAGACCTCGTGCTCAAGAAGATACAATCATTTCTCACTGATTCTCGGGGCAAATGGACCCCAAATTATGATGGCCCCTATGTGGTCACGAAAGCTTTCTCAGGCGGCGCCTTTAGACTTGTAACCATGGACGAAGAGGAATTTTCCTACCCCACGAATGTTGATGTAGTCAAGAAATACTTTGCCTAAAACTAAAAAAAACGTCTTGGTGGATTGAAAACCCGAAATGGCGGTCCAGGAAAAAGTTAGAGACATGAAAAAAAATCATCCCGATGGATTGGAAATCTCATAGTACAATCCAGGCAAAAATTAGGGATAATGGCAAGTAAATATGTTCAACAGAGGCAAGTCCCTCAGCAGCAGTTACAGTATCATCTATCGGAGGAAATCTCCAGTCAAAGGTCATCTTCGACGGAAGCTCAGGATGTCGCGAACTCAAAGTTGGTAGAAGGATAGTGGTCGTTATGTTTCAACGTAGCCCTTTTCCCTGTAAATTACCATTTTCTAACTTTGTATATACTCTTTGGAATCACGCGTTTGGATGATCTCCATCTTATCAATAAAATTTGAGCCCTTGTGCTTTTGTTTGTAATTCTTTACTTGTTTTAGCTTTACAGAACGACGTTGTTTAAACTTAACCAGTGATTCTTGAAATAAAACAAAAATGAATTTACTTGTTAAACTTTTTCTGCTTTTAAATTAAAGATGGCATTTCTTTTGACTGTTGAACATCAGAAGAACATCGATCGCTTCTCCCGAAGTAAGCGAACTTCAAAGTGCAGAATCAGAGTACTTCTTCTAAGCCAGTGCCCCTGAATGAAGGATCAACTGTATCAGATGCGGTTTTCCCGTCTGATACCCTCGGCCGAGGTCTCATCTCCTAAGCCCGATCAACATAGCTCCCCGCGTGGACTATTTCTCCTAAGCAAGGTGGAATTGCTATTTTGAACCAACGGTACTTCTTCGCCCCGCGATGGCCGCGTATCCAATTATGTTCATCCATTAGTCTGTATGTCGCGTCAGTTTTGTCAGCATATACATACGTACTTCATGCATTTTTTATTTGCATTTACATTTCATATTGCATCGTTATCACTCTAGCCGGTCTTGTCCCCTAGTGATAAACAGTTTTCTCAATCGAGTTTGTCAGTTCTTTCCTCGTCAGGAAGTGTTGCGTCTGCACAATGTCGCCACCAGTGTATCTTTAGATCAGAGTCGGCACTTGGCCACTTTGATAACTTGAACCTCTGAAAGATCAGAGAACCTTCAATAGATGTCACTCTTCACCATTGAATATGATATCCTCGCTTTCCCGGATTAAGGAAAATCCCCAGAGAAAGCCTCTTAAACAGAGATTCGGCAGTACATCAGTATTTTTCCGAAAAGTCGTTGACGAAAAGGTCATCGACACCTCAAAATTGGACCCCATCATACGGCGTTTCTCCGGGAAAATCCCGAGAAAAGTATGATGAAAGATCCTAAACGAAAACAGTCTCTCAAGAGACTCGCTTTCCCTAGTATAATCGACAAATGGCGTCTCCAAAACAGAGAAGTTTGTACAACTCTACAACTCAGACGAATGGGTTCCCCAGCAAGTCTGACAACAAAACTTTTTCCACTCAAATGGCATCTCCCCAGGAAAATTCGGCGAGAAGTTTGAAGGAAAGCCGCTACGAATAGCGTCCCTTGTCAGTAAAGTTTATTGACAAAAGAAACTAAGACCAGTTCCTTGGTAGGAAACCAAGAACGAGGGGAGGTTTATTTAAATCAAAAACTAAGACCAGTTCCTTGGTAGGAAACCAAGAACGAGGGGAGGTTTATTTAAATCAGAAACCGAGACCAGTTCCTTGGTAGGAAACCAAGAACGAGGGGAGGTTTATTTAAATCAGAAACTAGGACCAGTTCCTTGGTAGGAAACCAAGAACGAGGGGAGGTTTATTTAAATCAGAAACTAAGACCAGTTCCTTAGTAGGAAACCAAGAACGAGGGGAGGTTTATTTAAATCAGAAACTAAGACCAGTTCCTTGGTAGGAAACCAAGAACGAGGGGAGGTTTATTTAAATCAGAAACTAAGACCAGTTCCTTGGTAGGAGACCAGGATCGAGGGGAAGTTTACCTTTTCTGAGCATCATTGCTTAGCTAAAGAAGATGAATGCGTAAGCTACCATTCATAACCACCGTCAAAATTTCGGGTATTCCGATATTTAATCCTCTTGCACCCCGAATGCCCGAATCCCTTCGTCATTCACACCTTCGGGTCCAAGAAGATTAAATAGGGGCATCTGTAATACCCCAAATTTTGACCACTTAGATTTCCCATCATTGTGAAAATCATCATCACAATGTGGATGAACTATCATGCTTCATCAGTCTCCCCAAAGATGGGTGAGCATCCAATACAATCAAAATTAGGGTTTCAAGCCCTCTCTGAGTGCTTAGACAAAGGATCAATCAAGAAATGACATGATCTTCAATTTGTCTAATCTCTTAAATATCCACAATGGATCAAAAAAGACTCCCACTTCAAGGATTAAGCACAAGGCTGCTCCCTTCTAGGTGGATCAAGTCTCAAGATCGACAGTGTCACCAAATTAGGGTTTTGGTCGACCAAGGCCTCCAGATGGAAATTTTCATCTGGGCACAAGGCAATGATCCAAAACATGACCTAATATACTTCATGGAACCTCATGAACCCATGCATCAAGTCAATTTTGCCTCAGGGGATGCATTCATCAAAAATCAGGAATTAGGGTTTCTTGACCTAATTCACCCCTAAGTTGACTTTTGGGACAAACCATGAGCCAAGACCTCAAGAGATGATTTGAGGGTCTCTAATATACCATATTGATCCATTTGGAACAATGGATTGATCCAAGAAGCTTGAGCAACAAGTCTCAATTTCATCTGCACCACAATTAGGGTTTTAAGAGAAAAGTCAACTGTAACTTTGACTTTTGACCTAGACATGCTCCCAAACCCTAATACATGATTGAATATACCCTATGACACCCATGGAACATGTCCATCAAGTTTGATTTAGGTCAAGGACATGATTTCCTGAAGAATTGCACAGTTTGGAATTCATCTGATAAAAAGTCAACTGTGCACAAAAGTCAACTTTGACTTTTTGAGACTTTTCACCAAAATGGATTTCTAACCCTAAAATGATGTTAATGTATGATTTGAATCATCATTCATCAAGAAAAATCAAGAAAAGTGAGATAACTTGTAAAAGGGGTAACCATAAAACTTAGAAATTTTTCTAAGTTAAAAATAAAGTGGCAAAGGTACCAACTTTGGAGGACCATAACTCCTAAACCACAAGGCCATTTTTTCTCATCCAAAGATGGATTTGTATCCCTCATTATCACCTACAAAAACTTCAACTACAAGTCATTCCAATTCATTAAGGATTTTGAGTTATGGAGTGATCAAAGTGGCTGAAAAGTGAAAATGTCACTTTTTCCAACACTTAGTGAAATTTTCACTAAGTCAGATTCTACCTCACTTTTTGCCAAATGTAGGGGGATTTTTCACTTGGAATCAAAAGAGATCAAAACCAAACTTGTTCAAACAGTTGTTGTATCATGTAAGAGCTTTCCAAAATGGCCAAGAACATTGTCAAATTCAACCTACACCATGAGATACAACATTGCCAAGTTGCCTTGCTGAAATCTGTCAAGGCAAGGCAGAATTTGCAACTTTGGTCGATTTGCCAAAATCAGCCAAATTCAATTGCTCCTATCCACTTGGATACCTCAGAGGATTGAATCTAAAGGGGACAATCACTGAGCCAAGCCTCCAAAGTCCATGGAACAAGAAATAGCATGTTGAACCTAGAATGGCCAAAATAGGGACAAGACTTCAAATTTGGAATGAGGCATTCAATGAAACCATCAAGGTGGCATGGACTGAGCCATTCTCATCTGAAATCAGTCAAGACTTATCCAAGACCAAGGGGACCATAGCTCTGTGCCCTAACCTCTAGTCAATGGCTAGAGGAGACTTTCATTTCCATTGGCCAACATTGAGGAAACACCTGCTGCAGTTGCCATTCACTATGGATCCCAAAACAAACTTGCTCTACTATAAATAGAGCTCAATTGTGGTCAGTTTGAGTACACCAAAGCCATCTAATAGATGCTTTCCTCAAAATCTCTTCTTTCACTCCAATTTTGCCTTCTAAGGCAAGTCACTATCGGGTTTTGAGTTTGAGAGCTTTTCCAATCAAACCAATCACTCACACACCTCACATACATCACATATGAGCTGATCAAACACTTAGATTACTTCTGAAACATCAATTTCACAAAATCACCAGCTGGTTGCTCAAGGTTTTAACCAAGTTGCAGCTGAGGTACCACAAAGTGATCCAGCCAATTTCAATCAAGTCCAACCATCCAAACACAATCCAAAGGGTGTAGGGAAGCTGTTCAGATCATCACCACTCATCTGTAACACCCCCAAATCAAAAAACACTTTGAACTTGCTGTCACGACTTAGAGGTAAGCACATACTTGGTCATCTCTCAATCTATGCATATTTCCTCACACAATAATTTGGCCATATGTTCATAATCATGCATGGAATGTTTTCCCTCAATTAATTGCATTGTTTGAATCGTGTATCAAAAATCCTAGCCTTCATGCAGAAATTAGGGTTCTTGAGGTCTCTTCGTGATTTCTTGTTGTATGTTTAATTTAAATGAAATTAAAGTACATAGACATGATCGTGAGGTTGAGGCGAGCATAATGATATGTGGATTGCATGATATGATTACGTATTCATGGAGATTGGATAGAAAATGCAAATCTGAGAAACCAAGAACACGCGCGTGTTCTTCAGCTTGTTCTTGGCGCCATTTTTAGAAATTAAAATATTTGAATTTTGTGATTTTGTTTAATTGATTCAAAAATTAATTTCTCTCTGAGTTTTAATGATTTTGAGTTGATTCTTTTTTTAATAATTCACAAAAATGTTAAAATATTTTATTTTCACAAAAAATCCCAAAAATATTATTTATTTCATATAATTGATATTTTTGCAAAGAATTAATATTTTAATTGTTTTTGACATTTTAAATATTTTTTCTACATTGATTTTGCAACTTTTAATGCTTTCTAATTATTTTGTAGGTCAATACTAAATTTTTGAAGCATTAATCCAAGATCACAATTTGTTTTCCATGTGTTAAACAATTTTTGATCATTTTAATTGAATTTTTATTCAATTAAATACATTTTGAAAACAAATTAGGGTTTTGGATTAATTCAACCCTCATAAATCACTTTCAAAACATTTTGGGCCTCTTGAGAGAGTGTAAGACCCATCCCCCCTTGTACAAAAACTTTTTGGGCCTCACTCATTGTATAAGTCCCTCTGTACAAGTAAACGGCGCGATCGTCGCCCGTTTAAAAATAAAACTCATCTGGGCCTCTCCTTGAGCTATAAGACCCATTCAAAACACTTTGGGCCTCTATTAGAGTGTAAGACCCAATCCCCCTTTTAACCAAAACATTTTGGGCCTCACTTATTGCATAAGTCCCTCTGCGTTAAAAAAAAACCTCGGCGCGATCGCCATTTTAAAACGAAAAATCATTTGGGCCTACCCTCGTGTTATAAGCCCCACTCTCTTTTCTTTAAACCTTTTTGGGCCTCTTGAGAGAGTGTAAGACCCATACCTTTGTACAGAAAACAATTTTTGGGCCCCAGTCACTTGTATAAGTCCCGCTATACGAAGTCAAACAGTGCGCTCACTGATAAAACCCTGGGCCTCTCCTTGAGCTGTAAGCCCCAAATCTTTCTTTTTCAAAGCACTTTCTCCTTTGATTTTGAATACACTGTTGTTTTCAATCTTTCTTTGTTGAACAACTAACCAAACAGCATGGAAGCACTACAACCGAGTAAGTGGTTATCGCTTTCATTTACTGCTTTCATATTATAAACTGTATTGTGGGGCTGCTCACTGTAAGTCTCCTTTCATAAACTCATATCTACTGTGTAATAATAGTATAGATATTTCGAGTTTCCCCGGCAACTACGTCTAGAACTAGGTGACGCCGTTTCATTTATTCGTAGAAATAGACGCCTAGATCCCCAATCGGAGCACCAGATACAGTCTTCTTTTCGGTTGTCCTCCTTAGGAATCGTCAAGAAGCTCTACTCCCCAAGATGAATGTATTCTCCGTGAATGGCATCTTTGAGTTTCTTCCAAATTCTCGAACTTTCCTGACTTGATCTATTCCTTGTGGATAACTTGCCTTGAATGTCTCAGGGTTTGGGTACCCACTACGGTCATAATCTTGGACCTTAACTAAGGAACCCTCTTCAAAAGCTAAAAGTCGCTGGATAGTAAACCTCGCACGTTTACCAGTGGTTTTTATCTTTAAAAGAGTTATCTCTCCTAATGGAAAGGAGATGATAGACCCACGGGCTTCTTAAAAGCATCGGCCTCCTCTTGGGCATTATTCAAGGACATTACGGCTTCTTAGAAGTATTCACAGCCTCCTCTTAGGCTTCGTATAATGATCTCTTCCTTCGGGAATGATAGCCTCCTCTTGGGCTTCGTACAAGGACCCGTCGGCTTCTTAAAAGTTTCCAGCCTCCTCTTGGGCTTCGTACAAATTGTCCCGACGACCTCCTAGAGGTATAGGAACAGAACCTAGTCATCCTCATAGAACAGTCCTTTCATAGAGTCTACTATTGTTTCTCAAAGCATAGTACCAAAGATAAAACTCTAGACTTGGACAGTCTAACTTCCTTGAGTCTCAGAGACATTCTCAAGTGACCCCTTTGTTAAATAGGAAGGAAACCCGCAGACTCGGACAGTCTCAATACCCTTTGGATTTCCCGTTTCCTCAAAGAGAAGGAAATATCCCTGATCCTCAAATCAAATCCCTGAGTACAGTGTTGCTCATATAAGAACTGATTTTCTCTTGGATCTGTCACTCAACTGAAACAAACCTTTAGCCTCCATCTCGGGCTTCGTACGAGATACAAAAAGACTCTCTTGTTGAGTCAAACTTTTAGCCTCTATCTCGGGCTTCGTACGAGACACAAAGACTCCCTCGTAGAGTCAAACAAACAATCGCCTCCATCTCGGGCTTTATACGAGATACCAAAAGACTCTATCGTCGGGTCAAAATCTTTTAGCCTCTCTCTCGGGCTTTGTATGAGACACAAAATAGCCTCCTCTTAGGCTTTGTATAATGATTTTCCTAGCGGAAATTAGCCTCCTCTTAGGCTTTTGTATAAGAAAACCACTGGTTGATCCAATCAACCTTTTAGCATCAAAGTTGTGCCTCGTTCACAGTACACAAACATCAACAACTCCTTTCCCTTCGTCTAATCGCTGTAAGCGGCATGCCTCTGGATCATCTATATCCATGCCACTGTCCCTCTTTTAGCATGAGAAATTCCTAAGGAAAGATGGCCTAGCTCTACACTGAGTTAAAGTCTTCTCCTTCAGGTTAAAACCCTTTCTTCGGAAATTATGGCATTGCTCAGATCCGCGTATCCCAGTTAAAGTAATTCTCCTTCCCCCTCTTTAGAGATGACAAATTCTCTCTAAAGTCGAGGTCTTTCAGCTTCACGTCTTGGGCTTTGAACAAGACACAAATAGACCTTTCAGCTTCACATCTTGGGCTTTAAACAAGATACAAATCACCTTTCGCTTCACGTCTTGGGCTTTAAACAAGACACCAAAACACCCATTTCCTCCCATAGAATAGGAGGAACTACGAACGCTCTGATTTCCCTGTTTCGGTAAACGGGAATACGTAGGCATAAGATCGAAAGAAAAGATCTTAGCGAGCGCAATCAACAAAAAAACCAAATCCCATATCTCCATCAGTCAAAAGCAGTAATTCAAAAGCATCAGTCCTAACATCCTAATCCTTGTTCCCCGCCAGAAACCTTCTGCCCAGGTAAAAAAGAAAGAGAACCGTATTGGTGAAAATACAAATAACCAGTACAAAGGCCCCCCCACATTGATAGCATCCATAACCTAACAGACTGCTGTTTAAACTCAGTATGCAAAGCAGGGTTAATTGGAGACATCTATTTCCTTTCCTTAGTCAGCTCACAATAGGATAAAAAATGAATCGACCTGTAGTCAAAGCTCAAACCGCAGAGAACGACCAGCGCTTAAGAACCGCGTCCAAAATCGCTCGCTACACCCACCCTTGAGGAATACTCTCAGATAATTGGTTTTCCTATCAAGGATAAGTCCCTGTTTCCTATCTTCGAGAAGGATCCTAAAGAGGAAGAAATAGCCAAGAAAACTCATCTGGAGTTAGTTGACATCAAAAGCAATTTAACTTCTAAGGGAGGAATTTTTGGGTTAACTGCTAAGTTTTTGTTTGAAAAGGCTCGTTATTTTGCTAAACACTCCAATCAAGATGCCTTTGAAGCTGTTTTTGCATTACTAGTCTACGGACTTTTCTTGTTTCCAAATATTGACACCTTTGTGGATCTGAATGCAATCAAAATATTCTTGAAACAGAATTCGGTACCTACCCTGCTTGCTGAAGCTTATCACTCAGTCCATACAAGAAACACTCATGGAAATGGACAGATTACTTGCTGTGTCCTCATATTGTATAGATGGTTTATTTCGCATCTACTTGTTGTGTCCTCATATTGTATAGATGGTTTATTTCGCATCTACCAAAGGCAAGTGCATTCTGGGATTCCAAGAGAGGATGGTGGTCTCAGAGAATTATGGCACTCTCCCATGCAGACATTGACTGGTATAATCGGGTGTATGATGGAATCCTGATTATAGATAGTTGTGAAAACTATGGCAACGTGCCTGTTCTTGGCATTAAAGGTGGAATCAGCTACAACCCTGTATTGGCACGACGCCAATTAGGGTATCCTTTGGAAGATAAACCTCTCAGTATTCATGTGGAAAACATATACTTTGAAGCATATGACAAGAACGAAGAACAGAAGAAGCTGATCTTGAACACTTGGGGTAGCAAGCGTAAAAGAGGAAGAAGTTCTTTGGGAAGACCTAACTGTGTGTCATTAGAGCCCTATCTCCAATGGGTCAGAAGAAGAGCCATAGAGTTAAAGATGCCCTACAAGAGGCAGAAACCAATTGCTTTGAAGAAAGAGCCTGTTTTATACTTCATGTCAAAAGAAGAAGAGCTGGAGATTTCTTTGAGACAAGCCCAACAGTCAGAAGAAGCCTGGAAGCTCAAATATCAAGTGGTTGTTGAAGAAAACCTGGAACTCCAGAAGCAACTATATGACAAGAATGAATAGTTACTTTCATGCAAGAAGAGAAAAGCCCTGGAAGATCCAAGTTCCTCTATCACGTAGCCTCCTGCTTGGAAATCCATCCTCGATAACCTCGTCGCAGAAAGGGATCAGATGGAGAAAGAAATTAGAAGACTCAACATGAGACTCTTAGGAGAATCTCCTTAGGACTTTCTAGCTTTTATTTAGCTTCATGTTTAGGGCTTTTGAAAGTGTATCAACTCTTGTAATTCACCTTTTATTTAATGAGAATGAGGTTTTTCTGATATCTCTTGATATTCTGCGAATGTCTGAGTTCCATGAAACTTCGCATTGCATCTTGCATTCTCTGTTAAACTATCAAGATACTAATTTTGTTTTGCAGATTTTGTAGAAATGGATGCTGCAGGGAAAAGAGTTTGGCCTTATTTATTTGAACTACCAGAGGTGGAGCGTTTGTTGTGGTTGGGAGAGATGGTTGAAAACCAGTCAGCCTTCGCTGATAGATATGGGTGTATCATTTCGCTGATGAAGACGCCAGTGACTGTAGGTCCCTTTGATGTTTTGGTCCAGTTGTATCATCCTGCGTACCGCTGTTTCGTATTCCCTGAATTCCAGTTGGTGCCAACCTTGGAGGAATTCTCCGCCATGATAGGGATTCCTGTCAGAGAAGCTCCCATCTTTTCTAGGATTGAAGAAATGCCTTCCGCCAGAGACATCGCTAAAGCAACCAGAATCAGATTATCTGACATCCAGGCTAACCTGACTAACAAAGGAGGAAAGCGCGGACTACTCACTCAATTCTTGCTGGAAAAGGCTTTGTACTTCAAGAACAGAGGAAACGAGGCTTTGTTTGAATCAACCCTCGCTCTGATGATATATGGTTTGTTTCTATTTCCAAATGCCAAGAATTTTGTGGATACCCAAGCCATTCAAATTTTTACAGTCAACAATCCGGTCCCAACACTGCTAGCTGATGTCTACCACGCCATACAGACCAGATACACAAGAGGCTGTGGGCCAATTGTCTGCTACGTAGCCCTCTTTTACAAGTGGTTCATCTCTTATCTGCCAAAGACTCCGACTTTCTGGGAGGTCGAAGATTGCAAGATTTGGTCCAAAAAGCTGATGGAATTGAAGCATACCGACATCAAGTGGTATGATTCAACTGATGAAGGAATTGTCATAATTCATAGCTGTGGGGATTTCCCCAATGTGCCTCTCATGGGGAAAAGCGGTTGTATCAATTAGAACCCTGTCCTTGCACGCTGTTAACTGGGTCATCTGAAGGAGGGAATTCCAGATGATGTTTTATGATGAGAGGGGAGGTTTTGAAATGAAGATGCGATTGGAGCGCGCTTGGCGCCAAATTAACAGATAACTATGGAAAGCTGAATGCCCAGTCACAGAGGTCCACTTGCAATGGTCTCGTGGCATAGCCCGTGTGATGATGAAGCCACTTCCTCGCCATGAATCACCTTCAAAGACAAAGCAGAGGATGGTGGAAGCTTTAGGAGAATTGGTTCTTGTAAGAGAGGAGACAAAAGAGCGTATCAGCAAATTGATGAGAGCAATTAATGGAGGAGAGGGATCATCTACCAGTGGATTCAATCCTTAATATTACTGTTGTTATTTCTTTTGTTGTTAATGTTCCCCTTCACATTGATGTATTTCTACTTATGTACTTGGAGTATGAGGATACGCTGCTCCTGATCTAATGCTCACCAGACTCTTGAATGAAGAAGTTTATTTTGTCAAAGAATCTATTGTCTATATTATTTGCAAAATTTCCTTGGTTTCTTGATAGTTTAGCTTGCATTTGCATTTGCATCCTCATTTGCATCATCATGTGCATTTTCCCTTGTCTTTATCTCACGACACCGTGTTCTCTCCAGAATCGTCACACTGAATCCCAGACATAACTACAATACTCGGGCCCAAGCTCGATTCAGAATGTCAGAGGCATACGGAGAAATGGATAGAGTCAACAATGAATTAAATGAAATATGAGGAGGGATGGGACAAATCCTCGAGGCTATTAATGTTATGAGAGCAAAGATGGACACCCAGGCCACTGTGGTCTCCGAAATTTTCACCACAACGGTAGAACCTCCTATCATCCCTGTCACAAGCCATACCTTGGGCATGCCCATTGATTTTATCCGTGCTACAGTTCCTTTATCAACACAGCAAACAGTTCCTTTGATCAATGAGACTCTGCAAGCTATTCCTACCTATGCTTCACCAGCAGTACAAACACAAGTGCATCCGGTTTTCCAAAACCACCATCCCTACGATTATGTTGATGTGTCAGAAGAAGGGGATGATTGACATGAGAAATTGAGAGAGAGTGTTGAAACAATGCAGAGGAAGATGAAGGCGATGGAGTTAAGTAATGCATTCAGTACTGATATTAAGGACATGTGTTTGGTTTCAGACTTGGTAATTCCACCCAAATTCAAGTTGCCGAATTTTGAGTTGTATTTAGGTGCCACGTGTCCCAAATCCCATCTGATCATGTACTTCCGAAGAATGCCCGCGCACGTACGTAATGACAAACTAATGATCCATTGTTTCTAAGACAGTTTGAAGGGGGCTGCTGCTAAGTGGTATTTAAGTCTGGACCAGACCCAGGTCCATTGTTTCCAGGATGTGACTGATGCTTTTGTGAAACACTACAAGTACAATATGGATCTAGCCCCTGACCATAGGCAGTTATTGAGTATGGCCCAGAACAGTACTGAGTCCTTCAAAGAATATGCACAATGGTGGAGAGAGACTGCATCTCAGGTTGAACCGCCCTTGACTGAGAAAGAGTTGGCTGATTGGTTTGTAGACACAGTAAAGCCTGAGTTTTATGAGAGAATGATCAGCAGTGTCAGTGCTAATTTCGCTGATATTGTTGCAATTGGCGTGAAGGTAGAGGCAGGATTACAGAGTGGAAAGGTAATCAGTTCTCCGAGCAGTTCAACTGGCGTCAGTACCAAGAAGTCTCCTAGTCATTCTCACAAGAAGAGGGAAGGAGAAACTAATGTCGTCATGGCAGGAAAGACCCAGAGCCCTCGATGGAAGCAACCAATGTACCAGCAACAGCAAAGACCAAACTTCACTCAACATCCAATCTACCAGATGCAGTATGCTCAGCAACCCTACATAGCTGCTGTTACACCTTCTTTCAACCACCAAGCAGCACAGCAGGCGCCAGCCTATCAACAAATAGCTTATCAGCAATGGCCTAAAAATCAGAATTATCAACAACCAAGGCCACAGGTTCCACGGCAGAATTCTCCCCACAAAAGGCAAGGGGGAAAGTCGGCATTTCCACCTATACCAATGTCATATACAGAGCTCTACCCTTCCTTAGTAGAGCAAGGGTTGGTCGTTACTAGACCTTTGGGACCACCAACCGAGAAATCTATGCCTTTCTTCAACCCAAATGCGACTTGTGCTTTCCATCAAGGAGGGGCTGGTCATGACTTGGAGGGTTGTTTAGCGTTGAAAAATGTAGTGAAGGGGTTGATGGAGAAGAATATCCTTTCATTTGCTGATAATCAACCGAATGTGAAAAACAATCCTTTGCCTACCCATGGGGCTACTAATGCCATTGAAGATGAAAAGGATGAGGTATTAGTTTTGGATGCAACAAAGATCAAAACCCCTATCAAGACATTTCATGATAGGTTGTTTAAAGTTGGGTTAGTTAAAGTTTGTCACGATGACTGCGAAGAATGTAATGTCAGTACTAAAGGCTGCCATTTAGTCCAAGACGATGTTCAGTATCTGATCAATGAAGGGTTTCTACAGGTGTTCAGCAAAGAAAAGGAAAACAGAGTTGCAGCAATCGAACCTGTGTTTAACCTACCGAAGCCAAGAAGGCAGGTATCTGGGTCCAACACACCTAAGTTTGGGTCTGTAATTCCTGTATTTAATAAACCAGTACCAGTTTTCAACACTCCTGGAATGAGTGATGCTTCCACTATCAATCATTCCAAGCAATGTGACACTCGACAACCTGTTCCATTTAGGTTCAGAGGGACCAAGGTCGTGCCATGGGTCTATGAGAATGTCATGAGTAGCAGAAGACGAGAAGACGTGATTCCAAGGAAAGAGGTGGGAATCGCTATTGAAGACGTAGTTCCAAGGAAAGAGGTGGGAACTACTGTTGAAGATGTGACCAATATAGTTGGAACTGGGAAGATGACCCGAAGCGGTAGAGTGTACACTTCTTCTTCCAAAGAAACCACACCCAGGGAAACTGTTGTCCCTGCACCGTCCGGAGACAAAGAAAAGGAGGTAATTTCTCAAGAAGAAGATGAAGAGTTCCTAAGAATTATCAAGAGGAGTGATTACAAAGTGGTAGATCAGCTCCATCAGACACCATCCAAGATTTCAATCTTATCTCTGTTAGTCAATTCGCCTGTTCACAGATCAGCTTTGCAGAAGGTATTAGCTCAGGCACACGTAGCCCAAGATATAACAGCTGGACAGTTTGACCATGTCGTCGCCAATATTACAGCTTGTAACACTCTCAGCTTCAGTGACGAGGAGTTACCTCGAGCTGGAAAGAATCATAATTTTGCCTTACATGTATCAGTGAAATGTTAGGAGGATACGATGGCCAGAGTTCTTGTAGATACCGGTTCATCCCTGAATGTTTTACCAAAAATAACTCTTGAAAAGCTGTCTTACCAAGGAGCTATAATGAGACCCACTTCACTCATTGTCAAAGCCTTTGATGACTCAAGAAGATCGGTGATGGGTGAGATTGAGCTACCTGTCTTGATTGGCCCTCAAGTATTCAACATCCTTTTTTAGATCTTGGATATCAACCCTGCCTACAGTTGTATATTGGGTAGGCCATGGATCCATGAGGCTGGCGCTGTGACCTCTACCTTGCATCAGAAGATGAAGTTCGTGGCCGAAGAGAAATTAGTTATTATACATAGTGAGGAAGACCTGATGGTCAGCAATTTGTCCTCGTTTCGTTATATTGAAGCGGATGAAGATGCTTTGGAAACTTCTTTCCAGGCTCTTGAAATAGCGAATGCCGTTATGCTTGATGACAAGGAACCAGTGGCCTCCGGTTGTCCGTCTTTTGCTTCTTTTAAAAGCATTCAATCTGCTCTACGAGGAGGAGTACCTGAAGGCTGGGGAAAGATCGTCGAAGTCCCAGAAAGAGAGAAATACCAAGGGTTGGGTTACAAACCAACTCTTGAGGGAAGAGCTGCTTCAACAAGGGGAAGACCAAGGACCATTCAAGAGGTGTTCGTCAGTGGAGGACAACAAGTCCATGCCATTATTGAAGACGCCGAAGACGAAGATATCAATCACTTGGTGTTTTGGTGTGACGCCGCTTTAAGTAACTGGGAAGCCATTGAGATACCTACTTTGTACCCTATGCCAGAGTAATTTGTTTGCTTTTGTTGATGTTTTCAATTCCGCAGCCTTGCCCAAGGCTATCGGATTATTTTGTATGGACCACTGCTTTTAAATCTTATTAATCAATGAAAGTGATTGTTTTGTTAAAATTCTGTCTTTATTCTTGTTTTCGCTTTAAAGAAAAACGACAATATTTTCAAAACTACGAATTTCTCCTTCTTGCATTCATGTTTGTGCATTTTTAATAAAATAAATCCCTCCATCATGTAGAGTAATTCCCAAACCCGTTGTATTCAATGACCCTACTCTCACTATCGACTTTGATTCGCCTATTTATCAAGCTGAGGAAGAAGAGGATTATGAGGTCCCCGATGATTTGGCAGAAATGTGTGAGTATCAGTACACGGATCTTCAGCCGCATGAAGAAAAAGTTAACGTCATCAACCTTGGCACTGAAGAAAAGAGGAAAGAGGTCAAGATTGGGGCAACACTTGGGGCAGAAATCAGACAACGGCTAGTCCTGCTTTTGGAAGAATATGTAGATGTGTTCGCTTGGTCTTATCAAGACATGCCTGGATTGGATATAGACATAGTAGTTCATAAGCTACCACTCAAGCCTGAGTGTCCACCTATGAAACAGAAGCTCTGTAGAAGTAGACCTGATATGGCTCTCCAAATCAGAGATGAGGTTAAGAAGCAACTGGATGCAGGATTCTTAGCAGTTTCAAAATATCCGGAATGGGTAGCCAACATCGTGCCAGTTATGAAGAAAAATGGTAAAGTACGAATGTGCATAGATTATAGGGATCTCAATAAGGCTAGTCCCAAGGATGATTTCCCCCTACCGCATATCGACACTCTTGTGGATAATACAGCCAGGTTTGCAGTGTTCTCCTTCATGGATGGTTTCTCCGGTTACAATCAAATTAGAATGGACCCAGCTGACATGGATAAAACTACATTTATTACCCCGTGGGGAACCTACTGTTACAAAGTCATGCCATTTGGTTTGAAAAATGCAGGGGCAACTTATCAGAGGGCTATGGTGACCTTATTCCATGACATGATCCACAAGGAAATTGAAGTATATGTGGATGATATGATTGCTAAATCCCAAAGTGAGGAGGAACATTTGTATCATCCCTTGAAGTTGTTCAAGAGACTTCGGAAGTATCAGTTGAAGTTGAATCCGGCCAAATGTACTTTTGGTGTCAGGTCAGGAAAGTTGCTCGGTTTTATCGTCAGCCAAAAAGGAATTGAAGTAAATCCCGACAAGGTACGAGCTATTCAAGAGATGCCAGCTCCGCAGACCGAATCACAAGTGAGAGGTTTTCTGGGTCGTTTAAACTACATATCCAGATTCATTTCCAACATGACTCCTATTTGTGAGCCGATCTTCAAACTGCTCCGCAAAGACCAGACTGTAGAGTGGAATTCTGATTGCCAACAAGCTTTTGAAAAACTCAAGAACTATTTGCAAGAACCACCTATTCTGATTCCTCATGTTCCTAGGAGGCCTCTCATTATGTACATGACTATTTTAGAGGGATCCATGGGTTGTGTATTGGGCCAACGTGATGAAACTGGTCGCAAAGAGCACGCCATCTATTACCTGAGTAAGAAGTTCGCTGATAGCGAAAGCCGTTATTCACTGCTTGAGAAAACCTGTTGTGCTTTAGAATGGGCCGCCAGACGTTTGAGGCAGTATTTGATATGTCACACTACTTTGTTGATCTCGAAAATGGATCTAATAAAGTATATCTTTGAGAAGCCTGCTCAAACAGGAAGACTTGCTCGTTGGCATATGCTATTGTCAGAATATGATATCCAATATGTACCTCAGAAGGCTATCAAGGGGAGTGTATTATCAGAGTACCTTACGGATCAGCCTGTCAAAAATTATGAACCTCTCAAGTTTGATTTCCCTGATGAAGACATCATGGTAGTAAAGGATTGTGAAGAGCATACCCCTGATGAAGGTCCTGAGACCGGTTTTAGATGGAAGATGATGTTTGATGGTTCTTCCAATTTCAAAGGACATGGTGTAGGTGTTGTATTGATAAACCCGATGGTGGTTATACTCCTTTCACTGCAAGGTTCGACTTTGGATGCACGAACAATATTGCCAAGTACGAAGCATGTATTTTGGGTCTAGAAGCTGCAATTGACCTTGGAATCAATATTTTTGAAGTTATGGGTGATTCTGCCTTGGTCATTTACCAAGTCATGGGTGAATGGGAAACCAAGGATGAAAAACTCATTCCATACCGTGCATACATTATGGAATTGATTAAGTGTTTTGATGAAATCACTTTTCGTCACGTACCTCGTACTGAAAATCACATAGCTGACTCCTTAGCAATGTTAGCTTCAATATGGCAAGTCAGGTTTCACAATGAAGCACCTCTCATCAGTATCGAGCGCAAGACCGAACCCGCTTATTGCCAGTCAGTTGAAGAAGAGACAGATGGAAAACCATGGTTTCACGACATTATAAATTATCTGAAAACTCAATAGTACCCCGCCAATGCTTCCAATCTAGATAAGAAAACTTTACGAAGATTGTTATCCAAATTCTTTCTCAGTAACAATGTACTTTACAAGAGGAATCATGATATGGTCCTTCTAAGATGTGTCGATAAATGAGAAGCAGACCTATTGATTCACGACATTCACGAAGGAGCCTTTGGCACTCACGCCAATGGATATGCCATGGTTAAGAAAATCTTGAGGGCTGGATATTATTGGTTGACTATGGAAGCTGATTGCATCCAATACGCCAGGAAGTGTCATAAGTGCCAGATCTACGCTGATAAGATGCATGTTCCTCTGACCTTGCTGAATGTTCTGTCATCCCCTTGGCCTTTCTCCATGTGGGGCATTGACATGATTGGAGCTATTGAGCCGAAAGCTTCCAATGGCCATCGTTTCATTTTAGTGGCTATTGATTACTTTACCAAATGGGTTGAGGTTGCTTCTTTTACTAACGTAACCAAGCAAGTAGTTGCCCGTTTCATCAAGAATAATATCATTTGTCGTTATGGAATCCCCAACAAGATCATCACTGACAATGGAACAAATTTGAACAACAAAACAATGAAAGAGTTATGTGACAATTTCAAGATTGAACATCACAAATCCTCACCTTACCGTCCCAAGATGAATGAAGCTGTCGAGGCTGCTAATAAAAACATCAAGAAGATCCTGCAGAAGATGGTCAAGACCTATAAGGATTGGCACGAGATGTTACCTTTTGCTTTGCACGGATACAGAACTTCGGTTCGAACCTCAACAAGGGCAACCCCTTTTTCTCTTGTATATGGAATGGAAGCGGTCCTCCCCATTGAAGTGGAAATACCATCTCTGAGAATCCTGATGGAAACTAAGCTTGACGAAGCTGAATGGGTTAGAAAAAGATATGACCAACTGAACCTCATTGACGAGAAGCGACTAACTGCTATGTGTCATGGTCATCTGTATCAGAAAAGAGTGAAGAGGGCATTCGACAAGAAGGTCCGTGTTCGGGAATTTCGAGAAGGAGAGCTTGTACTTAAGAAGATCCTGTCATCTCAAAGGGATGCTCGTGGAAAATGGGCGCCTAACTACGAGGGACCATTTATAGTAAAGATTGTGTTTTCAGGAGGTTCCTTACTCCTCACAACAATGGATGGTGAACAGCTCGCACATCTTGTAAATGCTGACGCAGTACGAAAATATTACGCCTGAGAATCTAGGCCCTCTTGTCTGTATCAGCAGCAAATAATTCTAGGATTTTTAGTCATTAGGGGTGATAGTGGTCATTGAATATGATGTAATCCTTTCCCATTGCCATTTTTTTCAATTGTAATGATCCTTGGAACTTCGCTATTGGCAAGTTACCATTCTAATGAAATTATATTTTTGAGCCATTCTTTGTTTAATATTTATCACTACTCTGATATTTTCCTTGTTATGCAAAACTTCACTTATTTATTAAATAACAGTTTTAAAAGCGGAAAATGTTTGAAATTTTGAACTCTTTATTACTAAAAGAGGGTTGGCAATATTTCCCTGAATTAAACGTTTCAACAATGGCTAACCACTAATACAAAGGACGTCTCACCAGTATCTTTGCAAGATGATTGTTGAAAAAAATTGATTCCCCGGCAAACTAAGGATGTTCTCACATTGGTTTTAAGACTGACTACCTGCTCAGATTTCAGTGTGATTCCCTGTAGTGGACACGGTGTCTTTCCTTTCGCTGTCCCCGGTCTGCCGCCTCTTGTCGGAGTCATTTCTTGCATATCATTAAGCACTCACATCATGCCATAGCATTGAGCATCTTTTGCATTTAGGCATTTTGTTTGTGTGGTCTTTTTCCCCTTCTCTCTTTTTCCTTTTTTGCTGCTTTTTGGATCTTTGTCTTTGTTTTGCTTGTGTCCGGCTTTTCACCTTTGTGCGCCAGATTTTGACACTTTGTGCAGTATTCCCCAGGAAGTCTAACCTGTAACCTCGGTACCAATCTATCTGTTACTCAATCACCTCATTCGGATACCTAAAGTCCAGTAATTGTTGGCACTGTTTATATCAGGTTATCGTGAACCCATTGTTTATATCAGGTTATCATGAACCTAAACTTCCGGTTATCGTGAACCAACTATTTATATCAGGTTATCGTGAACCTAAACTTCCGGTTATCGTGAACTAACTATTTATATCAGGTTATCGTAAACCTAAACTTCCGGTTATCGTGAACCAATTGTTTATATCAGGTTATCGTGAACCTAAACTTCCGGTTATCGTGAACCAACTGTTTATATCAGGTTATCGTGAACCTAAACTTCCGGTTATCGCGAACCGTTGTTTATATCAGGTTATCGTGAACCTAACACTTCAGGTTATCGTGAACCAGTTGCTTAAACTCAGGTCAAATATGAACCTAAACCAAATTACAAATCCAGCTCATACTGGTTTTCCTCATAAAGCCAATTATTTGTTATCTCAACCAACTCATATGAGTACCAGAGTCTATTCTTGGCTCATTAACCGTGTTCCCATTTATCTCCAGTTGTTTTTTTATCATCTGGCGCGCAGAGTTCGCTTCTGTCTTTTCTGGTTTTTTCTTGAAGATCCCGTTTGAACTCTTCAGTATAAGAAATCTCCAGAAAATCTTTTATTTGGGTGTCTATCCTTTTATTTCAATTAATCCCCGGTGGAGATCACGTCTTTTTTCTGGTTTCATGCCCAGTAAGAATGTGTCTTTTTCCCCAGTGTCGTCCGGTCACGTTTGAACCTGTCGTCCATCTCCTTGGATCTTTCCCCAGTGGAGAATACCTTTTTGGCCTGTATCCCCAGTGAGATTTTCCTTGTGGATACTAACCTTCATCCTTTCCCGTAGGGCTCGCTTGTTTGTTTGCTTTCTTTTTGTCTTTTGGTGTCTTGTTTTGTCTGCATCTTTGCGCTATCATGGCATCATATAATCATATTAATAGCATTGCATATCTTTGCATCTAAGGGCAAAATTTTTGGTTATCTGTATTTAAATATCTTTCACCATGATTTCATGAGGATTTTCATCTCTCATGTCATCCGGTGAAGATATTTAAATAGGGGCAACTGTTGTACCCCAAATTTTACCCTTAGATCCATTGATCTTTTGCATGTCATATTAGGTCAATCATGTTGCATAGCTAACCCTTTTATCAGGTTTTGTTTGCTTTTTTGTTTCATTTGTGAATCAGGTCTTATTTCAAGAAGATTCAAGAGTTGAACATTGAATCAAGCAAGTTTCTCATTTCAAAGAGATATCTCCATGATCCTCCCAATAACAAATTTCTATCCATTTTATTCACCCTCAATTGTCACCCTTAATTCCAAACCAATCTCAATAGTCATTTATTAACCAATTTTATCCAATTTCTCTATTTGTCAATATCTATTCTCCTAAACCATAACCATTTCAATTACCAAATTCACCTATTATTTATTTATTTTTTATAACCATTTCTTTTATAACAAAAAAAGAAGAGAAAACCAAACCTTAAAATATTTGATCTTTCAGCCCATTACCATAGGCCCATCGTTACAAAAAACATGTTACAAATTATATGGAAATGAAACCCATTGGCTGAGGATCAATAGGAATCATGCAATGTGCTTGACTTTTCAACTTTACCTCTCTGACCAATGAAGAGACGCCGCGTGGCTAGCAAAGAAGTAAAACAATCAAAAGACATTTTCTTCTCCTTTGTCGTGTTCGCGAGTTTCAGAAGAGAAGAGGAAATTCAAGACCAAGTTGTATCAAGTTCATCCCAAATTATTTCTACAACCCAATTCCTTGGCGCGTTAATTCACTTTTGAATTCCCCAAATCAATTCCCGTTTAAGCTTTCAATGCTCTGATTCATTAAAAGTGGTTCTGAAGAGTTACTTGTTTCAGCATAGGGACTGCTTTTGCCTGTAGATACCCTTACGTAATCCCAACCATTGCCTCATTTGATACCCTCTCATATGACAACAAAGGAGAAGTTTTCAAGCAATGCACGGAGTCGTGAAATTTACCCTGCACCTCTGAGGTTTTTGTGCAGCAAGAGAAGCGCGTTTGTCTCCAAGAAGTGGACCAAGTTTGAATTTGAAAAAGAGACATTGCAAACCCTAGTTTTTTACTCAGCATATCATGTGTTTGCTCTTTGGTCTCAATGAACAAAGCCCATTTGCTCAGCCTATAAAAGGAGCTCACCTTAACACTTAAACGCACCAACAATTATCACAAAGCACTCTAAAAATGTCCCTGAATTTTGAGTTCCACGAGTCAGAAAGAGGAGGAGGGTTGCTTGGAAGTCTTGCTAAGTTCAGAAAGGAGAGAAGTTAGCACACTTTGAAGGTGCAGTAGACATACTCCACTTGGTAACAACCCTCTCCCTATTTAAATCCATGCTCATGTATCACTGACATTGCCATTATTTCATATTTGTTTGTATAATGTGTTTGATGTTGCCATTTATTCATCCATAATGTGATAATAATGTGTATTTTGCTCTGTTTAACTTTCTGCCTTTGGTTAGGATTTCATGAGTAAGCAGACAGTTGCATTGCCTTTTGTTCTAGTTATTATGCTTGAAATATCATTGTAATGATAATACTCTTGTCTTGTTCATTAGCTGGTTGTAAGTCTATGTGGCTTTATTTTTGGTTATGCTGTCAAAACTTGGATGTAGAAAGTGCTAGCAAATCTATGTTTTAGTCTTGATGTTTGGATGTTATTATGAAAGGAGTTTAGATCTTTTGGTTCATTCTTGTTATTCTGAGGTGCTCATATGTTTCGTGATTTGTGAACCTATCTATCATTGCTTGTCCTCTAAGTTGATATGTGATTGAGATGCTGCTAGCAAAAGGTTGCTTTCACTGAATGCAGATTGTGTTTCTGTCATCATCAATGTATAATCAACTTGTGTACATGAAATCATTGTCTTTGTTTTGTATCCAAAGTCTTGCTTAAGTGTTGATGTTTGTTGAATCGTGTCCTTAAACATGGAAATTGTTTCTTAAACTTATGTGCTCAAACGTTTGAGTTACACAACTGATTATGCTTGTCCTTTTGATTAACTTGAACTTGTTGCTATTTTTCTAGCTTAAGTTTGGTTGTTCTCACCATGTACTTATAGGCACTTCACCATTTGCTTGAATTTGTGTGTTATGGCTATTTGTTTATATGCCTAAGAATTGATACATCTAACTGCTGAATGCATGCTGAATGTGTACTTATTGTGTATAACTTACTGGTGTGATAAGTTTAAAAATGTCTTTCCAAGCATGTTTGTCTTTGTTCTATCAATCTTTGATACATAATATGCCATTTGTGTCTTGCTGCCTCTATGATTTGTGACTAGTTTGTAAACCTAGAATCCATGTTAGGTATGTCTTACTATGTTTGAAACTTGTATTGTCCATATGCCATTGTTGTTAGCATGCTGTCAGTTTGGTATCTCTAATTTTTATACAAGTTTTAAAGTGCTAAGTAGGATGTGTGTTTGTCTGCCATGTAACTTTGCTTCACATCAGGACTAATTTTTTATCCATGCCCTTATGCTTCTTTTACATCCACTGCATGCTAGCACAACAAGTATTTGTTTCACCGTGCTCTGCCACTGCCTGTACCTGAGTAACTTACTGCTATGCCATCATGTCTTATGCCCTATTGCCTAGAATATATGTGCTCAGTTTCTGACCATCAGGATTTTATTTTTGTTGTATGTTTATCATTAGAAGCATGATTAATCATACCAGTATCAACATGATGAGTATGAAGCCTTTTGTGTATGCTTATACGTGATACTCTTTGCTCAACCACTATTTGATTTAGATGTCTATATGTGTAGAATTTCTATTTGAATCTATGATCTATAATAGCATTGTGTGTCAAAAAGTCCTGAACATATGCCTTCTACCATTTATGATTGAATGCAAACCTTCCTTGCCATTATGTTTGATTGTTAGGCCTATAATCTTGCCTTGATGAGCAGTTGAGTTGTATGAACCATCATCATGTCTTTGTATGCTATCTTTGTGGAAGTTATGTCTACTGCATTGTTTAATAACCACAATGGATCATGACTTTTGAATCTTGTTATTTGACCGGTGTGCTAGCATTAATTGTTGTACATTTAATCCTATGGACTCATTGCCTTGTGGAATGTATATTAACTGCTCTAATGACATGTTGCTTATCATGTTGCTAACTGCTTGTATTGTTGATGTTTTATGTTGTTGCCATCATTCTACTTAACACTCATTTAGCATATTTTTAAGGCCTGCCACCAATAGTTGGAGTAGTCTTGGAGTAGGTCATTACTTGATCTGACATATTCCTATTTTCACCACTCATGTTAACATGTTTGAGCTGCTTTTGAATTTTAAGAATGTATCATTAGAACTGACTGCATCATGCCTTAACCTGTCCTCTTGTTTTCTTGCATTTTGAGCATTAACCTTGTCAATCATGTGATTTGGTCCTAAAACAGCTCTGATACCTTTCATTAAGAATGTTAAGCCTTGAAATGCTTTTATATACATGAAACTCAACCTAATGACATGCTGATTTGGATCCATAGTCTACATGTCTGTTTATTAGTTACATTCAAGTTATGTCATTACATGATTTCCTTTCGAATGTGTTGAATGTTTGCTAAATATTGTTGCCATAACTGTGTGTGAATCTGTTACACTATGTACTCAAGTGTTCCACTACTTTGTGAATATTTAGTTCAATGCATTGCTTGGTATTTAATTTGTTTGGCAATTTATATGTTGAGGTGGTAATCACGTGTTTCTGTTTCATTCTAATTGGTAATGGTTGATTGATGATTGGCATGGCACTGATTGTGAGCAGATTGTTGTATTGGTTTGGTTTGGTTTGTTAATTTGAATTATATATGCGCGCAAGGGTTTTGTATTAATTAAGTCAGGATTGTTACCGGATGTAACAGCCACCCCAGTGGCAAGCACACACATGCACATGCGCCCTTTAACCCTTAGGATTGGGGTTCAAATCCCCCTCGCCCCAGTCCTTTTGTTTTATTTTCTGAATTTCGCTTCCCTTACATATATACATGTGTTATCATTGTTTGTTCAAGACGCGCGCATGGCACGGTTGGCACTTGTTTTAAGCTTGCACACACAGGGTCCTTGGTTCAATCCCTGGGAATGCCCTTTCCTTCTTTTTATTACTTGTTTGTCTTATTTATTTTAAATTTATGCTTTAATTTCAAACCCTCATAACTTGTTTATTTTTCATCCTTTTCTTCCATTCTTTTTGCTATTGGTTTCTAATTGGATCTACTTGTTGAATATAAAAAGAAATGGTTGAAAATGTTTAATATTATTTGCTTTTATTCATGTGGAAGTTGGAAATTCTTTTAGGGTTTTATTGCACTCTTTTGTTCATCCCATGATGTTATCTTTGTTTATTTTGTTTGAGCATAGTCTAATATGTGTAATTCCAACCTGGCATGATTTTAATAAACTTTGTTTCATCTTAATATCTTATTCATGTCTTTTTTACATCATCATATCATATTCATATAACTCTTTATTTCTTAGTAATTTTAAAACTATTATCTTTTCCCCCCATTCCAAAGGGAGATCATCCTAAATTGACTCATGAGTCACTAAACAACCACCCTACCTCATCCTCTTAAGTTTATCCCATTTCTTGGCCTCATGAGAGCCATGAAATCATAACTTAGCAATAGGTTAGAGTTTTGAACTCTATGTGATTCTCACCATCATGAGAACTCACCTTCCCCTATAACTTAGATATAGAGAGTTATCGTGAACTCTAAAATGAGCTTACACTCATTTCCCCTTGGAACTTTGGCCATAGTCAATGCTTCCTTTTTCACCCTTAGATCGGTGAACTACGGATACTCTGATTCCACTCCCGTCAGGATACGTAGGCGCAAGGGTTTCAACCTTTAGCATAGCACCCTTAGCAAGCGAGTGAGACATAACAAGCTAAAACAAGAGGTTCCCGTAGAGTACTACGGACGTTTAGGATGCTAATACCTTCCCTAGGCGTAACCAACCCCCGAACCTTAGATCTCCCCCCTTTAGATTTTTCTCGATCTTGAACCTTTCCTTTGGATAAATCAAAGTCGGTGGTGAATTTCAAAGTTTTGCGATGCAAGTTAATTAATAGCTTGTTATCCGATTCTCACCGCAGCACTTTGTATACATGATTTGTTATGTATGTAGAGATCCGGTTACTTTGTTTACATGATTTGTTCTGTCTGCAGAAATTCGGTTGCTTTGTTTACATGACTTGTTCTGTCGGTAGAAACATAGTGTCATATAACATATAAGGTTGTTCTGCATTGTAGGCATCACTTTCCTTAATCTTGAAGAAAGCATCTGACAAGGGTGGTGGTAAATGGTTTAAGCAGAATCAATGACTAATGCAAAGTTAGAGTGATCAGTTGAAATTATTGTTTTTCAACAGGCTGAACTTTTTGACAATTTCCTGCATGGCTCAACCTTAAAGGAATGTTATTCAGAAGTCGCTATAGTGGAAAATCGTTGGCTCGATCTTCTTGATGTATGCTAAAGGCAATGGCTCAAAGTCTATTGTAATTGTAGGATTAGGCACTTTCATGTGTTTTTCACATATTAAATAGTTGAAAATACCGATATGGTCGCTGCCAGATGCATTTTTGTTTTTTTTATAATAATACTAAAAATTGAGGGTATAATTTCTTTTTTTTAAATAATAATTTGCAATTTACGGCGGTTCAAACAACCACAATTTACCGTCGCAATCAACAATGTCAACCAAAATCAAAACGAAATTCCACGACGGTTGGTAACCGTCGCAATATTCAGGTTACGTCAGTTCCCTAACCGTCGTGAAAGAGAACGACGGTTGGTGTGACGGTTTTAACAACCATCGCAATATAGCCTCACGACGCACGTTTTTGGGACGGAGATGCAACCGTCGTAAAATGCAAATTGCGGCGGTTCTATCCGTCGTAAACTGCCAAAATGAACCGTCGCAATTTGCCAATTTTCTTGTGGTGAGACTGCTTTGCATCTCTTCAATTCTCATGGTGCTAAGATCCTTAGAATGTTCAATTGCTATAGCAATGTAATAAAACTAAGGAGTAAGCGATCTAAGTACCTTCTCAATGATCTTTTCTTCAGAGAGATTTTCTCCACATACTTCATCTCATTTGTGATCAGGATCATTCTAGATATGTAGTCGGGTAACTTCTCATTGTTCTTCATGCTGAGATTCTCATACTGCTTATGTAGAGACCGAAGCTTCACCTTCTTTACTGATGCATCATCGCCGTAGCACCGTGCCAATGTGGCCCACGCAGCCTTCGTTGTCGTCGAATCAACAATTTTCTCAAACACATTCGCATCCATACACTGATGGATGTAGAACAACGCCTTTTGATCCTTCTTCGTCGTTTCTCTTTACGTGTTTCTTTGTGCTTCCGTCGCATCTGCTGCAACCGGAGCATAACCTTCGTTGATGAGATCAATAACATCTTGAATGTCAAACAACACACGCATCTAAATCATCCACCGATTCTAGTTCTTGCCATCGAACACTGGAAGATTAATACTCAGATTACTATTTCTGTTCATCTTTAACGTTGTGCAGTTCACTCAGATCTCACCAAACACTAGTGTTTCTCAATCCCGCAGAATAAAAAAATGTGATTTTGTTACGATTCCGATAAAAAATTCAACACGAATTCAAGAAACGAAATCAATCACACAACGCCTCACCGTTCGCTCGTGTTTCCCTGTGTTTCCCTGTGGATCTGAATCGGAAACTCTAGATACCAATTGTTGGTGCACACAATGAAGAAGATGAAGATAGAGAAAAAGAGAGAAGAAATGAAAATAACAAACTTCCACTACTCTTACAAAACGGATACACTGAATGATTATAACTCATTTCTTAATGTCTAAGCACATTACTACTTATATACACAAATAATAATGCCACGTAGGCAACATGTTAACCTACACTAGCTAGGTTAAGCTTAAGAAAATACTCTACTAAATATAAATTACTTCTAACACCTAGCACCGTCAGAATGACATGGTAGTTGGATAATAGGCCTCATGTTATTGGACCTTCAACCGGCGCAGAATAGTGAGTTTCAGATCTTTGGTCTATATGGATCTAAAGTTTTTGATTGATACATAATAATAATAATAATAATAATAATAATAATAATAATAATAATAATAATAATAAAATGTTCATTAATGATGTAAATTATTTTTATATTGTGAATCAATACTCCATCAAATTACCTTTTTAATTTTAAAATAGAGACATAACATTAATGCTAATACCTTTAATATTAGTGCAATACTTTTAATATCTAATAATAATAATAAATAATTATAAAAGTAACACAACAGACCGACAACGTTGTTTGGTTGTTTAAAAAAAAACATTATTCGTTGTGACCAAATCTCAGCACCCTATTCTCCTTTCCCAAATCATGCTCCAAAAAAAGTTACAGCAAAACAACAATTTGTGGACGACCTACGAGTTTCCTTCTGCAAATCTCTGAACACAGAAACGTTCTCCATCGTTAACCTCCCAATGTCGTTCACAAGGTCAAGATTAATTTCTTACTCCAATTTTCTTATTTCATTTCACTCACTCTCAAAACCCTTAACGCCTTTTTCTCGCTCTCTCCATCAATTCACTCCCAATCATATCATTCATGACGCCGTTTTATCATTCCATACCTTGCTTCACATGCATCCTACCCCATCCATCTTTCGATTTAACAAAATTTTAGGGTTTCTTGCCAAGACTAAGAACCATTACACCACTGTTATTTCCCTTTCAAACCGATTAGAATTCAATGGAATTACTCCCAATATTGTTACTTTGAGCATCTTGATCAATTGTTACTCCCATCTTGGTCAAATGAATTTTGCATTTTCTATATTGGGAAAGATTCTTAAATTCGGTTATGAACCGGATACCATAACCTTGACTACACTTGTCAATGGTATGTGCCTTAATGGTAAGGTCAGTGAAGCTTTGCACTTTCATGATTATGTGGTTGCGCGTGGATTTCATTTTGATCAAGTTGGTTATGCGTCTTTGATTAATGGGTTGTGTAAAATGGGGGAAACAAGGGCCGCCGTGCAAATGTTGAGAAAGATCGAAGGGAAATTGGTCAGGCTTAATGAGGTAATGTATACCACGATTATTGATAGTTTATGCAAAGTTAAATGTGTGAATGATGCCTATGAGTTATATTTTGAAATGATTGCAAAGAGAATTTCTCCTAATGTTGTCACTTTCAATTCTCTAATCTATGGATTTTGTATTGTTGGTCAATTGAAACAAGCGTCTAGTCTTCTAAATGAAATGGTGTTGAAAAACATCTACCCGGATGTTTATACTTTTAATATATTGGTCGATGCTCTTTGTAAGGAGGGAAATGTGAAAGAAGCTAAGAATATATTAGTCGTGATGATGAAAGAAGGTATAATACCTGATGTTGTTTCTTACTGTTCATTAATGGATGGGTATTGTCTAGTTAATGAAGTGAATAAGGCCGAACATGTGTTGAGAACTATTTCTCGAATGGGAGTGACACCTAATGCTCGGAGCTATAATATCATGATTAATGGATTCTGTAAGATGAAAATGGTCAATGAAGCCTTGAGTCTCTTTAATGAAATGTGTTGCAATGGAATTGCTCCTGACACAGTGACTTACAATTCTCTCATTGATGGTTTGTGCAAATCAGGGAGAATCTCACATGCTTGGAAGCTTGTTGATGAGATGCATCATAATGGTCAACCAGCTGATATATTCACTTACAGTTCTTTAATACATGCTTTATGCAAAAACCATCTCGTTCACAAGGCTATTGCATTAGTCAAAAATATCAAAGACCATGGCATTATACCAGATATGTGCACGTACAATATACTTATCGACGGACTATGCAAAGGGGGACTACTTAAAAAAGCACATAATATTTTTAAGGATCTTTTGACTAAGGGTTATAGTCTAAATATCCGAACATATACTATTATGATCAATGGATTTTGTAAAGAGGGCTTGTTTGATGAATCAGAGGCCTTGTTGTCGAAAATGGAGGACAATGGTATCATTCCTAATGCTGTAACGTATGAAACTATCATCCAAGCTCTCTTTCATAAAGATGAGAATGAAAAGGCGGAGAAACTTCTTTGTGAAATGATTGCTAGAGGTCTTGTTGTCAAAAATGGAGGACAATGGTATCATTTCTAATGTTGTAACGTATGAAACTATCATCCGAGCTCTCTTTCATAAAGATGAGAATGAGAAGGCGGAGAAACTTCTTCGTGAAATGGTTGCTAGAGGTCTACTATAAGAGTAATTCTAGGTAAGATAATTTCTCATTATATAATTGGTTATTTTCATGACAGCTATGTAATCACTATGATTTATTTATTTTGTTGATAGTTACATATACAAAAGAAGGTGGACAACTCAACGGTCTCACTGTCACTTTAATTTAATCAAAAGTCATGTGTTGTTGTTATGTTCATTTTATATTATAAATTGTGCAAATGGTTTTTCATTTATCTTTGCAGTGTACTGTCAATCAACTTTATTTTTTGCATTCCCTGCTCATTTTAACTGAGTCAAATCACAAACCAATCTCAGAAAGTAGAAGGTAAGAGCTTTGAAAGTTAACTTATATATCAATAATAAAAAAATTGAATCTGTCTTGCGGCTTTATGATAGAATCACTAAATAAAAGCTCTTAGCAACAAGCTCAACTTGGGATATTATGCTAATGCTAACTATAAGTTGATGCAGTATATGATATCAATTAGGGAAATGTTTTCTCCTTAGATACTGACAACCTGATGCAGTATATGCATTTGTCGATATTATTGTTGTGTTGATTTATAGGTTATGCAGTTTTTTTCGTATTAATTGAAGTGAAGACTTTGTTACATGTGAATTAGCCAACCCTTCTATGTTGGTTAGAGATAAAATGGCTTCTTTGTCTTTCTCTATTGACAGAGTCTAACAGCTGAACATGTTGATTAATGTATCTGTATAATTAAAGTTTGCAAAGTTATTATAAATTGTGTCACTGTTTGGGTGATTTTGATTGGTTTCGTCTGCTTATGGTATGATTTTGTTATGGTTCTCTTTGTACTACCTTACTCTAATAGATTTGTAATAATTTGGTTCTAGATATATCTGATAGAAATCGTAACCAACTGATGAATTATAGAAACTACTGCCTTGATAGTTCAAGTACAAAAGACAGCAAGTAACAAAAGAAATAACAACTAATATCTCTTGAACCCATCTAGGAATTTGACAGCAAGCCACACCAAAACTAACAAAGCAATCACGGAGCAAGGAAGATTACGACATTATAAGCAAGGTTGTACATCCAATTAATTTTGACATTATTGAATTGCTTGTTTCTAGCATACAAATAACATTAATAGAATTTATGATCCCTGCAATTACCACAAAAAGTCTTATAATAATACTATTGTATTGTATCACACATTCATTCGTCAATCTAAGATGCATTGCAATTGTTCACACCACCATGTCACCATAGAATATTTTTCTTCCTCTCCATTCTTATTCATATATTAACACAATTACAATACATTTTTGCAAAGCTTAAAGCCTATGAGTGATGTTAATGTTTCGAACTTTATGATATTTTGATGCTGAATCTTTAGGAACAATAACTGTGAGAACTCCATTTTCAACATATGCTCTAATCTGATCCAATTTCACATTCTCATGAAATTCAATCATTCTCGAGAAACCCTCTTTTCCATTCCATCTCTTAGCTACATGCCAAACAATCTCATTTCCATGATTCTCTTCTTTCAAACTTTCTCCTCTAAGGTGCAAAACATTCTCTTCTTCAATATGCAATTTTATCTCATCTTTGCTTAATCCTATGATAGGAAGATTTCTATCAAAATCTATGCACTAGGGTTTCAACTAGAAAAAGGGGAAGAACATTAAAAATTATCTAAGAGAATTAAAATAAAGATAACATTTGATTTCTTTAATTGATTCATTCTATGGAATATTACACTTAATATAGAACTTTTAGAGCATCATAACCATACATGTGGCATAATCTTAAAACTCTAAGAACATTCTAGAAATATTAAAATAACAACTAATTTATCAAAATAAGCTATTGCTATTATAACCCTCTATCATTGCCGCCGGGTTCACTTGAACCTTGTCCTCAAGATTCTAAAATCAATATCGGCATACATATATTATTCCTGGATCCCATTGCTTGAACAACAAATTGTCACTGTGATTATTTGCAACACAAACTTCAGTCTTTGAAAAATCCATTTTCTCATGCAAGGTGGTGCCCATAATCTCTGTATCCCATTTCTTTCCTTTCTCAACAACCGTTTGCCTTGGAGATGATATCGTGGTTGAGGCCGAAATTGGACCAGCAAAAGATAGTGCACTTATTGCGTCTTGGAAATCAGTATCAGGAATTGTAAATTTCAATATATCAAAAAAGAGATCATGAACCTTCCTTGCTTCAGTTCTCGCATCAGGGGAAAAACCGTTATAATGCATTACGCTTTTTAACCTGAATTGCACCTCAAATACAAGATCTATGGCTCTAACAGGCTTGGACTCCGATTGTTCCGATTCAACTGATTGAGAAACTTCATAATTTAGTATGGCACCGGTTGTTCGGCAAAAATGACGTAATTCAAACTTGGAACTGATTTTCAGAACCATGAGCTCGTAACGTTCACAAAAAAGCAAAGCCATCTCTTTTAATCAATCCCAACAGTAAATCTCCAGTAATAGTGCCATCCAACAAGTGAACTCTTTGAACTTATATGCAAAGTATAATACTTTCCTACAAACAACATAATTAAGTGATCCAAATCTCCATTCATGAAACCAATACTTTGCAAATTCTGCATGCCTCAAGTTATAAGAAATCAACATATATGCTCTAACTTTCTCAACTGTGATAGATGATATGGAAATCTGTGTATCTAACTGATCTCTAATGCTATCACTCTTGAGCCAAACACCAAAGTAGTGAGTAGAAACACTAATATCCTCCCCAAAATTGGAAGCAAGGTATGGGAAACAGATACCTCCTGGAGCATAATAACATCTATATAAATATAGAAAAAGACCACAAGAACTATTGGTATCCTTGGCATATGGGGACATAGATGAATCAACAGTGGCAAGAAAATTAAGCTCAGGCCAAATTATACTAGATAGAGAACATTTTTGGCAAAAATCAAAATGATGACAAAAAATAGCAGTTCCATTATCAATCTCAACAATTATTACCTCCCTATCTTGATCTTGAAACTCAGATAGATCAATCTCACTGGACTCCACTCTTATTATAGATGTTTGCAGTAGTTTTACTGCTAAACGAACGTGGCGAGGTTGTACCTGATTATCCAAATGACACCGTGCAATGGCCTCCGACAGCCTGATTAAAGCCTCCAACTGCCTAACTGTCATACGATATGCAACCCTACTGCCAGTATTTGTATCAGCCCTACGTAGAGCTACATAAGAGTCTACCAGTAGCTTTCTTGCATCTGACGTTAGCTTTGGTTTAAGAGTCTTTGCATAGGCTATATAACGCTTCAGTTCTGCTGTAGTGAATGTTGGAGCAAGAGCATCTTCACGCTTTTGATGAACCCGCACAAAGTGAGAAGCTATGTGGTAATCAGTATTATCGTCCGGGTCATCAATCATAATGCATACAAGATCAAACCTTGAAAGTATAGCCGGTGGAAGAGCCACATTGTACTTCAGCGGCTTAGACTTGTCGTAACGTCCTCCAGCGGGGTTGGCAGCAGCAAGAATGGAAGTACGAGCATTGAGTGTCGCTTGTATTCCTGCTTTAGTGATACTAATAGTTTGTTGTTCCAGAGCCTCGTGAATTGCAACCTGGTCTCTTATGTCCATCTTGTCAAATTCATCAATGCAACAAATACCATTGTCATCAAGCATCAAAGCGCCAGCCTCAATACAAAACTCTCCAGTTTCTGGTTCCTTGGCAACAGTTGCAGTCAAACCAGTAACAGATGATGATTTACCAGATGTATACATAGATCTTGGAACAATGCTTGAAGTATACTTGAGAAATTGAGATTTTGCACAGCTAGGATCTCCAACAATACAAACATTTATGTCTCCTCTAAGGCTGATGCCTTCATGAGTAGATTTATGGACCCCACTCATAAGCATAAGAAGGATTGCTCGCTTTATATCTTGATGACCAAAAATAGTAGGAGCATCACTCTCAACAAGTTTTGTGAAGAAATCTGGGGTGTTCCTCATTCGTTGAACTTCATCCATTTCCTGTTGAGAAAATTGCAGAGCATCTTCCTCTGAATCCTTCCTTGCAGTATCCAAAACCAACCACAAAGCCTTGCTAGCAAACCCATTATGGGCATACCCCGCAACAACTGTATTCCAAGAACCCGAATCCTTATGCGGCATTCTATCGAACATCTTAAATGCATCATCGTCAACAATCTCAGCTTCGGCATCCTCTTTCTCTCTCTCTCCCTTGTTTCGTCCATAGCTTTCTTCTCAATATCATCATCTTCGTTATCCGAATAAGAATCCAACTCCGAACCAGATTCCCAACCTGAAGCTTTCGCTTCGTTGTCGGCTTCGTCGTTGCTTCCTTGTAGGAAATCGCCGGCTAACTGACCAGCGCCGTCGGAAGAAACGTTAGGGGAATTTGGGATTAGAGGTGACCCACTGATCCAGAAATCAGCATAATGTTCCTCTTCCTCATCTCCTATTGTTAATATGGGTCGCTCCGTTTGGTCTTCAACAGTAATATATTGGGAAATTTTTCTCAATCTCCTTTTGGACTTCAACCATTCATCTTCTATTTGTTCAAGTGGTAGCTGATCTGGTGGTTCTGGTAATAATATCGGAGACGATGTTGGAGATGTCGCCGAAGGCTGCTGCAAATCCGGTAGGTTGGCCGAAGGAGATGATACTGGAGTTGTCGGAGGAGGAAATTTTTGTGAATGAGAAAGCTTTTGGAATTTTTTTTGAGATATTTTTTTAAAACAGAGATGAAACACTTTCAAGTGTTTCTCAAAATTTCTTCTATGACTAAAATGGGTTTGATATTTATGACCAAATATGGAGGAGTTGTGTGTTGGGTTTTGGAATTGATAGGAATTGTTGTAGTAGTATGAATAATGAAATGGAGAATATGATGAATATGAGTTGGGTGGATGTGGTGTATACCCATAATTAAAATATAAACATGGTGATGGACTTGTAACATATGGATATGTGTAATAAGGGGAAAAGAGTTCCCATGGAAATGATGGAAATGAAGGTGTGGTAGGAGTGGTGTTTAAGGTGGGATGATATTGGTATGCCATGGGAGGTTTTGGTGTTCAAGGATGAAAGCACCAATTGATAGGAAGATTCCTATCAAAATCTATGCACTAGGGTTTCAACTAGAAAAAAGGGGAAGAACATTAAAAACTATCTAAGAGAATTAAAATAAAGATAACATTTGATTTCTTTGATTGATTCATTCTATGGAATATTACACTTAATATAGAACTCTTAGAGCATCATAACCATACATGTGGCATAATCTTAAAACTCTAAGAACATTCTAGAAATATTAAAATAACAACTAATTTATCAAAATAAGCTATTGCTATTATAACCCTCTATCATCCTATATCCAAATCAACCATCATCCAAAACTTAGGTTCACGAAATATATTTTCGAAAATTTTTTGAAGATGCATTTCTAGAATAAATATTTATACATAAAATTGAGGTGTGACTCAAAAACGAATAGAATGTGTATATTTAATGCGTCCGGAGATGTATCTCCGAAAACGGAGGACATTTTTGAAATTTTACGTGGTGTATTAGAAGCATATTAGGTGCTTTAAGAAATTCTCCTAAAGTTCCACCTTGACCTTAAGGTGAACGAGGGGAAATTGAGTATTAATAACATCATAGGGTTGACCTCAAGGTAAAACCAATCGAATAATTTTTTGATGAACTTTGAAAATTGGTTTCTTCTATCATAGACAATATGGGCGATTTTAATTAAAAAAAATTTTCTCCACGGTAGGATACAAAATACTATAATGATGTTCCGTATTGTTAAGGGGATGCGTATCCCTTTAGAGTGTGATTAGCATCAACCATGACTTATTTGGTGTTGTCGTCATCGTCTAAGTATTCTATGTAAAAACGATTGATTTCAGGAATCAGTTGAACAAAATCCCTAACACTGCAAGATCTGCAACACTGTAGCTTCTTTGCATTCAACTGAAAACGAGAAACATTTATAGAAAAAAAATAATAGGAAAAAAATTAGTCTTCGTCTAATAGATGAAATAAAAAATATCAACTTCTAAAATAGCCTCCGACAATTGTGCCAAAAATTTGATAGGGCTCAAACATATGGTTCTATCAATGTAGTAAAAAAGAGTATCGTTCTGCTAATGACAATTTGGATTACCAAATTTTGTGTTTTGTATATTCAGTGAATAATTAAAAAGATGATAATTTGGTTTGAAATAGTTGGATTGATTTAGAATTTTATATATAATAGAATTAAGATTATGATTATGTGCCTTTGACTTATTCATGTAAAACTTTCATTTTCGTTATGTTATGAGAGTTCTAATTTTGCAGAAACAAAATAGATAAATATAACCATATCTTCTTTTGGAGCATATAATCGTGTCTCAAATCAATAAATCACCTACTTTTGTCGTGTAGTTTATTTGTTCAAAATCTTCTAAGCAATGCTACTTTTTAAAAGAATTTTCTCGGTTAAATTTTAACTTGAATATCAATCATACAATTTTAGTGTATCGACTGATCTTTAATGTTATCTCTACTTTCGTAGAGATATATACAAAAAAATTCTAAAAACCAAAACAATCGTATAATTCTCATAACATAATTCAAACTAAAAACTTACACGAGGTATGTCGTTTAAACAGTCTTCACAATCTTACGTCTACGATGAAACTAATCACATATAATAAAATAAATTGCAGACATAATAATGATTATAGACATTTGCGTAAAATAAAAAGGAGATAAATAAGAGCTGAAATAGTAGAAGCTGGTATTAGAAAGTGCAGAGGAAATAGATAAATAACATAACTTTTTCTTCAAATTATAATGGAATAAAATTTCTTGAGAAATTTAAATTGTGCAGAATGTAAATTGAAATGTAAGTGAAATTACAACTTATGTTTACACTTTAATTATATAGCTTTTAAACCCTTTATGATGACAATTAAATCGTGGCTTATCAATGTGTACCAAAATTGTTCTCACATAAATATAACTTTGTTATTGTCAAAACAAAGAGATATCTTGCAGAAGCAAATCTTGTTCTAACAAAATGTTGTCATGATTATCCAAACAATGTTTTCAATACTAAATCAAGTAGTAGATTTGAGTTCTACAATCTTGATAAGCTCATCTATAATAAATATGAGATGGATCAAATAAGATTTGAAACCTACCTGTTTGACACGAGTTAGAATTCTTTTGAGAAGAGTTCAATTGTGAAGTAGAAGGAAACAACTCGAAAATGTATTAAGATCGTACAAATTGTTAGCTATGGTAAATACCTATATAAAGAATATAATGACCATTTAAATCGTATCATGTCTGACATTGATCGATTTACGATAGTTCAATTACATCTTTGTGTCTCTTTTATAAATTGTTTTACATACAATTATTCATATCCATAACCAACTCCATTTAAAATAGTCGTAGAGACACCATATTTAATATGGAGGTAAGAGTACCTAGTTTGTCTTTATGATCATTTGGGTTGTAAGGTTTATTAAGTAAACTTGATCGCAATCTAGATGAATATGTATTTATGGATGTATCCCAAATAGAAATAAATGACACATGTTCTAGAACTGGAGTCTTCCTTTAGAGACATTATGTATCTAAAGGAACCAGTGGGAGTGATGTAGAACTTGAAGAAATTCAAGCACCAGAAAATACATATATTAATAGAATGGAATATGAACCAATTCAACAAGGCAGTTGTTGTTGGACCATTGGTTCATGTAGCACAATATCTAGAGAAGATCATAAATAATATTGATTTTAAAGGAAGTATAAATTGTTTAAATCCAATTATGGATTATAGAAAACTTATTGGAGATGAATCCATTTATTAATGAAGTTTTGCGAAAACTTGGATTAATAAATGTCAAGTTTAAATCTTGTGCACACAAGAAGGTTAGTAGGAGTATTTGGATTAATCTAGTATAGTATGTAGACATATTGATCATCAAAACAAATTTCCTACAACACCAATGTAGGACATGGTTAAGGAAATGGTTTTGATGAAATTTTTTTGGTGAGGTTTCCTAAAAAGTTAGGAATCAGAATCTATAGAGATAGATGGTTGATGAATCTCAATCCTAGCACAAGTACATATCCCGAAGAAGTGTCGTGACACCCAATATGCATAATCTCACATTAAGATTATTGCATGAGTGGCATGATATTTTGTCTAATAGACAATATCTTACCTCATTGGATGAGAAAAAGGACACCATGATATGTACTTCACTAGATGCACCGTATGCTATGAGCATAAATAATAAGTATCAAAATGATTGAAGTGTTCATCACTAGATCACTCTCAAGATGATATGTGGTTATCTTAAAAAGATATGGTGTTCATTTTTTGGAGAGTAGATGGGAATAATCATTATAAAGGAGTTATAATGATGTTATTCCAAAATTTTATGAACTATATATTCATATCACAGTATAAATTAAATGTTATGCTTAGATGACAACTGTATAAGTTGAAAAAGGCTTCAGACAGTTGTCGTTTATAGTAAAAAAGGTCATATATATGATTTGGATCGCTTTGCTAATTCTTAGGAAGAAAGTTGTGTTTTTTGTATTGTAGATCCTGTTGATTTCATTCACGATGATAATGGGTTAATCTTGCAAGCTCAGAAAATTAGATCTCACTAGCAATCCATGTATATATATATTTTGACACTTCAATTTATTTCGATAGAAGATCGAAAGTTGAAATCGGAAGAGGTGTATATTATTAACATAGGAAATAGTTCCTTATAACCTAACGATATTATATGCCGATTCGGTCATGAAATTTCGGAAAGTGTGCGAAAGGTACCCCGCTTTGTTGAAATATGTTGAATCCACCATTCTTGATCAAGTGAAAGAAAAGATTGTTTGTGCGTGGACCGACAATGCACGACATCTTGGAAACACTACCACCAATAGAGTTGAGTCGACACATGCCACTTTGAAGAATTGGTTGGGGAATAGCAAGGGGGATTTATGTCGAGATTGGGACTCCGTGCATCTAATGATTAAAAACCAACACAATGAGATACAAACCACTTTTGGTCGGAGCATTACGGTTTTGGAACATCGGTTTAAAGGTAACTTCCTCTACTCTCAATTGATCGGCAACATGTCTCGGGCGGGGTTAGGCTATATTTTTCATGAGGCCAACCGAGCCGAAACGGTAGGTTCCGATAGCGCAAAGTGTGGTTGCACTATTGTGAAAACCTACGGTCTCCCTTGTGCTTGTGCCATTGCTTCAAAGTTGAAACTAGGTGAGCCAATTCAAATTGACGAAGTTTGCCCTCATTGGATGAGACTTAGTTTTGATGATGATGGTTGTAAGGAAGGAGATAAACCAGATATCTCTATTTTGGCCGAATTGGAAGCGATTCAAGCGAGATTTTCGAAGGCCGATGACAATATGAAGCTACACATCAAAGAAGAGTTGAGGAAGATTGCCTTCGCCGAAATAACCACAATGATACTGTCGTCTCAACCGGTTAAGACAAAGGGTGCTCCGAAGAAGTTGAAGCCTACACCGAATGACAACTCGACAACTCGGTGTCCTTCATATTATGAGCACGTTGACAAAATCTTTCCAGACTCTCCGACTCCTAAATCTCAACAAAGTGTCATGAAAGAAGCTCGCATATCCAAACCGGCTCCGACACCGATTCCACGAGTTCCGACTCTGACTCCGACTCCACGTATAATTTCCTTTATCGACGAGATGCCAGTTTTTATGCACAAGCATATCGACGGTATCATCGATGTTGTAGGAGATGGTAATTGCAGTTACCGAGCCGTGTCGGTTCTACTCGGTAAAGGAGAGGAAGGTCGTGCACTTGTACGTCATCAACTTATCCTAAAGTTGGAGACACATAAAAAAGCATACTTGCGTCTCTATGAAAATCAAGAAAAATACGACAAGGTTCACGAGTCACTTGTTCTGTGGTTGAGGGGTCCGGCACCAGTATCGAAATGGATGAGCTTCCCCGAGATGAGTCATCTTATAGCATGCGCCTACGATATGGTGTGTATCGACTTGACGCGATACGGTTTTTCGAAAACCTTTTTTCCACTCCACACCGCGCCTCTGCTGAATCCAAATGATCGCATCATGTGTATCGGATGGCTTGCGAAATCAAGATATTTCGTACAAGTTATCTTGAAACCCGGATGCCCGATACCACCTAAATTACCGCAATGGGTGACGCATGCAACCGCAATTGCCGAGTCTTGGCCGGATAGTTTTATCGAAAGAATGTTTGAATTCGAAAGATTGCACGCAATTGAAAAGGCATCAAATGCGGAAAAGTCGAAAGTTCATGCTCCAATAGATTTAGACGGAGAATTTTGTTTTAACTATTTTGTATAATCATACGACAAAATGTACATTATTGAAGTGAAATATATTGTATTTTTATCCATATGTCTTTTTAATACACTTATGAATTTTATTGCAATGAAAGCATTCCAATTGGTTGCATAACATGTTCAATTCTGTTTTAAAATGTATCAGTAAAACATTCTGATTTGCAGATCCGGGAAATTTCCGGATGTGCACATCCGGAACCAATATTTGTAGGGTTTGTCCGGATCTGCACATCCGGAACAAACTTAGGCAGAAATAACTTTACTCTAACTTTTCTATAAATTAGGGATTTCATTTGATATCATTCACACAAACACTAAATGTCTCAATTATATGATATCAAGATCCATTGGTATGTCGCAAGTGTCTGCTACACCGACGGCAAAACACGCGGTCAGACGTTTAAGCTAACGAGGGACATCGTCATCGGCGAGATCATTGATGACATCGAACATCTCCTACCTCACGGAGACAAACGTAAGGTTGCGAAGCTTCAGTATCGTTCACCTTCGGTTGACAACGAAGGGAACGTCACTTTACAGCCTAGTTGAGATCAAGAATCAAGAGGATGTTAGAGCGATGTGACAAACTTTTTTCGGTTGCGAAGAACGATTCCCGCTCAAGTTCGAGGCGACTGTCAAAATTCGAAGAACGGTCGATGACATCTTAGAGATGTGCAAGAGTCCACCAGGCTATTGATCTTGTAATATTTAAATTTCTGTCGATGTAATGACGATTTTCTCAATGTAATCCCAATTTTATTTTATGAATGTGAAAAACATTGTTGAATTTTTGGTGTTCTGTATCAGGATTTATTCCGGATTTGCAAATACGAATTTCTTCCGGATGTGCACATCCGGAACAAACTGAAATTTTTTAGAAAAACGGTGCGTCCGAATTTGCACATCCGAAACGCAGGGGTATTTTCGTCAGCGCGCATGGTGCCTAAGAAGGTTGAGTGGTGTAGTAAGAAATTTCCATTTTTTTAGACATACAAAGATGAGGAAGATAAGCAATTTCCACGACATAAAGTGTAATTTTTTATGCTCAAATTGATCAAAATTTTAAGGTGAAAAACTCAAAGGTGTCTACAAAGCCGAATGTGGATGGATTTATAGGTAGAATTGTATTAAGTACAATTGTTAAGGATTTATTTACTTTGAAGGGATGATACAAAATGAGTTTATAGAATATTAGTTCTCTCTCTTTAAAACATATCACGATATATCTTAAAATTATGCAAATAAACTATCAACCGCAAAATCCTCGAGATAAAATAACTCGATCAAATTATATGGTCCCATACTGTATTGTAGGTCACGTTCTATAATACACCCTCAAATAATAGTTGCTTGACCACCCAAAATAAATTCTCAAACGAGCATAAATTTTTCGAAAGGCAACTAGTTCTCCAAAGAGAAATAAAGAAATATTAGAAAAATTTCACGAGTAAGAATGGGAAGAAGACAAGTACTCTGATAACTCAAGACCATAGAGAAAAAAAATAAGGAAGAAAAAACTATAAAAACGTTGATATCAATAGATTAGTGATTAAGATTTTTTTATAGTGAAGATTTTGGATGTGAAACATGAATGAACCATTCAAATCATTTGACCATTAACGAAATAGACGATCAGATGATCACAAATGTCGAAGAAAATTCTGGAGAAAAAAATTAATCTATTGAGTAAGAGAGATTTTTAAAACAGGTGACACATCTCTTCTCTCTGAAACCCTAGACTCAAATAAAATAGACAAATAACATGTCAATTTGATTTTATTTAAAAAAAAACTAAACATTCTAGTGCCAAAAACATATGAATAATATCCAATCGAAGGCAAACCTAAACCATGTATGGTACTCTCTCCAGTCATAATTATAAACTAAAATAACTATTTTTACAGTAATTAAGAAAATTTGTTAAGTATAATTAATTTTCTTGATTTCATATACAATTAAAGTAAAATTTACTATAATATCTTTAGTTATATTTGATGAATCAACTACCAACGTTAAATGCTATTGAATTAAATTAGGGGTATACTAGTAATATAAGTATTAATTACTTTGAAAAGTTAATGCCTTTTATTTATAATAGTGATCAGAGGAGTATTCTTTAGTGATATCGCTCTTGACATTTACAAAACTTCTAAACTCATTTAAACACACTCCAAAGAGAAATCCTACCCTTAATTGTGTTTTTTCACTGATAAATTACATCTTTCTGACTTCATCTTTCAAATCACCCCATTCTCCTTTTCCAGATCACGCTCCAACAAATTGGTACAATAAAACATTAATTTCCCACAACTGTTTAAAACGGTAACCTTCTGCGAAGCAGTTGTGGACAACGTACCAGGATACCACTGCAAATCTTTGAACTCAAAAACGTTTTCCTATGTCGTTCACAAGGTTAAGTTTAATTTCTCTCTCCAATTTTCCTATTTCATTTCACTTTCTCTCTAAACCCTTAACCTCTTTTTCCCACTCTCTCCATCAATTCACTCCCAATCATATCATTCACGACGCCGTTTCATCATACCATAGCTTGCTCCATGTGCATCCTACCCCATCCATCTTTCAATTTAACAAAATTTTAGGGTTTCTTGCCAAGACTAAGAACCATTACACCACTGTTATTTCCCTTTCAAACCGATTAGAATTTGATGGAATTACTCCCGATATTGCTACTTTGAACCTCTTGAACAATTGTTACTCCCATCTTGGTCAAATGAATTTTGCATTTTCTATATTGGGAAAGATTCTTAAATTCGGTTATGAACCGAATACCATAACCTTGAATACACTTGTCAATGGTATGTGCCTTAACGGTAAGGTCAGTGAAGCTTTGCACTTTCATAATTATGTGGTTGCGCGTGGATTTCACTTTGATCAAGTTGGTTATGGGTCTTTGATTAATGGGTTGTGTAAAATAGGGGAAACGAGAGCTGCCATGCAGATGTTGAGAAAGATTGAAGGGAAATTGATCAGGCTTAATGAGGTAATGTATAACACAATTATTGATAGTTTATGTAAAGATAAATGTGTTAACGATGCCTATGACTTATATTCTGAAATGATTGCAAAGAGAATTTCTCCTAATGTTGTCACTTTCAATTCTCTAATCTATGGATTTTGTATTGTTGGTCAATTGAAACAAGCGTCTAGTCTTCTAAATGAAATGGTGTTGAAAAACATCTACGCGGATGTTTATACTTTTACTATATTGGTGGATGCTCTTTGTAAGGAAGGAAATGTGAAAGAAGCTAAGAATCTATTAGTCGTGATGATGAAAGAAGGTGTAATACCCGATGTTGTTGTTTACAATTCATTAATGGATGGGTATTGTCTAGTTAATGAAGTGAATAAGGCCGAACATGTGTTGAGAACTATTTCCCGAATGGGAGTGACACCTAATGCTCGAAGCTATAATATCATGATTAATGGATTCTGTAAGATGAAAATGGTCAATGAAGCCTTGAGTCTCTTTAATGAAATGTGTTGCGAAGGAATTGCTCCTGACACGGTGACTTACAATTCTCTCATTGATGGTTTGTGCAAATCAGGGAGAATCTCACATGCTTGGAAGCTTGTTGATGAGATGCATCATAATGGTCAACCAGCTGATATAATCACTTACAATTCTTTAATACATGCTTTATGCAAAAACCATCTCATTGACAAGGCTATTGCATTAGTAAAAAAAATCAAAGGCCACGACATTATACCAAATATGTGCACGTACAATATACTTATCGACGGACTATGCAAAGGGGGACAGCTTAAAAATGCTCATAATATTTTTAAGGATCTTTTGACTAAGGGTTATAGTCTAAATATCCGAACATACAATATTATGATCAATGGATTTTGTAAAGCGAGTTTGTTTGATGAATCAGAGGCCTTGTTGTCAAAAATGCAGGACAATGGTATCATTCCTGATGCTGTAACGTATGAAACTATCATCGGAGCTCTCTTTCATAAAGATAAGAATGGGAAGGCGGAGAAACTTCTTTGTGAAATGATTGCTAGAGGTTTACTATAAGAGTAATTCCAGGTTAGATAATTTTCTCATTATATAATTGGTTATTTTTATGACAGCTATGTAATCATTATGATTTATTTACTTTCTTGATAGATACATACACAAAAGAAGTTGGACTACTCAATGGTCTCACTATCACTTCAATTTTAATCAAAGTCATGTGTTGATATGTTCATTTTGACATTATAATTGTTTGTGGATCAAACTCTTTCATCAAATTTGTCTGCGAATCTGTCTCGTGCATTAAAGCAGAAAAACATTTAATCTATCTTGTACCTTTATGACAGAGTCGCTAATAAAAGCTCTTAGCAACAAGCTCAACTTGGGATATTATGCCAATGCTAATTTAAGGTTGATGCGGTATATGATATCTATTAAGGAAATGTTCTCCTTAGCACCTGATAACCTCGTGCTTGTTGCCTTTCACTGAATCAGTCATGCATTTGTCGTTATTATTGTTGTGTTGGTTAATTGGTTATGTAGTTTTTTTCGTCTTAAAATTTGCAGTGAAGACTTTGCAACTTGTGAATTAGCAACCCTTCTATGTTGATTAGAGATAAAATGGTTCCTTTGTCTTTCCCTATTAACAGAATCTAACAGGTTTGCCAAAAGATTAGTAAGGTGGACTTGTTCTAGTCAGAATTCAAAATTTTACGCTCTTGTAGTTATTAGTTAGTCATAAGTAGTTTAACTATATTACTCAGTTTTCCATAGGGATGGCGATATAACATGATCCTGCGATCTTTGAAACTCCTCTATGCGGCGATGCACATGGGATCAGGTGTTGCAAGACATTACAACCTGTGCTACAATCCTCGAGTTACAATTTTTCAACCACCTCATGATCTTATATGCTCTCTCGATTTTTACAACAATGTATCTATGCTCATTCCTTTTCTTTTAAAATTCTGAAATATGGTAAGAAATCATGTTCTGAAAAATATTATGTATGAACATTTTGCTGTGAATGGATTGCTGAGAGGTATGAAATGCGCATACTTTGTAAATCTGTCCACGACTACAAAGATATTATTGTCTTTCTTGTGACTCAATGGTAAACCCTCAATAAAATTCATGGAAAGGTCCTTCCAAATTTTAGTAGGAATTGGAAGAGACTCGTAGGAGACAAAATTTGATATATTTTGCTGACAGATTCACAAGAGGCCACAAATTACTGAATATCCTTTATCACGCCCTTCCAATACACCAAAGCTTCCAATTTTTTATACGTTTGAAGAATCTAAAATGGCCACCAATTGGAGAAGAATGATATGACCTATGTAACCATAACATCCATTTTCTTTTTGTCAGCAACAACGCCTTGAGCTGAAATTATACGAGGAAGGTACTCTAATTGATGTTGGCCAAATGTGCATTTTTTACAGGCTGTGTTTGTGGTGGTATGCATCCTTTCTATACACCAATATCATTAAAGAAAACCAAAGCAAATTTATGATGCAATATCTCATTCATCAAAGCTTGAAAGTGGAAGATGCATTAGTGATCAAAAGGCATTGCAGTTAAATTATAGTGACCCTTGTGAGTGCAGAAAGTAGTTTTCAATGTCTTTCTCAGACTGCAATTTGCTGCGGTTACCTTGCTTCTATGGTCACGCTGTCCATTTTTTTGTCCGTCTGATTAAGATCAGATGGTTCGTATTTGACATTAGCATTTTTTTATTATTATTTTAAAGACAATGTCGCTATTTTTAGATCGTGTAATTAAGATCCAATAGTTATCAATCAATTGACTGTGTGACGGTGTCAAAAAATTGACTGCAGTGGATCCATTTTCGTCTTTCTCCTTCATCGAATCATCGAATTTTGTGATAACTTGATTTTAGGTCCAATTTAGAAAATCTGGTTGTTCCTCCCAATTCATCCAATAACTCATCATTAATTGAAATATGAAACTTTTTAGAAATAATTGTCTTATTCAAAGCTCTATAATCAAACACAAAATCTACAACCCCATTTTCTTTAACAAGTATGATAAGACTTAAAAATGGACTGACTTTTGATGGAGGTACCTGTGAAAGCTTAAATTTGTAAGACAATGTCATGGTGACTTTTGATGGTGGCAGCCCTTAAATTTCCACAAAAACAATATGAAAATCCTCTAAAACTGTTGTTAACTAAGTAGGGCAATGTTGTATTGGTCATATTTATTGAAAGTGAATGTTAGAACTACCTAATTTTAAAACTTTGATTACTGATTTTGCTGTTCAAAAACTAGAATTGATATGACATAAAATGTTTAATTAATTATTTAATTTTTTAATTAACATTATTAATCAAATTATATTTTTTTTATATAATTTACTCAAATTGATTTATAAAAAAATTATAAATAAATAAAAAACGATATAAACTAGTGAGAAAATAATATTATTTTAAGGACAAACTATAAGTTCTAAAAATAACTATAATATGTTCTGACAAAGAGAGTAGAGATATATGGAGAAATTATGTGTTGAATGAATATTGGAAAATTAGAGGTGTACAAGTACAAATAAATCATTACGAAATAAACAGGATCACATTTAGGAATTTTATAATAAGGTAAAAAAAAAAGATATTGTTCTATCTACAATTTACAGCATGTTTGGATTAGCGTAGAACCATAACAGACGTGCGTTTGGACCAGAAGCTACACTTTGTAGCTTCTGTTTTTCACGGTGGAATGGTTCTCAAATGCACGGCAAAGCTTTGTAAACGTGTATCCAAACATACACTTAATCTGTCTCTCTTCTTTGAATATACAAGATTGACAAAATGTGAAGAAAAAAAAAACAGAATCAATCAACAAATCACACCAAAATATGCACAAACAGGAAGCAATCCAATGAATAAATAAAGTGGCCTCTTATACTTGAAAAATTGAGTTTTTCATCTTAGGAACCATTGTTGAATACTCATTTCACACCTCTTTCAACCACAGTTTTCTCTTTCTCTGTGGTTGGAAAAGACAATCTTCTAGCTTTGGTACTCCCTTTAGGAGGAGGAGTCCCTTTTGCATTGGAGGAATGAGGTGTTACCAAAACCGGAGTTTTAGATGTTGATGTCTTTTTATCCTTTTGAACTTTGAATGACGGTTTACTTTGAGCTTTCTTCGGGCTAATGCTAGCTACACGGCTTTCCCATGGACGCGCGGCGATCCAGCGTTCCTTCCAGCTCCAACCCCAGTTAGCTCTGCCGAGCTCGTAACTGCCTAGTACTTGGCTCTGACTAGAGTTTGCTCTCCACTAAACATTTCATGAAATATGCATTTTATTTCAGTTGGATTATGTGAAATGAGCTCTATAGTAGCAACCTCCGAAAGAAGGTGTGTTTGTGTCCGACAGACACTTGTAACTTCGTTTAATTTATTCTTTTGAAATTATTTTGGTGTCGTGTGTGGTGTCTGCGTGCTTCATAAGAAATAAGACAATAACTAGACATTTCCAAGATTGACTTACCTGATGAGAAAAGGCATAAGCCATGGCTCTTTCGCGCTTTACTGTTGCTTCTCCTCTCTGATGTATCCTACCAAGGGTTTCCTCTGCGGTTTCAGGGCCGCCGGACCATTCAACCTGTAATTTATCATACTTAGTGCTCAAAACGAGATTAACAGAACTGCATTAAAAGGAACAAACTAACACATCTTGCAACATTATTTGATCCAATGTTTTTAAAACCGGATCAGTCATTGAAAACCATTTGATGGTCCGACTGTAATTGAACTATGGTCGAGCTGATATATAGTTTTATAGAAAGATAAAGAGCGATCCTTATTGGAGGAAAGGACTTCTTTTTCTTGATAGAAACCGAGTATCCTCAGCGAGCAACCGCAGAGACTAATCCTTTGAGTCGGGGAGGACCCCTGAAAGGACTATTGGCAATGTGGAAAGGACCAGGGAAACAAATATAAAGAAAATCAGTACAGACTAAAGAATACCTCGAAATCATGGAGCTTTTCTTCGAGTTTTAGTTGAGACTCTTGTTTCTTCCTCCTGATCTTGTCTTCTGTCACCATACAGATTCGACGAGCTCTAATCTCACCCTGTATTTTGCTCCATGAATGAAGGTATGTTATAGTTGTACTGGCTTGCTTTTGAATAGAGTAGCCTTGTGTTAAATTCTTCAGTTTTGTCAAACCTTTCATTCGTCGTAGAGCTTTCCTAGCCTAGAGACGATAACTAAATTCAGCATTGCGAAATAAAAAGCCGAAAAAGATAGTGAGACACAGATTCGTACCATTGTATATAAGCAACATGAACCTACACTTACATTTGTTGGCTATATTCATAAAACACATACCCCTATAAAATGCATTTTGAAAGCTGGTATAGTAGCAACATAAACACAATAGCACATAGACGTGTCGTCCGCCAAAAAATTGCTTCAACAAACCTTATAAGCCCGGAATGCAGTCTGGATCCTTGTTGCAGCAACAATTTCAATGGACGCGAGATTTTCATTTTGGTTGCCATTTGCTAAACCAGTAGACTCATTTCCTGGAGACTTGTTCGACTTCAATGCACTTGGCTTCTCCGGAGCTAAAGTACCCTGTCCCAACGAGTGATCAAATATGACGATAGAAACATTCTGGTTACAATGGTTGTTGTGCAAAATAATTCTAATATGATTTGAAGAGAGAAATATAATAGAGGTTTACAACTAACTGTATGAAATTAACTTAAATGAGTCTCACATCAAACAATCTCACACCAGACAATATATAACTTGTGCATGTATTTATAAATGGGGACAATTTTTACACCACAAATTGGTTTTGAAGGTATAAGTTAGACTCAACCACATCAGACAATATGTCGAACAATATATAACTTGAACATGTATTTAAGTAAGAACAATCCTCACCCTACAAAATACCCATTGCCACTAATGAAATCAACTTGCATAGGCCCACACACATCCGAATACACCACCTCAAGGTGATTCTTGGTTCTCCGATCTACATCATTACTAAATTTTCCTCTATGTTGCTTTGCTTGCACACATTCTTCAGAAATTTCAGCTGGAATATTGATCGTTGGCAGCCCTGTTACCATTTCGTTCTTTTACAACTCCTTGAGATCTTTAAAATTGAGATGCCCAAGATGGTAGTACCACACCCACTCTTCACGACTTGCTGCAGTAGCACAACATCTATGCTCCATAAACTTCAACTCTACCTTAAAGGTTCTATTGACAGCCATAGGCGCTTTTAGGACCAAAGCTCCTTTTGCATCCATAACGCGCAACCCCTTGTTTTCCATATGAATCTTGTAATCATTCTAAAGTAATTGGCCAATACTTAGAAGATTACATTTGATTCCTAGAATATACAAGACATCTTTGATCAAGGAATGTCCATCATCCTTCTTCATGATCAAAACATCACCAATCATATCGACCATTAAAGTGGTGTCATCTACAAACTTTACTTTGTTCTTCATGACACGATTGATTTTGACAAACCAATACTTTTCCCGTCATTTGAGTTGAATAACCTGAGTCCAAATACCACTCCTTACTGCATTGAACTCCTTTCACACTCATCACAGAGTCTTCATCTTTGCCCAACCAGTCAATCGTATCATTCAACCGGATGCACCCGAATTTTTCTGCATACTTTGAGCTGCTGCAGCTTCTGTCCCGCAGCTGTTTGCTGCTATAATTTGCTTCTTTGATCATGACCAAGAGTGTATTCTCTTCATAAAACTCTTGTCTTCCAACCTTGGCTTCATCCCCTTGAGATTCCTTCTTGTTCGCATTGCACTCTTTCGCATAATGACCGAACTGTTGACACATGTACCACTGCTCCTTGCTCTTGTCAAAGATCTTTCTTTCACCTCTGTAGTTTCCGTGACCACCATGTTTTTTGTAACTGCTCTCACCCCTTTGAATTTTGGGACTCTTTTCCACCAAAATTTTGAAAATTCCTTTTGTTCTTCATGGGTCATTTTCCTTTTGATCTCTTGTCCTTCTCATTCAATCGAGCTTGCAAACCGAGTTCCGCCTTTGCATTATCGGTATTCCTCTCCTCCATCATTTTCTCATGAGCCTCAAGAGAACTTTGTAGCTCCTCTTTGTTCATCGTCGCAAGGTTCTTTGACTCCTCAATTGCCACAACTATGTTGTCGAATCTTGGTGTTAAAGAACGCAAGATTTTAGTGACAACATACTGCTCTGTAATGGTTTCTCCACATGCCTTCACTTGTTTCACTAACCCCGTGATTCTCGTCGCAAAATCGTTGATTGTCTTCTTTTCTTCCATTTGAATCAACTCAAGTTACCACTTGTGAGTGTGTAACCTCACCACCTTCTCATTGTCAACCCCTGCATAAGGTTTCTCTAAGATCTCCCATGCTTGCTTCGACGAATCACAATAACCACCTTTCTCAAAATTGCCGCCATCAACACACTGATGGATCAAGAACAATGCTTTGAAATATTTCTTCTTTTCTTCCTTATGTGATGCCTGTTGCGCCTCTGTTGCATTAGCTTAGAGAGGAATAACACCATTCTTGATCACCTCGAGAACATCTTGGTAGCCAAACAACACCTTCATTTGCTTGCACCATTTGGCATAGTTCTTCGCATCAAGGATGCGTAAATTTGTAGAGATTCTTTCATTGGAGATAGAATTCATGTTGAACACAAGGTATATGTGGATCAAAACCGGGCTTTTGATGCCAAATATGTTGGAACAAGAAACCACAAGATTGGTGAAACTAAGTTGAGAAAATTTGGAAGTGGAGAGTGAAAAAGGAGAATTGAGAGAGAGAGAGAGAGAGAGAGAGTGTGTGTGTGAGAATACAATATTTCATTAGCTTATGTAAGACTGCACCTAACACACTTATATAGAGGTTACACAATGATTGAAATACATTTTGATCAAGTAAAAATATCAGGAAAAAAACATGGGTCTGTAACCTGTTATGCCAAAGTGGGTAACCGGTTACACGTGAAGCAAATTAATTCACCTACAGTGGTAACCGGTTACGCCTTCAAAAATTTCAATTTTCTGCTACTGAACTACATGACAGCACTTGCAATTACCACCTCTACCTTCAACACTTTAAAGGGATGATACAAAATGAGTGTATAGAATATTAGTTCTCTCTCTTTAAAACATTTCACAACATATCACAAAATTATGCAAATAAACCATCAACTGCAAAGTCCCCGAGATAAAATAATTCGATCAAGTTGTATGGTCTCATACTGCACTATTGGCCTCCTTCTATAATACACCCTCAAATAATGGTTGCTTGACCACCCAAAATAAATTCCCGAATAGGAGAAATTTCTCGAAAAGCAACTAATTCTCTAAAGAGAAATCAAGAAATACTAAAAAATTTCACGAGTAAGAAAGGGGCGAAAACAAGTACTCTAATAACTCAAGATCATAGAGAGAAAAGAATGAGGAAGAAAAAACTATAAAGATATTGATATTAATAGATAAGTGATTGAAGGTTTTTTTTATAGTGAAGGTTTTGGATCTGATACAATTTCATTCACTATTTAAAAGTTACATATGTTTTAGGGGTGGACAAATTTGAACCAACTGATTGAAACCGACCGACCAATTGTCTTATTTGTGCAAATGGGTCGGGTCGGTCGGGTCGGATTGATTCAATTGCTTAATTTGGAAAATACAGGGTTGTTTCGGTCGGGCTCAGATGCTTATTTTTGACCCGATGAAAATCGAAACCGACCGAAATTAATTAATATATATTTTATTTATTTTTATTACTATATGACTGACTCACTATAAAAATGAGATTTATAATATTTGAGGATATTATAATTTTTATAATTTAATGATGGTATTGTGTACTCTCAAAAATACAAGATATGCAATATAAAATTTTGAGTATTATTTAGTCTATGGTTTAAAGTATGATAATGATCAAAATTAATGTCAAATAATATTAAAAATATTATCTCATAATAATAATTTTTCTTTTAAAAATAAAAAAATTGTTTTATTCTAAAAATTTGATATTTTTTATAATAAATTTAAAAAATAGTCATTATTTTTATAGGATTATTCTAATAAATATTAAACCAACTAAAATCGATCCGACTTAACCGACAAATCGATTTAACCGAATCCGACGAAAATCGAAATTTAATCGGTAAAAAATGAGCCATAAAACTAAAACCATAGTTTACATCAGATTTAAGTTTTGGGTCCGAAACCGACCGAACCCGACGGATTGTCCAACATAATTTGTTTGACCTCAGTGACTTGGCAATTGGTGACTAAATACAAATCCAACTACAATTCATCATGTTTCAAATCGGCAGCAACCCATTCTCCTTTCCCAGATCACGCTCCAACAAATGGGTACAATAAAACATTAATTTCCCACAACTGTTTAAAACGGTAACCTTCTGCGAAGCAGTTGTGGACAACGTACCAGGATACCACTGCAAATCTTTGAACTCAAAAACGTTTTCCTATGTCGTTCACAAGGTTAAGTTTAATTTCTCTCTCCAATTTTCCTATTTCATTTCACTTTCTCTCTAAACCCTTAACCCCTTTTTCCCACTCTCTCCATCAATTCACTCCCAATCATATCATTCACGACGCCGTTTCATCATTCCATAGCTTGCTCCACGTGCATCCTACCCCATCCATCTTTCAATTTAACAAAATTTTAGGGTTTCTTGCCAAGACTAAGAACCATTACACCACTGTTATTTCCCTTTCAAACCGATTAGAATTCGATGGAATTACCCCCGATATTGTTACTTTAACCATCTTGATCAATTGTTACTCCCATCTTGGTCAAATGAATTTTGCATTTTCTATGTTGGGAAAGATTCTTAAATTCGGTTATGAACCCAATACCATAACCTTGAATACACTTGTCAATGGTATGTGCCTTAACGGTAAGGTCAGTGAAGCTTTGCACTTTCATGATTATGTGGTTGCGCGTGGATTTCATTTTAGTCAAGTTGGTTATGCGTCTTTGATTAATGGGCTGTGTAAAATGGGGGAAACAAGGGCCGCCGTGCAAATGTTGAGAATGATTGAAGGGAAATTGGTCAGGCTTAATGAGGTAATGTATACCACGATTATTGATAGTTTATGCAAAGTTAAATGTGTGAATGATGCCTATGAGTTATATTTTGAAATGATTGCAAAGAGAATTTCTCCTAATGTTGTCACTTTCACTTCTCTAATCTATGGATTTTGTATTGTTGGTCAATTGAAACAAGCGTCTAGTCTTCTAAATGAAATGGTGTTGAAAAACATCTACCCGGATGTTTGTACTTTTAATATATTGGTCGATGCTCTTTGTAAGGAGGGAAATGTGAAAGAAGCTAAGAATCTATTAGTTGTGATGATGAAAGAAGGTGTAATACCTGATGTTGTTACTTACAGTTCATTAATGGATGGGTATTGTCTAGTTAATGAAGTGAATAAGGCCGAACATGTGTTGAGAACTATTTCTCGAATGGGAGTGACACCTAATGCTCGGAGCTATACTATCATGATTAATGGATTCTGTAAGATGAAAATGGTCAATGAAGCCTTGAGTCTCTTTAATGAAATGTGTTGCAAAGGAATTGCTCCTGACACGGTGACTTACAGTTCTCTCATTGATGGTTTGTGCAAATCAGGGAGAATCTCACATGCTTGGAAGCTTGTTGATGAGATGCATCATAATGGTCAACCAGCTGATATAATCACTTACAATTCTTTAATACATGCTTTATGCAAAAACCATCTCATTGACAAGGCTATTGCATTAGTCAAAAAAATCAAAGGCCATGGCATTATACCAAATATGTGCACGTACAATATACTTATCGACGGACTATGCAAAGGGGGACAGCTTAAAAATGCACATAATATTTTTAAGGATCTTTTGACTAAGGGTTATAGTCTAAATATCCAAACATACAATATTATGATCAATGGATTTTGTAAAGCGAGTTTGTTTGATGAATCAGAGGCCTTGTTGTCAAAAATGCAGGACAATGGTATCATTCCTGATGCTGTAACGTATGAAACTATCATCGGAGCTCTCTTTCATAAAGATAAGAATGAGAAGGCGGAGAAACTTCTTCGTGAAATGATTGCTAGAGGTTTACTATAAGATTAATTCCAGGTTAGATAATTTTCTCATTATATAATTGGTTATTTTTATGACAGCTATGTAATCATTATGATTTATTTACTTTGTTGATAGATACATACACAAAAGAAGTTGGACTACTCAATGGTCTCACTATCACTTCAATTTTAATCAAAGTCACGTGTTGATATGTTCATTTTGACATTATAATTGTTTGTGGATCAAACTCTTTCATCAAATTTGTCTGCGAATCTGTCTCGTGCATTAAAGCAGAAAAACATTTAATCTATCTTGTACCTTTATGACAGAGTCGCTAATAAAAGCTCTTAGCAACAAGCTCAACTTGGGATATTATGCCAATGCTAATTTAAGGTTGATGCGGTATATGATATCTATTAAGGAAATGTTCTCCTTAGCACCTGATAACCTCGTGCTTGTTGCCTTTCACTGAATCAGTCATGCATTTGTCGTTATTATTGTTGTGTTGGTTAATTGGTTATGTAGTTTTTTTCGTCTTAAAATTTGCAGTGAAGACTTTGCAACTTGTGAATTAGCAACCCTTCTATGTTGATTAGAGATAAAATGGTTCCTTTGTCTTTCCCTATTAACAGAATCTCACAGTTTGTTAGTAAGGTGGACTTGTTCTAGTCAGAATTCAAAAGTTTACGCTCTTGTAGTTATTAGTTAGTCATAAGTAGTTTAACTATATTACTCAGTTTTCCATAGGGATGGCGATATAACATGATCCTGCGATCTTTGAAGCTCCTCTATGCGGCGATGCACATGGGATCAGGTGTTGCAAGACATTACAACCTGTGCTACAATCCTTGAGTTACAATTTTTCAACCCCCTCATGATCTTATATGCACTCTCGATTTTTACAACAATGTATCTAAAGCTCATTTCCTTTCTTTTAAAATTCTGAAATATGGTAAGAAATCATGTTCTGGAAAATATTATGTATGAACATTTTGGTGTGAATGGATGGCTGAGAGGTATGAAATGCACATACTTTGTAAATCTGTCCACGACTACAAAGATATTATTGTCTTTCTTGTAGTCTCAATGGTAAACCCTCAATAAAATTCATGGAAAGGTCCTTCCAAATTTTAGTAGGAATTGGAAGAGACTCGTAGGAGACAAAATTTGATATATTTTGCTGACAGATTCACAAGAGGCCACAAATTACTGAATATCCTTTATCACGCCCTTCCAATACACCAAAGCTTCCAATTTTTTATATGTTTGAAGAATCTAAAATGGCCACCAATTGGAGAAGAATGATATGACCTATGTAACCATAACATCCATTTTCTTTTGGTCAGCAACAACGCCTTGAGCTGAAATTATATGAGGAAGGTACTCTAATTGATGTTGGCCAAATGTGCATTTTTTACAGGCTGTGTTTGTGGTGCTATGCATCCTTTCTATACACCAATATCATTAAAGAAAACCAAAGCAAATTTATGATGCAATATCTCATTCATCAAAGCTTGAAAGTGGAAGATGCATTAGTGATCAAAAGGCATTACACTTTAATTATAGTGACCCTTGTGAGTGCAGAAAGTAGTTTTCAATGTCTTTCTCAGACTGCAATTTGCTGCGGTTACCTTGCTTCTATGGTCATGCTGTCCAATTTTTTGGCCGTCTGATTAAGATCTGATGGTTTGTATTTGATATTAGCATTTTTTTATTATTATTTTAAAGACAATGTCGCTATTTTTAGATTGTGTGATTAAGATCCAATAGTTATCAATCAATTGACTGTGTGACGGTGTCAAAAAATTGACTGCAATGGATCCATTTTCGTCCTTCTCCTTCATCGAATTTGGTGATAACTTGATTTTAGGTCCAATTTAGAAAATCTGGTTGTTCCTCCCAATTCATCCAATAACTCATCATTAATTGAAATATGAAACTTTTTAGAAATAATTGTCTTATTCAAAGCTCTATAATCAAACACAAAATCTACAACCCCATTTTCTTTAACAAGTATGATAAGACTTAAAAATGGACTGACTTTTGATGGAGGTACCTTTGAAAGCTTAAATTTGTAAGACAATGTCATGGTGACTTTTGATGGTGGCAGCCCTTAAATTTCCACAAAAACAATATGAAAATCCTCTAAAACTGTTGTTAACTAAGTAGGGCAATGTTGTATTGGTCATATTTATTGAAAGTGAATGTTAGAACTACTTAATTTTAAAACTTTGATTACTGATTTTGCTGTTCAAAAACTAGAATTGATATGACATAAAATGTTTAATTAATTTTTGAATTTTTTAATTAACATTATTAATCAAATAATTTTTTTTATATAATTTACTCACATTGATTTATAAAAAAAGTTATAAATAAATAAAAAACGATATAAACTAGTGAGAAAATAATATTATTTTAAGTACAAACTATAAGTTCTAAAAATAACTATAATATGTTCTGACAAGAGAGTAGAGATATATGGAGAAATTATGTGTTGAATGAATATTGGAAAATTAGAGGTGTACAAGTACAAATAAATCATTACGAAATAATGAGGATCACATTTAGGAATTTTATAATAAGGTAAACAAAGATATTGTTCTATCTATAATTTAATCTGTCTCTTCTTTGAATATACAAGATTGACAAAATGTGAAGAAAAAATAACAGAATCAATCAACAAATCATACCAAAATATGCACAAACAGTAAGCAATCCAATGAATAAATAAAGTGGCCTCTTATACTTGAAAAATTGAGTTTTTCATCTTAGGAACCATTGTTGAATACTCACTTCACACCTCCTTCAACCACAGTTTTCTCTTTCTCTGTGGTTAGAAAAGACAATCTTCTAGCTTTGGTACTCCCTTTAGGAGGAGGAGTCCCTTTTGCATTGGAGAAAGGAGGTGTTACCAAAATCGGAGTTTTAGATGTTGATGTCTTTTTATCCTTTTGAACTTTGAATGACGGTTTACTTTGAGCTTTCTTCGGGCTAATGCTAGCTACACGGCTTTCCCATGGACGCGCGGCGATCCAGCGTTCCTTCCAGCTCCAACCCCAGTTAGCTCTGCCGAGCTCGTAACTGCCTAGTACTTGGCTCTGACTAGAGTTTGCTCTCCACTAAATATTTCATGAAATGTGCATTTTATTTCAGTTGGATTATGTGAAATGAGCTCTATAGTAGCAACCTCCAAAAGAAGGTGCGTTTGTGTCCGTGTCGGACACTGACACTTGTGACTACGTTTAATTTATTCTTTTGAAATTATTTTGGTGTCGTGTGTGGTGTCTGTGTGCTTCATAAGAAATAAGACAATAACTAGACATTTCCAAGATTGACTTACCTGATGAGAAAAGGCATAAGCCATGGCTCTTTCGCGCTTTACTGCTGCTTCTCCTCTCTGATGTATCCTATCAAGGGTTTCCTCCGCAGTTTCAGGGCCGCCGGACCATTCAACCTGTAATTTATCATACATAGTGCTCAAAACGAGATTAACAGAGCTGCATTAAATGGAACAAACTAACACATCTTGCAAAATTATTTGATCCAATGTTTTTAAAACCGGATCAGTCATTGAAAACGATTTGATGGTCCGACTATAATTGAACTATGGTCGAACTGATATATAGTTTTATAGAAAGATAAAGAGCGATCCTTATTGGAGGAAAGGACTTCTTTTTCTTGATAGAAACTGAGTATCCTCAGCGAGCAACCGCAGAGACTAATCCTTTGAGTCGGGGAGGACCCCTGAAAGGACTATTGGCAATGTGGAAAGGACCAGGGAAACAAATATAAAGAAATTCAGTACAGACTAAAGATTACCTCGAAATCATGGAGCTTTTCTTCGAGTTTTAGTTGAGACTCTTGTTTCTTCCTCCTGATCTTGTCTTCTGTCACCATACAGATTCGACGAGCTCTAATCTCACCCTGTATTTTGCTCCATGAATGAAGGTATGTTATAGTTGTACTGGCTTGCTTTTGAATAGAGTAGCCTTATGTTAAATTCTTCAGTTTTGTAAAACCTTTCATTCGTCGTAGAGCTTTCCTAGCCTGGAGCCGATAACTAAAAGTCAGCATTGCGAAATAAAAAGCCGAAAAAGATAGTGAGACACAGATTCGTACCATTGTATATAAACAACATGAACCTACACTTACATTTGTTGGCTATATTCATAAAACACATACCCCTATAAAATGCATTTTGAAAGCTGGTATAGTAGCAACATAAACACAATAGCACATAGACGTGTCGTCCGCAAAAAAATTGCTTCAACAAACCTTATAAGCCCGGAATGCAGTCTGGATCCTTGTTGCAGCAACAGTTTCAACGGACGCGAGATTTTCATTTTGGTTGCCATTTGCTAAACCAGTAGACTCATTCCTGGAGACTTGTTCGACTTCAATGCACTTGGCTTGTCCGGAGCTAAAGTACCCTGTCCCAACGAGTGATCAAATATGAAGATAGAAACATTCTGGTTACAATGGCTGTTGTGCAAAATAATTCTAATATGATTTGAAGAGAGAAATATAATAGAGGTTTACAACTAACTGTATGAAATTAACTTAAATGAGTCTCACATCAAATAATCTCACACCAGACAATATATAACTTGTGCATATATTTATAAATGGGGACAATTTTTACACCACAAATTGGTTTTGAAGGTATAAGTTAGACTCAACCACATCAGACAATATGTCGAACAATATATAACTTGAACATGTACTTAAGTAAGGACAATCCTCACCCTACAAAATACCCATTGCCACTAATGAAATCAACTTGCATAGGCCCACACACATCCGAATACACCACCTCAAGGTGATTCTTGGTTCTCCGATCTACATCATTACTAAATTTTCCTCTATGTTGCTTTGCTTGCACACATTCTTCAGAAATTTCAGCTGGAATATTGATCGTTGGCAGCCCTGTTACCATTTCGTTCTTTTGCAACTCCTTGAGATCTTTAAAATTGAGATGCCCAAGATGGTAGTGCCACACCCACTCTTCACGACTTGCTACAGTAGCACAACATCTATGCTCCATAAACTTTAACTCTACCTTAAAGGTTCTATTGACAGCCATAGGCGCTTTTAGGACCAAAGCTCCTTTTTCATCCATAACGAGCAACCCCTTGTTTTCCATATGAATCTTGTAATCATTCTAAAGTAATTGGCCAATACTTAGAAGATTACATTTGATTCCTAGAATATACAAGACATCTTTGATCAAGGAATGTCCACCATCCTTCTTCATGATCAAAACATCACCAATCATATCGACCATTAAAGTGGCGTCATCTACAAACTTTACTTTGTTCTTCATGACACGATTGATTTTGACAAACCAATACTTTTCCCGTCATTTGAGTTGAATAACCCGAGTCCAAATACCACTCCTTACTGCATTGAACTCCTTTCACACTCATCACGGAGTCTTCATCTTTGCCCAACCAGTCAATCGTATCATTCAACTGGATGCAGCCGAATTTTTCTGCATACTTTGAGCTGCTGCAGCTTCTGTCCCGCAGCTGTTTACTGCTATAATTTGCTTCTTTGATCATGACCAAGAGGGTATTCTCTTCATAAAACTCTTGTCTTCCAACCTTGGCTTCATCCCCTTGAGATTCCTTCTTGTTTGCATTGCACTCTTTCGCATAATGACCGAACTGTTGACACATGTACCACTGCTCTTTGCTCTTGTCAAAGATCTTTCTTTCACCTCTGTAGTTGCCTTGACCACCATGTTTGTTGTAGCTGCTCTCACCCCTTTGAATTTTAGGACTCTTTTCCACCAAAATTTTGAAAATTCCTTTTGTTCTTCATGGGTTATTTTCCTTTTGATCTCTTGTCATTCTCATTCAATCGAGCTTGCAAACCGAGTTCTGCCTTTGCATTATCGGTATTCCTCTCCTCCATCCTTTTCTCATGAGCCTCAAGAGAACTTTGTAGCTCCTCTTTGTTCATCGTCGCAAGGTTCTTTGACTCCTCAATTGCCACAACTATGTTGTCGAATCTTGGTGTTAAAGAACGCAAGGTTTTAGTGACAACATACTGCTCTGTAATGGTTTCTCCACATGCCTTCACTTGTTTCACTAACCCCGTGATTCTCGTCGCGAAATCGTTGATTGTCTCATTTTCTTCCATTTGAATCAACTCAAGTTACCACTTGTGAGTGTGTAACCTCTCCACCTTCTCATTGTCAACCCCTGCATAAGGTTTCTCTAAGATCTCCCATGCTTGCTTCGACGAATCACAATAACCAACTTTCTCAAAATTGTCGCCATCAACACACTGATGGATCAAGAACAATGCTTTGAAATATTTCTTCTTTTCTTCCTTATGTGATGTCTGTTGCGCCTCTGTTGCATTAGCTTAGAGAGGAATAACACCATTCTTGATCACCTAAAGAACATCTTGGTAGCCAAACTACACCTTCATTTGCTTGCACCATTTGTCATAGTTCTTCGCATCAAGGATGCGTAAATTTGTACAGATTCTTTCATTGGAGATAGAATTCATGTTGAACACAAGGTATATATGGATCAAAACCGGGCTCTTGATGCTAATTATGTTGGAACAAGAAACCACAAGATTGGTGAAACTAAGTTGAGAAAATTTGGAAGTGGAGAGTGAAAAAGGAGAATTGAGAGAGAGAGAGAGAGAGAGAGAGAGAGAGTGAGAATACAATATTTCATTAGCTTATGTAAGACTGCACCTAACACACTTATATAGAGGTTACACAATGATTGAAATACATTTTGATCAAGTAAAAATATCAGGAAAAAAACATGAGTCTGTAACCGGTTATGCCAAAGTGGGTAACCGGTTACACGTGAAGCAAATTAATTCCATAATTAATTCACCTACAGTGGTAACCGGTTATGCCTTCAAAAATTTCAATTTTTTGCTACTGAACTACATGACAGCACTTGCAATTACCACCTCAACCTTCAACACTTTAAAGGGATGATACAAAATGAGTGTATAGAATATTAGTTCTCTCTCTTTAAAACATTTCACAACATATCACAAAATTATGCAAATAAACCATCAACTGCAAAGTTCCCGAGATAAAATAATTCGATCAAGTTGTATGGTCTCATACTGCACTATTGGCCTCCTTCTATAATACACCCTCAAATAATAGTTGCTTGACCACCCAAAACAAATTCTCGAACAGGAGAAATTTCTCGAAAAGCAACTAATTCTCTAAAGAGAAATCAAGAAATACTAAAAAATTTCACGAGTAAGAAAGGGGAGAAAACAAGTACTCTAATAACTCAAGATCATAGAGAGAAAAGAATGAGGAAAAAAAAAACTATAAAGATATTAATATTAATAGATAAGTGATTGAAGGTTTTTTTTATAGTGAAGGTTTTGGATCTGATACAATTTCATTCACTATTTAAAAGTTACATATGTTTTAGGGGTGGACAAATTTGAACCAACTGATTGAAACCGACCGACCAATTGTCTTTTTTGTGCAAATGGGTCGGTCGGGTCGGATCGAGTGTCGGGTTGATTCAGTTGCTTAATTTGGATAATATAGAGTTGCTTCGGTCGGGCTCAAATGCTTATTTTTGACCCGATGAAAACCGAAACCGACCGAACTTAATTAATATATATTTTATTTATTTTTATTACTATATGACTGACTCACTATAAAAATGAGATTTATAATGTTTGAGGATATTATAATTTTTATAATTTAATGATGGTATTGTGTACTCTCAAAAATATAAGATATGCAATATAAAATTTTGAGTATTATTTAGTCTATGGTTTAAAGTATGATAATGATCAAAATTAATGTCAAATAATATTAAAAATATTATCTCATAATAATAATTTTTCTTTTAAAAATAAAAAAATTGTTTGATTCTAAAAATTTGATATTTTTTATAATAAATTTAAAAAATAGTCATTATTTTTATAGGATTATTCTAATAAATATTAAACCAACTAAATCGATCCGACTTAACCGACAAATCAATTTAATCGAATCTGACGAAAATCGAAATTTAATCGGTCAAAAATGAGCCATAAAACTAAAACCATAGTTTACATCAGATTTAAATTTTGGGTCCGAAACCGACCGAACCCGATTGATTGTCCCCCATAATTTGTTTGACCTCAGTGACTTGGCAATTGGTGATTAAATACAAATCCAACTACAATTCATCATGTTTCAAATCAGCAGCAACCCATTCTCCTTTCCCAGATCACGCTCCAACAAATGGGTACAATAAAACATTAATTTCCCACAACTGTTTAAAACGGTAACCTTCTGCGAAGCAGTTGTGGACAACGTACCAGGATACCACTGCAAATCTTTGAACTCAAAAACGTTCTCCTATGTCGTTCACAAGGTTAAGTTTAATTTCTCTCTCCAATTTTCCTATTTCGTTTCACTTTCTCTCTAAACCCTTAACCCCTTTGTCTCACTCTCTCCATCAATTCACTCCCAACCATATAATTCATGACGCCGTTTCATCATTCCATAGCTTGCTCCACGTGCATCCTACCCCATCCATCTTTCAATTTAACAAAATTTTAGGGTTTCTTGCCAAGACTAAGAACCATTACACCACTGTTATTTCCCTTTCAAACCGATTAGAATTCGATGGAATTACCCCCGATATTGTTACTTTAACCATCTTGATCAATTGTTACTCCCATCTTGGTCAAATGAATTTTGCATTTTCTATGTTGGGAAAGATTCTTAAATTCGGTTATGAACCCAATACCATAACCTTGAATACACTTGTCAATGGTATGTGCCTTAACGGTAAGGTCAGTGAAGCTTTGCACTTTCATGATTATGTGGTTGCGCGTGGATTTCACTTTGATCAAGTTGGTTATGCCTCTTTGATTAATGGGTTGTGTAAAATGGGAGAAACAAGGGCCGCCATGCGAATGTTGAGAAAGATTGAAGGGAAATTGGTCAGGCTTAATGAGGTAATGTATAACACGATTATAGATAGTTTATGCAAAAATAAATGTGTTAACGATGCCTATGACTTATATTCTGAAATGATTACAAAGAGAGTTTCTCCTGACGTTGTAACTTTCACTTCTCTAATCTATGGATTTTGTATTGTTGGTCAATTGAAACAAGCGTCTAGTCTTCTAAATGAAATGGTGTTGAAAAACATCTACCCGGATGTTTATACTTTTAATATATTGGTCGATGCTCTTTGTAAGGAGGGAAATGTGAAAGAAGCTAAGAATATATTAGTCGTGATGATGAAAGAAGGTATAATACCTGATGTTGTTTCTTACAGTTCATTAATGGATGGGTATTGTCTAGTTAATGAAGTGAATAAGGCCGAACATGTGTTGAGAACTATTTCTCGAATGGGAGTGACACCTAATACTCGGAGCTATACTATCATGATTAATGGATTCTGTAAGATGAAAATGGTCAATGAAGCCTTGAGTCTCTTTAATGAAATGTGTTGTAATGGAATTGCTCCTAATACAGTGACTTACAATTCTCTCATTGATGGTTTGTGCAAATCAGGGAGAATCTCACATGCTTGGAAGCTTGTGGATGAGATGCATGATAATGGTCAGCCAGCTAATATATTCACTTACAATTCTTTAATAAACGCTTTATTCAAAAACCATCTTGTTGACAAGGCTATTGCATTAGTCAAAAAAATCAAAGACCATGGCATTATACTAGATATGTGCATGTACAATACACTTATCGACGGATTATGCAAAGGGGGACAACTTAAAAATGCACATAATATTTTTAAGGATCTTTTGACTAAGGGTTATAGTCTAAATATCCAAACATACAATATTATGATCAATGGATTTTGTAAAGCGGGTTTGTTTGATGAATCAGAGGCTTTGTTGTCAAAAATGGAGGACAATGGTATCATTCCTGATGCTGTAACGTATGAAACTATCATCCGAGCTCTCTTTAATAAAGATGAGAATGAGAAGGCGGAGAAACTTCTTCGTGAAATGATTGCTAGAGGTCTACTATAAGAGTAATTCTAGGTAAGATAATTTCTCATTATATAATTGGTTATTTTCATGACAGCTATGTAATCACTATGATTTATTTATTTTGTTGATAGTTACATATACAAAAGAAGGTGGACTGCTCAGAAGGTAGAAGGTAAGAGCTTTGAAAGTTAGCATTCTTGTACATGGTGGTGTTTTATGCGATTTATTGAGCATTGAAATGATGCAATAAGTCTATACAAGTCATGTAATCTGGCAAAATGGGCTATTTGCAAATCTGCATATAAATATGTATTTGATGATAATCATCACTTCTTTATATAAGATGAAAAAACAAAGACATGTTGAAAATTTTGAAATTTATACGCTATGAAATATATAATTATATTACCACCAAATGTAATAACTAATGACTATTGTTGTTTGCATTCACTTCCGTTTATAAAGGTCTGTTTGTGGATTAGGCTCTTCCATTAAATTTGTCTGCAAATCAAGGAGTTTTATAGTGCCTTTGAACTGAATGCTGATGAATATATGTCAAGTGCCTTGAGTTAAATGTTTTTCAACACCTTATGGCTCATGACCTCCTGTGAAAATTAAAATAAAATTAACTAATATATCAATAATAACAAATTTGAATCTGTCTCCTGCATTAAAGCAGGAAAACACTATCTATCTTGAGCCTTTATCGGTTAAGTAGTTCTTTTCGTATTTAAATTTGCATTGAGACTTTGCTACTTGTGAATTAGCAACCCTTCTGTGTTGGTTAGAGATAAAATGGTTCCTCTGTCTTTCCCTATTGGAAGATTTCTATGTGCCAAGAAACTTTAGATTTCTGATACCAAAACATATCTTAGAGGAAGGAGATTCTGATGATTTGGAGTTTCGCCAAAAGATTAGTAAGGTCTGACCTATATTTTAGTTAGGATTCTAAAGTTTATTCTCTTATGATTATTAATTAGTCATAATTAATTTAACTTTAGTACTATGTTTTCCATGGAGATGGCGATATTAGCAGTATCGTAAGTCTCTTAGTAACATCACACAATCCTGTGATCTTTGAAGCTCCTCTATGCGGCGAAGCACATGAGATCAGGTGTTGCAAGATATTACAATCTGTACTACAATCCTCGAGTTACAATTTTTCAACCCCCTCATGATCTCGTGGACACGCTTGATTTTTACAATAATGTATCTAAGGTCATTCCTTTTCTTTTTAAGTTCTGTAATATGGCATGAATTCATGTTCTGGAAAATATTATGTATTTCACACATCTACACATAACTTCAAAGTTATGTTATTAGACACCTGTTTCAGAGTCTATGATAATGAATCTATGCAGTTTTTTTCTCTTTCTTTTATGATTGGTTTGTTGAGTTTTTTTTTTTCTGGTTTGTAGACGAATTGATAATCATTAAAAACTCAAATATATAACTTTGAAATTTCGGATTTGAATACGAGGGATTTCGTTCAATCTAATAATATTAAGTAAATATTGGTAGTTTGTTGAAATATTTTTTGTTAAACTTTAATTTATCAGACATGCTAATATGCTATGCCGATAGTAGATTAAATAAATAATTTAGTTTATGGTTAATATCCAATTCACTTTTGTTATTTAGGATGAGTGAAAAAGGGACAGACATGTTGGATCTTTATTTTCTTTTTTATTTAATTAGATTAGTATAATGCACTTGTCATTGCCGTGTGACATCCAAGGAAACTATTATAATACACTTAGCACGTGGCAATTCATTTTATTAAAATACAATATCCTAAATAATAATTTAATGACTTTTAATAACATAAAAAAAACTCTAAACCTTTATAACTACTGATGAATGTCATATGACTCTAATTTAAATATTAAATCTTTTTTAGCATTTTAGTGTCATATGTTATCAAAATTAGTGACCACTAGAGTTAGTTTGTTTTAATTTTAAAAATATATATATTTTTTATTTTTCTTTAAAATAGATTTTACGTAAATTAAAAGCTGAATTTTAATATACTATATAACATAAATATATATTATTGAAGATAACAAAAAGTCAGAATCACAATTTTTAAAAAATTTGTATTTCAAAAATGATTTTTATAAAAAATTATTTGAAATACCTTCAAAATTAAGTGTTTTTTTTGAAATTTTGACATCAAAAAAAATTTAGATAAAATAATAAAATACATAAAATAATTATTAAAACCAAATTTTTATTTGAAACTTTTATGAAATTTTTTTTTATAAACAATTATTAAAAAAAAATTAAAACAAACGGACTCTTATATGAGTGTTAATAAAACAAATATCTTTGTTATAAAAAGAAATATGTGTATTTTAGAGTTATTTTCAAACTCCCTCCAAATCATTTAAGGAGGAGAGGACCCAAAACTAAAAACGCTTTGTTCTTTCTTTTTTTCTAGAGGAACGCCTTTGTGAGAGAGACGACGTCGTCCCTCCCTCCACGACAGTGATTTTAGCTTTGTTTTGTTGAGGTTTGGGAGCTTCAATTTGTTGCAGTTTTGAGATTTTTTCTATGTCTGTTATTTTTTACATCTCAGCCTCATCGTCTCCGATGTGGTGTGTTACATTTCTTACCTTTGACTCTTTGTTTGGTTTCAGGTTTGTAGAGATTTGTAGGTTTAAGAGTTTAATCTGTGTCCATTACGTGGAAGGATTTTGGTTGTTTGAACTGGCGGTGACTTGTGGATTCTAGCTCTGATTTTGAGTTTGAGTTCGCTTTTTCCATCATCTGAAAATCTGTTTCAGTCAATTGTATTTTCTTTTTTTTGAAAAGCAAAAGAAAGCATTATATTAAAAGCCAGGCATAAGAAATGTCTAAAAATACACCAAAATTCAATACAAACCAAAACCAAAAGGCAGCTGCCAAAGCAAAACAAAAAGACTCCTAACCTAACAAACTCCACATCTGAAATTAGAAAACGCTAAAACATGACTGATACAAAGCACCAAAACCACCGCAGAGCCCGAAAAAATAACTCCCTACTGAAACTCCCTCTACTTAGGCACGAAAACAAGTAGCAGCTCCAAAAACCACCCGACAGACAAAATTACAAAACTCGCACAAAACAAACCGCCAACTCCCAAACCTGGCAGCAACAATTCACACTGGGGATAACTCATACTCCTTCACTGCAGAAGTCACAACAACAATTCACACTAGGGATAACTAATACAAAACATCCAACTTCTACGCTTAAGCTTACAAACCGAAACTACACTCCCTTCTTCACATGCTTTTAACAAAACACCTATCCAATACATAAAACTCACTCCAAAAACACCACCTCTTTTCATTCAGCATCAATTCCATCTTGTCGACATCACCTCAAAAAACTCACCTCGACCACTACATATTTCTTTGCTACCAACAACACCAACTTCTCCACTCTTCAAACCCAAAACTACCTTCAAACACCAACTGTCCACTCTTTCCATCCCTATTCTTCAACTTGTACTTCACTCTCCACGTAAACTCATCACAACAAAGCACCGGACCAGAAAAGAAGCAGGGAGCAATACAATTAGGCAAGTTGAACACCTCTAACAAATACCTAAACATGACTGAGATGGAAAAAAATAGCACCGCCACAAGCAAACATAACTCGCCATACACCATTCTTCGCACCAGGCAATGCTCCTACCTGAACGACCAATAACCTACACCCCAGACAGCAGCAGCCAAGCCAAACCCATAGACTGGCAGCGCCACAACTAACTCCTATGCTCCCCCAAATGCCAGCCGAGAAACATACTCTAAAGATGTGATGCTCAAACCGCTACAAAGGAAATAACAGAACACTTAACCAACCAATTTAGCTGCAGTAGAAAACCAAATGAAACTCCATCTCCCTAGAGACACATCCTGATTGCCAACCACACCACCTGTGAACCCTACTTATTAACAAACTCCCCACAAAATTAATACTGACTCAGACCACAATTCACAAAACAAACCGCTGCAAAGGCACCAATACGATCTGGAAGTAACCGAGCATAAAACCAGCAAATTTAGCTGCAGTAAAAAACCAAATGAAACTCCATCTCCCTAGAGCCACATCCTGACTGCCATCCACACCGCCAGTGAACCCTTCTAATCAACAAACTCCCCACAAAACTGATACTGACTCAGTCCACAACTCTCAATTAGAGCATGCACTCTCTTAGATTTAGCACCCAAAGTTCCAGAGGATAACTAAACTCGGGCCTTCTACTCTTAAACCAATACCAAGACAACGATTTAATACTATCAATTATCCTCCCGGTATTCGAATCCTTATTCTTGAAAATCATATCATTTCGGTATTTCTACACAGTCCAAATACACGCGAACCATACCACTTTGATCAAATCCGCTTTCCCTTTAACACAATCTATTAAATGACTAAATTGTTTGAAGTTTTCCAGCCCAGAGTTATGTAGCGCCGTTGACACATTCAACCATTTAAGAATCGCACCCCAAATTTCACTTGATTTTGGGCACTCAAAAAATAAATGCGAGACAGTCTCGTCAGTTCCACAATCAAATGCACTTAATCTTTGCACATCATTCAATATACCTCTTTTGGCTAGGTTATCCTTAGTTAGAATTTTGTTTTGCCACAATCTCCAGGCTAGAGTTGAAACCTTAAGCAGAATACTCTTATTCCAAGCCTCTGCCAACCTTCGCCTTTCTTCTATCGCACTATCTTTCGATATTTGCTTGTATGCTTCTTTTAACGAATATTCTTTGTCACACCAAAGCCATTTATCTTCTATATCCTCACTGCATTTTATCCTTTGAGCTTTTCCTTTAATTTCCTTTCCTCTTCGTTGAGTCTTCGTTCCCACGAAATATTAAATTCCACCTCAGCTGAATTTCGCTGTAAGACTTCACTAACCGTTATCTCTTTGTGCATAGCCAGTCTGAACATCTCCGGATAATTAATCTTCATAATCCGTCCTTCCATCCAAGGATCGCTCCAAACCTAGAAGTAGTTCCGTTTCCTATTTTCCTACATTACGTCTTGGAAAACCACTGCCATTTACCATTCCCGACACCGTTTTCTATCTTATCTAAATCCTGCCACCAGCTCGAACAACCCTTCTTCCTTTTGTTCCCGCCACTGATTATTTCACCATATTTACTCACTAACACCCTAGCCCAAGTACAATGTTTTTCGGTATGAAGCCTCCAAATCCATTTACCTAGTAATGCATTGTTGAAGGCTCACAGATCTTTTAAACCTAGTCCTCCCTCCTCCCTCTGCATCCAGCTAACTTTTCCCTTCTCCACTCTGCGTATTGGAGGTGAGACACATTCACCTTTCCATTCCCAAATTCGTACCCTTCAAAACTATTCAATTGAGCACATTTTGGCATCATTATATTAAACCCTTCTGCAGCTATCAGAAATAGAAAAGGTGATAAAGGATCGTCTTGCCTCAGGCCTCTACCAACTCCGAATTCTATAGTGGAGCTACCATTCACTAGAACAGGAATCCTAGTACTCCGAATGCATTCTGAAATCCAGCCTCTCCATTTCATCTTGTATCCCATTTTCTCCATTACATAATCCAAGTATTTTCAATCCATCGAGTAATACGCCTTTTTAAAATCTACTTTAAACAACATCGTCTCTCTTTTCTTCTTTTTGAGTCGTAGATGTCTATCTCTAATCTAGATTTTCTTTATTTCGTTGTTATTGGGTTAGGTTTTATGTCTCCTTTCTTTTTGTTTTAATCTATTTTGGGTATTGCTGATAAAAAAAACTCCCTCTAAATAATAAAGATAATTTGAATATTAACCTTTAAATTTATAGTGTTTCATAAAATTAATTATTAAACTAATTTACAAGTAGAAAATTATCATTTTTTAAAATGTTTATATAAAAAATAATATTTGTATTTTTCAATTAAGGTTACAAGTGTAAACTGAAATGAAAAAAAAATTGATAAAGCATAGGTTATTCGAATTTGCTTATGAAAAAAAAAAAGAAAAAAAATATTGAATATCCAATCAATAATTTTTCAAACATGAATGTATAAGCTATGAAAAAAAAAAACTAGAAATAATATTGAATATCCAATCAATAATTTTTTAAACATGAAATTGTAAGCTATTAATTAAAGAGTAACGATACGTTCTAGTCCTCATAAAAATGGCAGGATTAATCTTCGAGAAAAAGAAAAATTTTATTTAGTATCTTACAACTAGTTCATATTATTACTTCCATCAATATTTTTTTCAAACCCTTTTTTTCTTCTTATTTTTCAGTTGTGAGTAGACTGTCACGTGTATCATTTATGTCATGTATACTATTTACAAACTATGAAATATTCGTGCATTTGCACAGGTATTGTTGTATTACGCGTACTTGTTATTAAAATAATAATTAATTATAAAATAAAGTGTAAAAAAATTGTTAAATATTTAGAAATGGAAATATCATCTAAAAACCAAATTGTTATTAAAAATAATTGTTGGGATAAAATAGAAGATATGGAATGAAAAAAGAATTGAATTAGATATAAATGTTGGATATAAGTTATGAGAGTAAGGAAATAAAATTGATTACACATAGTGAAATAGGTACATAACATAAAGAACATATACTTGTTCCTAATGGGCCAAACGTTTGAGAGTAAACATATGCCATAACGTAGCCCATAAATGGTTGGCCCATGAATGAGACAGCATAACGCAATCCATTTACTTGTTTCTACAACGTTTTTCATCTGCCAAAAGAAAGTAACTGAATTTATTAAGGCTTGAAACTACTTAAAAGCAATATTCTGAAACGAAAACCCCAATCTTAAAAATGGATACCAACCGTTCGAGTGTTCAAAGTGGATGGCAGAAGAAGGAGGAAACAACAACGAATACTTTGGTGAAGAGAAAAGAGACATCGAAAAGGTAAATAATCACCATAATGAAGTGATTTATCTAAGGATCTGCATGTTGACATATTATACTGAATATAGCTTATCAAAATCTGAAGTTGCATGTATGGAATTGTTTTGTGCAGTGAATCCAATCAAGAATCTTGTAACCGATCAAAGGGATCGAAGGTGTCTCCATCAAAGAATAAAATATTAAGGAGAAGTGAAACCTTTATTGGGTAAGTTTTACATTTGAGGAAATGATTTTTAGTCAACAGGGGATCGTAAAGGTGTTGCACGTTACTTTCTAAATATGTGATAGCAAAAGTTGTTCAATGTTTGATGAAAGTTGAACCGTATTTCAGGTCGTCATCGAGAATGCATCATATCAGTATCTCATCAGATAGTAACAGGTAAAAGAAAATAGACTTTCATTGACAATAGATGCAAGTTAGTATATGGTTCTTATTGTATGTTAAAGAACTAATCCTTGTAGTATATGTGTTAACAATTTTGAAAACGTTTAAATTCTGGTAGTCATCACATGATATAATAAAGATTATGTCAGATCATTATATTTCTGTATATTAACAAATATAGACGGTGTGTAATAGAATAATAGTTGAAGGGAATGTGTGTTAGTTATGTAATAAACATTTGAATGTAATAAGAATCTCCTCAACACGGTGAAACTTGAAATGAATATGTGTTTTGATGTTGTTACAGTTCTGATGAGGAAGAAGTTTGACACATGGAATTCAAATGGGATAAGGAAATAACATTTGGTTATATAAGCAGCAAGAATGTATTGGTATGTCTATTAAATTGAAGGTGTTAAATACCTGCTTTCTTGTAAATATAAGTGTGAGCTTATAGTATTTGTGTTTGATGCAACACATTCTGAGGAATGTTACGAAGAATTGTTTGAAATGGAATCAGAAGTCCATTTGGTTGGTTGATGCCACTAAAGGTGAGACTTATGAAGCAGAAATTCGCATTACAAAGAGAAACGAGAAGGTTGTTTGGAATGAAAAGTTCATAGGTAGAGGATGGTATGAATTTGCGAAGAAAAAGAATATCAGAAGACGTGATGTTCTTGGATTCAAGATATGTTATCCGGATGAAAAGCTTTACGTGTCGATGTTTAAACGTAGTGTGATGAGTGATATCGTTTGATAAGTTTGCTAAGCTGGAAAAAGACATTGGTAGAATGACATACATATTATATTAGTTGGTTTAATTATGTTTTTTGGATGTTTAAGTAAGAACATGATTAGGATGATGACAATGTTGTGTGGTATGCAGTAGTAGTTTTATTTTGAATAGTGATGTTTTGTTTGAAGTGGAACACTACTTCAGTTAAGTTTATGTTCTGTAATGCTGTGTTTGAACGTTGTTTTCTTAAAAGAACAGTGTAATTGAGTTCAAATTACGATGAATGTTTTTGAAAGAAAATTGTCCACCCAATATAATGTTTGGAAATGTTTAAGTTGAATATAATTGGCTGCTAACATATTGAACATGAATGTATTATGTTAGTTAGATTTGATTAGTTTGAAAAAGAATGAAAATATTGAAGATGAAAAAAATGAATGGCTGATAGTATGAGTAAATTGTTGAATTTGTGCGCAAACGTAAATAACATATAATATGTTTAAAAAATAATGCAAGAAGTATGATGGTTCGTAAGAAAGCAAATGCATAAGAAAGTATATAATATAACAAATATGAAATAGGAAAATACTGAGAATAGAAAGTATATAATTGGGTGGAAACCTAGACGGAAATATTGTAATATAATTTTTGTTATTAAATTACAAATATAAAGTCATGGTAATTATATATATGAATATCATGTGTATTGTGAAAAAAAAATATTAAGAGCAATTATAAATTTGCTGAATTTGGTTTTACAACCAACCCTAATAAATGTATTCAATTAATGACTAAATAATGAACCTTTGTTTATTATATTGATGAATTTAAATTTACCAAACTATAAAGGATACGCCAAAGAAACATCATAAATCACCTATGAGTACATCTTTCTGAAATCTGTCGGTCATAATATCAGCGAAATTGGTAAAGTTAAGTGTCTTGGGCAGTATGACATGTTTATTAACATCATTAACAGATGTCCCTCCTGTAAAATTCACCATATACTTGTGGCTCGAAGGTTTAAAGACTAAATCATTTGCCTAAACGTTAAAGTTCGAAACGGTGTAAGTGTGGTCCAAAATTAACTTGTCTTTGAATGCGGCCATATATGCTGCCGGTACAACAACATGTATATCAATCCCCTGACAAATAAGGTAAAGAAATGCGCGATTCAAACATCATATTGCATACAGAAAACTATGTGTACAAATAAAAAAACTATCATAAAAAATACAATCGTAATACAGATGAAGTAAAAGGAGAGCGTCAAGAATGTCCAAAAGAGATATAAAAGTCATACAGAAGTTATGTTTTTACTAAGCACGAAAACTAACATCTTTGTCTATGAAGATCATTTCAAAGTGTTCCTTGTTATTCGAAAGAACCAACCATTTATGGTGCACCCTGACCGCAACCTTCCACTGCTCTTTGGTGTCATTTAGATCACAGATCTTCTCTAACGGTCTGGCCATTTTCGAAACGGCGGAAGACGTTAATGTTGAAGGGATGAAATAATGGAAGAAGGGAGTGTTGTGGCGGTAGAACAATGTGTGGGGATGGAAGAACAAAACAAACATAAAGGGAGAAAAGAAGAGAATAGTTTTAAATAAACAAATAGTGAGTTATGAGTGAATAGACATCACTGATTTGAAAGAAGAAAGTTTGATGGAAGAAAGTAAAAGTAAAGATTTTGGTAAAAGTAAAAATATGGTTTGAAGACTTTCTAAGACACCTACATGCGTGGCAAGGCTAAAAGAAAGGAAGAATGTGAAGTTATCCACTTGTCAGTTGGAGAAAGCAGAAGGGTATTGTTGAAATTTCCAGAACAATAAGTCTTTTTATATGATAGATACAAGAGACATTTAGATACTTACATTAATTTTTTTGAAACAATTTAGTCTCTATAATTTTTTTTAAAATAAAATTGAAATTTGTTAAATGTTTATGATCGTGAAGGCTGGATCAGATCCTGTAGAATCGGGCCGCCAAGAGCGTCAGAGATGCTGGTCGTATGGAGAGGAGGGGGTGTACCTGCAAGGCACTCTAACACTCAAGTAAGAAAGGGTCAGAGAAAAGGGGCAAGTACAAAGTATGAATTCTTAGGGTGAATATTGGATACCTGACCCTCTTAAGCGAGAGGGTTTATATAGAGCCCTCAGCGCGTGGCCAACGGTCCTATTTTCGGGGCGAAATAACCGTTTTCCCCAAAGAATAGGTAACTGCCCAAACTAGTCGTTATGTCGGGCAAGGTGCCCGAAACTAGCCATTATGTCGGGCATAAGTGTAGTTTCGGGCACCTCTCCTTAGCTGTCCGGGGAGCGAGGAAGTCGTGCGTGACGGGCAGCAAATCTGGGGAGGAACGTTGCATTCCTTGCCCGGTTGGAGGGGCAGAAAGGTAACTTTTGCCTCTCCGTGGATTGGACTTAGGCAATTTGGGTCGCTCTGGAGCAGAGGCGGATTGGGTCAATTCTAGCCATTGGTCCAGTCCATAACAGGAGCCCCCCAAGTCGTTGCTCCCGAGCATGGGAGTGATGACTTAAGGACTGCTCGTTGCTCCGGGGAGTTAACATGGAGTCTTCGTTTGAAGACGAAGAGGGTTGTCTCAAAGTGCTCGTGACCCCAGATGTTCGTGAGATTCATGGTCGTGACCTTGTTGCCCGGAGTTCGGGGGGACTAATGGTCAGATAGAATTGGAAACGTTGGGTTGCCACGTGTGCCTCGAGCTCCGTGTAGCAGTTAATAGGCAATGATGGCTAGTGGATAGTCATCATGGCCTACGAGCGCGTGTTCGCACGTGCCCCTTTGTATAAAAGGGAAAAATTCATTGAGTTTGGAACTTTTCTTTCTGATTTCTCTTCGCTTCCTTCAAGCTTTTGCCCGTCACCGTCTTCTGCCTCTCCGACCATCATTACAAGCTTCCGAGCAGCACTCTTTTCTTCTTAAATCAAGTAAGTTTTCCGATCCTTTGCCTGTTCTGCTTCTGTTTGTTGTTAATGGTAGATTGCATGCGGTTAGGGCTAGTTTTAGAAGACGAAATAGGTGGCTTTCCGGTGATTGTTGGTGGTGGACGGTGGCTGTGCCATTTTCTACCTCTGATATGTCGCCGGAATTAGTGGTGCGTTTCACCGAGGAGGGCGGTCTGCGGCATCGTTGTGACAGTTAAGCAAGCGTGACCGCCGCGTTTGTTCATCTTCTGAGTGGGTGATGAATTTTCCGACAAAACATTCCCAGATTCCGGTGGAACTTTGCGATTTCCGGCGAAGCTTCATACGGGAACTGGGTATGAGTGCGGGGAAGTTCCTCGCTAGGGGATGATCTGTTTCGAGCGTCTCCTTGCGGGGAGGTTTCAGCTTTTCCTTTGATGTTAGGGCTTAGGCCGGGGACGTTGTCCTTAGCCCTTTGCGCGCCCTTTCACTTGACTTAGCAGTGGAAGGGTGGATTTGATTTGCTGTCGAATTCACATTCTTCTCTGCTTTTTAGGTGATTGTAATGGCGATGGGGACAGATAGAGAAGTTATTATAGATACATCCGAGGAAGAGACGGGCTCCGAAGATAATAGCAGCTCGACGGCCTCTAGTTCGGCGACTTCGAGTTCTTCCAGCAATGTCGGGGAGGAGGAAGAGTTGGACGTCATGGACGAGGACGTCGACGGGTTCTCTGCGGAGGAGTGGGAGGTTACCAAACCTGCCGAGCATGTGTCCACTTTCGCAAAGTCCTTGGTGGACGTTTTCACGGAGGTAGGACCGGAGGGAGAGTGGAAGATGCACTTCCCTTCCTTAGACGATCGTGTCTGTACGCACTTCGGGGACCGTTTTACAATGTATGAATACGCTTTCAAGGAGCTGGGCTTGAGGTTGCCTTTTACTGATTTTCAACAGTCCGTGTTTGAGCATTTGAAGTTAGCCCCTACACAACTGTATCCTAATTCGTTGGCCTTCATCCAGGCCTTCGAGTTGGTATGCGAGCATCTCTCCCTAGGGGCTACTCTCCCCCTGTTCTTCACCGTTTTCCATCTCCAACGGCAGCTGTCGGGGAAGAAGTATGGCTGGGTTTCTTTGAAGCAGCCCCGCAAGCTGTTCAAGCCGTTTTCGGAGTCTATCCGGACATTTAAGGAACGGTACTTCGTCGTTGAGCCCGTGTTCGAGGCTGCCCAGGACAGTATATATGTCTGGGAGATCGAAGTTCACGAGGACGGGAATGAGCTGCACGACGAGGATGGGAGGTTTATTGGGCGGAGACTCTACAAGTTCCCCCTCCATTGGGCACCAGATCATTTTTCTAAGAAGCCCAGTGACTATGTCTTCCAACTGAGCGATCTACGCGGGTAGGACGCCGTGACGTACGAGGCGCTGGTGAAGTGGGTCAACTCCTTCCGGCTTGCTGAGTGCTGGATGAGCAAGGGCAGTCTGATCTTCGAGGAGGACGGGAGCCAGATGGTTGAGCATAGATTTGTCAATATCAAGGCACTGCTGGAGTGCAAGACTCCCGTGGATGTCGAGAAGCTGCTCGGTAGTCTTAGTTATTTGGATTTTGTTTGCGTTATTCTTTTCCTCGTATCTAATATGTTCGTGTTTTTTTTTGTGCAGGTGAGATGCCTCAGGCCCATGACAGGGTTGTAAGGAACGCTCTCGCGAGGAACAAGGCCGGGGCGGCTCCTCCGAAATCCCGGTTTGCTGGTTCTCGTGCTCCTCCTCCTGTTCAAACTCTCGCGGGGACTACTTCTTCTCCCACTCCTGCTCCCCGGGGGTCTCCTCTTTCTTTGATCGGTCGACCCAAGCGGGCAAGGCTTAATGATGTTATGGACCTTACTCAGGCGTCGGAGAAGGCCAAATTTGAGCTTCCTCCTTGCATCCATGACCGGAAGTTCTTCGAGGGGAACTCTCTGATTGTGCCCCGGGCGGAGTCTCTTCGCTTGGAAGGTATGGATCGCCCGAGCAAGAGGGCGCTGGTGGCTCAAGACGCTTCTGCCTTGATCAGGATGCTGGAGATGGCGGCTGTTTACGCTTAAGGGGACTCTGCAACTGAGTCCGAACTCAATGCTGCCCGGGCTTCTGTGGCATCTCTCAAGGAAGAAGTCAAGAGTGCCGGCGAGGCTCGGAGGAAGGCTGAAGAGGAGGCGGTTAAGCTGAAGGAGGAGAACTCCACGCTGGCGGCGGAGAAGAAAGCTGTCGAGGAGCTGATCAGGGAGCTGAGGGCGGTCAATGCCCCGGGTGTCGACCAGCCGAACGATGTGAAAGAATTGAAGACTAGATCCAAGCTGGTTGCTCGCATGCTGCTGGCCGAAGACGATGGTATTATCGTCGCGGAGGAGTCTTTCAGAAATGCCTTGGCTCAATTGCGGGTGGTGAACCCTGAGCTTGATTTTTCTGTCGAGGGTAATCACTACCCGGCGCATGTTGAGGATGGCCGTATTGTCATGCCCGATGGTCTCCTCGAAGGTATCCCCGAGGATCAGCCCGCAGAGGACCAGGAACCCCAGCCAGAGCCTGCCGAGCACGCGGACGAGTGAACAGTTTGTATTTTTGATGTTGTTGTAATCTGTCCGGCCTGCGTGCCGCGGAATTGCTTGTAATTTATTTTTGGGGGGTGTGGCCCCCGTTTCGTGTAACTAAGTACAATCGTGGCCTTTGCGGCCGCTTATTATATTAAATTATCACATGTTTGATTCTGTTGTTTGTATGAATTTACTTGCTTTTATTTTTTTGCTAAGTATTGTATTCATGCTCGTTGTAGATATGTTCGGCAGTGAGGGGAACTGGTCGAACAGTCGGGGAATATCCTGGCGGGGGTGCAGAGCTCAGGTCGCGTTTGAGGCCTGAGTTTGCGGCGTGAACGTCCCATCGCGAGCTGGGGTTCTGCCAGTCATGGTACTTTGACGACAACGATGCTCGACCGAGGACCGCTGTCGAGCAGTTACCCGGCTCGTTACTGAGCGAGGTTCTGCTTTATTCATATGCGACGCTTGTACCTAGACGTGCACAGTGGTCGGTAGCTGACGTCCGTCGTCATATGACGGGTCGAACCGAGAATTTAGCTGTAGTATTGTTTTAGCTTTTCAGCGTTCCATGGTCGAGCAAGTTCTTCCCCAGTGAGATGTTCCAGGTAGTAGGCCCCATTTTCCGTTTTTGCTCGGACGCGATAGGGTCCTTCCCAGTTGGCTGCTAGTTTGCCTTCGCGAGAGTCTTTGTGGTTTCTTCTTAGAACAAGGCTTCCCACGTCGAACTCTCACTGTATCACCTTGGCGTTGTGTTTGATGGTAATTTTTTGTTTTAGTGAGGCTTCGCGGAGGGTTGCCCCAGTTTGGATTTCCTCGACGAGGACGAGTTCTTCTCGCAGTGACTCGTCATTCATCTCCTCGTCTAGGGGCGACTCTGTCCGCCTAAAGGGAACGTTAAATTTGACGGGGATTACACCCTTTGTCCCGTATGCTAGACGGAAAGGTGTTTCCCCGATCGTTGAGTGTGGAGTTGTGCGGTATGCCCATAGTACGCTGTGCAGTTCCTCGACCCATGCCTTCTTTGTTTCATCCAGCCTTCGCTTGAGGCCTCGAAGGATAACTTGGTTGGCTGCTTCAGCCTGCCCGTTTGTTTGAGGGTGCTCGACAGATGCGAAGTGTTGCTTCGTGCCAAGTTGGGCGACGAAGTTTTGGAATTTCCTGTCCGTGAATTGCGTCCCATTGTCCGTTACTATCGCTTGGGGAATACCGAAACGTGCAAGGATGTTTTGTTTGTAGAAACGCAGGATGTTGAGGGCAGTTATTTTGGCTAGAGCTTATGCTTCTATCCATTTTGTGAAATAGTCTACACCCACTATTAGGTACTTGTTCTGGCTTGATCCTACCACGAAGGGTCCTAGGATGTCTAGGCCCCACCAGGCGAATGGCCACGGGGAGGACATGGCCTTGAGCTCGTTAGGCGGAGCTAGGTGCATGTCCCCGTGTCGTTGGCATTTATCGCATTTCTTCATTTGTTCTTTCGCTTCGTTTTGCATATTCGGCCAGTAGTAGCCTGCCCGAAGAGCCTTTCAGGCAAGTGACCTTCTGCCGAGACGTTCGGCGTTGATTCCTTCGTGGATTTCACGTAAGATGTGCGCGGCCATTTCTTCCTCGACACACTTGAGCAGCGGAATGGAGAATCCCCGCCTGTAGAGTTTATCTTCGACCAAGACGTAAGAGCAGGCTCTTTGCCTGACTGTGCTGGCCTCCTTTGGGTCGGACGGAAGTTCGTCTTTGGCAAGGTAGTTGTAGACAGGGGTCATCCAACAGTTGTTGTCGCCGATCACTTGCACGTCGAGTGTCGCGGAGGCCTTCTCGATGCTGGGTCGAGGAAGTACTTCCTGTATGACGGATTTGTTTCTGCCTTTTTTCTTTGTGCTGGCAAGTTTGTATAGTACACCCTCTCGCACGTTATGTTCGTGAGGAACATGTTTCACTTCCACTGTTGTGAATTTCGGCATCTCCTTTTTGACCAGGGCCAAGTATTCGATCAGGTTGTCGTTTTTGGCTTGGTATTCTCCCCGGACCTGGAGGGCCACGAGTTGTGAATCCGTGCAAATGACGACTTCCTCTGCGCCCAGGTCCTCGGCCAGGCGTAACCCGACGAGGAAGGCTTCGTATTCGGCCGGGTTGTTGGAGGATGGGAAGGACAGGGTGAGTGATACTTCAACGATAATGCCTTCGCTGCTTTCCAATATGAAGCCTGTGCTGCTTCCTGCCGAGCTGGAGGCACCGTCCACAAAAATGGTCCATTTGCGTGTTTCGCTCGCGGGGGAGTCTGCGAATGTCATCTCCGCGACGAAGTCGGCCAGAGCCTGGGCTTTGAGAGCTTTCCTATTTTTGTATTGGATGTCGAATTTGGACAGTTCCAACGACCATTTGAGCATTCGACCGACCATGTCTAGTCGTCCGAGCAACTGCTTTATGGGTTGATCTGTTCGAATCACGATCGTGTGAGCCAGGAAGTAGTGTCTTAACCTCCTGGCTGCGTTGATGAGGGCCAGCGCCACCTTCTCTATCTGTTGGTATCTTAACTCTGGTCCTTGCAGCGCTTTGCTCGTGAAATAAATGGGCTTCTGCCCGTCAGGTGTCTCGCAGATGAGAGCGGCGCTTACTGTTTCGGTTGCTACGGCGAGGTATAGGTACAACGTTTCGCCATTGTCCGGACGAGAGAGGACCGATGGCTCTGAGAGTGATCGTTTCAGATGGAGAAGGGCCTTGTCGCACTTCTCGGTCCATTCGAACGCTGCCTCTTTGCGGAGGAGTTTGAAGAATGGTAGGGCATGCTGGGCGGACTTGGCCACGAAACTAGATAGTGACACGAGCATCCCGTTGAGGGACTGGATGGATTTTTTGGACTTGGGCGTAGGAAACTCAGAGAATGCTCGGCATTTGTCGGGATTGGCTTTGATTCCTCGTTCCGTTAAGTAGAAGCCGAGGAATTTGCCTGCTCGGACACCGAACGTGCACTTCTCCGGATTGAAACGCATTTTGTATTTCCTAGCCTGTTCGAAGACCTTTCTCAAATGGGCAGTATGATCGGTTTGCTCGTGGGATTTTACGATCATGTCGTCCATGTAGACTTCGAGCATGTCGCCTATTTCTCCCCGAAACACTTTGTTCATCATTCATTGGTATGTTGCTCCGGCGTTCTTTAGGCCGAAGGGCATTACGTTGTAGTAATAGTTGCCCGATTCGGTCATGAAGGCCGTATATTTTTTGTCGGACATTGCCATCGGAATTTGATTATAGCCCAAGTAGGCGTCCATGAACGATAAAAGTTTAAAACCAACAGAATTACCAACAAGTTTATCAATATTGGGGAGGGGGTAGGCATCCTTCGGGCATGCCCTATTGAGATCGGTATAATCAATGCACATGCGCCATTTTCCATTAGATTTTTTAACCAATACAACGTTGGACAGCCAAGTGGTGTACTTGGCTTCCGAAATAAATTTGGCCTCGAGGAGGTCCTTTACAGCTTTTTCAGCAGTCTCCGTCTTCTCTGGAGACTGCTTTCTCCTACGTTGTGCTACGGCCTTGACGGCCGGGTCAATTGTCAGCTGGTGACAGGCGACGGATGGATCCAAGCCGGCTATTTCGGCAGCGCTCCATGCGAAGAGGTCGTCATTCTCTCTAAGGCATGCTTTGAGCTGCTTCCTTGCAATGTCGGGCAGGTCTGCTCCAATCTTTACTCCCCGTTGGGGGTCTTTGCCTAACAAAACGATCTCGAAGTTGCCATTCGGGATAGGGCGCATCGGATGGGAGCTGCTGCTGGACGATGTGGATGGGTCGGCCGAAGCTGCTAGTTCTTCCGGTTGGTCTTCCTCAGGGAAGCGACTGTCGAGGTCGATGGAGTCGACCTGGGGCAGAGGCTTGGCCTCCTCGGAGCTGCTTGGCAATGTTGGGTTGCCCGATGCTTTAGGCTTGACGCAATGGCGTTGAGCCCCTTTGTAGCTACCTCGAAACACCATCGTGCAGCTTCGATGTCGTCGTGCAGGGTGGCTACCATTCTTTTTGACGTGTAGTACTTCATCTTCAGGTGGACTTTCGAAGGCACCGCTACCAACTCGGCCAGAGTTGGCCTTCCGAAAATGCACTGGTAGAGCGACGGGCAGTCGATTACCAGAAATTGCACCTTGATGGATCTGGCCGTCTCAGCTGATCCGAAGGTTACGATCAGTTCGAAGTATCCCCACGACTTGGTCACAGACCCGTTGAATCCTTGTAAATCGGACCCTACGTAGGGGGTAAGGTGCGATTCGTCCAACTGAAGTGTTGAGAACAGCTGGGAGTACATGATGTTGACCGAGCTGCCCTGGTTGACGAGTATTCTGCGAACGTCGAAGTTCGCCATTCGGACTCTGACGAGCAAAGGTATGCTCGAGTTCGGGGATCCGACGAGGAGCTCTTCCTGATAGAAGGAGATGGGAACAGAGCCCTTCTGGGCCTGATCGAGCGTGGTCACTTTGTTGGAGCTCGTGTTGATCAGATGCTCGAACTTGCGTTTCACAGAGCCCACAGTGACTTTGTTGAATCCCCCGCCAGAAATGACCATGGCGGAGGGAAAAGACTCCCACGGGATGTGGGCCGCGAAATAAGCAGGGGCGTTGAGCCCTTCCGGGACGTAGAAGTCCTCTGGTCGCGATATGGACATTGCGACCTGTATATTGGTGTCTTCCAAGGAGGGTACCTCCTCCTCTATCTTTTTGGATTTCTGGGCTTCCTGCTGAGGAGTGTCCTTCTTCTTGGCGAACTGTTTCAGGTGGTCGTCCCTGATCAGTATCTCAATGGCATCCTTTAAATGGATGCAGTCCTCCATAGTATGGCCGTGACTTTTGTGGAAGTGGCAGTATTTTGATTTGTCCACGTTTGGTCTGTTCGGCAGCTGTTTGGGGAAGCAGACCCCTGCCCGCTTGAACTCCGAATTGGCACATTCGGACAAGATCTTCTCCCTGGAGACAGTCAGGGGAGTGTAGTCATGGAACCGCACGGAGGGGCCCTTGCTGTCGCGGAATCACGAGGACGGTCCTCGCGCCTCCGTTCACCTCGATGAGATGTCTAAGCTTCTTCTCCTCTAGATGCCCGAGCATTCTCCTGATGGCGTGATGCTCGGACGTTGCTGCCCGCAACCTTCTCTTCATATTGAATGTGTGATTGGGCTTTGAGGAGGAGGGCGTCTAAGTTCCTCGGTGGTGCGAGGCCAATGGCTTTAGAAAACTCGGAGCCTGGGCGGAGCCCCTGCTCGAGTAGAAACTTCTTCATTTCGTCCGTCGTAGGGACCTGTACAGCTTCCTTGTTAAACCTCTCGATATATGCGCGAAGAGGTTCGTCTTTTCCCTAGATTATGGATCCAAGGGAGGCCTCAGTTTTGGGGTGGCGGCGAGATACTGTGAAGTGCCGCGAGAACATCCTGCCTAACTGTCTCCACGAGGTAATGGACTCCTCGGGCAGTTGCTTGTACCATGTCATCGCTCCCTTTCGGAGCGTGGTCGGGAACAGTCTGCATTTGATGGCGCCCCGTACGCCGCGGTAGTCTAACAGCGCATCGATGTTCTCGATGTGCTCGTCAGGGTCGGTGGTTCCGTCGTACGTGCCAAGTGACGGGGGTTTCTCCAAGCCTTTTGGGAGACGGGTAGCCAAGATCTCCTGGGACAACGGGCCGCGAGGCTCGTCGTCGCTGCTAGAACTAGTGTATAAAGGGGACCAAACAGGGTGCTCGCGACGACGGTTCCTTCGAGGAGAAGGGGAACGGTTCCTTCGCGGGGAAGGTGAGCGGTTCCTTCGAGGAGAAGGTGAACGGTTCCTTCGAGGAGAAGGTGAGCGGTTCCTTCGAGGAGAAGGTAAGCGTGCTCGTCCCTTAGACTTGATCGGGGGAGATTGCTCGTTCCTTCGAGTCCTCTTGTGGTCATGAGCGTGCTGGTCACGCGGGGAGATCTGGTCATGCTTTCGGGCTACGCGAGGATCAGGCTCTTTGCGCAATCTTCGGTCGATTTCTCTCCGGAGCTGCGGGCTTCTTGATCGTCGTTGGCTCATCTGCGTAGGAGGGGATCTTGGACGATTGAACTCTTATAACGCCCCGATCCTCTCGTTCTGCTGCAGGATCAGGTTGTTGGTTTTGTTGATCGCCTCCAGGAGGGCTGCCACGGCCGGGTCGACGTTGGGTGGAACAAGAACGGGCTGGACGTTAAGTGAAGGTTGATCGTTGTTGCGATCAGCAGGGGAGGGGAAGGAGAAGCAGTGGCTCCGTCCTGAGGAAACGGGTATCTCGGAGGAGAGATGACTGGCCTTCAACATCAGATTTGTTGACGGGGAGGATGGTGGTTTGGAGAGCATCCTTGGTGCGATCTTGGGGGGCCATGATCGTGATGATGTTTGAGAATTGTTTTGATCTTCGGTTTCTGAGGAAAGAAAGATGGGGAGAACAATGATTCCCACAGACGGTGCCACTGATCGTGAAGGCTGGATTAGATCATGTAGAATCGGGCCGCCAAGAGCGTCAGGGATGCTGTTCGTATGGAGAGGAAGGGGTGTACCTGCAAGACACTCCGACGCTCAAGTAAGAAAGGGTCAGAGAAAAGGGGCAAGTACAAAGTATGAATTCTTAGGGTGAATATTGGATACCTGACCCTCTCAAGTGAGAGGGTTTATATAGAGCCCCCAGCGCGTGACCAACGGTCCTATTTTCGGGGGGAAATAACCGTTTTTCCCAAAGAATAGGTAACTACCCAAACTAGCCGTTATGTCGAGCAAGGTGTCCGAAACTAGCCGTTATGTCGGGCATAAGTGTAGTTTCGGGCACCTCCCCTTAGCTATCCGGGGAGCGATGAAGCCGTGCGTGACGGGCAGCAAATCCGGGGAGGAACTTTGCATTCCTTGCCCGGTTGGAGGGGCAGAAAGGTAACTTTTGCCTCTTCGTGGATTGGACTTAGGCAATTTGGGTCGCTCTGGAGCAGAGACGGATTTGGCCAATTCTAGCCATTGGTCCAATCCAGAATAGTTTATAATAAAATATAAAAACTTTCGTCCTTAACTTTTAAGGATTAAATTAGCACCTATTTTAATCTCTTAACAAAACTGCAAAGCTCAAATTAATTCTGAGAAAATAATTATGTTTAATCTCTTACAAAATTCAATTGGATTATGCCAGTCATTCTATTTATAAATACCTCATAGTAACTTTTTATTAAAACTAGGGATCAAAAGTTCTATTAAAATATATATATTACCATACGCATTATGAAATCATCAAATCCAAAAGATAATTGTACTAATAATTATTTTAAAATTAAAAATATTATAGTGCCGTCAAATTCGAAAGATCATTGTGCCAACAATTAGAACTTCAGAATTCAAAATATTTGGTATAATAAAAAATAAAATCAATATAACAAAGTATCATAAAATTCTAAAAAATAGTGTATTGACAATTACAACTTCAAAACCAAACATTTTAATACCATCAATATATGAATCACACAAGCCTACATAAAATCTGTCATATAGACCATCTTCACAACCCTAAATCTACGATAAACTACTCGCATATGATAAAATAAATTGAAAACATAATCATGAATATTAACTTTTTCATAAAATAAAAAAGAGATCAATAATAATATGAATAATAGAACCTAGTATTAGAAAATGTTGAGAAAATAAATAAATAACTTAACTTTTACTTCAAATTACAATGGAAAAAATTTGCCCAAAATTTTAAGAATGTAAATTAAAATGTAAGTGAGGTTACAAATGATGTTTACACCTAATTATATAGCCTATAAACCCTTCACGATGACAATAATTTGTATTTAAACCATGGCTTATTAGTGTGTAACAGACAGGAAGCCAAAAAGCATACAATTGAAACAGCAGAAAAGCATAATTCCATGAGTCAATGAGGCCAATACAACTATAATTCCCTTTAAGGGTTGGCCGTAATGGCCAATGCTTCGTGACACTCTTGCAATTTTAAAAACCCAACATTCTTTGGTTCATTATGGCCAGGTTGTAATGCCCACTAGCTAGTTTTAGGGATGTAAATGGATATTTATGGGGACGGATACTATGATATTCGTATCTGCTCCGTTGGATAAATATGATATCTATATTTGTCTTATATCCATGCGGGTATCCCTTAAGCGGGTAATCCGCAGGTTTTACAGTATCCGCAGATATTTACAGATACCCATGGATAATATTGTTTTTATAAATTTTTTTTAAAATTTTTTTTTAACTTCTTTTAAAGATACAAAAAGTTATTATCACATAACATACATACAATTCGCTTTTAATTTAACAATAAAATTTCATCACATTGATTTTTTTCTTATTCACCAAAACATAAGTAGATCCAAACATAATATCCATACATTTCATTTTTAACCAAACGAATAAAAGATATTGTGATTGTGAGTTATGATGAAAGAGCGGACGATAGAGGAGTAGGAAAGGAGACACTGGTTCGACAGAGCAATGACGACACATTGGTTGGAATTTGAAATTGTTGAAGTGAGGTATGGACTATTGAAGAGTTTAAATATGAAATGGCTAAGAGAATTTGAATGAAATTTGAAAGGTTTCTTCAAAGAAAATTTCAAAAAAAGAAAGAAATATAAGAAGACTAATTTTTTTAGAAGATGAAAAGATAAGGTATAATAAACTAATGATATTTAAATGATTTTTATAATTTATTAACGGATATGGATATCCGCGGTTACGAATATCATTAAATCCATATCCATATCTATTAACAAACGGGTATTTAAATATCCATTTATTTTATCCATGGATATCTATTAAGCCATCCGTGACAGATTTTATCCGCGGGTACGGATTTTTTTCCCCATCCCTAGTTAGTTTCAAATTCATGCTTTCTTGCTTGGACTTCCTTAGATATTCAATCATCTTTCAAGCTTAGTTTTTTTTTCACTTGTATGTATCCTAGATTCTTTAATTCTCTTTAAACTCTTGAAATATAATAGAAACAAAAAATTGAGAGTAACATGATAAGCAAATGAATAAAAATTCTAAATAAAATGATAGATTTAAGCGGGTAGAAAAGATTAAAACATGACTTATCACATGACTCTGTGTGTGACCTTGTACGTTCTCGTAACGTTGGAAATAATATTAAATTGAATATTTAATACTATAAAAAATGAGTGGTATATAGAAACACATCATTGTTACCCAAGTGACAAGAATGTCATGTGATATATCATAACCTTTCTATGATAATGATCATGTGTATAATTACCCTTTTGCCATAATATCTATATTGAACACAAGGCATATAATGTGTCACCGTTGTATAGTCCAATATTATATTTATTGATCCTTGATAACAACCATGCATTTTATATTAATGATGAAAATTAAGCTCAATATCTCATATTCACATATTTGATTACAAACATGTATTTTACAGTCATACTCAATCAAGGGCCACTTAGATATTACTCATGTATATGTAGAAAGGGCAATTCTCTTTTATGTAACTCATGTCCATCAACATGATTTCGTGGACCACTGCGAGCACATATGCAACTTCTCCCACTTTAGGCCATTTTTAAAAAGTGGGGACATGCCTCTTTTGTATACATTTCCTCCCGTGATTGAATATGAACATGCTCTTATTTTTACGAGGCTGGCTTTGGGTGGTCTACTTACATACTCAATATATGTTATAGTCAATGCTACCTAGGAGAAACATGTTGTCATACCCCGAATTTTGACCACTAAGATTCCCCATCATTGTGCAAATCATCATCACAATATGGATGTACCATCACGCCTCATTAGTCTCCCCAAAGATGGGTGAGCACTCACTACAAACAAAAATTAGGGTTACAAGTCGTCTTTGAGCCTTAGACAAAGGATCAATCAATAAATGACATGATTTTCAACTTGTCTAACCTCTCAAACATCCACAATGGATCAAGAGGACTCCCACATCAAGGATTAAGCACAAGGCTGCAACATTCCAAGTGGATTAAGCCTCAAGATCGCCAGTGTCACCAAACTAGGGTTTTGGTCGACCAGGGCCTCCAGTTGGAATTTTTCCTCTGGGCATGAGCCAATGCTTCAAAGCATAACCTATGATGCTCCAAGGGACATCATAAACCCAATCACCAAGTCAATTTACCCTCAGCGGATGCATACTTCAAAAATCAGGAATTAGGGTTTCTTGACCTAATTCACCCCTAAGTTGACTTTTGGGACAAAACATGAGCCAAAACCTCAAGAGATGGTTTGAGGGTCTCTAACATGCTAAATGGATCCATTTGCAACAATGGATTAATCCAAGAAGCTTGAGCAACAAGTCTCAATTTCATCTGAACCACAGTTAGGGTTTCGCGGGAAAAGTCAACTGTATCTTTGACTGTTGACCAGGACATGCTCCCAAACCCTAAGACATGATTCAATACACCCTATAACACCTATGAAATCAATCCATCAAGTTTGATTTAGGTCAAGGACTTGATTTCACAAAGGATCGCACAGCTTGGAATTCATCTGACAAAAAGTCAACTGTGCACAAAAGTCAAACTTTGACTTTTTGAGATTTTTCATAATTATGGTTCCTTAACCCTAAAATGATGTTAATGTGTGGTTGGAATCATCATTCATCAAGAAAAATCAAGAAAAGTGGGATAACTTGTAAAAAGGGTAACCATAAAAAACTTAGAAAATTTTCTAAGTTATGAAACAAAGTGGCTAGGGTACCAACTTTGGAGGATCATAACTCCTAAATAGGGGTGGGAATAGGCTGGGCCGAGCTAGGCTTTATCAAGCCTGAGTCTGGCCTGCTAAAAATTTCAAAGCCTAAGCCTGGCCTATGGCCTATCGTAGGCTTATTTTTGGGCCTGAGCCTGGCCTTTTCGAAGGCCTGTTTGGCCTATTAGCCTACTTAAAAGCCTATTGTATTTGAACATTTGTAAATAAGCAATTAAATTAATACTTAAATAGACTAAAAAATTAAAAGATCAATGAGACTAAATACTTATTTGCATTGACTTATTTAAGTTTACATATTAACATATGTTTTGTGATACTGTTAGTTTGAGAGAACTTATGAAAACAACTTATGACATTGTTCATAAGGTTTTTTTTAAACTTATTTTCATATTTCTTAATATAACTAAGCTTTACTTTTTATTTTAATTTAAAATACAAATATAATATAATAATAATAATAAAATTATTCATATTTGTTTAAATAGGCCAGCCTGATAGGCTTGAGAGGCTTTTCTTATGGTCTATGGCCTAGCCTTTTTAACTAAATAGGCTTATAAAAAAGCCTAGGCCTTTTCTATTTGAAAAAAAGCCTGGCCTAGTTTAAGCCTGTGTAGGCTAGGCCGTAGGCCCCTGTTAGTTGGCCTGGCCAATTCCCATCCAAAGCTGGATTTGTAGCTCTCATGGCCCTCTACAAAAGCTTTAACTACACCTCATTCCAATTCATCATGGATTTTGAGTTATGGAATGATCAAAATGGCTGAAAACATGAAATGTCACTTTTACCAACACTTAGTGAAATTTTCACTAAGTCAGAATCTGCCTTCACTTTTTTCCAAATGTAGGGGCATTTTTCACTTGGATCCAAAATTTATCAAAACCAATTATGATCAAACAGTTATTGTATCATATGAGGGCTTTCCAAAATGGCCAAGAACTCCATCAAATTCCACTTGAGCCATGAGATATGACAATGGCAATATGCCTTGCTAAAAACTGCCAAGGCTAGGCAGAATTTTTCACTTTTGCTCGATTTGGAAAAATCAGATAATTCCAAGCCTTGTCATCACTTTGGACACATCTGAGGATCAAATCTAAAGGGAACAAACACTGATCAAAGCCTCCAAAGTCTTTGGAACAAGAAGTAGCATGCCAAACCTAGAAATCCCTAAAAGAGGGACAAGACTCTAAGTTTGGATTGGAGCATTTAATGGATGCACCAAGGTGGCATGGACTGACACATTTACAACTGAATTCAGTCAAGAATGATCCAACAACTAGGGACCCACAACTCTGTGCTCTAACCTCTAGTTAATGGCTAGAGGAGACTTGAGATTCCAAAGTGCAACCATTGGCCAAACCTCTGCAGCAGTTGCCATTCACTATTGCTTGCAAAACAAACTTGCTCTACTATAAATAGAGCTCATTTGTGCTCAGTTTGAGTACGCCAAAGCCATCAAACTGATGTTTTCCTCAAAATCTCTTTCTCTGGGCCAAAATGCCTTCTTTAGCAAGGTAAATCTGAGTTTTTGAGTTAGAGAGCATTTCCATCACATCTCATGATCCAAACACATCCAATATATCATATCTAAGCTTTCCAAACTCACATAAGTGACCTATAATTCTTAAATCTCAAAGTCACCTCTCAAAACCTCAAAATAGGCTTTTTGTGCATTTTTTAAGCCATGTCTTGAACCAATCACTTTCCAAACCAGATAAAATCTCAAACACACTCCAAATATCATCCTTGAACTGTCCCAAATGGTTCCCCCCATCTGGAACACCATTTGAGGGAGTTGCTATTTTGGCCATTTTAACCCCTTTTGCAAGAAAGGGCCAGTTTGTGTTTTTGCAGGTTCTAGTTGATTCCAATCATCCTAAAAGCTTCTAAGGGATCATTTGAGAGTGTCCAAAGCATCAAACCATTTCTGGAACAAGAAGCTTGGCAGATTGCATAAAAAAATCCAAAAGCTCAAAAAGAGGTAAGCATCATGACTTGAACTTTCCAAAATATGCATTGCTTTGAAGTCCACTGATCATGCATCTCTTTTACATGTTATATGTGTTGTGTTTGCACCAATTTATCATGTAATTCATGCTTGTACCAAGAGATGGCATAGAAAATGTAAAATATGGTATATTTCAAAACCACTATCAGATTTTGTGGAGGGAGCATGATCTGAAAAAAATACCACCACCATTGGATTCCTTGTGAAATTCTAGGCCAGATGCATATAAATTTTGTCCCCAACCATGGAGAAATGAGAAGGTTATGGACCTTCCCGTTTCTTGCCAAAACTTGTCTTGCCTTGCCTTGGCCAGACCTAGAAAACAAGGCAAGCCTTGTGTATTTGTTGGTTTGTTTCAATCAACGGATGTATCACCACCCCAGTGGTAAGGCGCGTGCCCTATAACCTTGAGGTCGTGGGTTCAAACCCCACTCAGACCATTTTGTGTTTTCTCACATTTTTGCTATTTTTCCAATATTTTCATGTTTTATTAATTAATTAGAAAATTAATAGCTCCTTCAATTTTAATTATTTTTGATTGGTTCTTTTTGCAAAAAGTCACAAAAATGTTGAAATATTTTATTCCACAAAAAAAAAGATTTTTATTATTTATTTAATATAATTAGTATTTTTGTGAATAAATGCCTTTTATTTGTTTTTAAACCTTTTAAAAATAAATATCCATGTGGGAAAATCAAAACCAAGTAGGTTTTAATTCATCTTGTGATTAATCCCTCATTTTTCAAACCTTAAACAAAAATCACAAATGGTTTATTCAAACTTATTTGGCATTTTTATCATGTTTATTTGATTTTCTTTAAATATTTACTTTTAAAGAAAAGCAAAATTAGGGTTTCTTTGATTTTCACCCTCACAAAACATTTTAAAACTTTTTGGGCCTCTAATAGAGTGTAAGACCCAATCCTTTGTAAATACAAACCTATTTTGGGCCTCAAATGTTGTATAAGTCCCGTTGTATTTCAAAAAGTTCGGCGCGATCACCGCCCGTTTAAAACAAACCATCTGGGCCTCTCCTCGAGCTATAAGACCCATCCAAAATCATTTTGGGTCTCTAATAGAGTGTAAGACCCAATCCCCTTTTGAAACCAACAACTTTTGGGCCTCAGTCGTTGTATAAGACCCACGGTGTTTTCAAAACCTCGACGCGATCGTCGCCCTTTTCAAAATTAACCATTGGGTTTCTCCTTGAGCTATAAGACCCATCTTTGTTCACTTTCAATCATTTTGGGCCTCTTGAGAGAGTGTAAGACCCATCCCCTTTGTACAGAAAACATTTCTTGGGCCTCAATCACTTGTATAAGTCCCTGTACAAAACGACAGTGCGATCACTGATAAAACCCTGGGCCTCTCATTGAGCTATAAGCCCCATTTTCCTTTCAAAATCAATTTCTCCTTTGATTTTGTAACATACTGTTATTTTCAATTTCTTTGTTGAACAACTAACCAAACAGCATGGAAGCTCTACAACCGAGTAAGTGTTTACCCGCTTTCATATGTATATAACTGTACTGTGGGACTGTTTCACTGTAAGTCTTCTTTCATAAAATCATATCGACTAGGTAATACAAGTATAGATATTTAGAGTTTCCCCGGCAACTACGTCTAGAACTAGACAAAAACTCGTCTCCTTACATCCGACATTCTCCCGGATATTTCAACATAACCTAAACCATGAGAATTTTCTTTTACAACAATTTTAGATAACTAGATCTAAGAAATCTCCCCCTTGAACAGTTCATATACAGAAGGCCAATGTTCCAAGTGAAACCCCTTCTGGAACTGTTCATCAGCCTCCTCTTGGGCTTAGTGCAAGGACCGACAGGCTTCCTAAAAGCATCCCCGCCTCCTATTGGGCGTTGTACAAGGACCCATCGGCTTCTTAGAAGTTTTCACAGCCTCCTCTTAGGCTTCGTATAATGATTCTTCCTCCGGGAAGATAACCTCTTCTTGGGCTTCGTACAAATTATCCCGTCGACTTCTTAAAAGTTTTTCTCGCCTCCTCTTGAGCTTCGTACAAATTGTCCCGACGACCTCTTAAAGGTATAGGAACAGAAATTAGTCATCTTAATAGAACAGTCTTTCAAAGAGTCTAGATTATTCTACCACAAAAGTTTGTCTCTTAATTTCTCTTAAGCATAGTACAAAAGATAAAACTCTAGACTTGGACAGTCTAATCTCCTTGAGTCTCGAAGACATTCTCAAGTTCCTTTCAAAAATAGGAAAAGAACCCGTAGACTTGGACAGTCTCAAAACCCTGTGGATTCCCCGTTTCTTTAAAGAACAGGAAATAATCCCGATCCTCAGATTAAACCCATGAGTACAACATTTCCCAAATAAGAACTAATTTTCTCTTTTAACCCACATACTGGACCTGTCACTCAACTGAAACTGTTACCAGCACCTTAGCCTCCTCTTGGGCTTTGTACAATGATTCTCCCCAGCGGAGCAAACATTTTCAGCCTCCATCTCGGGCTTCGTACGAGATACAAAACCACTCTCTTGTTGAGTATAAAAGACCCTCATGTGGAGTCAAAACCTTTTAGCCTCCGTCTTGGGCTTCGTACAAGACACATTTAAAAGCACTCTCTTGTTGAGTCAAACCTTCAGCCTCCATCTCGGGCTTCGTACGTGATACAAAACACTCTCTTGTTGAGTATAAAAGACTCTCTTGTTGAGTCAAACCTTTTAGCCTCCGTCTTGGGCTTCGTACAAGACACCTAAAAACACCCTCTTGTTGGGCCAATAGCCTCCTCTTAGGCTTTGTATAAGGAAACCCCCCAGTTGAGTCAATCAACCTTTTAACATCAAAATTTGTACCTTGCTCATAATCTACAAACATCAACAACTCCTTTTTCTTCATCTAATCGCTGTAAGCGGCAAGCCTCTGGATTATTTACATCCACGCCACTGTCCCTCTTTTAGCATGAGAAATTCCTAAGGAAAGATGGCATTGCTTTAAACCGAGTTAAAGTCTTCCTCTTCAGGTTGAAAATCCCCTATAAAGGAAATTATGGCATTGCTGGATTCACATATCCCAGTTAAAGTAATTCTCCTTTATAATCAGTCACCCAACAGTTGTGACAAATAGACCCTCTTTAGAGATGACAAATTCTCTATAAAGTCAAAACCTCTTTAGCTTCACATCTTGGGCTTCAAACAAGAGACAAATACATGTTGTGTTGTATGTTGCGGCCACCATCATCCCCATAATTTTGACGTCGATATTGTCTAATATCTCATGTATGGTGGACTGGTTAGCACCTGATTCTCCTGTGCTTTTAATTTTAGATAGGACATGTACCCTTGTTTTCTTCTCTCGTAGTACATGTGCAATATCGTATGACCCAACAAGGCTAACTTTTTCTTATTATAGTGACGTACTTATGTAATGATGTTTTGCACATGTCCCTTGATTTGGGAAACAACCAATTATAAATCGATGCACAATTTTATTTATTCTGCTCCCATCTATAAGGCTAATGTGAGACCAAAAATGAAGGCTTCACACTCTGCATGATTGTTGATAATGGGGAATTCAATACGTAAGGATACTTTGACTACCAACCCTACTTCGCTTTCAAGGATGAGTCCCACATCACTTCCCCTGCTATTGGACGATGCGTCTGTGAAGAAGGTCCACTTTGTGTATGGCTATGGTGTAGCTGGCGCCAACATCTGCAATGAAATCTATGAATATACATGCCTTCAGAGCTTTCCTTGGTTCTAAGTAGATCTCTAACTCTAATATTTAGACCGATCATTTCGTCATCTGTCCTATTAGGTCCGGCATGTGGAGGACTTGCTTGAGAGGTTGGCCAATTTGGACAATGATGGTATGTAGTAACATCATAATTTTCTTGAAGTTGTGATTAAGACCAAAACGATTTTCTGAATCTTCAAGTAACACATTTCGGGGCTAGTTAGCACTTTAGATATGAAGAACATTGGGTTATGTACACTACCTGCCTCTCGAATGAGGATGATGCTCACTGCTTCAGTAGGCATAGCAAGGTCGAGGAATAAAGTTTCTATGGCCAAGGGTCTGGAAATGACCAGTGGAGTGGAGAGGGATCTTTTCAACAACATGAAGGTTTGCTCGCACTCTGGGGTCCAATCGAATTGTACCTCTTTCGTTAGCAAACTATAGAAGAGTAACACATGTTGAGCTGATCTCAAAATGAACCTACTAAGAGCAGTAAGCATCCCATATATAAAATATAACTAATTTTAAATTAATTTGCATAATTTTATTTTTGTATAAAATAAAATTTGACTTTGAGTAACAAAACATGAAATTCTGGCCTATGCAGACATCAGATGTCCTAACACATGTCAAGACATTGTGCTACATAATCGTTTAAACTCAGAGGCGCAACAGCAGACTGATACCTTGAATATCATAACTGCACAATCACAGATGTCACGACATCTGATCCAACATGTTTATCATGAACTCTAACAGAAAACATAAATCTGCAGAATGATAAAGAACACAGTAATTGCTAACCCAGTTCGGTGCAAATCACCTACATCTGGGGGATACCAATCCAGGAAGAAGACTTCACTATCCGTAGAACTGTTACAAAGCTAAACTCCCACGTTTACAACTTTATACCTAACATCTACCCAATGAACATCTTTACCAAGGATAAACTCAAACGTTTACAACCCTGATATGAGATACCCCACTCACTTCCCTTAATCACCAACTGTGATTTCAACATCATCCCTGTCAATACAGAATTCTGTCAAGCATACTTGACAAACAAGCTAACTCGAATTTGCTTAAAAGCTTCATCCAAGAACAATACACAATCCAATACCTCAAGGCTTATGGATATGTGCGACACCTATATCTACCACAGTGCGTCAACCGATACAAAGGGAGACTTATAACCTAGAGAGCCAACGACTCTCAAAACCCTAAACCCTTGTTTCTTATGCAAGAAAACAAGGTTACAAAAGGCGTACAAAGGCATATCAAAACTTAGGTCTAAGTCTTCTATTTATAGGCTTCTGTTTCCTTAGGCTTCAGTCTTCTATCCTTGATCCACGTTCTGATTGCTTCCTTGATTGTTGCAATAGATTTAAACCACTCAGTCCAGGATGTCAAGATGCATGCTAGGACATCTCGTTCGACATCATGTCTTTGGCAGAATTATTTAGCTTGATCTTCTATGTTGAGTTCACTTTAATGTTTTACCAAAATTTTTCCAAAACACCAGAGCTTTCAATCTCCCCATTTTTGGCAAATTTTGGCTAAAACACATATGCACGCTAACCCTCCAGATCGATGGTGCACGCAGTGAGAACTCCAAATACTTTCAAGGCCTATACCTTACCCATGATGGGGTACATGAGAAAGAAGATGCAAAACGCCCCCCCTCAACCCATGAACCAATACTTGTCACGAAGAGATAAATCTTCCTCTTAAGAGGCATAAGAAAACTGTTAGTTCTGTTATTGGCAGCAATTTTTGTAAAACAATGTGTTTGCTCAAGATGTCATGTCTGATGTCTTGACATGTGCTTTCAACATTCTGCATATGGTGGTTTTAATAGTATTGTTGTATTCTGCAGATTTTGTGTATGATGTCGAACACAATGTTCTGACATTTGTTAACAGAACTTTATGTTCAGTCTGGTGTGATGTTTTAGGGTTGCGCGTTTTTGATGTTTTGAGAGATTCTATTTGAAAGATTGCAGGCAAAAATCATGGAAAAGATCTGTTCTGATGCAATCATTTGTGGAGTATATATTGTTACTGTTTTAGGGCGAAAAGATTTTGAAAGAAAAATCAGTTTTAATTGTGAACAAAATCTGAGATTTTCAAGGAGTCCAAGCCCAAGAATAAGTTTCTATTTAAAGCAACCTCAACCCTACTTGAAGAGTACGAAGACAAGATATTGTGATTTGAGTGTCAAGTGTTAGGATTTATGTTTTCGTCTGTATTTTGTAAGCCGTTCATTCATCATTGATGCTTGAATTGATCTGATTGTTTGAGTTGTAATTTGTTCACTCTAAAGCTTTTAAGTAAGAGTGTATTGTTCTTGATCAAAGCTTTTAAGCACGATCAAGGTGTGTCTTGGAAGTGTGACTTCTATACTGTGTTTTATTTGAATTGTATCACTGTGGTGATTGAGGGGGAGTGAGAGGTGTCTCATATCTAAGAGGTTCTTAGGTAGAAGTGTCATTAGGTAGTGATTAAGTGAGCATACTATCAACTGGTATGTTGATTGTAGAGTATGTGAATTAATACTACTAATAGTGAATTTCCTCCCTGGCTTGGTAGCCCCCAGACGTAGGTTGTTAGACCGAACTGGGTGAACAATTCTTTGTGTTGATTTACTGTTGTTTTACTGCCTTGTTCATATAACAGATATTGATGTTGTGACATCTCACTTGACATCACATATCTGATACCAGAATTTCAATTGGTATCAGAGCAGGTCATCCTGCTCTGCATCTGGGTGAGATCTAGGGCTGTTACTTTCTAGTGCAATGGACAAGGAGAGTGGTGGATTTGTGAATAGACCCCCTATTCTAGATGGATCAAATTATGACTATTGGAAACCTCGCATGGTTGCCTTTTTGAAGTCTTTAGACAGCAGGGCTTGGAAGGCTGTTTTGACAGGATGGAAACACCCTGTCATTGTGGGAAAAGATGGTGTGTCAAAGCTGAAACCTGAAGAGGAGTGGACCAAGGAAGAAGATGAACTTGCTCTTGGGAATTCTAAGGCCTTGAATGCCTTATTTAATGGTATAGACAAGAACATCTTCAGGCTGGTCAACACATGTGAAGTAGCTTAGGAGGCTTGGGATATTCTAAAGATAACTCATGAAGGAACCTCCAAAGTCAAGATGTCAAGACTTCAACTGCTAACAACAAAGTTTGAAAGCTTGAAGATGAAAAATGAAGAGACCATTCATGACTTTCACATGAATATACTTGAATTGTCAAATGCTTCTAGTCCAATAGGAGAAAGGATGTCTGATGAGAAGCTTGTGAGAAAAATTCTCAGATCTCTTCCCAAGAGATTTGATATGAAGGTGACTGCTATAGAGGAAGCTCAAGACATCAGCCAGATGAGGGTTGATGAACTGATTGGGTCACTTCAGTCATTTGAACTAGGATTGAATGACAGATCTGAAAAGAAGGTTAAAAGCATAGCTTTGGTGTCTAGTACAGAAGATGATGAGAAAGAGTGTGGTCTTGAAACTCAGGAAGAGCTATCCAATGCTATTGTTCTTCTAGGAAGACAGTTTAATAGGGTTTTGAAAAGAATGGACAGGAAATATAGACCAAATGTTAAGAACATCTCATCTGACATTAACAAGTCAAGTGATCAGATGAAGAGAACAACAGCTGAAGAGAAGTCTAATCATGACAAATGAATCTAGTGTCATGAGTGTGAAGGTTATGGTCATATCAGAAAAGAATGTCCTACATATCTCAAGAAACAGAAAAAGGGCTTATCTGTGTCCTGGTCTGATGCTGAGAGTGAGGAAGATGAAGAGACTGCTCAGCATGTTAGGGTTTTGATTGGAAGGTGTATATCTGATGATGATTCTATGAATGAAGAGAGCACATACGATGAGCTTACTGATTGTTACAGAGAGCCATGCATTGAAGGTGAAGAAGCCTGTCAAGAAGGGGAGAGGCAAAAGAAGATTATTGCCCAACTCAAGGCTGAAAAGACAGAGCATTTGGAAACCATTGCCAAGCTGGAAGATGAAGTATTTGTGCTGAACTCTAAACTTGAATCTATGTCCAAGTCTATTAGAATGCTGAATAGTGGGACTAATGTTCTAGACAAGATTCTTGATGTTGGAAGAACTGCAGGAGACAAAAGTGGATTGGGGCTCAACAGTGGATCTGCTTCAAATGAGGTTATTCTTTGTTCCAAACCAGTGATGTTGAAGCAGATGTTGAAACATCCTGACAGGACTCCCTCTAGGAAGAAATTCAGGCGCTGGAAATGTCATCACTGTGGGAGGTTTGGACACATAAAGGCTTTATGTTATAAGTTGCATAGGTATCCTAAGAGTACTTCTAATTGTGCATCCAGACAGGTCAGTCATAAAGGTAATGAAGTCATCAAGCAAAAGAAGCAATGGGTCTCCAAAACTGATGTTGTCAGCTTGATAGCTCATACTTCTCTTAGAGTCTCTGCTAAAGAAGACTGGTACTTTGACAGTGGCTGTTCAAGACACATGACAGGAGTGAAGAATTTGCTGGTGGATGTTAAACTTCAATCTTCTGGCCATGTGACTTTTGGTGATGGTGTCAAAGGAGAAATCAAGGGTGTAGGAAAGCTGGACTGTGAAGGTACACCTTGTCATACCCTAAATTTTGACCAGACATTTTTTATTTTTTCTCATTTCATCTGTCTATATTTTCATACTGTGTCGTCTGCATACAATATCATATATTTTCTTCATGAATATTTTTTGAATTATCAGCCGGATTTAACGCGTAAAATTTTCATGTATTTTTGGTCAAACTGAAAAGTCAACAGTGAAAAAAGTCGGTGTCCAGGCAATTTTTAAATCAAGTTCGCAGACGCCAGTGTTATTTTCCTTTGTTTCACGTAATTTAACCCGGTGTGTGCAATTTTGACTTTTTCAAGTTCCGGTCGCCTTTTTTGACTCATCTGAGCCTTTTTACCAGATTTTTTCTCTGACTCGTCTGAGCCTTTTTACCGGGTAAAATTTCACAATTTGATCGCGCAGTGTATTTTTTTAATACTTAATATTTTGTACTGATCATTTTGGTGTGTCCATTTTTATTTTTTTCGGACGCGTCGATACCGGACGATTTTATCATTTTTAACCGGTTTCAATATTAATTTTAATTAATAGTTATTTTTATTAATTAACTTTATTATTTTTAGACTTAGTTTATATTTTTGCCGTTTTCTAAATATATAATAATGTTTATTTTTCTTACTAACTTATTTTTTTTTTCTAATAACCTATTTATTAAAATCAAATATGAATATATAATTTCACAAAATGACATCATCAAGATTACATCACATGGCCTACATCATTAATTCAAAATTCATGACTAAATACATATTATATCATTTCTTACTAACTTAGTCTTTTTCTAAACTTGATCACCAAGGTTTTTTTTCCTATAAATACCACTAAAATTCTCATTTCAAATTACACCAAAACATTACAAAGCTTTTGTTTTCTCTCTTCTTTCCTCTCTTCAAATTTCTTTCAACTCCAAGCAACTTCCCCTCCAATCCATCATTATTTGGAAGACAGCGCTGCTGTGCAACAAGCGCTGTTAAAACTTGCTGTTTTTGTTCCTCTACGCTGTGATACACACCGGTGCTGCCCAGGAGCGCTGTTGAAAGTCTGTTGCTTATTTTCCTGCGCCACAATTTACAGCTACCATGCCAGGTGCGCTGTTAAAACTCTTTTCTTTATATATTATTTATTTTTTTAGTATCTTTTTTATTTATTTATTTATTTTATTTTCTCATTTATTTTTAACCAAATATTTATTTTAACTTCTTCTTTTTAATAATATTTTCTTTTATCTTAGTTATTTTAATTTCTTATTTATTTTCCTTTAAATCATTTATTTTATCTTTTTATTTTCCTAAAAATCCTTTTAATCACTTTATTAAACTTTCTTTTGGTTACTTAAACTTTTGTCATTTAAAATATGATTATACTTTAGTTAAATCTTTCATTTATTATCTTTAATGGAAAATAAACCTTAAACATATTTATTACCTTTTAATTTATTAATTCCAAGGATTTTCTTCATTTCAAACACACTTTGTTTATTCTTTAAATATTGTACTTCTTTTGTGAATTTTAGCTTAACATAATCTTTGTACACAATGGGCATCCCTTAAGGTGTAAGCCCCAACCCTTTTGAGTATAAATAATTTTTGGGCCTCTAATAGAGTGTAAGACCCAACCCCCTTTTAACCAAAACATTTTGGGCCTCACTTATTGTATAAGTCCCTCTGCGTTAAAAGAAAACCTCGGCGCGATCGCCATTTTTTAAACGAAAAGTCATCTAGGCCTACCCTCGTGTTATAAGCCCCACTCTTTTTCTTTAAACTTTTTGGGCCTCTTGAGAGAGTGTAAGACCCATCCCTTTGTACAGAAAACCTTTTGGGCCTCAGTCACTTGTATAAGTCCCAGTACAAACTCAAAACCACAGTGCAATCACTGATAAAAAAAACACGGGCCTCTCCTTGAGCTGTAAGCCCTAACCTCTTTTCAAAATACTTTCTCCTTTGATTTTGAATATACTGTTGTTTTCAATCTTTCTTTGTTGAACAACTAACCCAACAACACGGAAGCTCTACAACCGAGTAAGTGGTTATCGCTTTCATTTACTAATTTCATATATATATAACTGTATTGTGGGGCTGCTCACTGTAAGTCTCCTTTCATAAACTCGTATCTACTGTGTAATAATAGTATAGATATTTAGAGTTTCCCCGGCAACTACGTCTAGCACTAGGTAAAGCCGTTTCGTTTATTCGTAGAAATAGACGTCTAGATCCCCAAATAGGATCTACCAGATACAGTCTTCTCTTCGGATGTCCTCCTTAGGAATTGTCAAGAAACTCTACTCCCCAAGATGAATGTATTCTCTGTGAATGGCATCTTTGAGTTTCTTCCAAATTCTCAAACTTTCCTGACTTGCTCTATTCCTTGTGAATAGCTTGCCTTGAATGTCTCGGGGTTTGGGGACCCACTACGGTCATAATCTTGGACCTTAACTAAGAAACCCTCTTTAAAAGTTAAAAGTCGCTGGATAGTAAACCTCGCACGTTTACCAGTGGTTTTTATCTTTAAAAGAGTTATCTCTCCTAATGGAAAGGAGATGATGGACCCACGGGCTTCTTAAAAGCATCGGCCTCCTCTTGGGCATCGTACAAGGACCCACAGGCTTCCTAAAAGCAACCCCGCCTCCTTTTGGGCTTAGTACAAGGACCCTACGGCTTCTTAGAAGTATTCACAGCCTCCTCTTAGGCTTCGTATAATGATCTCTTCCTCCGGGAATGATAGCCTCCTCTTGGGCTTAGTACAAGGACCCGTCGGCTTCTTAAAAGCTTCCAGCCTCCTCTTGGGCTTCGTACAAATTGTCCCGACGACCTCCTAGAGGTATAGGAACAGAACTTAATCATCTTCCTAGAACAGTCCTTTCATAGAGTCTACTACTGTTTCTCAAAACATAGTACAAAAGATGAAACTCTAGACTTGGACAGTCTATATCCCCTCTTGAGTCTCAAAGACATTCTCAAGTTCCTTCCAAACACAGGAAAAACCCTTTCCTTTTCTTTTAACATCCGATGCTTTTCTGGATATTCCTTTTCTTTTCATCCGATGCTTTCCCGGATATTCCTTTTATTTTAACATCCGATGCTTTTCCGGATATTCCTTTTTCTTTACATCCGACGCTTTCCCGGATATTCCTTTTTATTTTCATCCGATGTTTTTCCCGGATATTTATATCTCAATCTTTAATCTCTTCACTCTTTTCAAATCAATTCCCACAAACACCCTTTTAGCTTCATATCTTGGGCTTTGAACAAGATACAAATAAACCCTTTAGCTTTATATCTTGGGCTTTGAACAAGATACCCAAGCATCTTTTTCCTCCCATAGAATAGGAGGAACTACGAACGCTCTGATTTCCCTGTTTCGGTAAACGGGAATACGTAGGCATAAGATCAAAAGAAAAGATCTTAGCGAGCACACTAAACAAAAACCCAAAATCCCATCACTTCATAAAGCATTAGTCCTAACATCATGTGTCAATCAGGAGAAATAACCTAAGAGAAACCCCCGAATCTTTGTAGCATCTGTAACCTAACAGGCCGCTGTTCAAACTCAGTATGCAAGCAGGGTTAGTTGGAGACATCTATTTCCCTTCCTTAATCAGCTTTAATAGGATAAAAAATGAATCGAGCTGTAGTACCAGAGCGATTGTGCTTCGCAACCACATCCAAAAATCACTCGCTACAGAAAAATGGCGACTCTGCTGGGGAGAAAGATTGACCTCTTGCTGGTCCATCTCTTAGGCAGAAAATCCTGATTTCACAGAAAAAGTGGCGCCCACCGTGGGGCTGATCAAAGTTAGATCTAGGCACGATCTTCTTTCTTTTCTTCACTTATGTGAATACCACAGATTAGGGCTTCCGCCGGGGAACCCATTTTCTGTCAGGAACTTAAGTTTCTTAGCTTCATTAGGTCTAGGATGTTTTAGGACAAATATATATACTGCTTTTCCTAATTGCTATATGTGTTTATTTTTCTGCTAATGGGAATGCGGTTGATGCCGCATGTGGTGAGATTGAGTATACACCTAGGAAAACCAACCCTTTCGTAGTGCCGAAGCTATCGGAAATAGCTGTTACGCGATACTACCCTCATTTGAGGCTGGTGATCTATTCTCGGTGAATAGCACTTACTCTAAGATTGCACACAACTCGCTGGCGATCCGCTTGTTGTCTGCCTTCCTGGGAGGAGCTAATGATAATGAGTACAGGTACAAAAATCAGCCTAGTATAAACCTTTGGGGATGGGTAGAGCCTTGACTTCATGACAACGACCCTTTGACCCCATGTTTTTTCTATGTTTTTGTGTGCTGCATCCATGCATTGCATTTGCATCCCTTGCATATTTCATACATACGTCCGGGTCATCGTCAATTCATTCCAACCTTCTTTCTTTCAGTCTTCTGTAAGTTGTCAAACTGATTCCTCATCACCGATACAAAACTGAATCTTCAATCAACTTCAGCTCAGTTACTTCCCAATGACAGGATAGCTCATCCTTGGGTTTGATTAGTCACTGACCTTGTTTCTGTCTATTTTGCATTTTCCTTGTTTATATCATATTTGCTTTCAAACTTGTTTATCTTTAAATGTCAGTTTTGATGAAATGATCATGTACAATATTTTGATTCAAATCATCTTTATCCTTTCTCTTTCAAAAAACAAAAACTTTCAAAAAAATACACCTCTTTTTCAAATTTTTGACTATGCAAATATTTGTGGGAGGATGATGAAAACATAATACCCATAATTGCTGTCGGTATGCTTTCGAATAAAAAACTTTGCTGAGGATGTAAGGCATTTTTTTTCAATTCCCAAACACTGGAGATATAAGGAAGATAATCCCTCGTTAACCCCTTTGAGCCTTGAAGTAGGAGTTTCTTTCTTTATAAAAAACCCGCAATTTTAACCCGGGGCAGGGTAGTTCTCAGTTTAGTTTAGGTTGTGTATTCAAATTCGGAAAGTTTACATACAACAAGCAGATGCTGAAAACATCTTTCAAATCAAAAGTCAGTGATGGTCTGTCGTAGTCATCAAATCTAGCAGTCACTTTCTTTCTAAGAAGAAATAAAAAAGAAAAAGCCCACTAAGTCAAAAAAAAAAAGACTTAGGCAAAAACTAGGGTATCCCGCTGACTATAAATTTCATAAAAAAATAGGTCAGGCAAAAGTTAGGGATAATACAGAGAAGATGTCCTTAAATCCTCGATTTTCAAAAAAATCCACAAAGACGAAAAAACAACTAAATGTTGTAAAGAAGCAGTAGCTGTTGTCTCAAGACTTCTGGACCATCGTCATCACTATCACACTATCATCTGTACAATTCCGAAACCCTTTTGAACCTGAATGCACAATTTAAGTTTAACTGAGCATAGGATTGGAGAACATCACGAAGGGGGTGGGCACCAAATAAACTTTGAGCCTTTATCTTTTTTTTATAAACCGTGAACCAGACCACGTTATAACCCTCAAAAGACCTAATTGAAGCAAGGTTATTTTGAAAGCATACTACAGCAAGGTGGCGTAAATTGCCTCCAAAATCATTTTTTGCAAATCATTTGTTTTTGTATTATACCTCTGTTTTACCTTTCATTCAAAATATTTTAAACCACCGTGTTTTTAACCAGTAATCCATATTACTGTATTTTTTCTAAAAACAATGATTTTGTTTTCAAAAAATTTGCATGAACTTTGCATTAAATTTGCCATGTTTAAATAAACATTTTTGATTGCAAACTAGCTTTCCTTTCAAGGAATTTCCAAAACAGTTTAGAAACTTGGTCAGTGATCCTATCAGGGGCAAGTTCTTTCCAGAGCCTGTTAAGAATCAGTTCGAGATTTGTTCAGTGCAAGTCCTTCTCGGAATTGGTTTATTCAGAAAAACTTTCAAGACTCATTACTGGGGCAAGCCTTCCTAGTAAACAGCATACAATCATTATCATTCAAGTTGAAGCAATGATCAGTTCATCTACAACAGTCAGCAAGTCTGGGGCAATTTATTTGGAAAAATTCCCAAGCAAGCTATCCAGCCTTCCTCCGAGGATTATAAACTTGATACCGTTTATCAGTATGACAAAGAGGTGTTTAACAAACCACATTTTCAGTCCCTAAGCAATGGCAGTGATCTCCGTGTTGAGGAATCAGTCTTGTCTGTCACTCCCCAAAAGAGTATAAACTTGTTGATTTCCACTCCCCAAAAGAGTATAAACTTGTTGATTTCCACTCTTCAAAGAGTCTAAACTTGTTGTCAGCATTTTCATTTGCATTACATACATTTAATCATACATCATAACTTTTTCATATACTATGCATTCAAGAGTGTTTTAATCCTCATTTGAATTCATCAGTGATCGTGTTATTATCAACATCTTACCTTTCTACAAAGTCCGACTTATCTGGCACCAACACTTTTATGTCTTATCTGATGTTCTTCCAGATATAACTTTGTTTCTATCCGATGTTCTTCCGGATATGTCTATTTGTTCTGATGCTTTTCCAGAACTTTTCTCTGTTTCTATCTGATGTTCTTCCGGATATGTCTGCCCGTTCTGATGTTTTTCCAGAACTTTCTTTGTCTTCATCCGACGTTCTTCCGAATATGTCTCTTTTATTCTGATGCTCTTCCAGAAACTCTTTACATGTCTATCTGATGCTCTCCCGGATATGACTTTTTCTCATCTGATGCTTTTCCAGATGCAACTTTTGTTCTGATGACTTATCTGATGCTTTTCCGGATATGTTCATCTTTCAGCCAATCTTCTAAAAAAAATTTTTCTGTACATTTAACTTTTTTCTAAATGTTTCGGATTTACCTTCAAAGTTATTTTTAATACATTCAACGCTTTTTCTGGATGTCATTAATATATCTTCAAGTTTGGTCGACAACTCGGTCTAATGCTTTTCTGGATATCTTCGAGTTTGTTCCCCATTTATCCAATGTTTTTCTGGATGTGCCTGATTTATTTTTCAGACTTCATTCAATGCTCTTCTGAATGTCTCTGATAATCATGTCTGCTTATGTTCCAAAGTTTCATTCAACGTTCTCCTGAATGTCTTTTACGGTCGTTACTGTTCTTTTCCAGGGTTTTTCGATACATGTCTGAAAATCTCTGATGACTGTAACCTTTTTCCCAGTAAAGTTACCTTCGCTTTCTAGATGTTCCCGTGTATTCCACAATAAAATTAAACTGCTTTCTCAGAAGTCTCTGACATATTCTCAGATCTGGTCTCATTCCACATCTAATGTTTTCCTAGATGTTTCTGATATGTTTTCCAGAGTGTGTTACTTCTTTCGCATTCGATGTTTTTCCGGATGTCTGTATCTTTGTTCCAGGATTTATCCCTCTCTTTCTAAATATTGCTGGATACCTTTGTGGCATTGGCAAATTTCTACAATATCTTATATCCCAAGAAAATTCTGTTGGTATGTCTCCTGTGGCATCATTCCCCACAGTGTTCAAGAGTCTTCCATTCATCACATATCATTTCATCTGCATTCACTGTCAAAATTTTAGGTACTCTGATATTTAATCCTCTTATACCTCGAATGTCTAAAACTCTTTGCTATTCATACCTTCAGGTCTAAGAAGATTAAATAGGGGCATCTGTCATACCCTAAATTTTGACCAGACATTTTTTATTTTTTCTCATTTCATCTGTCTATATTTTCATACTGTGTCGTCTGCATACAATATCATATATTTTCTTCATGAATATTTTTTGAATTATCAGCCGGATTTAACGCGTAAAATTTTCATGTATTTTTGGTCAAACTGAAAAGTCAATAGTGAAAAAAGTCGGTGTCCGGGCAATTTTTAAATCAAGTTCGCAGACGCCAGTGTTATTTTCCTTTGTTTCACGTAATTTAACCCGGTGTGTGCAATTTTGACTTTTTCAAGTTCCGGTCGCCTTTTTTGACTCATCTGAGCCTTTTTACCAGATTTTTTCTCTGACTCGTCTGAGCCTTTTTACCGGGTAAAATTTCACAATTTGATCACGCAGTGTATTTTTTTAATACTTAATATTTTGTACTGATCATTTTGGTGTGTCCATTTTTATTTTTTTCGGACGCGTCGATACCGGACGATTTTATCATTTTTAACCGGTTTCAATATTAATTTTAATTAATAGTTATTTTTATTAATTAATTTTATTATTTTTAGACTTAGTTTATATTTTTTCCTTTTTCTAAATATATAATAATGTTTATTTTTCTTACTAACTTATTTATTTTTTCTAATAACCTATTTATTAAAATCAAATATGAATATATAATTTCACAAAATGACATCATCAAGATTACATCACATGGCCTACATCACTAATTCAAAATTAATGACTAAATACATATTATATCATTTCTTACTAACTTAGTCTTTTTCTAAACTTGATCACCAAGGTTTTTTTTCCTATAAATACCACTAAAATTCTCATTTCAAATTACACCAAAACATTACAAAGCTTTTGTTTTCTCTCTTCTTTCCTCTCTTCAAATTTCTTTCAACTCCAAGCAACTTCCCCTCCAATCCATCATTATTTGGAAGACAGCGCTGCTGTGCAACAAGCGCTGTTAAAACTTGCTGTTTTTGTTCCTCTATGCTGTGATACACACCGGTGCTGCCCAGGAGCGCTGTTGAAAGTCTGTTGCTTATTTTCCTGCGCCACAATTTACAGCTACCATGCCAGGTGCGCTGTTAAAACTCTTTTCTTTATATATTATTTATTTTTTTTAGTATCTTTTTTATTTATTTATTTATTTTATTTTCTCATTTATTTTTAACCAAATATTTATTTTAACTTCTTCTTTTTAATAATATTTTCTTTTATCTTAGTTATTTTAATTTCTTATTTATTTTCCTTTAAATCATTTATTTTATCTTTTTATTTTCCTAAAAATCCTTTTAATCACTTTATTAAACTTTCTTTTGGTTACTTAAACTTTTGTCATTTAAAATATGATTATACTTTAGTTAAATCTTTCATTTATTATCTTTAATGGAAAATAAACCTTAAACATATTTATTACCTTTTAATTTATTAATTCCAAGGATTTTCTTCATTTCAAACACACTTTGTTTATTCTTTAAATATTGTACTTCCTTTGTGAATTTTAGCTTAACATAATCTTTGTACACAATGGGCATCCCTTAAGGTGTAAGCCCCAACCCTTTTGAGTATAAATAATTTTTGGGCCTCTAATAGAGTGTAAGACCCAACCCCCTTTTAACCAAAACATTTTGGGCCTCACTTATTGTATAAGTCCCTCTGCGTTAAAAGAAAACCTCGGCGCGATCGCCATTTTTTAAACGAAAAGTCATCTGGGCCTACCTTCGTGTTATAAGCCCCACTCTTTTTCTTTAAACTTTTTGGGCCTCTTGAGAGAGTGTAAGACCCATCCCTTTGTACAGAAAACATTTTGGGCCTCAGTCACTTGTATAAGTCCCTGTACAAACTCAAAACCACAGTGCAATCACTGATAAAAAAAACACGGGCCTCTCCTTGAGCAGTAAGCCCCAACCTCTTTTCAAAATACTTTCTCTTTTGATTTTGAATATACTGTTGTTTTCAATCTTTCTTTGTTGAACAACTAACCCAACAACATGGAAGCTCTACAACCGAATAAGTGGTTATCGCTTTCATTTACTGATTTCATATATATATATATAACTGTATTGTGGGGCTGCTCACTGTAAGTCTCCTTTCATAAACTCGTATCTACTGTGTAATAATAGTATAGATATTTAGAGTTTCCCCGACAACTACGTCTAGCACTAGGTAAAGCCGTTTCGTTTATTCGTAGAAATAGACGCCTAGATCCCCAAATAGGGTCTACCAGATACAGTCTTCTCTTCGACTGTCCTCCTTAGGAATCGTCAAGAAACTCTACTCCCCAAGATGAATGTATTCTCCGTGAATGGCATCTTTGAGTTTCTTCCAAATTCTCGAACTTTCCTGACTTGCTCTATTCCTTGTGAATAGCTTGCCTTGAATGTCTCGGGGTTTGGGGACCCACTACGGTCATAATCTTGGACCTTAACTAAGAAAACCTCTTTAAAAGTTAAAAGTCGCTGGATAGTAAACCTCACACGTTTACCAGTGGTTTTTATCTTTAAAAGAGTTATCTCTCCTAATGGAAAGGAGATGATGGACCCACGGGCTTCTTAAAAGCATCGGCCTCCTCTTGGGCATCGTACAAGGACCCACAGGCTTCCTAAAAGCAACCCCGCCTCCTCTTGGGCTTAGTACAAGGACCCTACGGCTTCTTAGAAGTATTCACAGCCTCCTCTTAGGCTTCGTATAATGATCTCTTCCTCCGGGAATGATAGCCTCCTCTTGGGCTTAGTACAAGGACCCGTCGGCTTCTTAAAAGCTTCCGGCCTCCTCTTGGGCTTCGTACAAATTGTCCTGACGACCTCCTAGAGGTATAGGAACAGAACTTAATCATCTTCCTAGAGCAGTCCTTTCATAGAGTCTACTACTGTTTCTCAAAACATAGTACAAAAGATGAAACTCTAGACTTGGACAGTCTATATCCCCTCTTGAGTCTCAAAGACATTCTCAAGTTCCTTCTAAACACAGGAAAAACCCTTTCCTTTTCTTTTAACATTCGATGCTTTTCCGGATATTCCTTTTCTTTTCATCCGATGCTTTCCCGGATATTCCTTTTATTTTAACATCCGATGCTTTTCCGGATATTCCTTTTTCTTTACATCCGACGCTTTCCCGGATATTCCTTTTTATTTTCATCCGATGTTTTTCCCGGATATTTATATCTCAATCTTTAATCTCTTCACTCTTTTCAAATCAATTCCCACAAACACCCTTTTAGCTTCATATCTTGGGCTTTGAACAAGATACAAATAAACCCTTTAGCTTCATATCTTGGGCTTTGAACAAGATACCCAAGCATCTTTTTCCTCCCATAGAATAGGAGAAACTACGAACGCTCTGATTTCCCTGTTTCGGTAAACGGGAATACGTAGGCATAAGATCAAAAGAAAAGATCTTAGCGAACACACTAAACAAAAACCCAAAATCCCATCACTTCATAAAGCATTAGTCCTAACATCATGTGTCAATCAGGAGAAATAACCTAAGAGAAACCCCCGAATCTTTGTAGCATCTGTAACCTAACAGGCCGCTGTTCAAACTCAGTATGCAAGCAGGGTTAGTTGGAGACATCTATTTCCCTTCCTTAATCAGCTTTAATAGGATAAAAAATGAATCGAGCTGTAGTACCAGAGCGATTGTGCTACGCAACCACATCCAAAAATCACTCGCTACACACCTAGACTCGATGATGTATTGCTAGTCAAGGGGTTGACTACTAATTTGATCAGTATTAGTCAACTATGTGATCAAGGACTCATAGTTAATTTTACAAAAACTGAGTGCATTGTCACTAATGAGAAAGGAGAAGTCATCATAAAGGGTGCTAGGTCTAAGGACAACTATTACCTATGAGTGTCACAAGACTCAAGTCCCTCCACATGTGTCCATGCTAAAGAAGATGAAGTCAAAGTCTGGCATCAAAAGTTAGGACATTTACATCTGAAGGGAATGAAGAGAATCATATCCACAGAAGCAGTAAGAGGAATCCCTAGGCTCAAAATTGAAGAGGGAAGAGTCTGTGGAGATTGTCAGATAGGGAAACATACCAAGATGTCACATCCAAAGCTTCAACATTTCACTACTTCTAAAGTTTTAGAACTTCTTCATATGGACTTAATGGGGCCTATGCAGGTGGAAAGTTTAGGTGGGAAGAAATATGCTTATGTTGTAGTAGATGACTATTCTAGGTACACTTGGGTGAACTTCATCAAAGACAAAACATAAGTGTTTGATGTGTTTAAAGATCTATGTCAGAAACTCCAAAGGGAAAAGGAGAGCAATGTCATCAGAATAAGGAGTGATCACGGGAGAGAGTTTGAAAATAGCAAGTTTGCTGAGTTTTGTTCTGCTGAAGGCATCAGTCATGAGTTTTCTTCTCCTATTACTCCTCAGCAAAATGGAGTAGTTGAAAGGAAGAACAGAACCATTCAAGAATATGCTAGGGCAATGATACATACCAAAAAGCTTCCTTACCATTTCTGGGCTGAAGCTATGAATACTGTTTGTTATATTCACAACAGAGTGACCTTGAGAAGAGGTACTTCAGCTACCTTGTATGAATTGTGGAAGGGAAGAAAACCAAGTGTTAAGTACTTTCATGTTTTTGGTAGTAAGTGTTATATCCTGACAGATCGTGAACAAAGGAGAAAAATGGATCCAAAAAGCGATGAGGGGATCTTTCTGGGATACTCTACAAACAGCAGAGCTTATAGGGTATTCAATTCCAGAACCAAAGTCATGATGGAATCTATAAATGTGGTTGTTAATGACAGTGGAATGAAGGAAGATGCTGATGTCATAGATGATGTTGGAACATGTTGTGATGATGTATCAACAGAAGCTGTAGACAGAAGTGTAAATCCTAGTCCTGTTGCTGCAGAACCTGATCCGGAACCTGAACAACCTAATAAAGAACCATCTATTAGAGTACATAAGGACCATCCCAAGGAGCTCATCATAGGTGATCCAAACTCAGGAGTTGTCACTAGGTCAAGAGAAATCGTGTCAAACTCTTGCTTTGTATCCAAAATTGACCCAAAAAATGTTAAAGAAGCCTTGAAAGATGAATTTTGGATTAATGCCATGCAAGAAGAGCTGGGACAATTCAAAAGGAATGAAGTGTGGGATCTTGTACCAAGGCCTGATGGAATAAATGTAATTGACACCAAGTGGGTTTACAAGAATAAATCTGATGAACAGGGAGTGGTCACCAGAAATAAGGCTAGACTGGTTGCCCAAGGTTACACTCAGGTAGAAGGGATTGATTTTGATGAGACTTTTGCTCCTGTGGCCAGATTGGAATCTATCAGGTTACTCCTAGGTGTGGCTTGTAATCTCAAATTCAAGTTATTCCAGATGGATGTAAAGAGTGCTTTCTTGAATGGGAACTTAAATTAAGAAGTTTATGTAGATCAACCCAAGGGGTTTATTGATCCAACATTTCCTAACCATGTCTACAAACTAAGGAAAACTCTTTATGGATTAAAGCAAGCACCAAGAGCTTGGTATGACAACCTTACTGAATTCTTGGCTGTGAATGGTTACAGAAAAGGGGGAATTGACAAGACCTTGTTTGTCAAAGAGGAAGGAGGAAAACTGATGATAACTCAAATATATGTTGATGACATAGTATTTGGTGGGATGTCAGATGCAATGGTTAAAAATTTTGTGAAGCAGATGCAGTCTGAGTTTGAGATGAGTCTTGTTGGTGAGCTCAGCTATTTTCTGGGTCTGCAAGTTAGACAAATGGAAGACTCCATATTTATCTCTCAGAGCAAGTATGCAAAGAACATTGTCAAGAAGTTTGGTCTGGAGAATGCTAATCACAAGAGGACACCTGCTCCTACTCACCTGAAGTTGTCCAAGGATGAACATGGAGTGAGTGTGGATCAAAGCTTATACAGAAGCATGATTAGAAGCTTACTGTATCTCACAACTAGCAGACCTGATATCTCCTATGCTGTAGGAGTTTATGTCAGATATCAATCTGAACCTAAGGTTAGCCACATGAATCAAGTGAAGAGAATTCTGAAATATGTGAATTGTACTAGTGACTATAGTATTCTATACAGTCATGGATCAGGAACTGGATTGAGTGGATATTGTGATGCTGATTGGGCAGGGAGTGCTGATGATAGAAAAAGTACTTCTGGAGGATGCTTCTTCTTAGGGAACAATCTTATCTCGTGGTTTAGCAAAAAGCAGAACTGCGTGTCTCTCTCTACTGCTGAGGCTGAGTACATAGCAGCAGGAAGTAGTTGTTCACAACTGGTTTGGATGAAGCAAATGTTAACTGAATACAATATCAAACAAGATGTCATGACATTGTACTGTGATAATCTGAGTGCTATCAATATCTCCAAGAACCCAATTCAACATAGCAGGACTAAGCATATTGACATACGTCATCACTTTATAAGAGATCTAGTTGAAGATAAAGTGGTTGCTTTAGAACATGTTACTACTGAAATGCAGTTAGCTGATATTTTTACTAAGGCCTTAGATGCAAATCAGTTTGAAAATTTAAGAAGCAAATTAGGGATTTGCATATATGAGGATTAGTGGTTCGTTTGTGTGCAAGAGGATGGTGTTGCTGGTGCAAGTGTCTTATGTGTGTGAGCTTATCTAGTTGGTGAAATTGACAAAATAAGAATTTTTGGAAACAAACAAGAACATTTTTATTGCTGGAAGCACTCAACATTACATTTTTTTTAATAGAAGCTACAAGCAAAGAGGTTTATTGTTTGGATTAAGCTACTCTTTCCACCCACCTGAGTTAATGAAAATAACCCACTCTTTATCTGCTTCATCATCAGAAGCTTGTAGTAGCACTGGAGGTTTCTTGTTGGTCTTCATTCTTGTTTCTGTCTGTTTGCCTGTTCTTGTTGCTCCTGTAGAAGACCCTGTTGTTGCCAATTCTTTGGACTTCATCTCTTTTGGGTTGGTGGTCTTATTTTTCTGGTCTTGCTTCATCTGACCCTTGTGTGTTTCAACTGTTCTGGAAGACTAGCTCATGTTTCCTTCCTTGTTTGGATATCTCCTCAAGCATTTTGGTGTGGGTTTTATAGTTCAAATAAAAGTCATTGTTTGTATCGCCAGGTCAAAGTTGTTTGGTGTCTGTGCACTTCTCTTTGTTGAGTCATGTGTCACTTTTTCCAAGCTGTGGTTCAACATTCCCTCTTGGAATTTTTGTTTGGAACTTGGAGTTTGACCATGTTTGACAAAGTGTCAGAACATTTTGCTTGCTGCTATGTTCAGAGTTTGTCCAATTGTGGCTAGAAAGGGGGAGAGTAGAGTAGAATTTTTTTGGATTTCTGGTTTGTCATACCCCAAATTTTGACCACTAAGATTTCCCGTTATTGTGAAAATCATCATCACAATATGGAGGAACCATCATACTTCATCAGTCTCCCCAAAGATGGGTGAGCATCCACTACAATCAAAATTAGGGTTTCAAGCTCTCTCTGAGTGCTTAGACAAAGGATCAATCAAGGAATGACATGATCTTCAACTTGCCTAAACCTCTCAAACAACCACAATGGATCAAGAGGACTCCCACTTTAAGGATTAAGCACAAGGCTGCTCCCTTCAAGGTGGATCAAGCTTCAAGATCGCCAGTGTCACCAAATTAGGGTTTTGGTCGACCAGGGCCTCCAGATGGAAATTTTCATCTGAGCATGAGCCAATGATTCAAAACATATCCTAATATACTCCATGGAACCTCATGAACACAATCATCAAGTCAATTTGGCCTCAGGGGATGCATACATCAAAAATCAGGAATTAGGGTTTCTTGACCTAATTCACCCCTAAGTTGACTTTGGGTACAAATCATGAACCAAGACCTCAAGACATGATTTGAGGGTCTCTAATGAACTATATTGATCCATTTGGAACAATGGATTAATCCAAGAAGCTTGAGCAATAAGTTTCAATTTCATCTGCACCACAATTAGGGTTTCGCGAGGAAAGTCAACTGTAACTTTGACTTTTGACCAGGACATGCTCCCAAACCCTAAGACATGATTCAATATACCCTATGACACCCATGGAACATGTCCATCAAATTTGATTTAGGTCAAGGACATGATTTCATGAAGAATTGCACAGTTTGGAATTCATCTGATAAAAAGTCAACTGTGCACAAAAGTCAACTTTGACTTTTTGAGATTTTTCACCAAAATGGATTTTTAACCCTAAAATTATGTTAATGTATGATTTGAATCATCATTCATCAAGAAAAATCAAAGAAAGTGGGATAACTTGTAAAAGGGGTAACCATAAAAACTTAGAAAAATTTCTAAGTTATGGAAAAAGTGACACTAATGTGCTAACTTTGGAGGACCATAACTCCTAAACCACAAGGCCATTGTTCCCCATTCAAAGCTTGATTTGTAGATCTCATTACCCTCTACAAAAGCTTCATACTGACCTATGTCCAAATTCCTCATGGATTTTGAGTTATGGAGTGATCAAAATCAAGAAAAGTCACTTTGTTCCAACACTTACTGAAAATTTCACTAAGTCAGATTTTGCCTTACTTTTTTCCAAATGTAGGGGGATTTTTCACTTGGATTCAAAAGAGATCAAAACCAAACATGTTCAAACAGTTGTTGTATCATGTAAGGGCTTTCCAAAATGGCCAAGAACATTACCAAATTCAGTTTGAGTCATGAGATATGACATTGGCAAGTTGCCTTGCTGAAATCTGCCAAGGCAAGGAAGATTTTGCAATTTTGCTCAATTTACCAAAATCAGCCAAATACAAATGTTCCTATCCACTTGGACACATCTGAGGATTGAATCTCAAGGGGACAATCACTGAGCCAAGCCTCCAAAGTCTTTGGAACAAGAAATAGCATGTTGAACCTAGAATTGCCAAAATAGGGACAAGACTCCAAATTTGGATTGAAGCATTCAATGGAAGCATCAAGGTGGTATGGATTGAGCCATTCTCATCTGAAATCAGTCAAGACTTATCCAAGACCAAGGGAACCACAACTCTGTGCCCTAACCTCTAGTCAATGGCTAGAGGAGACTTGGATTTCCATTGGACAACATTGGCCAAACCTACTTACCAGTTGCCATTCACTATTCCTTGCAAAACAAACTTGCTCTACTATAAATAGAGCTCAATTGTGATCAGTTTGTGTACACCAAAGCCATCTAACAGATGCTTTCCTCAAAATCTCTTTCTCTTGGTAAAAATGCCTTTCTTAGCAAGGTAGCTATCGGGTTTTGAGTTTGAGAGCTTTTCCAATCAAACCAATCACTCACACACCCCACATACATCATATAGAAGTGATCCAAACACTCACATAACATCTGGAACACAGATTTTACAAAATCACCAGCCAATTGCTCAAGTTCTTGACAGTTTTGCAGTTGAGGTGCCATCTTCAACTCCAAACCATTTCAATCCATTCCAAGCATCCATACACACTCCATGGCACCTAGGGAAGCTATCCAGATCATTGGAACCTAGCTGTAACACCTCCAACACAAATCACGATCACCAGCTGCAAGTGGTAAGCATGAGCTCTTCTAACTCTATGATCCATGCAATTTTTGCTGCACAATAATTTGGCCATATGTTCATAATCATGCATGGAATGTTTCCCCTCAATTAATTACATTGTTTGAATCGTGTATAAAAAATCCTAGCCTTCATGCAGAAATTAGGGTTCTTGAGGATTTTACATGATTTCTTGTTATATGTTTAATTTAAATGAAATTAATTGTCATAAACATGATCGTGAGGTTGAAACGAGTTGATTGGTATGTGGATTGCATGATATAATCAAGTATTCAGTGAGATTGGAGAGAAAATGAAAATCTGGGCAACCCAGAACACGCGCGTGTTCTTGGTGTGTTCTTGGCGCCATTTTTTGAAAATTCAAATATTTGAATTTTGTGATTTTATTTAATTGATTCAAAAATTAATTTCTGTCTGAGTTTTAATGATTTTGAGTTGAGTCTTTTTTTAATAATTCACAAAAATGTTAAAATATTTTATTTTCCCAAAAAATCCCAAAAATAATATTTATTTTATATAATTGATATTTTTGCAAAGAATTAATGTTTTAATTGTTTTTAACATTTAAAATACTTTTTCCACCTTGATTTTGCAACTTTTAATGCTTTCTAATTATTTTGTAGGTCAATACTTAATTTTTGAAGGATTAATCCAAGATCACAATTTGTTTTCCATATGTTAAACAATTTTGATCATTTTAATTGAATTTTTATTCAATTAAATACATTTTTGAAAACAAATTAGGGTTTTTGGATTAATTCAACCCTTATAAATCATTTTCAAAACACTTTGGGCCTCTAATAGAGTGTAAGACCCAATCCTTTTTTGACCAAATCATTTTTGGGCCTCAGTGTATTGTATAAGTCCCGATACCGTAAAAAACAAACGGCGCGATCGCCGCCTTTTGAAAAAATAACCTTTTGGGCCTCTCCTTGAGCTATAAGACCCATTCAAAATTTTTGGGCCTCTAATAGAGTGTAAGACCCAATCCCCTTTTAACCAAAACCTTTTTGGCCTCACTTATTGTATAAGTCCCTCCGCGTTAAAAGAAAACCTCGGCGCGGTCGCCATTCTAAACGAAAAATCTATTGGGGCTACCCTCGTGTTATAAGCCCCACTCTTTTTCTTTAAACCTTTTGGGCCTCTTGAGAGAGTGTAAGACCCATCCCTTTGTACATAAAACATTTTTAGGCCTCAGTCACTTGTATAAGTCCCTCTGTACAAATTCAAACAGTGCGCTCACTGATAAAACCCTGGGCCTCTCCTTGAGCTGTAAGCCCCAAATCTTTCTTTTTCAAAGCACTTTCTCCTTTGATTTTGAATATACTGTTGTTTTCAATCTTTCTTTGTTGAACAACTAACCAAACAGCATGGAAGCTCTACAACCGAGTAAGTGTTTACACACTTTCATTTACCGCTTTCATTTACATATAACTGTATTGTGGGGCTGTTTCACTGTAAGTCTTCTTTCATAAACTCATATCAATTGTGTAATAATAGTATAAATATTTAGAGTTTCCCCGGCAACTACGTCTAGAACTAGGTGACGCCGTTTCGTTTATTCGTAGAAATAGACAACTAGATCCCCAATAGGATCACCAGATACAGTTTTCTCTTCGGCTGTCCTCATTAGGAATTATCAAGAAACTCTACTCCCAGAGATGAATGTATTCTCCGTGAATGGCATCTTTGAGTTTCTTCCAAATTCTCGAACTTTCCTAGCTTGATCTATTCCTTGTGAATAGCCTGTCTTGAATTTCTCGGGGTTTGGGGACCCACGGGCTTCTTAAAAGCATCGGCCTCCTCTTGGGCATCGTACAAGGACCCACAGGCTTCCTAAAAGCACCTTCGCCTCCTCTTGGGCTTAGTACAAGGACCCGTCGGCTTCTTAGAAGTATTCACAACCTCCTCTTAGGCTTCGTATAATGATCTCTTCCTCCGGGAATGATAGCGTTCTCTTGGGCTTCGTACAAGGACCTCTCGGCTTCTTAAAAGTTTCCAGCCTCCTCTTGGGCTTCGTACAAATTGTCCCGACGACCTCCTAGAGGTATAGGAACAGAACTTAATCATCTCCATAGAATAATCTTTTCAAGAGTCTACTACTGTTTCTCAAAGCATAGTACAAAAGATGAAACTCTAGACTTGGACAGTCTAATCTCCTTGAGTCTCAAAGACATTCTCAAGTGACCCCTTCGTTAAATAGAAAGAAAACCCGCAGACTCGGAGAGTCTCAATATCCTTCGGATTTCCCGCTTCCTTGAAGAACAGGAATAACCCGGATCCTCGAATCAAATCCTTGAGTACAGTGTTGCTCATATAAGAACTGATTTTCTCTTTCAAAATCAGTATAATGGACCTGTCACTCAACTGAAACAGTCACCATAGCCTCCTCTTTGGCTTTGTACAATGATTCTCCCCAGCGAAGTCAAACAACGTTTAGCCTCTCTCTCGGGCTTTGTACGAGACACATAAGAGACTCCCTCGTTGAGCCAATCCCCCTTTCGCCTCCATCTCGGGCTTTATACGAGATACAAAAAGGTTCTTATTGAGCCAAAAAAACCTTTAGCCTCCATCTCGGGCTTCGTACGAGATACAAAATCACTCTCTTGTTGAGTATAAAAAACTCTCTTGTTGAGTCAATAAACTTTTCAGCCTCCATCTCGGGCTTCGTACGAGATATAAAAACTCTCTTGTTGAGTCAACCCTTTTCAGCCTCCATCTCGGGCTTTATACGAGATACCAAAAGACTCCATCGTCGAGTCAAAACCTTTTAGCCTCTCTCTCGGGCTTTGTACGAGACACATATTAGCCTCCTCTTAGGCTTTGTATAAGAAAACCACTGGTTGATCCAATTAACCTTTTAGCATCAAAGCTGTGCCTCGTTCACAGTACACAAACATTAACAACTCCCTTCATCTAATTGCTATAAGCGGCAAGCCTCTGGATCATCTACATCCATGCCACTGTCCCTCTTTTAGCATGAGAAATTCCTAAGGGAAGATATCATTGCTCTACACTGAGTTAAAGTCTTCTCCTTCAAGTTAAAACCCCCTATAAAGGAGATTATGGCATTACCAGGATTCACAAATCTCAGTTAAAGTAATATTCCTTTACAGTCGGTCACCCGACAGTTGTAACGGACTAACCCCCCTTTAGAGATGACAAATTCTCTCTAAAGACAACACCTTTTAGCTTCACATCTTGGGCTTCGAACAAGATATAAATAGACCCTTCAGCTTCACATCTTGGGCTTTGAACAAGATACAAACTACCTTTCGCTTCACGTCTTGGGCTTTGAACAAGACACCAAAATAACCCATTTCCTCCCATAGAATAGGAGGAACTACGAACGCTCTGATTTCCCTCTTTTGGTAAACGGGAATACGTAGGCATAAGATCGAAAGAAAAGATCTTAGCGAGCACACTAAACAAAAACCCAAAATCCCATACTCCCGTATATCATAATCTGAAGCAGTATCCTAACAAAATCCCAGAGAGAAATCAGTATTGGCGAAAATACAAATAACCAATACAAAGGCCCCCCACATTGATCACATCCGTAACCTAACAGACCGCTGTTTAAACTCAGTATGCAAGCAGGGTTAATTGGAGACATCTATTTCCCTTCCTTCATCAGCTTTAATAGGATAAAAAATAAATCGACCTGTAGTAAACTCAACCGCAGAGAGCGACCGCGCTTAAGAACCGCGTCCAAAATTGCTCGCTACAGAAAAATGGCGCCCACCGTGGGGCTTTTCTCTGTTTTTCTTCTTCCTTTTCATCTCTTGTGTGAAAACCACAGATTGGGGCTTCCGCCGGGGAACCCATTTCTGTCAGGAACTTAGGATTCATAGCTTTAAAGGTCTAGGATGATTAGGACAAATATATATACTGCTTTTCCTAATTGCTATACATATTTATTTTTCTGCTAATGGGAATGCGTGTGATGCCGCATGTGGAAAGATTGAGTATACACTTAAGATAAGTGATGGCGATGAGGTCGACCATCAACCTCAGTGGAGGTTGACCAATGCAACCCATTCTCTCACCTAGACAATGGGCCGATTCTGATGTCTGAGATGCTGAGGAGCCAAACCCTTTTGTAGTGCGGAAACTATCGGGAATAGTTGTTACACGATACTACCCTTATTTGTGGCTGGTGATCTATTCTCGGTGAATGACACTTACTCTAAGATTGCTCTACAACTCGCTGGCGATCCGCTTGTTGTTTTGCTTTCCTGGGAGGAGATGATGATAATGAGTATAGGTACAAAAATCACCTTAGTATAAACCTTTGGGGATGGGTAGAGCCTGGACTTCATGACAACGACCCTTTGACCCCATGTTTTTCCTATGTTTTTGTGTGCTGCATTCATGCATTCATTTAAAAAACATTAAAACATTCAAAAAAAATTTCTCTTCTAGTCTCCCTGTTTTTCAAAATAAACTAAGACTGTGATTGCAAATATCAGAGAAAAGGATTGCACTAATGGATTTCGATAGAAGGAGAACCCGTAGGTATACCTTCAAGGTTCCAAAGATGGAGGATTTGAGGAGGTTAGCAGGGATGATCACAAACCCTGAGGCTTTCAGAGCCAAGCACGGAGGTTTGCTACCACTATTAAGAGTCCATGTGATTGAGGGAATCATGGATGCGCTCATTCAGTTTTATGATCCGGTTTATCACTGTTTCACATTCCCGGATTACCAGCTTACACCAACGCTGGAGGAGTATTCTCATCTGATTGATCTACACATTACAGATCGAGCTCCATTTTCTGGACTGGAAGAAATTCCAAAGGATCAGATCATTGCAAGAGCAATTCATTTGGACGAGTCTGAGGTCAGGACTCACATAACCACTAAGGGTGGCATCCAAGGTTTGCCATCCCAGTTCTTGACAAAGAAAGCCCTGTATTTTGCCAGTATAGGAAACGTAACTGCTTTTGAAAGCATCTTTGTCTTTCTCACCTACGGATTATTTTTTTTCCCAACATCAATAACTTCGTCGATATTAACTCCATTAAGGTTTTTCTCATTGGAAATCCCGTGCCGACTTTGCTCGCAGATGCGTATCATTCTGTACACTTGGGAAATTTGTACAGCGGAGGGGAGATCACATGCTGTGTACCTTTGCTTTATAAATGGTTTATCTCCCACTTGCCCAAGTCTGCTGCTTTTTGGGATTGCAAGAGTGCCTTACGTTGGTCGCAGAAGATCATGTCCATCACCAACTCTGATATAGATTGGTGTAATAGGATCTAATGATGGAATCAGAATCATTGATCGTTGTGGAAACTTCCCCAACGTACCCCTTATAGGAACTAAGGGAGGAATCAATTACCATCCAGTTCTCGTTCGTCGTCAATTTGGATACCCGATGAGACACATCCCACGGGGTGTTCATCTGGAAGGTCTTTTCTTCAAGGAAGGAGAAAATGACAGAGCACTAAAGATGGAAATAATGCACGCTTGGAAGCATGTTCATAAGAAAGGACGAGAGTCTCTAGGAAAACCGGACTGTGTCTCGGTGGAGCCTTATCTCCATTGGATACAAACTAGAGCTCTCAAGCTAAAAATGCCTTATCCTCATTATGGAATTCTTCCGCCGAGGGAATCTGTCTTGTACTTCATGACGGAAACTGAAAAGCTTCAGGTTACTCTCAACAAAGTTCAAAAGGAGAGAAGGTCTTGAAAGAACAAGTACCGCACCCTCGACATAGAGTGCATCAAAATACAACAATTACTAAAAGAAAAAGATGCTCTAATTGAAATTTTGGAACAACATGCTGTAGAGAATCAAGATGACCAAAGGAATTTGCTCACTCCTTTCACCTGGAAAAGGAATGACAACTCGACAACGGCCCAAGAGCCCCGGTCAAAGAAAAGGAAGATACCAGAATCAACACCTAATTTCTCTTCAGAGAGGACTCGGGACCCATTAGCTTAGGTTTCTGTTTCTGTACCTTGTAATCTACTGTATTTCCATTTCTGTAATCCTTTGAATTCAATAAAAAGGGGTTTCCCCACTGTTTGATATTTGCAATCTAATTGTCGAAGTTTATTTTGATTAAACCAAAAAACAATTAATATAGTCATTGCATTCATCATTCTCACATCACGTATTCTTCTCCCCTATGAATCTCACGTTTGTGTCTCGATTCTAGAGTCAAACTGTCTTATTCGTACAATACTTGGGCCAATCTCCAGAAAAAGATGGATGATCTTGAGGAAGAAAACAGAGAGTTGAAAGAAGAGATCGACGTTCTGAGAGAGGATATGAGAAAGCTTCGTAACGACATGCAAGCCATGGCAGAATCTCAGCTACAAAGAACTGTGATCTCAGAGATCACCTCAACGCCCATCGTGGAGAAGTATGATCCTAGGTATCAAATGCCGAAAGATCGTCCTTGGGGCATGCCTGTTTTTCATACCCCAAATTTTGACCACTAAGATTTCCCATCATTGTGCAAATCATCATCACAATGTGGATGAACCATCATGCCTCATCAAATGCCTCAAGGGTTGTTGAGCATTCACTACAATCAAAATTAGGGTTTTAAGCCCTCTCAGAGCCTTAGACAAAGGATCAATCAAGGAATGACATGATCTTCAACTTGTCTAACCTCTCAAACATCCACAATGGATAAAAAGGACTCCCACTTCAAGGATTAAGCACAAGGTTGCTCCCTTCTAGGTGGATCAAGTCTCAAGATCGCCAGTACCACCAAATTAGGGTTTTGGTCGACCAGGGCCTCCAGATGAAAAATTTCATCTGGACACAAGCCAAAGATCCAAAACACAACCTAATGTACTCCATGGAACCTCATGGACCCATTCATCAAGTCAATTTTGCCTCAGGGGATGCATACATCAAAAATCAGGAATTGGGGTTTCTTGACCTAATTCACCCCTAAGTTGACTTTTGGGACAAATCATGAACCAAGACCTCAAGAGAGGATTTGAGGGTATCTAATGAACTATATTGATCCATTTGGGACAATGGATTGATATAAGAAGCTTGAGCAATAAGTCTCAATTTCATCTGCACCACAATTAGGGTTTCGCGAGGAAAGTCAACTGTAACTTTGACTTTTGATCAGGACATGCTCCCAAACCCTAGGACATGCCTCAATATACCCTATGACACCCATGGAACATGTCCATCAAGTTTGATTTAGGTCAAGTACATGATTTCCTGAAGAATTGCACAGTTTGGAATTCATCTGATAAAAAGTCAACTGTGCACAAAAGTCAACTTTGACTTTTTGAGATTTTTCACCAAAATGGATTTTTAACCCTAAAATGATGTTAATGTATGATTTGAATCATCATTCATCAAGAAAAATCAAGAAAAGTGGGATAACTTGTAAAAGGGGTAACCATAAAAACTTAGAAAATTTTCTAAGTTAAAAATAAAGTGACAAGGGTACCAACTTTGAAGGATCATAACTCCTAAACCACAAAGCCATTTTTTCTCATCCAAAGATGGATTTGTAGCCCTCATTACCCTCTACAAAAACTTCAACTAGACCTAAGTCCAATTCATTAAGGATTTTGAGTTATGGAGTGATCAAAATGGCTGAAAAGTGAAAATGTCACTTTTTCCAAAACTTAGTGAAATTTTCACTAAGTCAGAATCTGCCTTCACTTTTTGCCAAATGTAGAGGGATTTTTCACTTGGATTCAAAAGAGATCAAAACCAAATATGTTCAAACAGTTGTTATATCATGTAAGGGCTTTCCAAAATGGCCAAGAACATTGCCAAATTCCATTTGAGTCATGAGATATGACATTGGAAAGTTGCCTTGCTGAAATCTGTCAAAGGCAAGGCAGAATTTGCAACTTTGCTCGATTTTCCAAAATCAGCCAAATTCAAATGCTCCTATCCACTTGGACACATCAGAGGATTGAATCTAAAGGGGACAATCACTGAGCCAAGCCTCCAAAGTCCATGGAACAAGAAATAGCATGTCAAACCTAGAATGGCCAAAATAGGGACAAGACTCCAAATTTGGATTGAAGCATTCAATGGAAGCATCAAGGTGGTATGGACTGAGCCATTCTCATCTGAAATCAGTCAAGACTTATCCAAGACCAAGGGAACCACAACTCTGTGCCCTAACCTCTAGTCAATGGCTAGAGGAGACTTGGATTTCCATTGGACAACATTGGCCAAACCTACTTACCAGTTGCCATTCACTATTCCTTGCAAAACAAACTTGCTCTACTATAAATAGAGCTCAATTGTGATCAGTTTGTGTACACCAAAGCCATCTAACAGATGCTTTCCTCAAAATCTCTTTCTCTTGGCAAAAATGCCTTTCTTAGCAAGGTAGCTATCGGGTTTTGAGTTTGAGAGCTTTTCCAATCAAACCAATCACTCACACACCCCACATACATCATATAGAAGTGATCCAAACACTCACATACCATTTGGAACACTGATTTCACAAAATCACCAGCCAATTGCTCAAGTTCTTGACAGTTTTGCAGTTGAGGTGCCATCTTTAACTCCAAACCATTTCAATCCATTCCAAGCACTCAGACACATCACTTGGTTCCTAGGGAAGCTATCCACATCATTGGAACCTAGCTGTAACACCTCCAACACAAATCACGATCACCAGCTGCAAGTGGTAAGCATGAGCTCTTCTAACTCTATGATCCATGCAATTTTTGCTGCACAATAATTTGGCCATATGTTCAAAATCATGCATGTAATGTTTTCCCTCAATTAATTGCATTGTTTGAATCGTGTATCAAAAATCCTAGCCTTCATGCAGAAATTAGGGTTCTTGAGGATTTTTCATGATTTCTTGTTATATGTTTAATTTAAATGAAATTAATGGACATAGACATGATCGTGAGGTTGAGATGAGCATAATGATATGTGGATTGCATGTTATAATCAAGTATTCAGGGAGATTGGATAGAATATGCAAATAAGCCAAACCCAGAAAACGCGCGTGTTCTTCACCTGTTCTTGGCGCCATTTCTTTCAAATTCAAATATTTGAATTTTGTGATTTTTATTTAATTGATTCAAAAATTAATTTCTCTCTGAGTTTTAATGATTTTGAGTTGATTCTTTTTTTAATAATTCACAAAAATGTTAAAATATTTTATTTTATCAAAAAATCCCAAAAATATTATTTATTTCATATAATTGATATTTTTGCAAAGAATTAATATTTTAATTGTTTTTGACATTTTAAATATTTTTTCTACATTGATTTTGCAACTTTTAATGCTTTCTAATTATTTTGTAGGTCAATACTTAATTTTTGAAGCATTAATCCAAAATCACAATTTGTTTTTCATATGTTAAACAATTTTGATCATTTTTAATTGAATTTTTATTCAATTAAATACATTTTTGAAAACAAATTAGGGTTTTTGGATTAATTCAACCCTCATAAATCATTTTCAAATCATTTTGGGCCTCTTGAGAGAGTGTAAGACCCAACCCACTTGTACAGAAATATTTTGGGCCTCATTCGTTGTATAAGTCCCTCTGTACATTTTCAAATAAACGGCACGATCGTCGCCTTTTGAAAAATAACATTGGGCCTCTCCTTGAGCTATAAGACCCATTCAAATATACTTTGGGCCTCTAATAGAGTGTAAGACCCAATCCCCTTTTAACCAAAACATTTTGGGCCTCACTTATTGTATAAGTCCCTCCGCGTTAAAAGAAAACCTCGGCGCGATCGCCATTTCGAACGGAAAAATCATCCGGGCCTACCCTCGTGTTATAAGCCCCACTCTTTTTATTTAAACCTTTTGGGCCTCTTGAAAGAGTGTAAGACCCATCCCTTTGTACAGAAAACCTTTTTTGGGCCTTAGTCACTTGTATAAGTCCCTCTGTACAAATTCAAACAGTGCGCTCACTGATAAAACCCTGGGCCTCTCCTTGAGCTGTAAGCCCCAAATCTTTCTTTTTCAAAGCACTTTCTCCTTTGATTTTGAATATACTGTTGTTTTCAATCTTTCTTTGTTGAACAACTAACCAAATAGCATGGAAGCTCTACAACCGAGTAAGTGGTTATTGCTTTCATTTACCGCTTTCATATACATATAACTGTATTGTGGGGCTGTTTCACTGTAAGTTTTCTTTCATAAACTCATATCGACTGTGTAATAATAGTATACATATTTAGAGTTTCCCCGGCAACTTCGTCTAGAACTAGTTGACGCCGTTTCATTTATTCGTAGAAATAGACAACTAGATCCCCCAATAGGATCACCAGATACAGTCTTCTCTTCGGCTGTCCTCATTAGGAATTGTCAAGAAGCTCTACTCCCCAAGATGAATGTATTCTCCGTGAATGACATCTTTGAGTTTCTTCCAAATTCTTGAACTTTCCTGACTTTGATCTATTCTCGGTGAATAGCATTGCCTTGAATTTCTCGGGATTTGGGGACCCATCGACTTCTTAAAAAGCATCGGCCTCCTCTTGGGCATCGTACAAGGACCCACAGGCTTCATAAAAGCAACCCAGCCTCCTCTTGGGCTTAGTACAATGTCCCTACGGCTTCTTAGAAGTATTCACAGCCTCCTCTTAGGCTTCGTATAATGATCTCTTCCTCCAGGAATGATAGCCTTCTCTTGGGCTTAGTACAAGGACCCGTGGGCTTATTAAAAGTTTCCAGCCTCCTTTTGGGCTTCATACAAATTGTCCCGACGACCTCCTAGAGGTATAGGAACAGAACCTAGTCATCCTCATAGAATAGTCATTTCAAAGAGTCTACTACTGTTTCTCAAAGCATAGTACTAAAGATGAAAGTCTAGACTTGGACAGTCTAACTTCCTTGAGTCTCAAAGACATTCTCAAGTGACCCCTTCGTGAAATAGGAAGGAAACCCGCAGACTCGGACAGTCTCAATACCCTTTGGATTTCCCGCTTCCTTAAAGAACAAGAATAACCCAGGTCCTTGAATCAAATCCCTGAGTACAGTGTTGCTCATATAAGAACTGATTTTCTCTTTCAAAATCAGTATACTGGACCTGTCACTTAACTAAAACAACGTTTAGCCTCTCTCACGGGCTTTGTACGAGACACATAAGAGACTCCCTCGTTAAGTCAATCACCCCTTTCGCCTCCATCTCGGGCTTTATACGAGATACAAAAAGGTTCTTATTGAGCCAAACAAACAACAGCCTCCATCTCGGGCTTCATACGAGATACAAAAAAGCTCCCTTGTTGAGTCAAATAGCCTCCATCTCGGGCTTTATCCGAGATACCAAAAGATTCCATCGTTGAGTCAAACCCTGTTAGCCTCTCTCTCGGGCTTTGTACGAGACACATAATAGCCTCCTCTTAGGCTTTGTATAAGAAAATCACTGGTTAATCCAATTAACCTTTTAGCATCAAAGCTGTGCCACATTCACAGTACACAAACATCAACAACTCCTTCCTCTTCATCTAATCGCTGTAAACGGCAAGCCTCTGGATCATCTACATCCATGCCACTGTCCCTCTTTTAGTATGAGAAATTCCTAAGGAAAGATGGCATTGCTTTACACTGAGTTAAAGTCTTCTCCTTCAGGTTAAAACCCCATATAAAGGACATTATGGCATTGCCGGATTCACAAATCCTGGTTAAAGTAATTCTCCTTTATAAAACAATTGTGACATACAATCCCCTCTTTAAAGGTGAAAAATTCTCTCTAAAGTTTGGACCTTCAGCTTCACATCTTGGGCTTTGAACAAAATACAAATAGACCTTTCAGCTTCACATCTTGGGCTTTGAACAAGATACAAACCACCTTTTCGCTTCACGTCTTGGGCTTTGAACAAGACACCAAAACAACCATTTCGTCCCATAGAATAGGAGGAACTACGAACGCTCTGATTTCCCTTTTTCGGTAAATGGGAATACGTAGGCATAAGATCGAAAGAAAAGATCTTAGCGAGCACACTAATCAAAATCCCATACTCCCATGTATCTATCAAAAGCACCAATCCTAACATCCTAATCCTTGTTCCCCGCCAGAAACCTTCTGTCTAGATAAAAAGAAAGAAAACAGTATTGGCGAAAATACAAATAACCAGTACAAAGGCCCCCCCCACATTGATAGCATCCGTAACCTAACAGACCGCTGTTTAAACTCAGTATGCAAAGTAGGGTTAATTGGAGACATCTATTTCCCTTCCTTCATCACCTTTAATAGGATAAAAAATGAATAGACCTGTAGTTTTAAGCTCAACCGCAGAGAGCGACCAGCTCTTAAGAACCACGTCCAAAATCGCTCGCTACAGAAAAATGGCGCCCACCGTGGGGCCTATCAAAGTTAGATCTATGCACGGACTACCTTTTCACCTCTTGTGTGGAAACCACAAATTGGGGCTTCCGCCAGGGAACCCATTTTCTGTCAGGAACTAAGGATTCATAGCTTTAAAGGTCTAGGATGTTTAAGACAAATATATATACTGCTTTTCCTAATTGCTATACATGTTTATTTTTCTGTTAATGGGAATGCGGGTGATGCCGTATGTGGAAAGATTGAGTATACACTTAAGATAAGTGATGGCGACGGGGTCGACCATCAACCTCAGTGGAGGCTAACCAACACAACCCATTCTCTCACCTAGACAATGGGCCGGTTGTTAAGTCTGAGAAGCTGAGGATCCAAACCCTTTCGTAGTGCGGAAACTATCGGGAATAGTTGTCACGCGATACTACCCTCATTTGAGGCTGGTGATCTATTCTCGGTGAATGGCACTTACTCTAAGATTGCTCTACAACTCGCTGGCGATCCGCTTGTTGTTTTGCTTTCCTGAGAGGAGCTGATGATAATGAGTACAGGTACAAAAATCACCCTAGTATAAACCTTTGGGGATGGGTAGAGCCTTGACTTCATGACAACGACCCTTTGACCCCATGTTTTTTCTATGTTTTTGTGTGCTGCATTCGTGCATTCATTTAAAAAACATTAAAAAAAAATCATCTCTTCTAGTCTCTCTGTTTTTTCAAAATAAACTAAGACTGTGATTGCAAATATCAGAGAAAACGATTGCACAAATGGATTTCGGTAGAAGGAGAACTCACCAGCATACCTTCAAGGTTCCAAAACTAGAGGATTTGAGAAGGTTAGCGAGGATGATCACAAACCAAGAGGCTTTCAGAGCTAAGCACGGAGGTTTACTACCACTGTTAAGAGTCCATGTGATTGAGGGAATCATGGATGCGCTCATTCAGTTTTATGATCCGGTTTATCACTGTTTCACATTCCCGGATTAGCAACTCGCACCAACATTGGAGGAGTATTCTCATCTATTTGATTTACACATTACAGATCGAGTTCCATTTTCTAGACTGGAAGAAATTCCAAAGAATCAGACCATTGCGAGAGCAATTCATTTGGACGAGTCTGAGGTTAGGACTCACCTAACTACTAAGGGTGGCATCCAAGGTTTGCCAGCCCAGTTCTTGACAAAGAAGGCCCTGTATTTTTCCAGTATAGGAAACGTGACTGCTTTTGAAAGCATCTTTGTCTTGCTCACCTACGGGTTATTTTTGTTTCCCAACATTAATAACTTCGTCGATATTAACTCTATTAAGGTTTTTCTCATTGGAAATCCTGTACTGGCTTTGCTCGCAGATGCGTATCATTCTGTACACTTGGTAAATTTGTACAGCGGAGGGGAGATCACATGCTGTGTACCTCTGCTTTACAAATGGTTTATCTCTCACTTGCCCAAGTCTGCTGCTTTTTGGGATTGTAAGAGTGCCCTACGCTGGTCGCAGAAGATCATGTCTCTTACCAACTCTGATATAGATTGGTGTAATAGGATTTATGATGGAATTAGGATCATTGACCGTTGTGGAAACTTCCCTAACGTACCCCTCATAGGAACTAAGGGAGGAATCAACTACCATCCGGTATTGGTTCTTCGTCAATTTGGATACCCGATGAGACACATCCCACTGGGTGTTCATCTGGAAGGTCTTTTCTTCAAGGAAGGAGAAAGTGACAGAGCACTAAAGATGGAAATAGTGCAGGCCTGGAAGCATGTTCATAAGAAAGGACGAGAGTCTCTGGGAAAACCAGACTGTGTCTCGGTGGAGCCTTATCTCCATTGGGTACAAACTAGAGCTCTCAAGCTAAAGATGACTTATCCGCGTCACGTAATTCTTCCGCCAAAGGAATCTGTCATGTATTTCATGACGGAAACAGAAAAACTTCAGGTTAATCTCAACAAAGTTCAAAAGGAGAGAAGGTCTTGGAAGAACGAGTACCGCACCCTCGACGTAGAGTGCATCAAAATACAACAATTACTGAAAGAAAAAGATGCTCTGATTGAAATCTTGGAGAAACATGCTGTAGATAATCAGGATGACCAAAGGAATTTGCTCGCTCCTTTCACTTGGAAAAGGAATGACAACCCAACAACGGCCCAAGAGCCCTGGTCAAAGAAAAGGAAGATACCAGAATCAGCACCTGATTTCTCTTCAGAGAGGACTCGGGACCCATTAGCTTAGGTTTCTGTTTCTACACCTTGTAATCTACTGTATTTCCATTTCTGTAATCCTTTGAATTCAATAAAAAGGGGTTTCCCCACTGTTTGATATTTGCAATCTAATTGTCGAAGTTTATTTTGATTAAACCTTAAACAATTAATATAATCATTGCATTCATCATTCTCACATCGCGTATTCTCCTTACTTACGAATCTCACGTTTGTGTCTCGGTTCTAGAGTCAAACTGTCTCATTCGTATAATATTCGGGCCAATCGTCAGAAAAAGATGGATGATCTTGAGGAAGAAAACAGAGAGTTGAAAGAAGAGATCGACGCTCTAAGAGAGGATATGAGAAAGCTTCGTAACGACATGCAAGCCATGTCAGAAGCTCAGCTACAAAGAACTGTGATCTCAGAGATCACCCCAACGCCCATAGTGGAGAAGTATAATCCTAGGTATCAGATACCGAAAGGTCGTCCTTGGGGCATGCCTGTTAACTATATCCCGAAAGGATATGTTCCGCCGATCACTGAAGATCAGGGAATCACAACAGAAGCCGCTGGGCCTGAAGGTTACAAACTTCGGGAAAGCGAAGATGCCAGGGGCATACTGAAGACTCCTGAAGGTTACAAACTTCAGGAGACGCCAAGACTCACTGCCGTAGTCACGGTACCACCCCCTGTGGTGCACACTGTCCCGGAAGGACCGATTCCACAGACACCTTCTGGTAAGAAGGAAACTATGTTTGACAGAATGGAGGAATTCCAGGAACAGTTCTTGGAAATGCAGAAGGAACTGCAAGCCATTCACGGTCAGGATCTATTTGGAAAGGACGCCGCAGATCTCTGCTTGGTCCCAAATGTGAAAGTCCCGCACAAATTTCAAGTGCCCGACTTTGAAAAGTATAAGGGTAACTCTTGCCCTCAAAGCCATCTGGTGATGTACGCTCAGCAAATGTCAGCCCAGACGGAGAATCAGGACCTACTGATTCACTACTTTCAAGATAGTTTAACCGGTGCCGCACTCAAATGGTACATGGGTTTAAACCGTACTACGATTAGTACATTCAGAGATCTTGGTACTGCCTTCGTCCAATAATACAAATACAATTTGGACATGGCACCGGACATAGATCAACTCAGATCAATGTCACAAAAGGACAAGGAAACCGTTAAGGAGTACGCCCAGAGATGGCGTGAAATTGCCGCTCAAATTTGTCCGCCTCTTGAGGAAAAAGAGATGACAAAGATCTTCTTAAGGACCTTAAGCTCATTTTACTATGACAGAATGGTTGCCAATGCGCCCAGCGACTTCACCGAGATGGTGGGCGTGGGAGTTCGTCTTGAGGAAGCCGTCCGAGATGGACGTTTGGCAAAAGACGCTGGATCATCGAGCAGTACAAAATGATACGGTAGTGCTCTCCCTAAGAAAAAAGAACAAGATATTGGGAATATCTCTCTCGGAAAGCAAAGGCGGCGTTATCAACTAGTAGCAGCTGTAACTCCTGCTATCAGCCCTGCGCCTATTCCTACGTATCAACCTCAGGTTGCGCAGAGCCAACCTGATCAGCAAAGGACACAACAGCCTCTTCAGCAGGCTCATCCTCCATATAACAAAAATCATACAACACGACCATCAGGGTTTGATCCTATACCCATGTTGTACGCAGAACTATTTCCATTACTACTAGCTAAGGGGAACATCCAGACTAAGTCTCCTCTTACAGTACCAGAAAATCCGCCTTTCTGGTTTAAGGTGGATCAAACTTGCCCTTATCACCAAGGAGGACCAGGGCATAACATCGAGACTTGTCTCAATTTCAAGTCCGACGTGAAAAAGCTTGTTAGGAGCGGGCTCTTATCTTTCAAAGATACGAATCCCAATGTTCTCACAAACCCGCTGCCTCAACATGAGAAAGCTGCAGTCAACTTGATTGAAGGAGAGACTAACGATGTCTATCAAATTCACGATGTACTCTTGTTGAAAACCAATCTGGTCAAGATGCATTGTAAACAGAGTGGATATGGCCATGTGCCACCTCATAATTATCACCAGTGTGATATCTGCTCTAAAGACAATCAGGGATGTTCTGTGGTGCAAGCAGCTCTACAGGAACAAATGGATCTCGGATGGATCCAAGAGCACCGAGTTCGTGGAGTTAACATGGTCTACACAAACTCCAACATCATTCAGAACCACGATATCCGTCCAATGAATGCCAACTTGGTGGCAATGCACTCAAGGCAAAGCCAGTATCATAATCTGCCGCGGCATAATTACAATTCTTGTCTGACTTGCTCGGTAAACAAACAGGGAAGCTCTTTCATACAAGAGGCCCTCCAGCGTCAGATGGATCTTGGATGGATCCAAGACTACCATGATAGGAACCCTTATCAGATCAACATGGTTCAGATCTTCGATATTCGCGTGATGAATACCAACTTAGTAGAGTTACATGCTGAGCAGGTCCGACTCGGATTCTTAATATCACATGACTATCAAAGCTGTAAAGTAGGTTACAAAAATGATCGAGGTTGTATCCTTGTCCAGGAGGCACTTCAGCACTTGTTAAATCACTGGTGGATGCCAATCTATATGGATGAAGATTCTCAGCAAATTAGTATCAGTAACAGGAATCCTACTCGGCGTCAAAGTCAGGATGTCCGATCTGTGAAAGCTAACCTAGTGAAGTTACATTGTATTCAAAGTGGGCGTGGTCAGGTGCCACCACACAATTATGACCGTTGTAGTGTCTGTTCAGAAAGTAACCAAGGGTGTTACCTTGTGAGAGCAGCTCTTTAGGGTCAGGTGGATCATGGAGAGATTCGCCCATATCCGGGTTCTGGACCCATCAACTGGACGCCGAACTACCTTTCCGATCAAGTCGAGGATGTTGTCACAATCTCTGGTCATCACCAGACCAGGGATGTTTTTGCCATTATCCCTCTACTTGACGAATCTAGAATTCCCAGTCGGGAACGAATCGAGATTACTTATGATGGTCAGAAAAATCAGAAGGTTCCCATAGCCATCTATCTGCCGGGACCAACACCGTATGAATCAACTAAGGCTATCCCTTACAAATACGGTGCAACAATAATTGAGAATGGAAAGGAAACTCCATTACCCTCCGTCGTGAATATTATAGACATCAGTCGTGTAACACGGAGCGGTCGAATCTTCAACCGAGGAGTTGGAGAACCTAACAAAGAAAAGGAACTTCAGACAGAAGCTCCCGATCCATCAGTCGGTCAATCCAGTAATCCCGACCTTTCGAAAAATAATGATGAGATACTGAAGCTCATCCAAAGGAGTCAATATAACATTGTTGATCAGCTGTTACAGTCTCCTTCAAAGATCTCGGTATTATCACTGTTACTCAGTTCAGAAGCGCATAGGGAGGCTCTACAGAAAGTCTTGGAGCAAGCCTTTGTGGAACAGGATGTAACAATCAGACAGTTCGATATCATTGTCTCTAACATCACTTCCTGTAATAATTTGGGATTTAGTGATGAGGAATTACCCGAAGAGGGTCGCCGTCATAACATGGCGCTCAAAATTACAGTCAACTGCCAGGATGATGCTTTAGCCAGCGTACTGGTAGACACAGGGTCAACCCTGAATGTTATGCCAAAGTCCACTTTGATGCAATTATCATTCAAAGGACCTCCGATGAGAGTTAGCGAGGTTGTCGTCAAAGCATTCGACGGATCCAAAAAAACAGTTATCGGTGAAGTTGATCTTCCCATAACTATCGGTCCTCACACTTTCCAAGTCACTTTCCAGGTCATGGATATCCGAGCAACATACAGTTGTTTATTAGGAAGACCTTGGATACATCAGGCTGGAGCGGTCACTTCGACCCTCCACCAAAAGCTAAAGTTCGTCAAGAACGATCAACTTGTCACGGTTTGTGGGGAACAAGCCTTGCTTGTAAGCAACTTGTCATCATCTACTGGTATAAAACCCGAGGAGGTTATTGGAACTCAGTTCCAAGCATTGTCGGTGAGCAAGGACAATCAGTTCAGAGGAGGAACCTCGATTTCCTCATACAACGATGCTATCAAAGCGGTCGAGAGTACCGATACAACCGGATGGGGACAACTTGTCATTCCTAGTGACAATAAAACAAAGAAGGGTCTTGGTTTTTCTGTAACCTGTACCCAGACAGCTGCCAACGATGAAAGTCTTCATCCCCTTCAAAACTTCTTCCACAGTGGAGGTTTCCTTCACCCAGTGTCTCAAGCAGTACATGCTATCAATGAGGAAGATCCCTCTGACCTAGATGAAGAATGGAAATCCTATCTTAATGAGGACGGTTATATGTCTCAGGAAGAGGTGCCTATACCATTTTGCTATCCCGCACAGAGTCCGAGATTTATACCAAGGTCAGATGTCAAAATGATATATGGAGATTGTGATCCGGAAGGATGCCGTGCTTCGCCAAATTCATTAGAGGAGGACACTCTGATGAAAGACAACTTTGACCACGATTACTATGGCCCAATGGATGGTCTGCTAATGTGGCAGCCTTACCCAGGAAACTTGGGGCAAGAAAGTCAGCCGAGCAATAAAAATCAGTTGAGCATCATTGAACAAAATACCTGTGTCCCCACCATGTCATGGGAGCCACACTCAGGTAATTCAGAAACTACTCAACATGAAGATGAACTTGCAATGTTTGCAGGAATTGAATTCATCAACTATGCTTTTCCTGAGGTCGACGTCATCGAGAGAAATGACTCCTCCGGTTCTAAAGAAGTGTGGGACACCTTGGGACAACCGAGTGGAAAATACGACTATATGGTCAAGTACACCGCTCCCGGAAGCTCTCGTATCAGGCTCGAAGACATCCAGCCAACTGGATGGGGAGATACAGCTGAGGGCACAAATGCTATGCAAAATGCAACAGAGGAATTCTCCTACGATAATTATGCCTGGGAGACAGATTCCAATGATCCTGCTCCACCAGAAATCAGCCTCATTTCTGAAGACAAATCAAGGAAGGTGCCAGACTTTGTGATTCACCGAGGAGTTCGCCGCCAATGGGTTGCCGTCGAGGTTCCGAAGGTCGTTCATCAGTCAAAGTAATTGCCATCTTTAACCTTTCACCCTGCCCAGGTGAAACGGATGTTTTGATAGGGCTCGCTTTTTGTAAATTTCCCTTTTCACTTTGCCCGAAGCGACAGAGTTTTGTTTTATAGGGCTGTAGTTTCAAGGATCGACTTGTTCATTAATAAAATAACGTCGTTCTGTAATTTCCGCATTAATTGCTGTTTTCTCTGTTTGCTTTTTCAGAAAATGGTAATCCTAAAAAACAATTCAAATAAAAACAAGCAGTAAAATAAATACACTGCACACACTTGCATTTTCTCTATCTCTTCTAAACATGAATCATCACGTCATGCAGATTGCTTGTTTTAAACCCAGTTGAAACATACGATCTGATGCCTTCTCCCAACTTTGAGTTCCCGGTATTTGAGGCTGAAGAAGCAAATGACAACGAAATTCCAGAAGAGATCTCCCGATTACTCAGACAAGAGGAAAGGTCCATTGAACCTCACAAAGAGCCGTTGGAAACGGTAAACTTGGGTTCAGAGCAAGAGAGAAAAGAAATCAGGATTGGGGCACTGCTCAGTCCAACTGCCAGAGAGGGTTTGATAAAGCTTCTCAAAGAATTTCCCGATGTATTCGCTTGGTCCTATCAGGATATGCCAGGGTTGGATACCAGCATCGTGGAACATCACTTACCGTTAAGATCAGATGTCCGCCAGTAAAGCAAAGGTTGAGACGCACTCACCCATACATGGCCATCAAAATCAAAGAGGAGGTACAGAAACAGATTGACGCAGGTTTCCTCGCTACGTCTGAATATCCTCAATGGTTAGCCAACATCGTACTTGTTCCGAAAAAGGACAGAAAGGTCAGAATGTGTGTCGACTACCGAGATCTGAACAAGGCAAGTCCAAAGGACGACTTTCCTTTACCACACATTGACATGCTGGTAGACAGCACACCAAAGTTTAAAATTTTCTCCTTCATGGATGGATTCTCGGGCTATAACCAGATCAAAATGGCGCCGAAAGACATGGAGAAAACTTCGTTCATTACCCCATGGGGTACCTTTTGTTACAAGGTAATGCCGTTCGGTTTGAAGAACACCGAGGCAACCTATCAAAGGGCCATGACTACTCTGTTTCATGACATGATACATAAGGAAATCGAGGTATATGTCGATGATATGATTGCAAAATCAAAAACAGAGAGTGAGCACATTGAACATCTGTCAAAATTGTTCCAACGTCTAAGAAAATTCAAGCTTCGCTTGAATCCCAACAAGTGCACCTTCGGTTTCCGTTCAGGGAAACTACTAGGGTTCATCGTCAGCCAGAAAGGAATTGAGGTTGATCCTGACAAGGTCAAGGCCATTCAAGAAATGCCTTCGCCGAAAACTGAAAAACAAGTCAGAGGATTCTTGGGACGTTTGAACTACATCTCCAGATTCATATTCCTTATGACCGCCACATGTGCGTCGATTTTCAAGTTACTAAGAAAGAACCAGGATTGCGTTTGGACAGAAGATTGCCAAACCGCCTTCGACAGTATTAAGGAATACCTGTTGAATCCTCCGATTCTATCACCTCCAGTGGAAGGAAGACCACTGATCATTTACCTCACAGTTCTAGAGGACTCAATGGGATGTGTACTTGGCCAACAAGATGAAACAAAAAGAAAAGAGTCTGCCATCTACTATTTGAGCAAGAAATTCACCGACTGCGAGACTCGATACACGATGCTTGAGAAAACTTACTGCGCTTTGGCTTGGGCATCCAAAAGTCCTCGCCAGTACATGATTCGTCACACTACTTGGTTGATCTCAGAAATGGATCCAATCAAGTATGTCTTCGAAAAACCTGCTCTTACGGGAAGAATTGCCCGTTGGCAGATGTTGTTATCAGAATATGACATAGAGTACCACGCTCAAAAAGCCGTTAAGGGAAGTATTTTAGCCGATCATTTGGCTCATCAACCGATTGACGATCAAGAATCAATCGGGTTTGACTTCCCAGACGAAGATGTCATGTATCTAAAAATGAAAGATTGCGATGAACCGCTACCCAGTGAAGGGCCAGAACCAGGTTCCCAATGGGGACTTATCTTTGACGGAGTAGTTAATCATTATGGAAATGGAATTGGGTCAATAATTGTTACCCCTCAGGGTACCCACATTCCTTTCACTGCTAGACTTACGTTCAAGTGTACGAACAACGAGGCCGAATACGAAGCTTGTATTATGGGTCTCGAGGAAGCGATTGATTTAAGGATCAAAAACTTGGACGTATATGGCGACTCAGCTTTGGTTATCAATCAGATAAAAGGAGATTGGAACACATACCAATCAGGATTGATTCCTTACAAAGACTACGCAAGAAGGTTGCTACCCTTCTTCGACAGAATCGAGTTTCATCACATCCCTCGTGATGAGAATCACATGGCTGATGCATTAGCCACTATCTCTTCCATGATTAGTGTAGGTCAATGGAATGACATACCTAAGATCGACATAATGCGCCTTGAACGGCCAACTTACGTCTTCACGATTGAAGCAGTCATAGATGACAGACTTTGGTATCACGATATCAAATGCTTCCTTCAGAAACAAGAGTACCCATCTGTGGCACTCAGAAAAGACAGGAAAACCCTCAGAAGATTGGCTGGAAACTTCTTCCTGAGCGGTGACACTCTCTATAAGATAAATTTTGACATGGTCTTGCTCCGATGCGTAGGCAGACCAGAAGCAGACATGCTTATGAAAGAAATTCATGAAGGATCCTTTGGCACTCATGCCAACGGACACACAATGGCGAGAAAAATTCTGAGAGCAGGGTACTATTGGTTGACCATGGAATCCGACTACTACAAGTACATGAGGAGGTGTCACAAGTGTCAGATATACTCCGACAAAATTCATGTACCGCCATCACATCTCAAAGTTCTCTCTTCCCCGTGGCCTTTTTCCATATGGGGAATCGACATGATCGGCTTGATCGAACCTGAGGCTTCAAACGGACATCGGTTCATCCTGGTAGCCATTGATTACTTCACCAAGTGGGTCGAAGCAGCATCATACGCTAATGTAACTCGACAAGTGATGGTCCGATTTATCAAGAACAATATCATCTGCCGTTATGGTGTTCCAAGTGAGATCATTACTGATAATGGATCTAACTTGAACAATAAGATGATGAAGGAGTTGTGCGCAGAGTTCAAGATTGAACATCATAACTCATCTCCCTACCGACCAAAGATGAACGGAGCGGTAGAAGCGGCTAACAAGAACATCAAGAAGATCGTTCAAAAGATGGTTATAACCTACAAAGACTAGCACGAGATGCTACCCTTTGCTCTTCACAGTTATCGCACATCTGTTCGTACTTCAACAGGGGCTACCCCTTTCTCTCTAGTGTATGGTATGGAGGCAGTTCTCCCCATAGAAGTAGAGATTCCGTCAATCCAGGTATTGATGGAAGCTAAGCTCACCGAAGCTGAATGGTGTCAAAGTCGACACGACGAGTTAAACCTGATCGAAGAGAAGCGAATAACGGCACTATGACATGGTCAATTGTATCAATAGAGAATGAAGAAGGCGTTTGACAAAAAGGTCCGACCTCGTGTTTTCAGAAAGGGAGACCTCGTGCTCAAGAAGATCCAGTCATTTCTCACTGATTCGCGAGGCAAGTGGACTCCGAACTATGATGGCCCCTATGTGGTCACAAAAGCTTTCTCAAGCGGCGCCTTGAGACTTGCAACCATGGACGGAGAGGAATTTTCCTACCCCACGAATGTTGATGTAGTCAAGAAATACTTCGCCTAAACTAAAAAAAAAAACGTCTCGGTGGATTGAAAACCCGAAAGGGCGGTCCAGGCAAAAGTTAGAGACATATAAAAAATCATCCCGATGGATTGGAAACATCATTGTACAATCCAGGAAAAAATTAGGGATAATGGCAACTAACTATGTTCAACAGAGGCAAGTCCCTTAGCAGCAGCAGTTACATCATCCATCAGAGGAAAACTCCAGTCAAGGTCATCTTCGACAGAAGCCCAGGATGCCCCCGAATTCCAAGTTGGTAGAAGGATAGTGGTCGTTATGTTTCAACGTAGTCCTTTTCCCTGTAAATTACCATTTTCAAACTTTGTATATACTCTTTGGAATCACGCGTTTGGCTGATCTCCATCCTATCAATAAAATTTGAGCCCTTGTGCTTTTGTTTGCAGTTCTTATTTGTTTTAGCTTTACAGAACGACGTTGTTAACATGACTAACGACTCTTGAAATAAAACAAAAATGAATTTACTTGGTAAAATTTTTTCTTCTTTTAAAATAAAGATGACAATTTTTTTTGACTATTGAACATCAAAAGAACATCAATCGCTTCTCCAGAAGTAAGCAAACTTCAAAGTGCAGAATCAAAGTGCTCATTCTAACCCAATACGTCTGAATGAAGGGATCAACTGTGTCAGAGACCTTGTTTCTTCTGACACCCCTCGGCCGAGTTCTTATCTCCTAAGCCCGACCAACATAGCTCCCAACAGGGACTATCTCTCCTAAGCAAGGTGGAATTGCTATTCTGAACTAACGGTACTTCCACGCCCCGCAGTGGCCGAGTATCCTGTCGTGTTCATCCATCAGTCTGTGTGTTGTGTCAAGTCTTTGTCAGCATATACAGACATACATCATGCATTTGCATTCACATTGCATCACTATCACTCTGGTCGGTCTTATCCCCTGGTGATAAAAAGTCCTCTCAATCGAGTTGTCAAGTTTTTTCCTCGTCAGGAAGTGCGGCGTCTGAACAATCTCTCTCCTCCAGTTTATTTCTGGAATGAAGTTGGCTCCTCGACCACTTTGATAACTTGAACCTCTGAAAGACCAGAGGAACCTTCAGTTAGTATCACTCTTCGCCATTGAAGATGATATCCTTGCTTTCCCGGATTAAAGAAAAATCCCCCAGAGAAAGCCTCCTAAGCAGAGATTTGGCAGTACAGCTGCCATTCTTCGAAAAGATCGCTGATGAAAAGGTCATCGGCACCTCAAAATTGGACCCCGTCACATGGCATTTCTCCGGGAAGATCTCGAGAAAAGTATGATGTAAGATCCCAAGTGGAAACAGTCTCTCAAGAGACTCTCTTTCCCCCAGTAGAATTGACAAATGGCGTCTCCAAACAGAGAAGTTTGTGTACCTCTACAATTCAGATGATTGGGTTCCCCAGCAAGTCTGACGTCAAAACTTTTTCCGTCAGATGACATCTCCCCAGGAAAATTCGGCGAGAAGTTTGAGGAAAACCGCTACGCATAGCGTCCCTTGCCAATTAAGTTTATTGACAAAAGAAACTGAGACCAGTTCCTTGGTAGGAAACCAGGATCGAGGGGAAGTTTACATGAGAAACTAAGACCAGTTCCTTGGTAGGAAACCGGGATCGAGGGGAAGTTTACAATAAAAACTGAGACCAGTTCCTTGGTAGGAAACCAGGATCGAGGGGAAGTTTGTTTCCGCAACTAAGATCAGTTCCTTGGCTGAAGACCAGGATCGAGGGGAAGTTTACCTTTTCTAAGCATCATTGCTTAGCAAAAGAAGATGAATGCGCAAGCTACCATTCATGACCACCATCAAAATTTCGGGTATTCCGATATTTAATCCTCTTGCACCCCGAATGCTCGAATACCTTCGTCATTCACACCTTCGGGTCCAAGAAGATTAAATAGGGGCATCTGTCATACCCCAAATTTTGACCACTAAGATTTCCCATCATTGTTCAAATCATCATCACAAATAGGATGAACCATCATGCCTCATCAAATGCCTCAAGGGTTGTTGAGCATTCACTACAATCAAAATTAGGGTTTTAAGCCCTCTCAGAGCCTTAGACAAAGGATCAATCAAGGAATGACATGATCTTCAACTTGTCTAACCTCCCAAACATCCACAATGGATCAAAAGGACTCCCACTTCAAGGATTAAGCACAAGGTTGCTCCCTTCTAGGTGGATCAAGTCTCAAGATCGCCAGTATCACCAAATTAGGGTTTTGGTCGACCAGGGCCTCCAGATGAAAAATTTCATCTGGACACAAGCCAAAGATCTAAAACACAACCTAATGTACTCCATGGAACCTCATGGACCCATTCATCAAGTCAATTTTGCCTCAGGGGATGCATACATCAAAAATCAGGAATTAGGGTTTCTTGACCTAATTCACCCCTAAGTTGACTTTTGGGACAAATCATGAACCAAGACCTCAAGAGAGGATTTGAGGGTCTCTAATGAACTATATTGATCCATTTGGGACAATGGATTGATATAAGAAGCTTGAGCAACAAGTCTCAATTTCATCTGCACCACAATTAGGGTTTCGCGAGGAAAGTCCACTGTAACTTTGAATTTTGACCAGGACATTCCTCAATATACCCTATGACACCCATGGAACATGTCCATCAAGTTTGATTTAGGTCAAGGACATGATTTCCTGAAGAATTGCACAGTTTGGAATTCATCTGATAAAAAGTCAACTGTGCACAAAAGTCAACTTTGACTTTTTGAGATTTTTCACCAAAATGGATTTTTAACCCTAAAATGATGTTAATGTATGATTTGAATCATCATTCATCAAGAAAAATCAATAAAAGTGGGATAACTTGTAAAAGGGTAACCATAAAAACTTAGAAAATTTTCTAAGTTAAAAATAAAGTGACAAGGGTACCAACTTTGAAGGATCATAACTCCTAAACCACAAAGCCATTTTTTCTCATCCAAAGATGGATTTGTAGCCCTCATTACCCTCTACAAAAACTTCAACTAGACCTAAGTCCAATTCATTAAGAATTTTGAGTTATGGAGTGATCAAAATGGCTGAAAAGTGAAAATGTCACTTTTTCCAACACTTAGTGAAATTTTCACTAAGTCAGAATCTGCCTTCACTTTTTGCCAAATGTAGAGGGATTTTTCACTTGGATTCAAAAGAGATCAAAACCAAATATGTTCAAACAGTTGTTATATCATGTAAGGGCTTTCCAAAATGGCCAAGAACATTGCCAAATTCCATTTGAGTCATGAGATATGACATTGGAAAGTTGCCTTGCTGAAATCTGTCAAAGGCAAGGCAGAATTTGCAACTTTGCTCGATTTGCCAAAATCAGCCAAATTCAAATGCTCCTATCCACTTGGACACATCTGAGGATTGAATCTAAAGGGGACAATCACTGAGCCAAGCCTCCAAAGTCCATGGAACAAGAAATAGCATGTTAAACCTAGAATGGCCAAAATAGGGACAAGACTCCAAATCTGGATTGAAGCATTCAATGGAAGCATCAAGGTGGCATGGACTGAGCCATTCTCATCTCAAATCAGTCAAGACTTATCCAAGACCAAGGGAACCACATCTCTGTGCCCTAACCTCTAGTCAATCGCTAGAGGAGACTTGGATTTCCATTGGACAACATTGGCCAAACCTACTTACCAGTTGCCATTCACTATTCCTTGCAAAACAAACTTGCTCTACTATAAATAGAGCTCAATTGTGATCAATTTGAGTACACCAAAGCCATCTAATAGATGCTTTCCTCAAAATCTCTTTCTCTTGGCAAAAATGCCTTTCTTAGCAAGGTAGCTATCGGGTTTTGAGTTTGAGAGGTTTTCCAATCAAACCAATCACTCACACACCTCACATACATCATATAGAAGTGATCCAAACACTCACATAACATCTGGAACACTGATTTCACAAAATCACCAGCCAATTGCTCAAGTTCTTGACAGTTTTACAGTTGAGGTGCCATTTTCAACTCCAAACCATTTCAATCAATTCCAAGCACTCAGACACATCACTTGGTACCTAGGGAAGCTATCCACATCATTGGAACCTAGCTGTAACACCTCCAACACAAATCACGATCACCAGCTGCAAGTGGTAAGCATGAGCTCTTCTAATTCTATGATCCATACAATTTTTGCTGCACAATAATTTGGCCATATGTTCATAATCATGCATGGAATGTTTTCCCTCAATAAATTGCATTGCTTGAATCGTGTATAAAAAATCCTAGCCTTCATGCAGAAATTAGGGTTCTTGAGGATTTTTCATGATTTCTTGTTATATGTTTAATTTAAATGAAATTAATGGACATAGACATGATCGTGAGGTTGAGACGAGCATAATGATATGTGGATTGCATGTTATAATCAAGTATTCAGGGAGATTGGATAGAAAATGCAAATCAGCCAAACCCAGAACACGCGCGTGTTCTTCAGCTGTTCTTGGCGCCATTTCTTTCAAATTCAAATATTCGAATTTTGTGATTTTTATTTAGTTGATTCAAAAATTAATTTCTCTCTGAGTTTTAATGATTTTGAGTTGATTCTTTTTTTAATAATTCACAAAAATGTTAAAATATTTTATTTTATCAAAAAATCCCAAAAATATTATTTATTTCATATAATTGATATTTTTGCAAAGAATTAATATTTTAATTGTTTTTGACATTTTAAATATTTTTTCTACATTGATTTTGCAACTTTTAATGCTTTCTAATTATTTTGTAGGTCAATACTTAATTTATGAAGCATTAATCCAAAATCACAATTTGTTTTTCATATGTTAAACAATTTTGATCATTTTTAATAGAATTTTTATTCAATTAAATACATTTTTGAAAACAAATTAGGGTTTTTGGATTAATTCAACCCTCATAAATCATTTTGGGCCTCTTGAGAGAGTGTAAGACCCAACCCACTTGTACAGAAATATTTTGGGCCTCATTCGTTGTATAAGTCCCTCTGTACATTTTCAAATAAACGGCACGATCATCGCCTTTTGAAAAATAACATTGGGCCTCTCCTTGAGCTATAAGACCCATTCAAAAACACTTTGGGTCTCTAATAGAGTGTAAGACCCAATCCCCTTTTAACCAAAACATTTTGGGCCTTACTTATTGTATAAGTCCCTCCGCGTTAAAAGAAAACCTCGGCGCGATCGCCATTTCAAACGGAAAAATCATCCGGGCCTACCCTCGTGTTATAAGCCCCACTCTTTTTCTTTAAACCTTTTGGGCCTCTTGAAAGAGTGTAAGACCCATCCCTTTGTACAGAAAACCTTTTTTGGGCCTCAGTCACTTGTATAAGTCCCTCTGTACAAATTCAAACAATGCGCTCACTGATAAAACCCTGGGCCTCTCCTTGAGCTGTAAGCCCCAAATCTTTCTTTTTCAAAGCACTTTCTCCTTTGATTTTGAATATACTGTTGTTTTCAATCTTTCTTTGTTGAACAACTAACCAAACAGCATGGAAGCCCTACAACCGAGTAAGTGGTTATTGCTTTCATTTACCGCTTTCATATACATATAACTGTATTGTGGGGCTGTTTCACTGTAAGTCTTCTTTCATAAACTCATATCGACTGTGTAATAATAATATAGATATTTAGAGTTTCCCCGACAACTACGTCTAGAACTAGGTGATGCCGTTTCGTTTATTCGTAGAAGTAGACAACTAGATCCCCCAATAGGATCACCAGATACAGTCTTCTCTTCGGCTGTCCTCATTAGGAATTGTCAAGAAGCTCTACTCCCCAAGATGAATGTATTCTCCGTGAATGGCATCTTTGAGTTTCTTCCAAATTCTCGAACTTTCCTGACTTTGATCTATTCTCGGTGAATAGCATTGCCTTGAATTTCTCAGGATTTAGGGACCCATCGACTTCTTAAAAAGCATCGGCCTCCTCTTGGGCATCGTACAAGGACCCACAGGCTTCAAAAAAGCAACCCAGCCTCCTCTTGGGCTTAGTACAAGGACCCTACAGCTTCTTAGAAGTATTCACAGCCTCCTCTTAGGCTTCGTATAATGATCTCTTCCTCCGGGAATGATAGCCTTCTCTTGGGCTTAGTACAAGGACCCGTCGGCTTATTAAAAGTTTCCAGCCTCCTCTTGGGCTTCATACAAATTGTCCCGACGACCTCCTAGAGGTATAGGAACAGAACCTAGTCATCCTTATAGAACAGTCCTTTCAAAGAGTCTACTACTGTTTCTCAAAGCATAGTACAAAAGATGAAACTCTAGACTTGGACAGTCTAACTTCCTTGAGTCTCAAAGACATTCTCGAGTGACCCCTTCGTTAAATAGGAAGGAAACTCGCAGACTCGGACAGTCTCAATACCCTTTGGATTTCCCGCTTCCTTAAAGAACAAGAATAACCCAGGTCCTTGAATCAAATCCCTGAGTACAGTGTTGGACATATAAGAACTGATTTTCTCTTTCAAAATTAGTATACTGGACCTGTCACTTAACTAAAACAACGTTTAGCCTCTCTCTCGGGCTTTGTACGAGACACATAAGAGACTCCCTCGTTGAGTCAATCACCCCTTTCGCCTCAATCTCGGGCTTTATACGAGATACAAAAAGGTTCTTATTGAGCCAAACAAACAACAACCTCCATCTCGGGCTTCATACGAGATACAAAAAAAGCTCCCTTGTTGAGTCAAATAGCCTCCATCTCGGGCTTTATGCGAGATACCAAAAGATTCCATCGTTGAGTCAAACCCTTTTAGCCTCTCTCTCGGGCTTTGTACGAGACACATAATAGCCTCCTCTTAGGCTTTGTATACGAAAACCACTGGTTAATCCAATTAACCTTTTAGCATCAAAGCTGTGCCTCGTTCACAGTACACAAACATCAATAACTCCTTCCTCTTCATCTAATTGCTGTAAGCGGCAAGCCTCGGGATCATCTACATCCATGCCACTGTCCCTCTTTTAGTATGAGAAATTCCTAAGGAAAGATGACATTGCTCTACACTGAGTTAAAGTCTTCTCCTTCAGGTTAAAACCCCCTATAAAGGAAATTATGGAATTGCCGGATTCACAAATCCTGGTTAAAGTAATTCTCCTTTATAAAACAGTTGTGACATACAACCCCCTCTTTAAAGATGACAAATTCTCTCTAAAGTTGGGACCTTCAGTTCACATCTTGGGCTTTGAACAAGATACAAATAGACCTTTCAGCTTCACATCTTGGGCTTTGAACAAGATACAAACCACCTTTTCGCTTCACGTCTTGGGCTTTGAACAAGACACCAAAACAACCATTTCCTTCCATAGAATAGGAGGAACAACGAACGCTCTGATTTCCCTGTTTCGGTAAACGGGAATACGTAGGCATAAGATCGAAAGAGAAGATCTTAGCGAGCACACTAAACAAAATCCCATACTCCCATGTATCTATCAAAAGCACCAGTCCTAACATCCTAATCCTTGTTCCCCGCTAGAAACCTTCTATCTAGATAAAAAGAAAGAAAACAGTATTGGCGAAAATAAAAATAACTAGTACAAAGGCCCCCCACATTGATAGCATCCGTAACCTAACAGACCGCTGTTTAAACTCAGTATGCAAAGCAGGGTTAATTGGAGACATCTATTTCCCTTCCTTCATTAACTTTAATAGGATAAAAAATGAATCGACATGTAGTTTTAAGCTCAACCGCAGAGAGCGACCAGCGCTTAAGAACCGCGTCCAAAATCTCTCGCTACACTGTTAACTATATCCCGGAAGGATATCTTCAGCCGATCACTGAAGATCAGGGAATCACAACAGAAGCCGCTGGGCCTGAAGGTTACAAACTTCGGGAAAGCGAAGATGCCAGGGGCATACTGAAGACTCCTGAAGGTTACAAACTTCGGGAAACACCAAGATTCACTGCCGTAGTCACATTACCACCCCCTGTGGTGCACACTGTCCTGGAAGGACAGATTCCACCGATACCTTATGGTAAAAAGGAAACTATGTTCGATAGAATGGATGAATTCCAGGAACAGTTCCTGGAAATGCAGAAAGAACTGCAAGCCATCCGTGGTCAGGATTTATGTGGAAAGGACGCCGCAGACCTCTGCTTGGTCCCCAATGTGAAAGTCGCGCACAAGTTCCAAGTGTCCGACTTTGAAAAGTACAAGGGTAACTCTTGCCCTCAGAGCCATCTGGTGATGTACGCTCGGCGGATGTCAGCTCAGATGGAGAATCAAGACTTACTGATTCACTACTTCCAGGATAGTTTAACCGGTGCCGCATTAAAATGGTACATGGGTTTAAACCGTACTACGATCAGTACATTTAGAGATCTTGGTACTGCCTTCGTCCAACAATACAAATACATTTTGGACATGGCACCCGACAGAGATCAACTCAGATCAATGTCGCAAAAGGCCAAGGAAACCTTTAAGGAGTATGCTCAAAGGTGGCGTGAAATTGCCGCTCAAATTTGTCCGCCTCTTGAGGAAAAAGAGATGACAAAGATCTTCTTAAAGACCTTAAGCTCATTTTACTATGACCGAATGGTTGCCAGTGCACACCCAGTGATTTCACCGAGATGGTGGGCATGGGCGTACGTCTTGAGGAAGCCGTCCGAGAAGGACGTTTGGTAAAAGACACTGGATCGACGAGCGGTACTAAAAAATACGGTAGTGCTCTCCCTAAGAAAAAAGAGCAAGATATTGGAAATATCTCTCTCGGAAAGCAAAGGCGACGTTATCAGCCGGTAGCAGCTGTGACTCCTGCTATCAGCCTTGCGCCTATTCCTACGTATCAACCTCAGGTTGGGCAGAGCCAACCTGATCAGTAAAGGACACAACTGCCTCTTCAGCAGGCTCGTCCTCCATATAACAACAACCGTACAACACGACCATCAGGGTTTGATCCTATACCCGTATCGTACGCAGAGTTGTTTCCATTACTGCTAGCCAAGGGGCACATTCAGACTAAATCCCCTCTTACAGTACCAGAAAATCAGCCTTTTTGGTTTAAGGTGGATCAAACCTGCCCTTACCACCAAGCAGGTCCCGGGCATAACATTGAGAATTGTCTCAATTTCAAATTCGACGTGCAAAAACTTGTTAGGAGCGGGGTCTTATCCTTCAAGGGTACAAATCCTAATGTTCTTACGAACCCGCTGCCTCAACATGAGAAGGCTGCAGTCAGTCTGATTGAGAAAGAGACTAACAATGTCTATCAAATTCACGATGTACTCTTGTTAAAGACCAATTTGGTCAAGATGCATTGTAGACAGAGTGGATATGGCCATGTGCCACCTCATAGCTATCACCAGTGTGATATCTGCTCTAAAGACAACCAGGGATGTTCTGTGGTGCAAGCAGCTCTACAGGAACAAATGGATCTCGGATGGATCCAAGAGCACTGAGTTCGTGGAGTTAACATGGTTTACACAAATTCCAACGTCATTCAAAACCACGACATCCATGCGATGAATGCCAATCTGGTGGCAATGCACTCAAGGCAAAGCCAGTATTATAATCTGCCGCGGCACGATTACAGTTCCTGTCTGACTTACTCGGTAAACAAACAGGGTTGCTCTTTTGTACAAAAAGCCCTCCAGCGTCAGATGGATCTTGGATGGATCCAAGACTACCATGATAGGAATCCCTATCAGATCAATATGGTTCAAATCTTTGACATTCGCGTGACGAATACCAGCCTGGTAGAGTTACATGCTGAACAGGTCCGACTTGGATTCCTGGTATCACATAATTATCACATCTGTAAGGCGGGTTGCGAAAACGATCGAGGTTGTACCCTTGTCCAGGAGGCACTTTAGCACTTGTTAAATCACTAGTGGATGCCAATTTATATGGATGAAGATACTCATCAAATTAGTATCAGTAACAGGAATCCTACTCGGCGTCAGAGTCAGGATGCCCGATCAGTAGAAGCTAACCTAGTGAGGTTACATTGTATTCAAAGTGGGCGTGGCCAGGTGCCACCACACAATTACGACCGTTGTAGCGTCTGTTCGGAATGTAGCCAAGGGTGCTACCTTGTGCGAGCAGCTCTTCAGGTTCAGGTGGATCATGGAGAGATTCGTCCATATCCGGGTTCTGGACCCATCAACTGGACTTCGAATTACCTTGCCGATCAAATTGAGGATGTTGTCACCATCTCTGGTCATCACAGGACCAGGGATGTTTTTGCCATTATCCCTCTACTTGACGAATCTAAAGTTCCCAACCGGGAACGGATCGAGATTACTTACGATGGTCAGAAAAACCAGAGGGCTCCTGTAGTCATCTATCTGCCGGGACCATTACCGTATGAATCAACTAAGGCTATCCCTTATAAATACGGTGCAACAACCATTGAAAATGGAAAAGAAATTCCATTACACTCCATCGTGAATATTGCAGACATCAGTCGTGTAACACGGAGTGGCAGAATCTTCAACCGAGGGGTTGGGGAACATAACAAAGAGAAGGAACTTCAGACGGAAGCTCCCGATCTACCAGTCGGTCAATCCAGTAATCCCGACCTTTCGAAAAACAATGATGAGACGCTGAAGCTCATCCAAAGGAGTGAATACAACATTGTTGATCAGCTATTACAAACTCCTTCAAAGATCTCTGTGTTATCACTGTTACTCAGTTTAGAAGCCCACAGAGAGGCTCTACAGAAAGTCTTGGAGCAAGCCTTTGTGGAACAGGATGTAACAATCAGACAGTTCGATAGTATTGTTTCTAACATCACTTCCTGCAACAATTTGGGATTTAGTGATGAGGAATTACCCGAAGAGGGTTGCCGTCATAACATGGCGCTCAATATCACAGTTAACTACCAGGACGATGCTTTAGCCAGCGTACTGGTAGACACAGGGTCAGCCCTGAATGTTATGCCGACTTTGATGCAATTATCATTCAAAGGCCCTCCGATGAGAATCAACGAGGTTGTCGTTAAAGCATTCGACGGATCCAGAAAAACGGTTATCGGCGAAGTTGATCTTCCCATAACTATTGGTCCTCACACTTTCCAAGTCACTTTCCAGGTCATGGACATCCGGGCAACGTACAATTGTTTATTAGGAAGACCTTGGATACACCAGGCTGGAGCGGTTACGTCAACTCTCCACCAAAAGCTAAAGTTCGTCAAGAACGATCAACTTGTCATGATTTGTGGGGAACAAGCCTTGCTTGTGAGTAACTTGTCATCATCTACTAGTATAGAACCCGAGGAGTTTATTGGAACTCAGTTCCAAGCACTGTCGGTAAGCAAGGACAATTAGTTCAAAGAAGGAACTTCCATTTCTTCATACAATGATGCTATCAAAGCGGTTGAGAGTACCGAGACAACTGGATGGGGATAACTTGTCATTCCTATTGACAATAAAACAAAGAAGGGTCTTGGTTTTTCTACAACCTGTACCCAGACAGGTGCCAACGATGAAAGTCTTCATCCCCTTCAAAACTTCTTCCACAGTGGAGGTTTCCTTCACCCAGTGTCTCAGGAAGTACACACTATCAATGAGGAGGATCCCTCTGACACAGATGAAGAGTGGAAGTCCTACCTTAACGAGGATGGTTATATGTCTCAGGAAGAGGTGCCTATACCATTTTGCTTTCCTGCACAGAGTCCGAGATTTATACCCAAGTCAGATGTCGAAATGATATATGGAGATTGTGATCCGGAAGGATGTCGTGCTCCGCAAAATTCATTAGAGGAGGACACTCTGATGAAAGACAACTTTGACCACAATTACTATGGCCCGATGGATGGCCTGCCAATGTGACAGCCTTACCCAGGAAACTGGGGGCAAGAGAGTCAGCCGAACAATGAAAATCAGCTGACCGTCATTGAACAGAATACCTGTGTCCCCACCATGTCATGGGATCAACACTCAGGTCATTCAGAAACTGCTCAACATGAAGATGAATTCGCAACGTTTGCAGGACTTGAATTCATCAACTATGCTGTTCCCGAGGTCAACGTCACCGAGAAGGATGACTCCTCCAGTTCCAAAGAAGTGTGGGACACCTTGGGACAACCAAGTGGAAAATTTGACTACATGGTTAAGTACACCGCTCCTGAAAGCTCTCGCACCAGGCTCGAAGACATCCAACCAACTGGATAGGGAGATACAGCTGAGAGTACAAATACTCTGCAAAATGCAACAGAGGAATCCTCCTATGACAATTCTGCCTGGGAGACAGATTCCAATGATCCTGCTCCACCAGAAATCAGCGTCATTTCTGAAGACAAATCAAGGAAGGTGTCAGACTTTGTGATTCACCGAGGAGTTCGCCGCCAATGGGTTGCTGTCGATGTTCCGAAGGCCATTCACCAGTCAAAGTAATTGCCATCTTTAACCTTTCACCCAGCCTAGGTGAAACAGATGTTTTTGATAGGGCTCGCTTTCTGTAAATTTCCCTCTTAGCTTAGCCTAAAGCGACAGAGTTTTGTTTTATAGGGCTGTAGTTTCAAGATTCGGCTTGTTCATTAATAAAATAACGTCGTTATGTAATTTCTGCATTAATTGCTATTTTCCCTTTTTGCTTTTCTCAGAAAATGGTAATCCTAAAAAAACAAATAATAAAAACAAGCAGTAAAAGAAAAACACTGCACACACTCTTGCATTTTCTCTATCTCTTCTAAACACAAATCATCACGTCATGCAGATTGCTTGTTTTAAACCCCGGTGAAACATACGATCCGACGCCTTCTCCCGACTTTGAGTTCCCGGTATTTGGGGCTGAAGAAGAAGTTGACAACGAAATTCCATAAGAGATTTCCAGATTACTCAGACAAGAGGAAAGGTCCATTGAACCTCACAAAGAGCCGTTGGAAACGGTAAACTTGGGTTCAGAAAAAGAGAGAAAAGAAATCAGGATTGGGGCACTGCTCGGTCCAACTGCCAAAGAGAGTTTGATAAAGCTTCTCAAAGAATTCCCCGATGTATTCGCTTGGTCCTGCCAGGATATGCCAGGGTTGGATACCAGCATCGTGGAACACCACTTACCGTTAAGATCGGAATGTCCGCCAGTAAAGTAGAGGTTGAGACGGACTCACCCGGACATGGCCATCAAAATCAAAGAGGAGGTACAGAAACAGATTGACGCAGGTTTTCTCGCCACATCAGAATATCCTCAATGGTTAGCCAACATCGTACCCGTTCCCAAAAAGGACGGAAAGGTCAGAATGTGTGTAGACTACATGGACCTGAACAAGGCTAGTCCAAAGGACGACTTTCCTTTACCACACATTGACATGCTGGTAGACAGTACAACAAAGTTCAAAATCTTCTCCTTCATGGATGGATTCTCGGGCTATAACCAGATTAAAATGGCGCCGAAAGACATGGAGAAAACTTCGTTCATTACCCCATGGGGTACCTTTTGTTACAAGGTAATGCCGTTCGGTTTGAAGAACGCTGGGGCAACCTATCAAAGGGCCATGACTACTCTGTTTCATGACATGATACACAAAGAAATCGAGGTATATGTCGATGATATGATTGCAAAATCAAAAACAGAGAGCGAGCACGTTGAACATCTGTCAAAATTGTTCGAACGTCTAAGAAAATTCAAACTCCGCTTGAATCCCAACAAGTGCACCTTCGGTGTCCGTTCAGGGAAACTACTAGGGTTCATCGTCAGCCAGAAAGGAATTGAGGTTGATCCTGACAAGGTCAAGGCCATTCAAGAAATGCCTTCTCCGAAAATTGAAAAACAAGTCAGAGGATTCCTGGGACGTTTGAACTACATCTCCAGATTCATATTCCTTATGACCGCGACATGCGCGTCGATCTTCAAATTACTCAAAAAGAACCAGGATTGCGTTTGGTCAGAAGATTGCCAAACCGCCTTCGACAGTATCAAGAAATATCTATTGAATCTTCCGATTCTATCACCTCCAGTGGAAGGAAGACCACTGATCATTTACCTCACAGTTCTAGAGGACTCAATGGGATGTGTACTTGGCCAACAAGACAAAACTAAACGGAAAGAGTCTGGCATTTACTATTTGAGCAAGAAATTCACCGACTGCGAAACTCGGTACACGATGCTCGAGAAAACTTGTTGTGCTTTGGCTTGGGCAGCCAAACGTCTTCGCTAGTATATGATTCGTCATACTACTTGGTTAATCTCAGAAATGGATCCAATCAATAATGTCTTCCAAAAGCCTGCTCTCACGGGAAGGATTGCCCGTTGGCAGATGCTGTTATCAGAATATGACATAGAGTACCACGCTCAAAAACCCTTTAAAGGAAGTATTTTGGCTAATCATTTGGCTCATCAACCGATTGATGATCAAGAATCAATCGGGTTTGACTTCCCAGACGAAGATGTCATGTATCTAAAAATAAAAGATTGCGATGAACCGCTACCTAGTGAAGGGCCAGAGCCAGGTTCCCAATGGGGACTTATCTTTGATGGAGCAGTTAATCATTATGGAAATGGAATTGGGGCAATCATTGTTACCCCTCAGGGTACCCACATTCCTTTCACCGCCAGACTTACGTTCAAATGTACGAACAACGAAGCCGAATACGAAGCTTGTATTATGGGTCTCGAAGAAGCGATTGATTTGAGGATAAAAAACTTGGACGTATATGGCAACTCAGCCTTGGTTATCAATCAGGTAAAAGGAGATTGGAACACATACCAATCAGGATTGATTCCTTACAAAGACTACGCAAGAAGGTTGCTACCTTTCTTCAATAGATTCGAGTTTCATCACATCCCTCGTGATGAGAATCACATGGCTGATGAATTAGCCACTATCTCTTCCATGATTAGTGTAGGTCAATGGAATGACATACCTAAGATTGACATAATGCGCCTTGAAAGGCCCGCTTACATCTGCACGATTGAAGCAGTCATAGAGGACAAACCTTGGTATCACGATATCAAATGCTTCCTTCAGAAACAAGAGTACCCACCTGGGGCATCCAGGAAAGATAGAAAGACCCTCAGAAGATTGGCTGGAAACTTCTTCCTGAGCGGTGACACTCTCTATAAGATAAATTTTGACATGGTCTTGCTCCGATGCGTAGACAGACCAGAAGCAGAAATGCTGATGAAAGAAATTCATGAAGGGTCCTTTGGCACTCATGCCAACGGACACACAATGGCGAGAAAAATTTTAAGAGCAGGGTACTACTGGTTGACCATGGAATCCGACTGCTACAAGTACATGAGGAGGTGTCACAAGTGTCAGATATACTCCGACAAAATTCATGTACCTCCATCACATCTCAAAGTTTTCTCTTCCCCATGGCCATTCTCGATATGGGGAATCGACATGATTGGCATGATTGAGCCCAAGGCTTCAAACGAACATCGGTTCATCCTAGTAGCCATTGACTACTTCACTAAGTGGGTCGAAGCAGCATCGTACGCTAATGTAACCCGACAAGTGGTGGTCCGCTTTATCAAAAATAATATCATCTGCCGTTATGGTGTTCCAAGTGAGATCATTACAGATAATGGATCTAACTTGAACAATAAGATAATGAAAGAGTTGTGTGCTGAGTTCAAGATCGAACACCATAACTCTTCTCCCTACCGACCAAAGATGAACAGAGCGGTAGAAGTGGCCAATAAGAACATCAAGAAGATCGTTCAAAAGATGGTTGTAACCTACAAATACTGGAACGAGATGCTACCCTTTGCTCTTCATGGTTATCGCACATCTGTCCGCACTTCAACAGGGGCAACCCCTTTCTCTCTAGTGTATGGCATGGAAGCAGTGCTCCCCATAGAAGTAGAGATCCCATCAATCCGAGTATTGATGGAAGCTAAGCTTACAGAAGCTGAATGGTGTCAAAGTCGACACGACGAACTGAATCTGATCGAAGAAAAGAGAATAACGGCACTATGCCATGGTCAATTGTATCAACAGAGAATGAAGAAGGCGTTCGACAAAAAGGTTCGACCCCGCATCTTCAGGAAAGGAGACCTCGTGCTCAAGAAGATACAATCATTTCTCACTGATTCTCGGGGCAAGTGGACTCCGAATTATGATGGCCCCTACGTGGTCACGAAAGCTTTCTCAGGCAGTGCCTTGAGACTTGCAACCATGGACGGAGAGGAATTTGCCTACCCCACAAATGTTGATGTAGTTAAGAAATACTTCGCCTAAAAAAAAGGGAAAAAAACGTCTCGGTGGATTGAAAACCCGAAAGGGCGGTCCAGGCAAAAATTAGAGACATGAAAAAAAATCATCCCGTTGGATTGGAAACCTCACAGTACAATCCAGGAAAAAATTAGGGATAATGGCAAGTAACTATGTTCAACAGAGGCGAATCCCTCAGCAGCAGCAGTCACATCATCTGTCAGAAAACTCCAGTCAAGGTCATCTTCGACAGAAGCTCAGGATGCCCAGAATTCAAAGTTGGTAGAAGGATAGTGGTCGTTATGTTTCAACATAGCCTTTTTCCCTGTGAATTACCATTTTCTGACTTTGTAATTACTCTTTGGAATCACGCGTTTGGCTGATTTCCATCCTATCAATAAAATTTGAGCCTTTGTGCTTTTGTTTGTAATTCTTATTTGTTTTAGCTTTACAGAACGAAGTTGTTAACATGATTAACGATTCTTGAAATAAAACAAAAATGAATTTACTTGTTAAAACTGTTTCTGCTTTTTAATAAAGTCAGCAATTTCTTTTGACTGTTGAACATCAGAAGAACCTCGATCGCTTCTCCAAAGGTGTTTGAACCTCGAAGTGCAGAATCAAAGTACTCCTTCTAAACCAGTATGCCTGAATGGAAGGGTCAACTGTGTCAAAGACCTTGTTTCTTCTGACACGCCTTGGCAGAATTCTTACCTCCTAAGCCCGACCAACAGTAGCTCCCAACAGAGACTATCTCTCCTAAGCAAGGTGGAATTGCTATCTTGAACCAGCGATATCTCTACACGCCCCGCGATGGCCGGGTATCCAGTCATGTTCACCCGTCAGTTTGTATGTCGCGTCAGTTTTGTCAGCACATACATACATACATCATGCATTATTGATTTGCATTTATATTTCATATTGTATCACTATCACTATAGTTGATCTTGTCCCTTAGTGATAGGAGTCCTCTCAATCGAGTTCCCAGTTCTTTCCTCGTCAAGAAATACTGTGTCTGAACAATCTTTTCTCTAGTTTATTTCTGGATTGAAATTGGCCCTTGACCACTTTGATAATTTGAACTTCTGAAAAACCAGAGGAACCTTCAGTCAGCATCACTCTTCGCCATTGAAGATGATATCCTTGCTTTCCCGGATTAAGGAAAATCCACAGAGAAAGCCTTGTAATCAGAGATTCGGCAGCACACCAGTTTCGCTCCGAAAAGATCGATGATGAAAAGGTCATCGGCACCTCAAAATTGGACCCCATCAAATGGCATTTCTCCGGAAGATCCCGAGAAAAGTATGATGTAAGATCCCAACTGACAGCAGTCTCCCAAGAGACCTGCTTTCCCCCAGTAGAAACAAATGGCGTCTCCAACAGAGAAGTTTGTGCAACTCTACAACTCAGACAAATGGGTTCCCCAACAAGTCTGACGTCAAAAGGTTCCGTCAAATGGCATCTCCCCAGGAAAATTCGGCGAGAAGTTCGAGGAAAACCGCTACGAATAGCGTCCCTTGTCAATAAGGTTTATTGACAAAAGAAACTGAGACCAGTTCCTTGGTAGGAAACCAGGATCGAGGGGAAGTTTACATCAGAAACTGAGACCAGTTCCTTGGTAGGAAACCAGGATCGAGGGGAAGTTTTAATTAGAAACTAAGACCAGTTCCTTGGTAGGAAACCAGGATCGAGGGGAAGTTTTACCTTTTCTAGGCATCATTGCTTAGCAAAAGAAGATGAATGCGTAAGCTACCATTCATAACCACCATCAAAATTTTGGGTATTCCGATATTTAATCCTCTTGCACCCCGAATGCCCAATACCTTCGTCATTCACACCTTCGGGTCCAAGAAGATTAAATAGGGGCATCTATCATACCCCAAATTTTGACCACTAAGATTTCCCATTATTGTGAAAATCATCATCACAATATGGAGGAACCATCATACTTCATCAGTCTCCTCAAAGATGGGTAAGCATCCACTACAATCAAAATTAGGGTTTCAAGCCCTCTCTGATTGCTTAGACAAAGGATCAATCAAGGAATGACATGATCTTAAACTTGTCTAAACCTCTCAAACATCCACAATGGATCAAGAGGACTCCCACTTTAAGGATTAAGCACAAGGCTGCTCCCTTCAAGGTGGATCAAGCTTCAAGATCGCCAGTGTCACCAAATTAGGGTTTTGGTCGACCAGGGCCTCCAGATGGAAATTTTCATCTGAGCATGAGCCAATGATTCAAAACATATCCTAATATACTCCATGGAACCTCATGAACCCAATCATCAAGTCAATTTGGCCTCAGGGGATGCATACATAAAAAATCAGGAATTAGGGTTTCATGACCTAATTCACCCCTAAGTTGACTTTTGGTACAAATCATGAACCAAGACCTCAAGACATGATTTGAGGGTCTCTAATGAACTATATTTATCCATTTGGAACAATGGATTAATCCAAGAAGCTTGAGCAACAAGTTTCAATTTCATCTGCACCACAATTAGTGTTTCGCGAGGAAAGTCAACTGTAACTTTGACTTTTTACCTGGACATACTCCCAAACCCTAAGACATGATTCAATATACCCTATGACACCCATGGAACATGTCTATCAAGTTTGATTTAGGTCAAGGACATGATTTCATGAAGAATTGCACAGTTTGGAATTCATCTGATTAAAAGTCAACTGTGCACAAAAGTCAACTTTGACTTTTTGAGATTTTTCACCAAAATGGATTTTTAACCCTAAAATGATGTTAATGTATGATTTGAATCATCATTCATCAAGAAAAATCAAAGAAAGTGGGATAACTTGTAAAAGGGGTAACCATAAAAACTTAGAAAAATTTCTAAGTTATGGAAAAAGTGACACTAATGTGCTAACTTTGGAGGACCATAACTCCTAAACCACAAGGCCATTGTTCCCCATTCAAAACTTGATTTGTAGATCTCATTACCCTCTACAAAAGCTTCATACTGACCTATGTCCAAATTCCTCATGGATTTTGAGTTATGGAGTGATCAAAATCAAGAAAAGTCACTTTGTTCCAACACTTAGTGAAAATTTCACTAAGTTAGATTTTGCCTTACTTTTTTCCAAATGTAGGGGGATTTTTCACTTGGATTCAAAAGAGATCAAAACCAAACATGTTCAAACAGTTGTTGTATCATGTAAGGGCTTTCCAAAATGGCCAAGAAGATTACCAAATTCAATTTGAGTCATGAGATATGACATTGGCAAGTTGCCTTGCTGAAATCTGCCAAGGCAAGGCAGATTTTGCAATTTTGCTCGATTTACCAAAATCAGCCAAATCCAAATGCTCCTATCCACTTGGAAACATCTGAGGATTGAATCTCAAGGGGACAATCACTGAGCCAAGCCTCCAAAGTCTTTGGAACAAGAAATAGCATGTTGAACCTAGAATTGCCAAAATAGGGACAAGAATCCAATTTTGGATTGGAGCATTCAATGGATGCATCAAGGTGGCATGGACTGAGCCATTCTCAACTGAATTCAGTCAAGACTTATCCAAGACCAAGGGAACCAGCAGCCTGTGCCCTAACCTCTAGTCAATGGCTAGAGGAGACTTGGATTTTCATTTGCCAACATTGGCCAAACCTACTCAGCAGTTGCCATTCACTATTCCTTGCAAAACAAACTTGCTCTACTATAAATAGAGCTCAATTGTGATCAGTTTAAGTACACCAAAGCCATCAAACAGTTGCTTTCCTCAAAATCTCTTCTTTCACTCCAATTTTGCCTTCTAAGGCAAGTCACTATCGGGTTTTGAGTTTGAGAGCTTTTCCAACCAAACCAATCACACACACACCTCATATACATCATATAGAAGTGATCCAAACACTCACATAACATCTGGAACACAGATTTCACAAAATCACTAGCCAATTTCTCAAGTTCTTGACAGTTTTGCAGTTGAGGTGCCATCTTCAACTCCAAACCATTTTAATCCATTCCAAGCATCCATACACACTCCATGGCACCTAGGGAAGCTATCCAGATCATTGGAACCTAGCTGTAACACCTCCAACACAAATCACAATCACCAGCTGCAAGTGGTAAGCATGAGCTCTTCTAACTCTATGATCCATGCAATTTTTGCTGCACAATAATTTGGCCATATGTTCATAATCATGCATGGAATGTTTCCCCTCAATTAATTGCATTATTTGAATCGTGTATCAAAAATCCTAGCCTTCATGCAGAAATTAGGGTTCTTGAGGATTTTACATGATTTCTTGTTATATGTTTAATTTAAATGAAATTAATTGTCATAGACATGATCGTGAGGTTGAAACGAGTTGATTGGTATGTGGATTGCATGATATAATCAAGTATTCAGTGAGATTGGAGAGAAAATGCAAATCTGGGCAAACCCAGAACACGCGTGTGTTCTTGGTGTGTTCTTGGCGCCATTTTTTGAAAATTCAAATATTTGAATTTTGTGATTTTATTTAATTGATTCAAAAATTAATTTCTCTCTGAGTTTTAATGATTTTGAGTTGAGTCTTTTTTTAATAATTCACAAAAATGTTAAAATATTTTATTTTCCCAAAAACTCCCAAAAATATTATTTATTTTATATAATTGATATTTTTGCAAAGAATTAATGTTTTAATTGTTTTTAACATTTAACATATTTTTTCCACCTTGATTTTGCAACTTTTAATGCTTTCTAATTATTTTGTAGGTCAATACTTAATTTTTGAAGCATTAATCCAAGATCACAATTTGTTTTCCATATGTTAAACAATTTTGATCATTTTAATTGAATTTTTATTCAATTAAATACATTTTTGAAAACAAATTAGGGTTTTTGGATTAATTCAACCCTCATAAATCATTTTCAAAACACTTTGGGCCTCTAATAGAGTGTAAGACCCAATCCTTTTTTGACCAAATCATTTTTGGGCCTCAGTGTATTGTATAAGTCCCGATACCGTAAAAAACAAACGGCGCGATCGCCGCCTTTTGAAAAAATAACCTTTTGGGCCTCTCCTTGAGCTATAAGACCCATTCAAAATTTTTGGGCCTTTAATAGAGTGTAAGACTCAATCCTCTTTTAACCAAAACCTTTTGGGCCTCACTTATTGTATAAGTCCCTCCGCGTTAAAAGAAAACCTCGGCGCGATCGCCATTTTAAACGAAAAATCAATTGGGCCTACCCTCGTGTTATAAGCCCCACTCTTTTTATTTAAACCTTTTGGGCCTCTTGAGAGAGTGTAAGACCCATCCCTTTGTACATAAAACCTTTTTAGGCCTCAGTCACTTGTATAAGTCCCTCTGTACAAATTTAAACAGTGCGCTCACTGATAAAACCCTGGGCCTCTCCTTGAGCTGTAAGCCCCAAATCTTTCTTTTTCAAAGCACTTTCTCCTTTGATTTTGAATATACTGTTGTTTTCAATCTTTCTTTGTTGAACAACTAACCAAACAGCATGGAAGCTCTACAACCGAGTAAGTGTTTACACGCTTTCATTTACCACTTTCATATACATATAACTGTAGTGTGGGGCTGTTTCACTGTAAGTCTTCTTTCATAAACTCATATCAACTGTGTAATAATAATATAGATATTTATAGTTTCCCCGGCAACTACGTCTAGAATTAGGTGACGCCGTTTCGTTTATTCGTAGAAATAGACAACTAGATCCCCAATAGGATCACCAAATATAGTCTTCTCTTCGGCTATCCTCATTAGGAATTGTCAAGAAACTCTACTCCCAGAGATGAATGTATTCTCCGTGAATGGCATCTTTGAGTTTCTTCCAAATTCTCGAACTTTCCTGGCTTGATCTATTCCTTGTGAATAGCCTGTCTTGAATTTCTCGGGGTTTGGGGACCCACGGGCTTCTTAAAAGCATCGGCCTCCTCTTGGACATCGTACAAGGACCCACAGGCTTCCTAAAAGCACCCTTGCCTCCTCTTGGGCTTAGTACAAGGACCCGTCGGCTTCTTAGAAGTATTCACAGCCTCCTCTTAGGCTTCGTATAATGATCTCTTCCTCCGGGAATGATAGCCTTCTCTTGGGCTTCGTACCAGGACCTCGGCTTCTTAAAAGTTTCCAGCCTCCTCTTGGGCTTCGTACAAATTGTCCCGACGACCTTCTAGAGGTATAGGAATAGAACTTAATCATCTCCATAAAACAATCTTTTCAAGAGTCTACTACTGTTTCTCAAAGCATAGTACAAAAGATGAAACTCTAGACTTGGACAGTCTAATCTCCTTGAGTCTCAAAGACATTCTCAAGTGATCCCTTCGTTAAATAGGAAGAAAACCCGTAGACTCAGACAGTCTCAATACCCTTCGGATTTCCCGCTTCCTTGAAGAACAGGAATAACCCAGATCCTCGAATCAAATCCTTGAGTACAATGTTGCTCATATAAGAATTGATTTTCTCTTTCAAAATTAGTATACTGGACCTGTCACTCAACTGAAACAGTCATCATAGCCTCCTCTTGGGCTTTGTACAATGATTCTCCCCAGCGGAGTCAAACAACATTTAGCCTCTCTCTCGGGCTTTGTACGAGACACATAAGAGACTCCCTCGTTGAGTTAATCCCCCTTCCGCCTCCATCTCGGGCTTTATACGAGATACAAAAAGGTTCTTATTGAGCCAAACAAACCTTTAGCCTCCATCTCGGGCTTCGTACGAGATACAAAATCACTCTCTTGTTGAGTATAAAAAATTCTCTTGTTGAGTCAATAAACTTTTCAGCCTCCATCTCGGGCTTCGTACGAGATATAAAAACTCTCTTGTTGAGTCAACCCTTTTCAGCCTCCATCTCGGGCTTCAAACGAGATACCAAAAGACTCCATCGTCGAGTCAAAACCTTTTAGCCTCTCTCTCGGGCTTTGTACGAGACACATATTAGCCTCCTCTTAGGCTTCGTATAAGAAAACCACTGGTTGATCCAATTAACCTTTTAGCATCAAAGATGTGCCTCGTTCACAATACACAAACATCAACAACTCCTTCCTCTTCATCTAATCGCTGTAAGCTGCAAGCCTCCATCTCGGGCTTCATACGAGATACCAAAAGACTCCATCGTCGAGTCAAAACCTTTTAGCCTCTCTCTCGGGCTTTGTACGAGACACATATTAGGCTCCTCTTAGGCTTTGTATAAGAAAACCACTGGTTGATCCAATTAACCTTTTAGCATCAAAGATGTGCCTCGTTCACAGTACACAAACATCAACAACTCCCTTCATCTAATTGCTGTAAGCGGCAAGCCTCTGGATCATCTACATCCATGCCACTGTCCCTCTTTTAGCATGAGAAATTCCTAAGGGAAGATAGCATTGCTCTACACTGAGTTAAAGTCTTCTCCTTCAGGTTATAACCCCCTATAAAGGAGATTATGGCATTACCAGGATTCACAAATCCCGGTTAAAGTAATCCTCCTTTACAGTCGTCACCCGACAGTTGTGACGGACAAACCCCCCTTTAGAGATGACAAATTCTCTCTAAAGACAACACCTTTTAGCTTCACATCTTGGGCTTCGAACAAGATACAAATAGACCCTTCAGCTTCACATCTTGGGCTTTGAACAAGATACAAACTACCTTTCGCTTCACGTCATGGGCTTTGAACAAGACACCAAAACAACCCATTTACTCCCATAGAATAGGAGGAACTACGAACGCTCTGATTTCCCTATTTTGGTAAACAGGAATACGTAGGCATAAGATCGAAAGAAAAGATCTTAGCGAGAACACTAAACAAAAACCCAAAATCCCATACTCCCGTATATCATAATCTGAAGCAGTATCCTAACAAAATCCCAGAGAGAAATCAGTATTGGCGAAAATATAAATAACCAATACAATGGCCCCCCACATTGATCGCATCCGTAACCTAACAGGCCGCTGTTTAAACTCAGTATGCAAGCAGGGTTAATTGGAGACATCTATTTCCCTTCCTTCATCAGCTTTAATAAGATAAAAAATGAATCGACTTGTAGTAAACTTAACCGCAGAGAGCGACCGCGCTTAAGAACCGCGTCCAAAATCGCTCGTTACATGGTTGTTTGGATTTTTGGTTGTTGCTGGTTTCCTGGCTTGAGGGGGAGTATGGAGTCTTGGTTTTTATGCAGCTGGTCTTCTTGGTTGTTTTCAGAATGTGTTAGTTTCTGCTGTTGGTATCTTTGATGTGTGCTGATATTGTTTTAGCCAAAATTAGCCAAAGGGGGAGATTGTTAGTTCTGTTATTGGTAGCAATTTTGGTAAAACAATGTGTTTGCTCAAGATGTCATGTCTGATGTCTTGACATGTGCTTTCAACATTCTGCATATGGTGGTTTTATTAGTATTGTTGTATTCTGTAGATTTTGTGTATGATGTCGAACACGATGTTCTGACATTTGTTAACAGAACTTTATGTTCAGTCTGGTGTGATGTTTTAGGGTTGCGCTTTTTTGATGTTTTGAGAGATTCTGTTTGAAATATTGCAGGCGAAAATCATGGAGAAGATCTGTTCTGATGCAATCATTTGTGGAGTATATATTGTTACTGTTTTAGGGCGAAAAGATTTTGAAAGAAAAATCAGTTTTAATTGTGAACAAAATCTGAGATTTTCAAGGAGTCCAAGCCCAAGAATAAGTTTCTATTTAAAGCAGCCTCAACCCTACTTGAAGAGTACGAAGACAAGATATTATGATTTGAGTGTCAAGTGTTAGGGTTTATGTTTTCGTCTGTATTTTGTAAGCCATTCATTCATCATTGATGCTTGAATTGGTCTGATTGTTTGAGTTGTAATTTGTTTACTCTAAAGCTTTTAAGCAAGAGTGTATTGTTCTTGATCAAAGCTTTTAAGCACGATCAAGGTGTGTCTTGGAAGTGTGACTTCTATACTGTGTTTTATTTGAATTGTATCACTGTGGTGATTGAGGGGGAGTGAAGGTGTCTCATATCTAAGAGGTTCTTAGGTAGAAGTGTCATTAGGTAGTGATTAAGTGAGTAGACTATCAACTGGTATATTGATTGTAGAGTCTGTGAATTAATACTACTAATAGTGAATTTCCTCCCTGGCTTGGTAGCCCCCAGACGTAGGTTGTTAGACCGAACTGGGTGAACAATTCTTTGTGTTGATTTACTGTTGTTTTACTGCCTTGTTCATATAACAGATATTGATGTTGTCACATCTCACTTGACATCACATATCTGATACCAGAATTTCAAAAACCATTAGGAAAAAGCAGTAGCAATACCCTTAGCAGCAAAGTACTTCCTTGGGTAACTCAGAAGACAGGACATGACTGTGTTCATAACTCAAATCACAAGACACAAAAGTCCATTCAAGAACTGAGACCCAGAATGTCGTAACATCCTATTGAGCATCTTTGCCTAGCTGCTTTATCAGACATAATCTTCTCATGAGAAGATCAGAGCATTTTTCCCCCTTTTTAGACACAATTTGACAAATATTACCAAGGTATATCCAGATCCAAAGAGTGATCACCCAGAACCTTAAATAAGCCATAGAGACAACAGTAAAAGTGATACAGTGATGATTAAGACGAACCTTGAGATCCCCTTATTTGAATTGTATCAACCACTACCCGGTCTTTATGTCTTTACTCATTTTTTGACAGATTCTTCTTGAAGTACAAGTTCCAACACATGTGAATGCATATTCAAGGACAAGATTTTACACGTCCTTCTGAAAAGTATACACCCTAAGCATTTTCCCAAGACGGAATCATTACCTCTGTCATCAGACTGTCAGAGATTCTCCAGACACTCTTTACTACTATGACGTCCTCGATCATGTCACACCCAACAATGTTAAAGAAAATACCTGTATTGAATAAAATCTTCAGAGTTTTGTGATTTTAGTCTACAGAGAAAAATAAATTCTCCCAAACTCAATAAATGATTCTTAAGCATCCAATAAGAACCATTTCACATGCACTGCCTAGTCTCCCCCAACTTGCAACAATACAAAAATGTCAAGACATCCTTCTTGACATCTCAGCTTGCTTGACGCACAAATGCAAACTGGAACTTCAACTGCACCCTCGCAGTAAAACATCTTAGATCAAGGAGCAACCCCCCTATCTAACGTAACCAGTGCTCCTCCACAGAACACCTAAGCTAAAGAATGGAAAACATAACACACATCTTCATGTTTTCAAGAGCGCACCCTCAGTTCAACCTACCAGCTGAACACAATCATCAACTCTCTTATTGCTTCTTCTGACAAGAACCAATAATCACTCACACATGATCACCATCATGCTACCCGTGAGGAAATGTATACCAGGATAGCAATCCTACCATAGCAAAATCTTGGCTTAAGATCAAAGTCCCATTGATCCCCCCATCCTGCAACCATCTACACACCATACAAACTCCTCTTGAATTCTCATGTATAGACCTCCAGTTGCTTGAGGCACAAACCAATTGAATCAGAATGCTTCACATTCCTTAAAGAGACGCACGGGGCCCCTTAGTTCATTATAACGATGTCAGCTATCGTATGCATGCTCCAGAACTTCACAGCTGCCAAAATGATCCACTACTAGCATGACTTGCATCCAGGGGCAACATCCCCTTTGTAAGATTTTCCACTGACCTTACCTAGCCAGTAATAGAGATAGACACCCCATAATCCAAGACAGACATTCCTTCATCATGCTCCCGTATGATAACCTGGAATACTTCTGATTTTCTGGTGAATATCCACTTCTGAAAGCATCAGAAACCAGACCTTCATGCAATCAACATATGATTCACTCCAGTCTTCCAAAACCTTACATCAGACTTCCAAGACAGTTCTTATACTTCATCATTCTCCCATATGACAATGTAGATACTTCTTAGACACGATGCAAGTAACCAGTTCTTCACAGAACCTAAAATCCTCCACCAAGGATAACCAACCCAAAGATGTTCTAACATCAGTTAGGACATCTTCCACACATCATAGACACCACACACCATGGTTCTTGATATGTTCCACCACTAGACTTACTATCAGCATAGTAATCTAAACTGAAGATCTTCACACAACACTGCGCCACCAGTTTGAACAAAGAGAGCTTCAGAAACCCAGAGAGAAATAAACTCTCATCCACCAAAAGAAGGTATACTTCCATCTTTAACCTATAACTTCTGCCACAAGCTCCAAGAGAACCAGAACCTCCTTACGTTTTCAACTAACTACTCTTCTGCACAAGAGCAATCAGTTTCAAGCATCCTGCTTGAATGCACACAATGAAACCAACCAAATGCCACCTTTTGATTAATCTCAATCTTCTTCAGAACTTCCACAAGATACACTGATCCACTAATGAAAATAGATCTTCAAGTCACATGAACTACTTGCTCCATAGCAAGACATCTTGGATCCACCAAATCTCTTAGTCATGTAACATCTTCCCATCCACAGCTCCCGCAAACTGCATGAGATAGACCTTTTTGAAGCATCCATAACTTCCACTCTCCAGTAGATCACCTTATCTTAAGGTGATGTGCCACATCACCAGCTGAGACTTCTGATGTTAAGCTAGATGTCAGAACATTTTGATACGACATCCAACTGTTGAATTCAGCTCCTTCTTCTGCCACTTAGAAGAACCTCCTCCCTTTTCAGAACAAGAGTTCCATGCTCTCATAGGTTTGATTCAACAACCAAGTTTGAGTAGACAACCTTCATCCTGCTTTAAAACTCCTAAGACTTCACACCTGCCACATCTGAGTCTTCAGAAAATAAGTAGTCCAAGACTACACCATAGCCATACCAAAGAATGCCACTTTCCTTAGTAGAGCAGACTGTAGAAAGTCAGAGATAACTGCCACTTAACTTTGACTTCCAAGAAGAGCAAGATCCATGCTTCAAAGCACCTAGATCAGGAATAAACTGATCCAAGCAGTAACTATCAAGATTATGATGTCTTCATCTTCATCTTCAACAGCGTCAAAGTCCAAACGAGTTTCTTGCTAGGAAACTCTCCAGAGAACACATGCTTCTGTTACACCTGACTGAAGTCACTTCTTAGGTCACCACCTAAGACTAAAACAGATGCTAAAGCATATGCAGTACCCCTCCCATGATTCTGCACAAACTCTGATGATGAGATGTTCCAACATCTTGTTGAACATCAGCAGTCTTGGCTATCAAGGATAATTAATTAAATACTTGTGGATTCCATAAATAGCAATTGATCTTAAATCCTCGTCCAAAAACCCTTCTTCACTGTTGTAGCGGAGCTCCACCAGATCACGTCATGAACACTTATAAAGTATTCAATCTTTTTGCAAGTATCTTCTTTGACAAACAGTGTTGAGATACCCAGGCTGCCACCCTTGACTCACGTAACTAAGATTCTCTCTGAACGAATCTTATTTACCTCAACAATTCTTCAATCAGATTGGATCCACTCTTAGGGTCAAGAGAGATGAATCCTTCCTTGCTGTTTTGGATGGTGAAAATAAATCACCTCCACTTTCTTCAGATTGTGTTTCAAAGAAACACCTTCTAGTTAGAAGAGCAACTAGAAGACTCCAGATACACGACTGAGATGTCTTTATGAGTGGACTTGAGAGAATTCTCAAGTATCTTTGACAACCTAGCCGATCAATAATTGATCAAACTCCCAGAGCAAGAACTTGATAAACTTACACTCAACTCCTCTCCTCTTCAACTGACTTCAACTGCACCAAGAAACCAAGCTTCCAAGTACCAAGTCACCATACCAGATATCTAACAACAACTTCCATCACTCCATCGCTCCCGACTTTGGAATTAAAAAATGCAGATATCTTCAAATATAGAGGCTGACGATTAAGACCTTCCACCAACTGTCTTCAGTAACAACTCTAGAATCCCATAATTCTAGAGCTCTTCCATCAGAAACACATGCAGCGGAACCACCAAGGAACAAATCCTACTTGCCCTAATAAGATGTCACAACATCTTATAAGACACACCAACAAGAGAACTAGCCACTTCTCCTGTAGTTGTTGTAGAATCTCCTCAGCAACATGAACAACCTCCGGGTTGCTCCCTTCGATCTAGAACATCCATCTCATCCATTAATACCCTTAAGTATGTTTGAGTTGATTGATCTGATCTTCAAGACTCCTCCTTGTTTAAACGCCGGAAAGTATCTCCCAAAGATCTCATCCAGAACCAGACAGGATGCCTGCTCTGATACCAATTGAAATTCTGGCATATGCAGACAGCAGATGTCCTAACACATGTCAAGACATTGTGCTACATAATCTTTTAAACTCAGAGGCACAATAGCAGACTGATACCTTGAATATCAGAACTGCACAATCACAGATGTCACGACATCTGATCCAACATGTTTATCATGAACCCTAACAGAAAACATAAATCTGCAGAATGATAAAGAACACAGTAATTGTTAACCCAGTTCGGTGCAAATCACCTACATCTGGGGGATACCAATCCAAGAAGAATACTTCACTATCCGTAGAACTGTTACAAAGCTAAACTCCCACGTTTACAACTTTATACCTAACATCTACCCAATGAACATCTTTACCAAGGCTAAACTCAAACGTTTACAACCCTGATATGAGATACCCCACTCACTTCCCTTAATCACCAACTGTGATTTCTACATCATCCCAGTCAATAAAGAATTCTGTCAAGCATACTTGGCAAACAAGCTAAATCGGACTTGCTTAAAAGCTTCATCCAAGAACAATACACAATCCAATACCTCAAGGCTTATGGATCTGTGCGACACCTATATCTACCACAGTGCATCAACCGATACAAATGGAGATTTACAACCTAGAGAGCCAACGACTCTCAAAACCCTAAACCCTTATTTCTTACGCAAGAAAACAAGGTTACAAAAGGCGTACAAAGGCATATCAAAACTTAGGTCTAAGTCTTCTATTTATAGGCTTCTGCTTCCTTGGGCTTCAGTCTTCTATCCTTGATCCACGTTCTTATTGCTTCCTTGATTGTTGCAACAGATTTAAACCACTCAGTCCAGGATGTCAAGATGCATGCTAGGACATCTCGTTCGACATCACATCTTCAGCAGAATTATTTAGCTTGATCTTCTATGTTGAGTTCACTTTTATGTTTTACCAAAATTTATCCAAAACACTAGAGCTTTCAAAACATGTGCTTGATATGATATTGAACCCAATGTAAATAATGAGTTATATTTTTAGCTACAAATATCATTTTAAAATAAAATAAATATTGTTTATGATATGAAAACTAGTAGAATAACTCAAAGCAATTAAGAAGAATTATTCAAAGTTTAAACAAACTAAGAAATTTGATGTGTGGGGATAGAGAACAACGAATACCAAAATAAATGGTCTAAAGAAGCACAATGATCTGAAAAAAACGAAAGCAAAACCACAATAAGGCAGAATAAGATAAAAGACAAGGACACAATAACTTGTTTACTTAGTTTGATCAAATGATTTAGTCGATAAGTGCAAAATGTACCTATTTTTGTATATAAGTTTTGTTGCACTTATCTATACTTTTTGTTAAATATCACACGAATAAACCCTGTTTTGTTTGTAAATGCGTATAGTTTACATTTCATCTACCCTATCAAATACTCAAACTTACTACCCATTTGCACGCAATCTAAATCACTCGTCCATATTATCACGTATCGCCCACAACCAAGGTTATGTCTAACGCAAAGTTGAGAGAACAACCGTATCGCCTCGGAGGTGATGTCTCATGCAACTCGACCACACGGAAGCATTAAGAATCGATACTCAAGTGAATATTAAGCTTCAATCTATCTCTAGAGTTAAGAACCTAATAAATGCTCATCCTAGTTCCGGATTCAAGGAGGATATGTCTACCACAAATCAAATCCATGCTTAAAGCGATTAAAACGAGGATAACACCAATAGAGATTTGTAAAATAGCTCGCATACAAAGCCATGAGCAATAAATATACATACTATCAAGGTAAACTTACATACAAACTCACAACAATGGAAACTACAAAGGGAAGAGAGAAGAGGAATCAAAATCTCTCGCGGTGTCAAACACGATCCAAGAATCATCCGCCGCCAATCATCGAGTTGCAACCACCATTGATGCTTTTCTAAGCTCTAAACTACAAAGGATGAAGGTTTGATGAATTGGGAACAAATACCCCAAGACATTACCTAAAAAATGCTGAAAAATGACTTAAATAAGCAAAATTGGTTTCCCAGGTTCGCACTGCGAACCCCCGTTCGCCTAGCGAAAATATGCCGCCTTAGCCACTGCCTAAAACAGTGTTTTTCACACTTCTGGGCACTTTTTATTCGCCAGAGTTCGTATTGCGAACTCCCTAGCGAATACGCTCGCCTCCAGTTCGCACAGCGAACATAACAACAAACCAGAACTTGTTTTCTTCATAATTTTTGAACCGTAACTCGGATTGACGCACGGTTTGAAGCGCTGGAAAGCTTATTCAATGCTCTTTATGAATATGGAAAAATATATTTACTTGAATACCTAAAATTAAACTCAATGATATTTACACGATGCGCAATATATACACTAAAATGTAAACTATACGCATTTACAAACAAAACAGGGTTTATTCGTATGATATTTAACAAAAAGTATAGATAAGTGCAACAAAACTTATATACAAAAATAGGTACATTTTGCACTTATCAACTCTCCCCAACTTACATAATTGTTTGTCCTCAAACAAAAATCAAGCGACTCAAAGAAACAAAAGCAATAACCAAAGAATCACGAATCAACAGGTTTTGAAAACGGAAAACAAATGCAATGGTTCAATCGAAAATGGTACACACAAAGTTAATACTTACCACTAAACTACAACGATAACATAGTCACGAAACAAATGCAAAATACAAAAATCATGCCAAAAATTCTAAAACATCGCAAGTTCAAATGTGAATCACGCCTAGGAAAAACAATCATCGGTAGATGAAAAATACAAAATGAGGTTCTTATCACTCACACAACAATCATGCAAACAATAGACTAAATTATGCAACCATCCAAAAATCATATTGAACATACAAAGGCAAGAATCACAAGGACTTTCAAGGTTGTAGCGTGGTCGGGTAAACAAACAAGGGGCAATTCCTAAAGGTAATTGAAACAAAAACTTGCCTAAACCTAAGGGAGTGATCAACTCACAAAAGTTCAAACACCAAATTCCAATAAACTTCTTCCAAAATCCCAAGTGTTACACAACACACAATACTTATTTAGCACAATTATTTGAACTCTTTTTGTTTCCTTTTTCAAGGATTTTCTGTTTCTTTCTTTTTCACTTTTTTTTTCTTTTTCACATTTTTCTCTTTTTTATTTTCTTTTTCCACCTCATAGAAACCAACCAATGAGTAAACAACCATTCTCTCCCCAACTTGAATTCAACCACATCATCATGTGAATACTCCCTACTTTCTAAGGCAAGGTAAAAATTCATATAACAACACAAAGTTGAGGGCCCAAGAAAAAAACAAAATCCAATAAAAAATAAGTGAACTAAATACTCATAGACAAGCATTAAGTTCAAATAAAACATGGATAAAAAATCTCAAAGGGTTACGAAGGATCACATACTCACAAGGTGAATTGACTATTTGTCGAGGTAGTTGTGCTCAAAATGAAACAAAATGCCTTGATCCTTTTCATGCTTTCATATAATCAACACAAACAAAAGATTAAGCATAATAAAATCCAGTTAAAACAAGAATGTTGGTACTCCGTGCATATATGAACAATAGAAGGCTTCCTCACAAAAAGGGTGGGAACTAAAGTGATTCACAATTGAACAAGTATATAAAAGAATGAATGGCATGGAAGTTTGTAAAATGCCTAAGTATCATGAATATGCTAAAGTCTAGAAAGCGACAAACACATACCTTGGACGCGTACAAAACTTAACAATATCATTACCATACATCCGCGAGTTAAAACGATCAAACTTGAATCATCACCAAATTTCCTCAAGCTACTCAAAACAAGCTCATTGACAAACGCGAAAACTATTAATATACACAAACTGAAAAACCGGCAAAAATTCATTAAACAAGTTGTAAAGTGAAGATTTGAGAATTTTACGAAAAATCCGAGTACAGCTTGTTTAATGAATACTCACCACACTACCTAAACTAAACAACAACAAAAGAAAAGAATACACCATGCTTGTTTTACGTCGTAAGCTTGAAGCCTTTACAATGCTTAGCTAGCAACTTCCTTCTTTCATGCCATAGTGATGCCTCACCGCGCAAATCAAAAGCAAGTGCCCTAACTAAACACTTAAACAAACGTTACGGGAACAAAATGTATACAACACTTGAACAAACATAATGGAAATAGACAATATATACGATATATACAAAACTCAAAAACAAAGAAACTATCGCAATGCGATTCAATATTAAAACCAATCTCCGGCAACGGCGCCATTTTGTTGACTGCAGAATAGGGCAAGAAACAAACATTTTGGAAGTATTTTTCTGGGAATTTATCGTCTCCACAGAGATCGGTTCTATTGAACTGCCGTTCGACAGTTTCCATGTTAATGAGTTTAGGTTTAAAACTATTGAACATAAAAAGAATTCATTCTTTAGAGAGTAGAGAACTCTCGAGTTTACATTTCATCTACCCTATCAAATACTTAAACTTACTACCCATTTGCACGTAATCTAAATCACCCGTTCATATTATCACGTATCGCCCACAACCAAGGTTATGTCTAACGCAAAGTTGAGAGAACAACCGTATCGCCTCGGAGGTGATGTGTCACGCAACTCGACCACACGGAAGCATTAAGAATCGATACTTAAGTGAATATTAAGCTTCAATCTATCTCTAGAGTTAAGAACCTAATAAATGCTCATCCTAGTTCCGGATTCAAGGAGGATATGTCTACCACAAATCAAATCCATGCATAAAGCGGTTAAAACGAGGATAACACCAATAGAGGTTTGTAAAATAGCTCGCATACAAAGCCATGAGCAATAAATATACATACTATCAAGGTAAACTTACATACAAACTCACACCAATGGAAACTACAAAGGGAAGAAAGAAGAGGAATCAAAATCTCTCGCGGTGTCAAACACGATCCAAGAATCATCCGCCGCTAATCGTCGAGTTGCAACCACCATTGATGCTTTTCTAAGCTCTAAATTACAAAGGATGAAGGTTTGATGAATTGAGAACAAATACCCCAAGACATAACCTAAAAAATGCTAAAAAAAATGACTTAAATAAGCGAAATTGGTTTCCCAGGTTCGCACTGCGAACCCCCGTTCGCCTAGCGAACATATGCCGCCTTAGCCACTGCCTAAAACAGTGTTTTTCACACTTCTGGGCACTTTTTATTCTCCAGAGTTCGCATTGCGAACTCCCTAGCGAATACGCTCGCCTCCAGTTCGCACAGCGAACATGACAGCAAACCAGAACTTGTTTTCTTCATAATTTTTGAACCGTAACTCGGATTGACGCACGGTTTGTAGCGCTGGAAAGCTTATTCAATGCTCTTTATGAATATGGAAAAATGTATTTACTTGAATACCTAAAAAAATGATAGAAAATCAATTAAACTCAATAATATTTACACGATACGCAATATATACACTAAAATGTAAACTATACGCATTTACAAACAAAACAGGGTTTATTCGTATGATATTTAACAAAAAGTATAGATAAGTGCAACAAAACTTATATACAAAAATAGGTACATTTTGCACTTATCACTAGTCTGGGAAAGAGAGAAGTTTTTCGATTCACTATACTTCCAAAAGTTGTTACAGCAAATTATAAATGAGTTACAAGAAAAATTCTTTTGATTTGCCACAAACAACACCTTATTTCTAACCACGTGCTTCACAATCTCTATAACTCTTAATATATGAATCACACAAGCCAAGGTACTTAGAAGTGTTTCCCAATCTCCTTATATACCTTCAAAGGTTTCCCAAAATTCCAAATACTCCAAAAACTTCCCAAAACATAATCCATTAATTGTTAGAATATAAATAATATAAATATCTATTTTATTTTAATTTAGAATATTATAAATACCTTATAATATATTTTATATTAATTTATAGTCTCTTAGAGTAAGTATAAATTAATAAAAAATATTTAACATTAATGAACAGATCCACAAACCGAACTGACCAAACCAATACATGTGAGTTTCCGAGACCAATAAGATATCCATGAATGAATGCATATAGTAAACATGAGCTCCATCTTTGTCTCCTTCAAACTCGCCACTAGGTCCTTTGGGACCTTCGTAGTATCACTCATGTACGTCACCAAAACTCCTATATTAATCAAATTAAAGTGGTCCCATGTTCAAAGTCAAACCAATCAAACACAAAAAATAGGACAATCAAATGAACATTTTTTGTCTTGTTAAGACAACTCAGTTGATAACTGTCCAGGGACATTAAGTATAAGGACGTGGGTTCGAACTTGCAAAAACAATAATCATTAATGTCATGAAGTGGTGAAAGCTATGGGTGACACATTGCTCCATCAATTGAAAATCAATGAAAAATACTACATAAATATGAAAATGGTTGGTTAGTATCAAAGTGTTTTGAAGAAAGTTTTGGCATCTCTATCATACCATGTGAATGTACATCAACCAAAAGTAAGAGATAAAATTTCATGAAATCAGAATTTCAAGTACATTAACCAAAAGTAAGTGATAAAATGTCATGATAAGAAATACAAGTTAGGAGCGAAATATAACAACTCAATAATCGATAAATGCATTAAGGTATGGATGACACATTGCTTCATCAACTTAAAAATCAATGAAAAACACTTCATAAATATGAAAATAGTTGGTTTGTTCTAGTAACAAATACAACAATTTTTTTAGAAGGTCCAGAAGCTCAACCGACATATGGGATTTTCTTTTTTGAAAGGAAAAAGAAAATAATTTATTAAAAGTCAGGCATAAGAAATGTCTAAAAATACACCAGAGTTCAATACAAACCATAACCAAAAGGCAGCTACCAAAGCAAATCAACAACCTCCTTACACAACAAATCTCCATAACAGAACTTAGATCACTCTACAACAAGACGGATACAGAGCAGCAACACCTCCGTCAGGCCCGACAAATTGACACCCTACCAAAACTCCCTATACTTAGTTAAGTAAACCAGAAACAACTCCACCATTGCCTGACATACGAAATTACAGAAGTCGCACCAGATAAACCGCCAACTCCCACACCTGACAGCAATATTTCACATTGGATAAAGCTAAAACTCACTCACTGCAACGCAACAGTACCAACACAGGCCTGTTGTAGCGAGCGATTTTGGACGCGGTTCTTAAGCGCTGGTCGCTCTCTGCGGTTTGAGCTTAAACTACAGGTCGATTCATTTTTTATCCTATTGTGAGCTGAATAAGGAAGGGAAATAGATGTCTCCAATTAACCCTGCTTGCATACTGAGTTTAAACAGTGGTCTGTTAGGTTACGGATGCTATCAATGTGGGGGGGCCTTTGTACTGGTTATTCGTATTTCGCCAATACAGGTTCTTTCTTTCTAGGGCTTAGGTAAAAGGTTTCTGGTGGGGAACAAGGATTAGAATATTAAGACTGATGCTTTTGAATTACTGCTTTTGATTGACGAAGATATGGGATTTAGGTTTTTTGTTGATTGCGCTTGCTAAGATCTTTTCTTTCAATCTTATGCCTACGTATTCCCGTTTACCGAAACAGGGAAATCAGAGCGTTCGTAGTTCCTCCTATTCTATGGGAGGAAAGGGGTGTTTTGGTGTCTTGTTTAAAGCCCAAGACGTGAAGCGAAAGGTGATTTGTATCTTGTTTAAAGCCCAAGATGTGAAGCTAAAAGGTCTCTTTGTGTCTTGTTCAAAGCCCAAGACGTGAAGCTGAAATACCTCGGCTTTAGAGAGAATTTGTCATCTCTAAAGAGGGGAGAAGGAGAATTACTTTAACTGGGATACGCGGATCTGAGCAATGCCATAATGTCCGAAGAAAGGGTTTTAACCTGAAGGAGAAGACTTTAACTCAGTGTAGAGCAATGCCATCTTTCCTTAGGAATTTCTCATGCTAAAAGAGGGACAGTGGCATGGATGTAGATGATCCAGAGGCTTGCCGCTTACAGCGATTAGATGAAGGGAAAGGAGTTGTTGATGTTTGTGTACTGCGAACGAGGCACAACTTTGATACTAAAAGGTTGATTGGATCAACCAGTGGTTTTCTTATATAAAGCCTAAGAGGAGGCTAATTTCCGCTAGGAAAATCATTATACAAAGCCTAAGAGGAGGCTATTTTGTGTCTCGTACAAAGCCCGAGAGAGAGGCTAAAAGTTTTTGACCCAGTGGGGCATATCGTTATACAAAGCCTAAGAGGAGGCTAGCAAAGAGTTGACTCAGTTGGAGAATCTTTTATACTCAGTAATAGAGTGTTTTTGTATCTCGTACAAAGCCCGAGAGAGAGGCGAAAAGGTTATTTTGACTCCACTGGGGAGAATTTTGGTATCTCGTACGAAGCCCGAGATGGAGGCTATTGTAACTGTTTCAGTTGAGTGACAGATCCAATATACTGATTTAAAAGAGAAAATCAGTTCTTATATGTGCAACACTGTACTCAGGGATTTAATTTGAGGATCAGGGATATTTCCTTCTCTTTGAGGAAACGGGAAATCCAAAGGGTATCGAGACTATCAGAGTCTGCGGGTTTCCTTCCTATTTAACGAAGGGTGCTTAAGAATGTCTTTGAGACTCAAGGAAGTTAGACTGTCCGTGTCTAGAGTTTTATCTTTTGTACTATGCTTCGAGAAACAGTAGTAGACTCTATGAAAGGACTGTTCTATGAGGATGACTAGGTTCTGTTCCTATACCTCTAGGAGGTCATCGGGACAATTTGTACGAAGCCCAAGAGGAGGCTGGGAACTTTTAAGAAGCCGACGGGTCCTTGTACGAAGCCCAAGAGGAGGCTATCATTCCCGGAGGAAGAGATCATTATACGAAGCCTAAGAGGAGGCTGTGAATACTTCTAAGAAGCCGTAGGGTCCTTGAATAATGCCCAAGAGGAGGCCGATGCTTTTAAGAAGCCCGTGGGTCTATCATCTCCTTTCCATTAGGAGAGATAACTCTTTTAAAGATAACAACCACTAGTAAACGTGCGAGGTTTACTATCCAACGACTTTTAGCTTTTAAAGAGGGTTCCTTAGGTAAGGTCCAAGATTATGACCGTAGTGGGTACCCAAACCCCGAGACATTCAAGGCAAGCTATCCACAAGGAATAGATCAAGTCAGGAAAGTTCGAGAATTGGGAAGAAACTCAAAGATGCCATTCACGGATAATACAGTCATCTTGGGGAGTAGAGCTTCTTGACGATTCCTAAGGAGGACAGCCGAAGAGAAGACTGTATCTGGTGCTCCTATTGGGGATCTAGGTGTCTATTTCTACGAATAAGTGAAACGGCGTCACCTAGTTCTAGACGTAGTTGCCGGGGAAACTCGAAATATCTATACTATTATTACACAGTAGATATGAGTTTATGAAAGGAGACTTACAGTGAGCAGCCCCACAATACAGTTTATAATATGAAAGCAGTAAATGAAAGCGATAACCACTTACTCGGTTGTAGTGCTTCCATGCTGTTTGGTTAGTTGTTCAACAAAGAAAGATTGAAAAACAACAGTATATTCAAAATCAAAGGAGAAATTGCTTTGAAAAAGAAAGATTTGGGGCTTACAGCTCAAGGAGAGGCCCAGGGTTTTATCAGTGAGCGCACTGTTTGAATTTGTACAGAGGGACTTATACAAGTGACTGGGGCCCAAAAAGGTTTTCTGTACAAAGGGATGGGTCTTACACTCTCTCAAGAGGCCCAAAAAGGTTTAAAGAAAAGAGAGGGGCTCATAACACAAGGGTAGGCCCAAATGATTTTTCGTTTAAAAATGGCGATCGCGCCGAGGTTTTCTTTTAACGCAGAGGGACTTATACAATAAGTGAGGCCCAAAATGTTTTGGTTAAAAGGGGGATTGGGTCTTACACTCTATTAGAGGCCCAAAGTGTTTTAAAGAAAAAGAAATGGGTCTTACTACTCGAGGGTAGGCCCAGATGGTTTTTATTTTTTAAACAGGCGACGATCGCGCTGTTTACTTGTACAGAGGGACTTATACAATGAGTGAGGCCCAAAAAGTTTTTGTACAAGGGGGGATGGGTCTTACACTCTCTCAAGAGGCCCAAAGAGTTTTGAAGAAAAATAAATGGGTCTTACTACTCGAGGGTAGGCCCAAATGATTTTTGAAAAGGCGACGATCACGCCGTTTGTTTTTTGACGGTATCGGGACTTATACAATAAGTGAGGCCCAAAGATGATTTGGTCAAAAAAAGGATTGGGTCTTACACTCTAATAGAGGCCCAAAGTGTTTTGAAAATGATTTATGAGGGTTGAATTAATCCAAAACCCTAATTTGTTTTCAAAATGTATTTAATTGAATAAAAATTCAATTAAAATGATCAAAAATTGTTTAACACATGGAAAACAAATTGTGATCTTGGATTAATGCTTCAAAAATTAAGTATTGACCTACAAAATAATTAGAAAGCATTAAAAGTTGCAAAATCAATGTAGAAAAAATATTTAAAATGCCAAAAACAATCAAAATATTAATTCTTTACAAAAATATCAATTATATGAAATAAATAATATTTTTTGGGATTTTTTGATAAAATAAAATATTTTAACATTTTTGTGGATTATTAAAAAAAGAATCAACTCAAAATCATTAAAACTCAGAGAGAAATTAATTTTTGAATCAATTAAACAAAATCACAAAATTCAAATATTTGAATTTGAAAAAAAGGCGCCAAGAACAAGCTGAAGAATACGCGCGTGTTCTTGGTTTCTCAGATTTGCGTTTTCTATCCAATCTCCATGAATACGTAATTATATCATGTAATCCACATATCATTATGCTCGTCTCAACCTCACGATCATGTCTATGTACTTTAATTTCATTTAAATTAAACATACAACAAGAAATCACGAAGAAACCTCAAGAACCCTAATTTCTGCATGAAGGCTAGGATTTTTGATACACGATTCAAACAATGCAATTAATTGAGGGAAAACATTCCATGCATGATTATGAACATATGGCCAAATTATTGTGCGAGGAAATATGCATAGATTGAGAGATGACCAAGTATGTGCTTACCTCCAAGCCGTGACAGCAAGTTCAGAGTGATTTTTGATTTGGAGGTGTTACAGATGAGTTGTGATGATCTGGACAGCTTCCCTACACCATATGGATTGTGTTTGGATGGTTGGACTTGATTGAAATTGGCTGGATCATTTTGTGGTACCTCAGCTGCACCTTGTTTGAAAATTTGAGCAACCAGCTGGTGATTTCATGAAATTGATGTTTCAGAAGTTATGTGAGTGTTTGATCAGCTCATATGTGATGTATGTGAGGTGTGTGAGTGATTGGTTTGTGCAGAATTGCTCTCAAACTCAAAACCCGATAGCTACCTTGCTAAGAAAGGCATTTTTGCCAAGAGAAAGAGATTTTGAGGAAAGCATCTGTTAGATGGCTTTGGTGTACTCAAACTGACCACAATTGAGCTCTATTTATAGTAGAGCAAGTTTGTTTTGCAAGGAATAGTGCATGGCAGCTGGTAAGTAGGTTTGTCCAATGTTGTCCAATGAGAATCCAAGTCTCCTCTAGCCATTGACTAGAGGTTAGGGCACAGAGCTTTGGTCCCCTTGGTCTTGGATAAGTCTTGACTGATTTCAGATGAGAATGGCTCAGTCCATGCCACCTTGATGGTTCCATTGAATGCCTCATTCCAAATTTGAAGTCTTGTCCCTACTTTGGCAACTCTAGGTTCAACATGCTATTCCTTGTTCCTTGGACCTTGGAGGCTTGGCTAGTGATTGTCCCCTTTGGATTCAATCCTCTAAGGTGTCCAAGTGGATTGGAGCAATTGAGATTGGCTGATTTTGGCAAATCGAGCCAAAATGCAAATTCTGCCTTGCTTTGACAGATTTCAGCAAGGCAACTTGCCAATGTTGTATCTCATGATGTAGGTTGAATTTGGCAATGTTCTTGGCCATTTTGGAAAGCTCTTACATGATATAACAACTGTTTAAACAAGTTTGGTTTTGATCTCTTTTGATTCCAAGTGAAAAATCCCCCTACATTTGGCAAAAAGTGAAGGCAAATTCTGACTTAGTGAAAATTTCACTAAGTGTTGGAAAAAGTGACATTTTCACTTTTCAGCCACTTTGATCACTCCATAACTCAAAATCCTTAATGAATTGGAATGACTTGTAGTTGAAGTTTTTGTAGGTGATAATGAGGGCTACAAATCCATCTTTGGATGAGAAAAAATGGCCTTGTGGTTTAGGAGTTATGGTCCTCCAAAGTTGGTACCTTTGCCACTTTATTTTTAACTTAGAAAAATTTCTAAGTTTTATGGTTACCCCTTTTACAAGTTATCTCACTTTTCTTGATTTTTCTTGATGAATGATGATTCAAATCATACATTAACATCATTTTAGGGTTAAAAATCCATTTTGGTGAAAAATCTCAAAAAGTCAAAGTTGACTTTTGTGCACAGTTGACTTTTTATCAGATGAATTCCAAACTGTGCAATTCTTCAGGAAATCATGTCCTTGACCTAAATCAAACTTGATGGACATGTTCCATGGGTGTCATAGGGTATATTCAATCATGTATTAGGGTTTGGGAGCATGTCTTGGTCATAAGTCAAAGTTACAGTTGACTTTTCCCTTAAAACCCTAATTGTGGTGCAGATGAAAATGAGACTTGTTGCTCAAGCTTCTTGGATCAATCCATTGTTCCAAATGGATCAATATGGTGTATTAGAGACCCTCAAATCATATCTTGAGGTCTTGGCTCATGGTTTGTCCCAAAAGTCAACTTAGGGGTGAATTAGGTCAAGAAACCCTAATTCCTGATTTTTGATGAATGCATCCCCTGAGGCAAAATTGACTTGATGCATGGGTTCATGAGGTTCCATGAAGCATATTAGGTTATGTTTTGGATCATTGCCTTGTGCCCAGATGAAAATTTCCATCTGGAGACCCTGGTCGACCAAAACCCTAATTTGGTGACACTGTCGATCTTGAGACTTGATCCACCTAGAAGGGAGCAGCCTTGTGCTTAATCCTTGAAGTGGGAGTCCTTTTTGATCCATTGTGGATGTTTAAGAGATTAGACAAGTTGAAGATCATGTCATTTCTTGATTGATCCTTTGTCTAAGCACTCAGAGAGGGCTTGAAACCCTAATTTTGATTGTAGTGGATGCTCACCCATCTTTGGGGAGACTAATGAAGCATGATGGTTCATCCATATTGTGATGATGATTTTCACAATGATGGGAAATCTAAGTGGTCAAAATTTGGGGTATTACAGATGCCCCTATTTAATCTTCTTGGACCCGAAGGTATGAATGACGAAGGGATTCGGGCATTCGGGGTGCAAGAGGATTAAATATCAGAATATACGAAATTTTGATGGTGGTTATGAATGGTAGCTTACGCATTCATCTTCTTTAGCTGAGCGATGAAGCTTAGAAAAGGTAAACTTCCCCTCGATCCTGGTTTCCTACCAAGGAACTGGTCTCAGTCTCTTTTGAAATAAACTTCCCCTCGATCCTGGTTTCCTACCAAGGAACTGGTCTTAGTTTCTTTTGTCAACATCCCCTCGATCCTGGTTTCCTACCAAGAACTGGTCTTAGTTTCTGATTTAAACTTCCCCTCGATCCTGGTTTCCTACCAAGAACTGGTCTTAGTTTCTGATTTAAACTTCCCCTCGATCCTGGTTTCTTACCAAGAACTGGTCTTAGTTTCTTTTGTCAATAAACTTTACTGACAAGGGACGCTATTCATAGCGGCTTTCCTCAAACTTCTCGCCGAATTTTCCTGGGGAGATGCCATTTGAGTGGAAAAAGTTTTGATGTCAGACTTGCTGGGGAACCCATTCGTCTGAGTTGTAGAGGTGTACAAACTTCTCTGTTGGAGGCGCCATTTATTGATTCTACTAGGGAAAGCGAGTCTCTTGAGAGACTGTTTTCATTTGGGATCTTTCATCATACTTTTCTCGGGATCTTCCCGGAGAAACGCCGTATGATGGGGTCCAATTTTGAGGTGCCAATGACCTTTTCATCAGCGGTCCTTTCGGAGCAAAACTGGCATGCTGCCGAATCTCTGATCACGAGGCTTTCTCTGTGGATTTTCCTTAATCCGGGAAAGCAAGGATATCATCTTCAATGGCGAAGAGTGATGTTTATTGAAAGTTTTCTCTGGCTTTTCAGAGGTTCAAGTTATCAAAGTGGTCAAGGACCAACTTCTTTCCAGAATTAAACCGGAAGCGAGGTTGTTCAGACACAGTATTTCCTGACGAGGCAAGAACTGACAAACTCGATTGAGAAAACTGCTACCACTAGGGGACAAGACCGGCTAGAGTGATAACGATGCAATATGAAATGTAAATGCAAATAAAAAATGCATGATGTATGTATGTATATGCTGACAAAACAGACGCGACATACAGACTAATGGATGAACACAATTGGATACTCGGCCATCGCGGGGCGAAGAAGTACCGTTGATTCAAAATAGCAATTCCACCTTGCTTAGGAGAGATAGTCCCATTAGGAGCTATGTTGATCGGGCTTAGGAGATGAGAACTCGGCCGAGGATGTCAGACAAAACAAGGTCTCTGACACAGTTGATCCCTTCATTCAGGCATACTGGCTTAGAAGGAGTACTTTGATTCTGCACTTTGAAGTTCGCTTACTTCGGGAGAAGCGATCGATGTTCTTCTGATGTTCAACAGTCAAAAGAAATTGCCATCTTTATTTTAAAAGCAGAAAAAGTTTTAACAAGTAAATTCATTTTTGTTTTATTTCAAGAATCGCTGATTAAGTTTAAACAATGTCGTTCTGTAAAGCTAAAACAAGTAAAGAATTACAAACAAAAGCACAAGGGCTCAAATTTTATTGATAAGATGGAGATCAGCCAAACGCGTGATTCCAAAGAGTATATACAAAGTTAGAAAACGATAATTTACAGGGAAAAGGGCTACGTTGAAACATAACGACCACTATCCTTCTACCAACTTTGAATTCGGGGCATCCTGAGCTTCTGTCGAAGATGACCTTTGACTGGAGATTTCCTCCGATAGATGATGTAACTACTGCTGCTGAGGGACTTGCCTCTGTTGACCATAGTTACTTGCCATTATCCCTAATTTTTGCCTGGATTGTACTATGATGTTTCCAATCCATCGGGATGATTTTTTTATATGTCTCTAACTTTTGCCTGGACCACCCTTTCGGGTTTTCAATCCACCGAGACATTTTTTTTTTTTAGTTTAGGCGAAGTATTTCTTGACTACATCAACATTCGTGGGGTAGGAAAATTCCTCTCCGTCCATGGTTGCAAGTCTCAAGGCGCCGCCTGAGAAAGCTTTCGTGACCACATAGGGGCCATCATAATTTGGGGTTCATTTGCCCCGAGAGTCAGTGAGAAATGATTGTATCTTCTTGAGCACGAGGTCTCCTTTCCTGAAGACACGAGGTCAGACCTTTTTGTCGAACGCCCTCTTCATTCTTTGTTGATACAACTGACCGTGGCATAGTGCCGTGACTCGTTTTTCCTCGATCAGGTTCAGTTCGTCGTGTCGACTTTGACATCATTCAGCTTCGGTGAGCTTAGCTTCCATCAATACCCTGATTGACGGGATCTCTACTTCTATGGGAAGCACTGCCTCCATGCCATATACTAGAGAGAAAGGGGTAGCCCCTGTTGAAGTGCGGACAGATGTACGATAACCGTGAAGAGCAAAGGGTAGCATCTCGTGCCAATCTTTATAGGTTACAACCATCTTTTGAACGATCTTCTTGATGTTCTTGTTAGCCGCTTCTACCGCTCCGTTCATCTTGGGTCGGTAGGGAGATGAGTTATGGTGTTCGATCTTGAACTCTGCGCATAACTCTTTCATCATCTTATTGTTCAAGTTAGATCCATTATCAGTAATGATCTCGCTTGGAACACCATAACGGCAGATGATATTGTTTTTGATAAATCGGACCACCACTTGTCGGGTTACATTGGCGAATGACGCTGCTTCGACCCACTTGGTGAAATAGTCAATGGCTACCAGGATGAACCGATGTCCGTTTGAAGCCTTGGGCTTAATCATGCCAATCATGCCGATTCCCCATATGGAAAAAGGCCACGGGGAAGAAAGAACCTTGAGATGTGATGGCGGTACATGAATTTTGTCGGAGTATATCTGACACTTGTGACACCTCCTCATGTACTTGTAGCAGTCGGATTCCATTGTCAACCAATAGTACCCTGCTCTCAGAATTTTTCTCGCCATTGTGTGTCCGTTGGCATGAGTGCCAAAGGATCCTTCATGAATTTCTTTCATGAGCACGTCTACCTCTGGTCTGTCGACACATCGGAGCAAGACCATGTCAAAATTTCTCTTATAAAGAGTGTCACGGCTCAGGAAAAAGTTTCCAGTCAATCTTCTGAGGGTTTTCCTGTCTTTTCTGAGTGCCCCAGATGGGTACTCTTGTTTCTGAAGGAAGCATTTGATATCGTGATACCAAGGTCTGTCGTCTATGACTGCTTCAATTGTGAAGATGTAAGCGGGCCGTTCAAGGCGCATGATGTCGATCTTAGGTATATCATTCCATCGACCCACACTAATCATGGAAGAGAGAGTGGCTAATGCATCAGCCATGTGATTCTCATCACGAGGGATGTGATGAAAGTCGACTCTGTTGAAGAAGGGTAACAACCTTCTTGCATAGTCCTTGTAAGGAATCAATCCTGATTGGTATGTGTCCCAATCTCCTTTTATCTGGTTAATAACCAGAGCTGAATCGCCATATACGTCCAAGTTTTTGATCCTTAAATCAATCGCTTCTTCGAGACCCATGATACATGCTTCGTATTCGGCCTCGTTGTTCGTACATTTGAACGTAAGTCTAGCAGTGAAAGGAATGTGGGAACCATGAGGGGTAACAATGATTGCCCCAATTCCGTTTCCATAATGATTGACTGCTCCGTCAAAGATAAGTCCCCACTGGGAACCTGGTTCTGGCCCTTCACTGGGTAGCGGTTCATCGCAATCTTTCATCTTTAGATACATGACATCTTCGTCTGGGAAGTCAAACCCGATTGATTCTTGATTGTCAATCGGTTGATGAGCCAAATGATCGGCTAAAATACTTCCTTTAATGGCTTTCTGAGCGTGGTACTCTATGTCATATTCTGATAGTAACATATGCCAACGGGCAATCCTTCCCGTGAGAGCAGGTTTTTCGAAAACGTACTTGATTGGATCCATTTCGGAGACCAACCAAGTAGTATGACGAATCATGTATTGGCGAAGACGTTTGGCTGCCCAAGCCAAAGCGCAACAAGTTTTCTCGAGCATTGTGTACCGAGTTTCACAGTCGGTGAATTTCTTGCTTAGATAGTAGATGGCAGACTCTTTCCTTTTAGTTTCGTCTTGTTGGCCAAGTACACATCCCATTGAGTCCTCTAGGACTGTGAGGTAAATGATCAGTGGTCTTCCTTCCACTGGAGGTGATAGGATTGGAGGATTCAACAGATATTCCTTAATACTGTCGAAGGCGGTTTGGCAATCTTCTGACCAAACGCAATCCTGGTTCTTTTTGAGTAGTTTGAAAATCGGCGCACACGTGGCGGTCATAAGGAACATGAATCTGGAGATGTAGTTCAAACGTCCCAGGAATCCTCTGACTTGTTTTTCAGTTTTCGGAGAAGGCATTTCTTGAATGGCCTTGACCTTGTCAGGATCAACCTCAATCCCTTTCTGGCTGACGATGAACCCTAGTAGTTTCCCTGAACGGACACCGAAGGTGCACTTGTTGGGATTCAAGCGGAGCTTGAATTTTCTTAGACGTTCGAACAATTTTGACAGGTGTTCAACGTGCTCATCCTCTGTTCTTGATTTTGCAATCAAATCATCGACATATACCTCGATTTCTTTGTGTATCATGTCATGAAACAGAGTAGTCATGGCCCTTTGATAGGTTGCCCGTGCATTCTTCAAACCGAACGGCATTACCTTGTAACAAAAGGTACCCCATGGGGTAATGAACGAAGTTTTCTCCATGTCTTTCGGCGCCATTTTGATCTGGTTATAGCCCGAGAATCCATCCATGAAGGAGAATACTTTGAACATTGTTGTGCTGTCAACCAGCATGTCAATGTGTGGTAAAGGAAAGTCGTCCTTTGGACTTGCCTTGTTCAGATCTCTGTAATCAACACACATTCTGACCCTTCCGTCCTTTTTGGGAACGGGTACGATGTTGGCTAACCATTGAGGATATTCAGATGTAGCGAGGAAACCTGCGTCGATCTGTTTCTGTACCTCCTCTTTGATTTTAATGGCCATGTCCGGGTGAGTGCGTCTCAACCTTTGCTTTACTGGCGGACATTCCGATCTCAACGGTGAGTGATGTTCCAAGATGCTGGTATCCAACCCTGGCATATCCTGATAGGACCAAGCGAATACATCGGGGAATTCTTTGAGAAGCTTTATCAAACTTTCTTTGACAGTTGGACTGAGCAGTGCTCCGATCCTGATTTCTTTTCTCTCTTTTTCTGAACCCAAGTTTACCGTTTCCAACGGCTCTTTGTGAGGTTCAATGGACCTTTCCTCTTGTCTGAGGAGTCGGGAGATCTCTTCTGGAATTTCGTTGTCATTTTCTTCTCCAGCCTCGAATACCGGGAACTCAAAGTTGGAAGAAGGCATCGGATCGTATGTTTCAACGGGGTATAAAATAAGCAATCTGCATGACGTGATGATTCGTGTTTAGAAGAGATAGAGAAAATGCAAGTGTGTGCAGTGTTTTGATTTTACTGCTTGTTTTTATTATTGAATTCTTTTTTAGGATTACCATTTTCTGAAAAAGCAAAAAGAGAAAACAGCAATTAATGCGGAAATTACAGAACGACATTATTTTATTAATGAACAAGTCGAATCTTGAAACTACAGCCCTATAAAACAAAACTTTGTCGCTTTGGGCAAAGCGAAGAGGGAAATTTACAAAAAACGAGCCCTATCAAAATATCCGTTTCACCTGGGCAGGGTGAAAGGTTAAAGATGGCAATTACTTTGACTGATGAACGACCTTCGGAACCTTGACGGTAACCCATTGGCGGCGAACTCCTCGGTGAATCACAAAGTCTGGCACCTTCCTTGATTTGTCTTCAGAAATGACGCTGATTTCTGGTGGAGCAGGATCATTGGAATCTGTCTCCCAAGCAGAGTTATCGTAGGAGGATTCCTCTGTTGCATTTTGCATAGCATTGGTGCTCTCAGCTGTATCTCCCCATCCAGTTGACTGGATATCTTCGAGCCTGATACGAGAGCTTTCGGGAGCAGTGTACTTGACCATAAAGTCGTACTTTCCACTTGGTTGTCCCAGGGTGTCCCACACTTCTGTGGAACTGGAGGAATCATCCCTCTCGATGACGTTGACCTCGGGAAAAGAATAGTTGATGAATTCTAGTCCTGCAAACGTTGCGAATTCATCTTCATGTTGAGTAGTTTCCGAATGACCTGAATGTTGATCCCATGACATGGCAGGGATACAGGTATTCTGTTCAATGACGCTCAGCTGAGTTTCATTACTCAGCTGACTTTCTTGCCCCAAGTTTCCTGGGTAAGGCTGCCACATTGGTAGGCCATCCATCGGGCCATAGTAATTGCGGTCAAAGTTGTCTTTCATCAGAGTGTCCTCCTCTAATGAATTTGGTGGAGCACCGCATCCTTCCGGATCACAATCTCCGTAGATCATTTCGACATCTGATCTTGGTATAAATCTCGGACTTTCTGTAGGAAAGCAAAAAGGCATAGGCACCTCTTCCTGAGACATATAGCCGTCCTTGTTAAGGTAGGACTTCCATTCTTCATCTGTGTCAGAGGGATCTTCCTCATTGATAGCATGAACTGTCTGAGACACTGGGTGAAGAAAACCTCCACTGTGGAAGAAGTTTTGAAGGGGATGAAGACTTTCATTGTTGGCGGCTGTCTGGGTACAGGTTGCAGAAAAACCAAGACCCTTCTTTGTTTTATTGTCAATAGGAATGACAAGCCGTCCCCATCCTGTCGTATCAGTACTCTCGACCGCTTTGATAGCATCTTTGTATGAAGAAATTGAAGTTCCTTCTTTGGATTGATCGTTCTTGCTCACCGATAGTGCTTGGAACTGAGTTCCAATAACCTCCTCGGGTTCCAAACAAGTAGATGATGATAAGTTGCTTACAAGCAAGGCTTGTTCCCCACAAACCGTGACAAGTTGATTGTTCTTGACGAACTTTAGCTTTTGGTGGAGGGTCGAAGTGACTGCTCCAGCCTGATGTATCCAAGGTCTTCCTAATAAACAACTGTACGTTTCCCTGATGTCCATGACCTGGAAAGTGATTTGGAAAGTGTGAGGACCAATAGTTATGGGAAGATCCACTTCGCTGATAACTATTTTTCTGGATCCGTCGAATGCTTTGACGACGACCTCGCTGACTCTCATCGGAGGGCCCTTGAATGATAATTGCATCAAAGTGGACTTCGGCATAACATTCAGGGCTGACCCTGTGTCTACCAGTACGTTGGCTAAAGCATCGCCCTGGCAGTTAACTGTAATGTTGAGCGCCATGTTATGACGGCAACCCTCTTCGGGTAATTCCTCATCACTAAATCCCAAATTATTGCAGGAAGTGATGTTAGAGACAATGCTATCGAATTGTCTGATTGTTACATCCTGTTCCACAAAGGCTTGCTCCAAGACTTTCTGTAGAGCCTCTCTGTGTGCTTCTGAACTGAGTAACAGTGATAATACTGAGATCTTTGAAGGAGTCTGTAACAGTTGATCAACAATGTTATATTCACTCCTTTGGATGAGCTTTAGAATCTCATCTTTGTCTTTTGAAAAGTCGGGATTACTAGATTGACCGACTGGTGGATCAGGAATTTCTGCCTGAAGTTCCTTTTCTTTGTTGGATTCTCCAACCCCTCGGTTGAAGATTCGACCGCTCTGTGTTACACGACTGATGTCTGCAATATTCACGACGGAGGGTAATGGAATTTCCTTTCCATTCTCGATTATTATTGCACCGTATTTGTAAGGGATTGCCTTAGCTGATTCATACGGTAGTGGTCCCGGTAGATAGATGACTATGGGAACCTTCTGATTTTTCTGACCATCATAAGTAACCTCGATCCGTTCCCGGTTGGGAACTCTAGATTCATCAAATAGAGGGATGATGGCAAAAACATCCCTGGTCCTATGATGACCAGAGATCGTGACAACATCCTCAACTTGCTCGGCAAGGTAGTTCGGTGACCAAATGATGGGTCCTGAACCTGGATATGGATGAATTTCTCCATGATCGACCTGACCCTGAAGAGCTGCTCTCACAAGGTAACACCCTTGGTTACTTTCCGAACAGACGCTACAACTGTCATAGTCGTGTGGTGGCAACTGGCCACGCCCACTTTGAATGCAATGTAACCTCACTAGGTTATCTTCCATTGATCGGACATCCTGACTTTGACGACGAGTAGGATTCCTGTGATTGATACTAATCTACTGAGTATCTTCGTCCATGTAGAGTGGCATCCACCAGTGATTTAACAAGTGCTGAAGTGCCTCCTGGACAAGGGTACAACCTCGATCATTTTCGCAACCTGCTTTACAGTTTTGATAATCGTGTGATATTAAGAATTCGAGTCTGACCTGCTCAGCATGTAACTCTACCAGATTGGTATTCATCACGCGGATGTCAAAGATCTGAACCATGTTAATTTGATAGGAGTTCCTATCATGGTAGTCTTGGATCCATCCAAGATCCATCTGACGCTGGAGGGCCTCTTGTATGAAAGAGCATCCCTGTTTGTTTACCGAGCAAATCAGACAGGAACTGTAATCGTGCCGTGACAGATTATGATATTGGCTTTGCCTTGAGTGCATCGCCACCAAGTTGACATTCATCACACGGATGTCATGGTTTTGAATGACGTTAGAATTTGTAGAGACCATGTTAACTCCACAAACTCGGTGCTCCTGGATCCATCTGAGATCCATTTGTTCCTGTAGAGCCGCTTGCACTACAGAACATCCTTGGTTATCTTTAGAGCATATATCACACTGGTGATAGTTATGAGGTGGCACATGGCCATATCCACTCTGTCTACAATGCATCTTGACCAGATTGGTCCCCAATAAGAGTACATCGTGAATTTGATAGACATTGTTAGTCTCTTTCTCAATCAGATTGACTGCAGCCTTCTCATGTTGAGGCAGCGGGTTCGTGAGAACATTAGGGTTCGTATCTTTGAAAGATAACAGCCCGCTCCTAACAAGCTTTTGCACGTTGGATTTGAAATTGAGACAAGTCTCAATGTTATGCCCTGAACCTCCTTCATGATAAGGGCATGTTTGATCCGCTTTAAACCAAAAAGGCGGATTTTCCGGAACTGAAAGGGGAGACTTAGTCTGAATGTGCCCCTTAGCCAGCAGTAACGGAAATAATTCTGCGTACGTTACAGGTATAGGATCAAATCCTGGTGGCCGTGTTGTACGGTTGTTGTTATATGGAGGACGAGCTTGCTGAAGAGGCTGTTGTGTCCTTTATTGGTCAGGTTGGCTCTGCACAACCTGAGGTTGATACATAGGAACAGGCGCGGGGCCGATAGCAAGAGTAACAGCTGCTACTGGCTGATAACGTCGCCTTTGCTTTCCGAGAGAGATATTCCCAATATCTTGCTCTTTTTTCTTAGGGAGAGCACTACCATATTTTTTTAGTACCGCTCGTCGATCCAGTGTCTTTTACCAAACGTCCTTCTCGGACGGCTTCCTCAAGACGTACACCCATGCCGACCATTTCGGTGAAATCACTGGGCGCACTGGCAACCATTCGGTCATAGTAAAATGAGCTTAAGGTCTTTAAGAAGATCTTTGTCATCTCTTTTTCCTCAAGAGGTGGACAAATTTGAGCGGCAATTTCACGCCACCTTTGAGCATACTCCTTAAAGGTTTCCTTGTCCTTTTGCGACATTGATCTGAGTTGATCTCTGTCGGGTGCCATGTCCAAATTGTACTTGTATTGTTGGACGAAGGCAGTACCAAGATCTCTGAATGTACTGATCGTAGTATGGTTTAAACCCATGTACCATTTGAGTGCGGCACCGGTTAAACTATCCTGGAAGTAGTGAATCAGCAGGTCCTGATTCTCCGTCTGAGCTGACATCCGCCGAGCGTACATCACCAGATGGCTCTGAGGGCAAGAGTTACCCTTGTATTTTTCAAAGTCGGGCACTTGGAACTTGTGCGGGACTTTTACATTTGGGACCAAGCAGAGGTCTGCGGCGTCCTTTCCAAATAGATCCTGACCGCGAATGGCTTGCAGCTCTTTCTGCATTTCCAAGAACTGCTCCTGGAATTCATCCATTCTGTCAAACATAGTTTCCTTCTTATCAGAAGGTGTCCGTGGAATCTGTCCTTCTGGGACAGTGTGCACCACAGGGGGTGGTACCGTGACTACGGCAGTAAGTCTTGGCGCCTCCCGAAGTTTGTAACCTTCAGGAGTCTTGAGTATGCCCCTGGCATCTTCGCTTTCCCGAAGTTTGTAACCTTCAGGCCCAGCGGCTTCTGTTGCGATTCCCTGATCTTCAGTGATCGGCGAAACATATCCTTCCGGGATATAGTTAACAGGCATGCCCCAAGGACGATCTTTCGGCATCTGATACCTAGGATCATACTTTTCTATGATGGGCATTGAGGTGATCTCTGAGATCACAGTTCTTTGTAGCTGAGCTTCTGCCATGGCTTGCATGTCGTTATGAAGCTTTCTCATATCCTCTCTCAGTGTGTCGATCTCTTTTTTCAACTCTCTGTTTTCTTACTCAAGATCATCCATCTTTTTTTGACGATTGGCCCGAGTATTATTCGAATGAGATAGTTTGACTCTAGAATCGAGACACAAACGTGAGATTCGTAGGTAAGGAGAATACGCGATGTGAGAATGATGAATGCAATGATTATATTAATTATTTTTAAGTTTAATTAAAATAAACTTCGACAATTAGATTGCAAATATCAAACAGTGGGGAAACCCCTTTTTATTGAATTCCAAAGGATTACAGAAATGGAAATACAGTAGATTACAAAGTGCAGAAACAGAAACCTAAACTAATGGGTCCCGAGTCCTCTTCTTTGACTGGGGCGCTTGGGCCGTTGTCGGGTTGTCATTCCTTTGCCAGGTGAAAGGAGCGAGCAAATTCCTTTGGTCATCTTGATTCTCTACAGCATGCTGCTCCAAAATTTCAATTAGAGCATCTTTCTCTTTCAGTAATTGCTGTATTTGGATACACTCTACGTCGAGGGTGCGGTACTTGTTCTTCCAAGATCTTCTTTCCTTTTGAACTTTGTTGAGAGTAACCTGAAGCCTTTCAGTTTCCATCATGAAGTACATGACAATTTCCCTCGGTGGAAGAATTCCGTAACGAGGATAAGGCATCTTTAGCTTGAGAGCTCTAGTTTGTACCCAATGGAGATAAGGCTCCACCGAGACACAGTCCGGTTTTCCCAGAGACTTTCGTCCTTTCTTACGAACATGTTTCCAAGCTTGCACTATTTCCATCTTTAGTGCTCTGTCATTTTCTCCTTCTTTGAAGAAAAGACCTTCCATATGAACACCCAGTGGGATGTGTCTCATCGGGTATCCAAATTGACGAAGAACTAATATCGGATGATAGTTGATTCCTCCTTTAGTTCCTATGAGGGGTATGCTGGGGAAGTTTCCACAACGGTCAATGATTCTGATTCCCTCATAAATCCTATTACACCAATCTATATCAGAGTTGGTGAGAGACATGATCTTCTGCGACCAACGTAAGACACTCTTGCAATCCCAAAAAGTGGCAGACTTGGGCAAGTGAGAGATAAACCATTTGTAACGAAAAGGTACACAGCATGTGATCTCCCCTCCGCTGTACAAATTTCCTAAGTGTACAGAATGATACGCATCTGCGAGCAAAGTCGGCACAGGGTTTCCAATGAGAAAAACCTTAATAGCGTTGATATCGACGAAGTTATTGATGTTGGGAAACAAAAATAACCTGTAGGTGAGCAAGACAAAGATGCTTTCAAAAGCAGTCTCGTTCCCTATACTAGCGAAGTACAGAGCTTTCTTGGTCAGGAACTGGGCTGGCAAACCTTGGATGCCACCCTTAGTGGTCATGTGAGTCCGGACCTCAGACTCGTTCAAATGAATTGCTCTTGCAATGTGTCTGATTCTTTGGAATTTCTTCCAGTCCAGAAAATGGAGCTCGATCAGTGATATGTAAATCAGTCAGATGAGAATACTCCTCCAGCGTTGGTGATAGCTGGTAATCCGGGAATGTGAAACAATGATAAACCGGATCGTAGAATTGAATGAGCGCGTCCATGATCCCCTTAATCACATGGACTCTTAACAGTGGTAGCAAACCACCGTGCTTGGCTCTGAAAGCCTCTGGGTTAACGATCATCCTCGCTAACTTTCTCAAATCCCCTAGTTTTGGAACCTTGAAGGTATACTGGTGAGTTCTCCTTCTACCGAAATCCATTAATGCAATCTTTTTCTCTGATATTTGCAATCACAGTCTTAGTTTAATTTGAAAAACAGAGAGACTAGAAGAGAAATTTTTTTGAATGTTTTAATGTTTTATTAAATGAATGCATGAATGCAGCACACAAAAACATAGAAAAAACATGGGGTCAAAGGGTCGTTGTCATGAAGTCAAGGCTCTACCCATCCCAAAGGTTTATACTAGGGTGATTTTTGTACCTGTACTCATTATCATCAGCTCCTCCCAGGAAAGCAAAACAACAAGCGGATCGCCAGCGAGTTGTGTGCAATCTTAGAGTAAGTGCCATTCACCGAGAATAGATCACCAGCCTCAAATGAGGGTAGTATCGCGTAACAACTATTTCCGATAGTTTCCGCACTACGAAAGGGTTTGGTTTTTCTAGGTGTATACTCATTCTCACCACATGCGGCATCACACGCATTCCCATTAGCAGAAAAATAAACACGTATAGCAATTAGGAAAAGCAGTATATATATTTGTCCTAATCATCCTAGACTTATAAAGCTACGATTCTTAAGTTCCTGACAGAAATGGGTTCCCCGGCGGAAGCCCCAATCTATGGTTCCCTGCCTAAGAGATGGACCAGCATAGGTCAATCTTTCTCTTCGGTAGAGTTCCCATTTTCCGTAGAAAACGGGGATGATGCCCTAAGGCAGAAAAGGAGACTCCCCAGCAGAGTCGCCATTTGTGTAATTTTTCACACAAGAGAAGTAGAAAGAAAGGAATCGGCCCCACGGTGGGCGCCACTTTTCTGTAGCGAGCGATTTTGGACGCGGTTCTTAAGCACTGGTCGCTCTCTGCGGTTTGAGCTTAAACTACAGGTCGATTCATTTTTTATCCTATTGTGAGCTGAATAAGGAAGGGAAATAGATGTCTCCAATTAACCCTGCTTGCATACTGAGTTTAAACAGCGGTTTGTTAGGTTACGGATGCTATCAATGTGGGGGGGCCTTTGTACTGGTTATTCGTATTTCGCCAATACAGGTTCTTTCTTTCTAGGGCTTGGGCAAAAGGTTTCTGGTGGGGAACAAGGATTAGGATGTAAAGACTGATGCTTTTGAATTACTGCTTTTGATTGACGAAGATATGGGATTTAGGTTTTTTGTTGATTGCGCTCGCTAAGATATTTTCTTTCAATCTTATGCCTACGTATTCCCGTTTACTGAAACAGGGAAATCAGAGCGTTCCTAGTTCCTCCTATTCTATGGGAGGAAATGGGTGTTTTGGTGTCATGTTTAAAGCCCAAGAAGTGAAGCAAAAGGTGATTTGTATCTTGTTCAAAGCCCAAGATGTGAAGCTAAAAGGTCTATTTGTGTCTTATTCAAAGCCCAAGACGTGAAGCTGAAAGACCTCGGCTTTAGAGAGAATTTGTCATCTCTAAAGAGGGGAGAAGGAGAATTACTTTAACTGGGATACGCGGATCCGAGCAATGCCATAATTTCCGAAGAAAGGGTTTTAACCTGAAGGAGAAGACATAAACTCAGTGTAGAGCAATGCCATCTTTCCTTAGGAATTTCTCATGCTAAAAGAGGGACAGTGGCATGGATGTAGATGATCCAGAGGCTTGCCGCTTACAGCGATTAGATGAAGGGAAAGGAGTTGTTGATGTTTGTGTACTGCGAACGAGGCACAACTTTGATGCTAAAAGGTTGATTGGATCAACCAGTGGTTTTCTTATATAAAGCCTAAGAGGAGGCTAATTTCCACTAGGAAAATCATTATACAAAGCCTAAGAGGAGGCTATTTTGTGTCTCGTACAAAGCCCGAGAGAGAGGCTAAAAGTTTTTGACCCAGTGGGGCATATCGTTATACAAAGCCTAAGAGGAGGCTAGCAAAGAGTTGACTCAGTTGGAGAATCTTTTATACTCAGTAATAGAGTGTTTTTGTATCTCGTACAAAGCCCGAGAGAGAGGCGAAAAGGTTGTTTTGACTCCACTGGGGAGAATTTTGGTATCTAGTACGAAGCCCGAGATGGAGGCTATTGTAACTGTTTCAGTTGAGTGACATATCCAATATACTGATTTAAAAGAGAAAATCAGTTCTTATATGAGCAACACTGTACTCAGGGATTTAATTTGAGGATCAGGGATATTTCCTTCTCTTTGAGGAAACGGGAAATGCCAAGGGTATCGAGACTATCCAAGTCTGCGGGTTTCCTTCCTATTTAACGAAGGGTGCTTGAGAATGTCTTTGAGACTCAAGGAAGTTAGACTGTCTGTGTCTAGAGTTTTATCTTTTGTACTATGCTTCGAGAAACAGTAGTAGACTCTATGAAAGGACTGTTCTATGAGGATGACTAGGTTCTGTTCCTATACCTCTAGGAGGTCGTCGGGACAATTTGTACGAAGCCCAAGAGGAGGCTGGGAACTTTTAAGAAGCCGACGGGTCCTTGTACGATGCCCAAGAGGAGGCTATCATTCCCGGAGGAAGAGATCATTATACGAAGCCTAAGAGGAGGCTGTGAATACTTCTAAGAAGCCGTAGGGTCCTTGAATAATGCCCAAGAGGAGGCCGATGCTTTTAAGAAGCCCGTGGGTCTATCATCTCCTTTCCATTAGGAGAGATAACTCTTTTAAAGATAAAAACCACTGGTAAACGTGCGAGGTTTACTATCCAACGACTTTTAGCTTTTAAAGAGGGTTCCTTAGTTAAGGTCCAAGATTATGACCGTAGTGGGTACCCAAACCCCGAGACATTCAAGGCAACCTATCCACAAGGAATAGATCAAGTCAGGAAAGTTCGAGAATTGGGAAGAAACTCAAAGATGCCATTCACGGAGAATACATTCATCTTGGGGAGTAGAGCTTCTTGACGATTCCTAAGGAGGACAGCCGAAGAGAAGACTGTATCTGGTGCTCCTATTGGGGATCTAGGTGTCTATTTCTACGAATAAGTGAAACGGCGTCACCTAGTTCTAGACGTAGTTGCTGGGGAAACTCGAAATATCTATACTATTATTACACAGTAGATATGAGTTTATGAAAGGAGACTTACAGTGAGCAGCCCCACAATATAGTTTATAATATGAAAGCAGTAAATGAAAGCGATAACCACTTACTCGGTTGTAGTGCTTCCATGCTGTTTGGTTAGTTGTTCAACAAAGAAAGATTGAAAAACAACAGTATATTCAAAATCAAAGGAGAAAGTGCTTTGAAAAAGAAAGATTTGGGGCTTACAGCTCAAGGAGAGGCCCAGGGTTTTATCAGTGAGCGCACTGTTTGAATTTGTACAGAGGGACTTATACAAGTGACTGGGGCCCCAAAAGGTTTTCTGTACAAAGGGATGGGTCTTACACTCTCTCAAGAGGCCCAAAAAGGTTTAAAGAAAAGAGAGGGGCTTATAACACGAGGGTAGGCCCAAATGATTTTTCGTTTAAAAATGGCGATCGCGTCGAGGTTTTCTTTTAACGCAGAGGGACTTATACAATAAGTGAGGCCCAAAATGTTTTGGTTAAAAGGGGGATTGGGTCTTACACTCTATTAGAGGCCCAAAGTGTTTTAAAGAAAAAGAAATGGGTCTTACTACTCGAGGGTAGGCCCAGATGGTTTTTATTTTTTAAACGGGCGACGATCGCGCCGTTTACTTGTACAGAGGGACTTATACAATGAGTGAGGCCCAAAAAGTTTTTGTACAAGGGGGGATGGGTCTTACACTCTCTCAAGAGGCCTAAAGAGTTTTGAAGAAAAATAAATGGGTCTTACTACTCGAGGGTAGGCCCAGATGATTTTTGAAAAGGCGACGATCGCGCCGTTTATTTTTTGACGGTATCGGGACTTATACAATAAGTGAGGCCCAAAGATGATTTGGTCAAAAAAAGGATTGGGTCTTACACTCTAATAGAGGCCCAAAGTGTTTTGAAAATGATTTATGAGGGTTGAATTAATCCAAAACCCTAATTTGTTTTCAAAATGTATTTAATTGAATAAAAATTCAATTAAAATGATCAAAAATTGTTTAACACATGGAAAACAAATTGTGATCTTGGATTAATGCTTCAAAAATTAAGTATTGACCTACAAAATAATTAGAAAGCATTAAAAGTTGCAAAATCAATGTAGAAAAAATATTTAAAATGCCAAAAACAATCAAAATATTAATTCTTTACAAAAATATCAATTATATGAAATAAATAATATTTTTGGGATTTTTTGATAAAATAAAATATTTTAACATTTTTGTGAATTATTAAAAAAAGAATCAACTCAAAATCATTAAAACTCAGAGAGAAATTAATTTTTGAATCAATTAAACAAAATCACAAAATTCAAATATTTGAATTTGAAAAAAAGGCGCCAAGAACAAGCTGAAAAACACGCGCGTGTTCTTGGTTTCTCAGATTTGCGTTTTCTATCCAATCTCCATGAATACGTAATTATATCATGCAATCCACATATCATTATGCTCGTCTCAACCTCACGATCATGTCTATGTACTTTAATTTCATTTAAATTAAACATACAACAAGAAATCACGAAGAAACCTCAAGAACCCTAATTTCTGCATGAAGGCTGGGATTTTTGATACACGATTCAAACAATGCAATTAATTAAGGGAAAACATTTCATGCATGATTATGAACATATGGCCAAATTATTGTGCGAGGAAATATGCATAGATTGAGAGATGGCCAAGTATGTGCTTACCTCCAAGCCGTGACAGCAAGTTTAGAGTGATTTTTGATTTGGAGGTGTTACAGATGAGTTGTGATGATCTGGACAGCTTCCCTACACCATATGGATTGTGTTTGGATGGTTGGACTTGATTGAAATTGGCTGGATCATTTTGTGGTACCTCAGCTGCACCTTGTTTGAAAATTTGAGCAACCAGCTGGTGATTTCATGAAATTGATGTTTCAGAAGTTATGTGAGTGTTTGATCAGCTCATATGTGATGTATGTGAGGTGTGTGAGTGATTGGTTTGTGCAGAATTGCTCTCAAACTCAAAACCCGATAGCTACCTTGCTAAGAAAGGCATTTTTTCCAAGAGAAAGAGATTTTGAGGAAAGCATCTGTTAGATGGCTTTGGTGTACTCAAACTGACCACAATTGAGCTCTATTTATAGTAGAGCAAGTTTGTTTTGCAAGGAATAGTGCATGGCAGCTGGTAAGTAGGTTTGGCCAATGTTGTCCAATGAGAATCCAAGTCTCCTCTAGCCATTGACTAGAGGTTAGGGCACAGAGCTTTGGTCCCCTTGGTCTTGGATAAGTCTTGACTGATTTCAGATGAGAATGGCTCAGTCCATACCACCTTGATGGTTTCATTGAATGCCTCATTCCAAATTTGAAGTCTTGTCCCTACTTTGGCAACTCTAGGTTCAACATGCTATTCCTTGTTCCTTGGACCTTGGAGGCTTGGCTCAGTGATTGTCCCCTTTGGATTCAATCCTCTGAGGTGTCCAAGTGGATTGGAGCAATTGAGATTGGCTGATTTTGGCAAATCGAGCCAAAATGCAAATTCTGCCTTGCTTTGACAGATTTCAGCAAGGCAACTTGCCAATGTTGTATCTCATGATGTAGGTTGAATTTGGCAATGTTCTTGGCCATTTTGGAAAGCTCTTACATGATACAAAAACTGTTTGAACAAGTTTGGTTTTGATCTCTTTTTATTCCAAGTGAAAAATCCCCCTACATTTGGCAAAAAGTGAAGGCAAATTCTGACTTAGTGAAAATTTCACTAAGTGTTGGAAAAAGTGACATTTTCACTTTTCAGCCACTTTGATCACTCCATAACTCAAAATCCTTAATGAATTGGAATGACTTGTAGTTGAAGTTTTTGTAGGTGATAATGAGGGCTACAAATCCATCTTTGGATGAGAAAAAATGGCCTTGTGGTTTAGGAGTTATGGTCCTCCAAAGTTGGTACCTTTGTCACTTTATTTTTAACTTAGAAAAATTTCTAAGTTTTATGGTTACCCCTTTTACAAGTTATCTCACTTTTCTTGATTTTTCTTGATGAATGATGATTCAAATCATACATTAACATCATTTTAGGGTTAAAAATCCATTTTGGTGAAAAATCTCAAAAAGTCAAAGTTGACTTTTGTGCACAGTTAACTTTTTATCAGATGAATTCCAAACTGTGCAATTCTTCAGGAAATCATGTCCTTGACCTAAATCAAACTTGATGGACATGTTCCATGGGTGTCATAGGGTATATTCAATCATGTATTAGGGTTTGGGAGCATGTCTTGGTCATAAGTCAAAGTTACAATTGACTTTTCCCTTAAAACCCTAATTGTGGTGCAGATGAAAATGAGACTTGTTGCTCAAGCTTCTTGGATCAATCCATTGTTCCAAATGGATCAATATGGTGTATTAGAGACCCTCAAATCATCTCTTGAGGTCTTGGCTCATGGTTTGTCCCAAAAGTCAACTTAGGGGTGAATTAGGTCAAGAAACCCTAATTCCTGATTTTTGATGAATGCATCCCCTGAGGCAAAATTGACTTGATGCATGGGTTCACGAGGTTCCATGAAGCATATTAGGTTATGTTTTGGATCATTGCCTTGTGCCCAGATGAAAATTTCCATCTGGAGACCCTGGTCGACCAAAACCCTAATTTGGTGACACTGTCGATCTTGAGACTTGATCCACCTAGAAGGGAGCAGCCTTGTGCTTAATCCTTGAAGTGGGAGTCCTTTTTGATCCATTGTGGATGTTTAAGAGATTAGACAAGTTGAAGATCATGTCATTTCTTGATTGATCCTTTGTCTAAGCACTCAGAGAGGGCTTGAAACCCTAATTTTGATTGTAGTGGATGCTCACCCATCTTTGGGGAGACTAATGAAGCATGATGGTTCATCCATATTGTGATGATGATTTTCACAATGATGGGAAATCTAAGTGGTCAAAATTTGGGGTATTACACCTGCATCACATCAGTACCAAAATTAGCCTCTTGCTCTTGCACCTGCCCTAATGGAACTAATCATGCAAAATGCTTAAGCCTGCATCACATCAGTACCAACACAAGCCTCACGCTCTTGCACCTTCCCAAGGGGAACTAAGCCTGCAATATGCTTAAGGCTACCCCAAACTCAGTACTTGAAGTAATTCCATTCTTCAATTGCTTTTAACAATGCACCACTACAGTACGAAAAATTCACTCCAAAATCACCACCTATTTTCAATCACCAACAACTCCATCTTTGTCAATACTACCTCATAGAACACACCTCGTTAATTACCTATTTCTTTGCTACCGTCAACACCGTCTTCTCCACTCTCTAAACCCGGTGCTACCTTCCAACACCACCTATCTACTTTTTCCATCCCTATTCTTCGCCTTGTACTTCACCCTCGACGAAAACGTGTCACCCCAACGCGACAGACCAGAAGAGTAACCTAGAGCAATACCAATGGGCAAGCTGCATACCTCTAATAATGACTTAGATCACAATTGGGCTGAAGGGAACAACACCACCAAGGAGCAAACACAGCTCACCAAATTCCAATATTTGCACCAGCCAAGCACCTACCTAAACGACCAATACCCTACATCCCAGACAGCTGTATTTAATCCAAACAATTAACTTGGCAGTGCCACGAATAATACCTATACTCCTCTAAATGTCAGCCAAAGAACAAGCTCTAAGAATGTGATAGTCAAACCAATGTAGGAAAAACCAAATGAAATTCCATCACCCTAGAGTCACCTCCTGCCTACCATCCACTTCTACTGTGCACCTTTCTTATAGTAAATTCCCCATAACACTGATGTTGACTCAATCCACTACTCTCAATCAGAACAAGCACTCGCTCGGATTCAGCACCCAAAGTTCCAAAGTGTTGGTTCTGGGATTGGCTAGAATTTTGGTAAAACAAAGTTGTGCAATGTTGATGTCACATGGGTGATGTCTTAACATTGAGTCTTAACATTGGTTTATGTTAAGTATTTAACTTGTTAAAGTTTTGAAGTCTGATGTCACATGCGATGTCATGACATCAGGTCTGTAGAAGACTAATAACATCAGGTTTAGTGATGTTGTTAGGGTTTGCGTTTTAGCTGAATATTGGGAGAGCTGTTAGTCTCATTGGTTGCTGATATCTTGGGATAGATATTTTCTGTTACAAATAGATTTGATGCAGATTTGTAGGAGTGTTTAAAGGCTGAAGATTTAAGAAGATTTTGAGAGAGAAAATCTGTTTTGAAGATTCAGTTTTAAATAACAAATCAGGTCAGATATTGTAGCAGGTCCAGGTCCAATTCAGATGGCTATATAAAGCGCATCAACCAAAGGAAGACGGTACAAAAAATAGACAGAAGATAAAGAGATTTAACTGGAGGTTAAGAATTGTCTTTATTCGAGTATTGTGAGTGAATTGGTGAGTGTAATCTGTCCTCTCTAGAGCTGTGAAGCAAGAGAGTTTTGTAACTTGATCAAAGCTGTGAAGCAGGATCAAGGTGTTTCTCAAAGTGTTTGATCTTTGGGAGGTTTTAGGGATTGAGTAGTGTTCTCATACCTAAGTGGGCTCTTAGGTAGAAAGTTCATTAGTAGGAATTAAGTTTAGGAGATTGTCAACGAGGTTGTTGAGTCTGTAAATTAATTCTACAAGTAGTGAATTTCATCCTTGGCTTGGTCGCCCCCAGATTAAGTTGTTGAACTGAACTGGGTAAACAATTCTGTGTGTTTCTCTTGTTGTTTTACATTGTCCATTGCAGAGTGTGTTATTGTGACATCACTCGTAACATCACATATCTGGTACCTGAATTTCAATTGGTATCAGAGTAGGCATCCTGTCTGTCTCTGGGTGAGATCTAGGGAAGTTACTTTCTGGTGTAAAGATGGACAAAGAAGTTGGAGGATTTGTCAACAGACCCCCTATTTTGGATGGCTCGAATTATGATTATTGGAAGCCAAGGATGATCAGCTTTTTGAAATCCTTGGACAACAGGGCTTGGAAGGCTATCATTAAAGAATGGAAAGCACCTGTTGTGTTTGAAAAAGATGATGTTGGGAAAGATAAAGAGGGCACCTCAAAGCCGAAGCCTGAATAAGAATGGACCAAGGAAGAAGATGAGCTTGCCCTTGGTAATTCCAAAGTTTTAAATGCAATTTTCAATGGAGTGGATAAGAACATATTCAGGTTGATCAATACCTGTGAAGTTGCTAAGGAAACTTGGGATATTTTGAAGGCTACGCATGAAGGAACATCTAGAGTTAAGATGTCAAGACTTCAGCTTCTAACATCGTAGTTTGGAAGATGAGACTATCTATGACTTCCACATGAGTATTCTTGAGTTGTCCAATGCATCCAGTGCTCTTGGAGAAAAGATGTCAGAAAAAAAGCTTGTAAGGAAAATCCTTAGGTCCCTTCCTAAGAGGTACAAGATGAAGGTGACTGCAATTGAAGAAGCTCAAGACATAAGCAAGATGAGGGTTGATGAGCTCATTGGATCTCTTCAAACTTTTGAGCTTGGGTTGAATGAGGAAGAACCAGAAAAGAAGCTTAAGAGTATAGCCTTGGTTTCAAATGCTCAAGAAGAGAAAGGGAATAGTGCAGAATCCCAGGAGGATCTATCTCAGGCCATTGTTATGTTGGGAAGGCAGTTCAACAAGGTGTTCAAAAGAATGAACAAGAACTTCAAGCCTAATGTCAAAAACATCGCTTCTGACATCAGCAAGTCTAAGGAGAAGGATGAAGAGAAGACTGCTCAAGACAAGGGTGTTCAATGCTTTGAGTGTGAAGGTCATGGACATATTAAGAAAGAATGTCCCACATTCCTGAAGAAGCAGAAGAAAGGAATTACAGTTTCCTGGACAGACTCTGACAGTGAAAGTGAAGGAGAGTCAGCCAAACATGTCAAAGCTTTAACTGGAACAGTTGTTTCTGATGGTGATTCAAGTGATGAGGAACTGACTTTTGAGGAGTTAGCTTCCACTTATCAAGAGCTTTGTCTGAAGAGTGCAGAAATCTGTCAAGAAAGTGAAAAACAGAAGAAACAGATTGTTCAGCTAGAGACTGCTAAAGCTGATTTGGAAAATGAAGTCCTATTAGTCAAAGCTCATCTTGATCATATGGCCAAATCTGTTAGGATGCTGAACAGTGGTACATACACACTTGATAAGATCCTTGAGACAGAAAAGGTTGTTGGAGATAAGTCAGGCATAAGATTTGTGGTTGAGAAAAAGGTATCTGCTGAAGCAAGCACTTCAGGAACCAAGAAGGAGATGTCTCAACCAATGTCTCAACTTCAAACAAAGAAACAGGATCCTAAACCTAAGCAGGTTGTTCATCCTCAACCTCAAAGTGTTGGGAAGAGGCATGCTCATGGTCCTCATCAAAGGAAGGCACATGTTTCTGGAGCTAGGCAGTATATACCTCCACAATATCATAAGAGCATGCAGGCTTCTAGGTTCAAACAGAACATGGTCCATCAGATGTCTCAACATCAGGGAAACATGTATGGCTATGGATATAATAATGTTGTACCTTATTATTATGGAAGAAGGAAGCCTCATCACCATAGAAGACAGCCAAAAGGACAGCATCCTTACCATAGAAGACAGTCAAACTATGGGAGAAGAAGACAACATTATGGGTGGCAGTCACAGCAATATCACCCTCAAGGAGCCAGAAGGTTCAACCACTTTAGAGAAGACAGAGTTAGGTGCTTTTACTGTGGCAGATTTGGACACATGCAGTTTTCTTGTTTCAAGCTACATGGTTATCCCAAGTCTAACCCTCAACCCAGACAGAAGGATAACAGGCCCAAGGTTGTTAAGCAGTGGGTTCCTAAAGAAGAGGTTACGTGTCTATTGGCTCACTTTTCAGATAGACACTCTGCTAAGGATGGTTGGTACTTTGACAGTGGCTGTTCAAAGCACATGACTGGTTTCAAAAACCAATTGGTGGATGTCAATTCTTGCTCCTCAATTGATGTTACTTTTGGAAACGGAGAGAAAGAGGTGGTACAAGGTGTTGGAAAAGTGAAGTGTCATGAGGGACCTGATCTTGACAATGTACTTCTTGTCAAAGGGTTGAGTGCTAATCTAATTAGCATAAGTCAGCTCTGTGATGATGGTTATAAGGTCAGCTACACCAAAGATGAGTGTGTGGTGACAAATGAGCAGAATGAGGTAGTGATGAAGGGAATAAGATCCAGAGATAACTACTATCAATGGGTACCTCAAGTGAACAGTTTATCTGGTGATGTTAAGATTGATGTTGTAACATCAGATTGTGACAACAAGTGTGAAAGTCTGCTGAAAGGTCAATTAGGGTTAATTACTCTTAATGTGAATCCTTTTAAATTTTTAAAATTAAAGTTAATTTGGAGGGAGAAACTCATTGATTGGTCTTTAAGGGATACACAAAATCAGGCGCCATACCTTAGTCCATCATTCCCGTTTGTAGTAATATCACGTTTCATCAAGGATCATATCTCCCGACTGTTCGTCTCCTTCAACAAGAAGAATCATATGTCTCTGAACTCATACTGCCTAAAGGGAACCATGTCAAACCAGATGTCTTCTCCATCAAAGAAATCTGTTTCTCGAAGCTCTTCGCAAGATAAGGCTAGGGTTTCTTCAGAAGAGGGGTCTGCAGAAGAAGCGTTGAATGTAGAACCCATCTCTATAATGCTTCCAGAGTCAGGTAAATCTAGACCTTCTAAACTTGTTTCAAAAAGGGCTTGGACTATCTTTAGAGATAATGAAACAAAGAAGCTTATTACCAGTGTTCTATTTAGTGATAAAACAGCACCTAGGTCATCCACTTCTCAAACTGGTGAAGAAAGGGTGGATGTTGACAAAAGCTTAGGTCAGATTGTTGATAAGATCTTTGAGAAAGGGCTTCCCATAAAAGGTATATCTAGACCACTGAGGCAAATGCCTGCTAAAAGGGAAAAGAATGACATGCAAAGTGCAGCTACAAATCTTCATAGACTTGCTATGGCTGTTATTGAAGATTCTGAAGTGGGAGTGGAAGAAGATGATGTGCATGAGGAAACTAATGTTAAGGGGGATGTTAGAACATCACCTGTTGAAGCTACTCTTGGTGAAGAAAAGAATGAGGATGTGATCAATGTGGATGATTTATCTGATGATGAGGTCATTGGAAAAGCTGCTCCAAGTATTGCTAAGAGACTGAAGACAAGGAAAGGAAAGACTGTTGAATCCTCTCCAAAGAAGTCTTCTGAAGGCAAGATGAAAACTGCTGTTGTAGGTCCTACAAAACCTTGGAGCAAGGTTGCTACATCCTCCAAAAAGAAGAAGATAATGGAAGATTCGGATTCTGACTTTGATGTTGAGGATGATGCTCATGACATCACACCTGTCAGAAGAACAATTTTGAAGAGAATCTCCGACAAAGTCCCTGAAGTACCAGTTGACAACATTTCCTTTCATTATGCCAGCAGTGCATCAATGTGGAAATTTGTATGTCAGAGAAGACTAGCCCTAGAGAGGGAGCTTAGGAGAGAAGCTTTAGAGATGAAGGATATTATAGAGCTGATTAATGAGGCTGGATTGGCGAAGACTGTGACCAAATTTCCTAAGTGCTATGAGGGTCTTGTCAAAGAATTTATTGTCAACATTTCTGGAAAAATTGCTGATAAAAAGAGCATTGATTACATGAAAGTCTATGTGAGGGGAAAGTGCATTACATTCTCTCCTAGTACTATCAACAAGTATCTGGGAAGAGATGATGAAGAGTATAGTGAACTTGAGATGATTGATAATGAAATATGCAAAGAGATTACAGCTGGTCAGGTAAAGGTTTGGCCTTTGAAAGAGAAGTTGAAGGCTAGTAAACTTAGCATCAAGTATGCAATTCTTCACAGAATTGGAGCTGCCAACTGGGTGCCAACAAACCACAAGACAACAATAGTTGTTGGATTAGGTAGGTTTATCTATGATGTTGGGAAGAAGATCAAGTTTGACTATGGAAGCTACATCTTTGAGCAAGTGGTGAAACATGCGGAAACAAATGCTATCAAGCTACCCATAGCATTCCCATCCCTTGTTTGTGGAATCATCTTGGAGCAACATCCTGAAACTTTAACAAGTTCAAATATAGCTTGCAAGAGGGAGTCATCCTTGTCTTTGCATCCTAAGTTGTTTGTTGGACATCATGTTCCAGACATTGTTGTAACATCAAGTTCTGGTGTTAAAAAGGCCATGACTAAAGCTGAGTTGATTGAAGAATTGAAGGCAACATGCAAGGATCGTGATGTGGTTATCAGTACTAGCACTGCTAGGAAGTTGAGAATTGAGCAGATGATCAAATCCTTGGAACAAGGTGATGATGAGGTTGAAGAACCAGGTTCTGAAGAAGATGGGGCCAGCTCTGATGAAGACCAGTTTCCATGCAGCTTTTTCTAGATAGTAGTTTAGTTTTATTTTTTTGCTGTTTTTGATTCTGCACTTGATGTGTCTAATATTTAATTTGAATATTGTGTCTGGTTATGCACTATTTATGTTTTTATGTTCTATGATTTATCTTGTCTTGCGTGCTGACTTTAGACTGACAATGAGAGCCTGTTTAGGACTAACTGTAGTGAGTAGGACTTACATGTTGAGGTTTGTCCAATTGTGGCTAAAAAGGGGGAGAGTTAGCCAAGAGTTAGTCAAGGTGTTGCAATGCCAAGAAGAAGATTTAGTCATTGTGCAATGCTAAGGAGTGCAGCTAGTGTGATGTTGAAATGCAGATATTGAGGGGGAGAGCTGTTGAACAGTTGCTGGTATGCTGATTCTTGCCTTGAGGGTGTAATACCCCAAATTTTGACCACTTAGATTTCCCATCATTGTGAAAATCATCATCACAATATGGATGTACCTTTATGCTTCATCAGTCTCCCCAAAGATGGGTGAGCATCCAATACAATCAAAATTAGGGTTTCAAGCCCTCTCTGAGCTTTAGACAAAGGATCAATCAAGAAATGACATGATCTTCAACTTGTATAATCTCTCAAACATCCACAATGGATCAAAAAGGACTCCCACTTCAAGGATTAAGCACAAGGCTGCTCCCTTCTAGGTGGATCAAGTCTCAATATCGACAGTGTCACCAAATTAGGGTTTTGGTCAACCAGGGCCTCCAGATGGAAATTTTCATCTGGGCATAAGGCAATGATCCAAAACATGACCTAATATACTCCATGGAACCTCATGGACCCATGCATCAAGTCAATTTTGCCTCAGGGGATGCATTCATAAAAAATCAGGAATTAGGGTTTCTTGACCTAATTCACCCCTAAGTTGACTTTTGGGACAAACCATGAGCCAAGACCTCAAGAGATGATTTGAGGGTCTCTAATACACCATATTGATCCATTTGGAACAATGGATTGATCCAAGAAGCTTGAGCAACAAGTTTCATTTTCATCTGCACCACAATTAGGGTTTTAAGGGAAAAGTCAACTGTAACTTTGACTTTTGACCAAGACATGCTCCCAAACCCTAATACATGATTGAATATACCCTATGACACCCATGGAACATGTCCATCAAGTTTGATTTAGGTCAAGGACATGATTTCCTGAAGAATTGCACAGTTTGGAATTCATCTGATAAAAAGTCAACTGTGCACAAAAGTCAACTTTGACTTTTTGAGATTTTTCACCAAAATGGATTTTTAACCCTAAAATGATGTTAATGTATGATTTGAGTCATCATTCATCAAGAAAAATCAAGAAAAGTGAGATAACTTGTAAAAGGGGTAACCATAAAACTTAGAAATTTTTCTAAGTTAAAAATAAAGTGGCAAAGGTACCAACTTTGGAGGACCATAACTCCTAAACCACAAGGCCAATTTTTTCCATCCAAAGCTTGATTTGTAGATCTCACTGCCCTCTACAAAAACTTCAACTAGGCCTAACTCTAATTCCTTATGGATTTTGAGCTATGAGTGAGCCAAAGTGGCTGAAAATGTGAAAAAATACCATTTTCCAACACTTAGAAAAATTCTGCCTAAAACAGAATTTTGTTGAAACACCAAAACTTGTGGGATTTTTGCACATAGATGCAAGCTGAATCAGTCCCAAAGTTAAACATCAATGTTGTTGCATATGTTGCTAAGAATTCAAAGGGCTCAACAGCATGAATTGATTCAACTCAAGCCATGAGAAATCCATGCCCAAAGTCATGCTGCTGCAAGCTGTTTTGGAAAAATCAGTTTGCATGTTTGCTTATCTCACACGATTTTGAGCCAAAGACTGAGGATCAGCATGCCACTTGTGTTCAAACCAATCACATTGCATCTAATCCAACTGATAAATCTGAGTCAAAAAGCCAAAGAACCTTCCAACTTGAAATTCATCCACTTTGGCACTTTTTGCCTTGAATTCAAAATGCATTTATGTGGAATAGTGCATTGCCAAGATTCTCACTCTCCTCAGTCAAGTTCTCTGATTAAACAACATTAAAAACATCTGAAGAATGTGATTTCAGTCAAGGCATAGCTGATCTATTTGGAGCAGCTGTTATGCCTAGTGCAAGAGGCATTTATGCCAAGCCAATCCAAGCAAATGTGATCTGATCCAGCTGCCATTCACTATTCCTCCAAGACAAGAGTTGATCACCTATAAATAGAGGTCTCAATGGATCACTCAAATCACCCCAAAGCCAGTTACAGCACTGCTTTCTCTCATTTTTTCTTGAACTTCAAGTTTTCTTGTTTTTGAGTAACCACAATCGGGTTTTGAGTTGCAGCCATAAGCAATCAATTCCAATTGCTCAAACACATCACATATGATGTATTTGAGGTGTCCAAGTGCTTAAACAACATCTGTAACACTCCCAGCTCAAAATCACTCTTCAACCAAGCCATTTTGCTTCAGTTTTGCAGGTGGAGGTCTCCAGCTTGATCCAGAGAATTTCAAAGTTTTCCAAAGCTTGCAACACACTCCATAACATCCATTGAAGCTGTAGGGATCATCAATTCACGACTGGAACACCATCTGGGCAAAGTTCCATTTCAGCTTGCATCAAGGTGAGCTTCAAACTCAAACTCCATGATCCATGCATATTTCCTCGCATGATAATTTTGCCATTTGATTACCATCATATGCTGATTGTTTTGCCTCAATAAATTTGATCATAGACCTCATAACCATGCTTGCACGATTGCTTTTGCAAATTAGGGTTCATCTGTGTTCATCATGATTATTTCACTCCACACTGAAAATGAATAAAATTGGGTATTGCCATCTTGTTCCTTGTGAAAAAACGAACGAGTTTGGTGTTTGAATCATGTCCAATGGTTGAGAGATGAGTGAGATAGGGTGCTTCATGCACGAGCTCGGGGAAGGAGATGGCCATGGCGCCATTTTCAGAAAACCAACCAAGTTCTCTATATAATTTTCACTTGCCATATATTTAATGAATTGGCATTGCGCCCCAGCGGTTCATCAGCTGGTTTTGTGAGTATTAGCAAGCGAGAGGTCTGGGGTTCGAATCCCCCTCGCCCCAGACTTCTTTTTATCACTTTTTTATTTTATTATTTTTCATACTATTATTTTTAATGATTTGAAAAATTAATAACTCCTTCAATTTTTAACATTTTTTATTGGTTCTTTTTGCAATAATTCACAAAAATGTTAAAATATTTTATTTTACCAAAAAATCCCAAAAATATTATTTATTTCATATAATTGATATTTTTGCAAAGAATTAATATTTTAATTGTTTTTGGCATTTTAAATATTTTTTCTACATTGATTTTGCAACTTTTAATGCTTTCTATTTGTTTTGTAGGTCAATACTTAATTTTTGAAGCATTAATCCAAGATCACAATTTGTTTCCCATGTGTAAAACAATTTTTGATCAATTTAATTGAATTTTTATTCAATTAAATACATTTTTTGGAAACAAATTAGGGTTTTGGATTAATTCAACCCTCATAAATCATTTTCAAAACACTCTGGGCCTCTATTAGAGTGTAAGACCCAATCCTATTTTTTTACCAAATCATCTTTGGGCCTCACTTATTGTATAAGTCCCGATACCGTAAAAAAAAACAAACGGCGCGATCGTCGCCTTTTCAAAAATCATCTGGGCCTCTCCTTGAGCTATAAGACCCATTCAAAACTTTTGGGCCTCTATTAGAGTGTAAGACCCAACCCCCTTTTAACCAAAACATTTTGGGCCTCACTTATTGTATAAGTCCCTCTGCGTTAAAAGAAAACCTCGGCGCGATCGCCATTTTTAAACGAAAAATCATTTGGGCCTACCCTCGTGTTATAAGCCCCACTCTTTTTCTTTAAACCTTTTTGGGCCTCTTGAGAGAGTGTAAGACCCATCCCTTTTTACAGAAAACCTTTTTGGGCCCCAGTCACTTGTATAAGTCCCTCTGTACAAATTCAAACAGTGCGCTCACTGATAAAACCCTGGGCCTCTCCTTGAGCTGTAAGCCCCAAATCTTTCTTTTTCAAAGCACTTTCTCCTTTGATTTTGAATATACTGTTGTTTTTAATCTTTCTGTGTTGAACAACTAACCAAACAGCATGGAAGCACTACAACCGAGTAAGTGGTTAACGCTTTCATTTACTGCTTTCATATTATAAACTGTATTGTGGGGCTGCTCACTGTAAGTCTCCTTTCATAAACTCATATCTACTGTGTAATAATAGTATAGATATTTCGAGCTTCCCCGGCAACTACGTCTGGAACTAAGTGACGCCGTTTCATTTATTCGTAGAAATAGACGCCTAGATCCCCAATAGGAGCACCAGATACAGTCTTCTCTTCGGCTGTCCTCCTTAGGAATCGTCAAGAAGCTCTACTCCCCAAGATGAATGTATTCTCTGTGAATGGAATCTTTGAGTTTCTTCCAAATTCTCGAACTTTCCTGACTTGATCTATTCCTTGTGGATAGCTTGCCTTGAATGTCTCGGGGTTTGGGTACCCACTACGGTCATAATCTTGGACCTTAACTAAGGAACCCTCTTTAAAAGCTAAAAGTCGCTGGATAGTAAACCTCGCACGTTTACCAGTGGTTTTCATCTTTAAAAGAGTTATCTCTCCTAATGGAAAGGAGATGATAGACCCACGGGCTTCTTAAAAGCATCGGCCTCCTCTTGGGCATTATTCAAGGACCCTACGGCTTCTTAGAAGTATTCACAGCCTCCTCTTAGGCTTCGTATAATGATCTCTTCCTCCGGGAATGATAGCCTCCTCTTGGGCTTAGTACAAGGACTCGTCGGCTTCTTAAAAGATTCCAGCCTCCTCTTGGGCTTCGTACAAATTATCCCGACGACCTCCTAGAGGTATAGGAACAGAACCTAGTCATCCTCATAGAACAGTCCTTTCATAGAGTCTACTACTGTTTCTCGAAGCATAGTACAAAAGATAAAACTCTAGACACGGATAGTCTAACTTCCTTGAGTCTCAAAGACATTCTCAAGCACCCTTCGTTAAATAGGAAGGAAACCCGCAGACTCGGATAGTCTCAATACCCTTTGGATTTCCCGTTTCCTCAAAGAAAAGGAAATATCCCTGATCCTCAAATTAAATCCCTGTGTACAGTGTTACTCATATAAGAACTGATTTTCTCTTTTAAATCAGTATATTGGATCTGTCACTCAACTAAAACAGTTACAATAGCCTCCATCTCGGGCTTCGTACGAGATACCAAAATTCTCCCCAATGGAGTCAAAACAACCTTTTAGCCTCTCTCTCAGGCTTTGTATGAGACATAAAAGATTCCCTCGTTGAGTCAATCACCCCTTTTTTTTTCCTCCATCTCGGGCCTCGTACGAGATATAAATCCCTTAAGCAAGAGTCGAACTCTTTGCTAGCCTCCTCTTAGGCTTTGTATAACGATATGCCCCACTGGGTCAAAAACCTTTAGCCTCTCTCTCGGGCTTTGTACGAGACACAAAATAGCCTCTTCTTAGGCTTTGTATAATGATTTTCCTAGCAGAAATTAGCCTCCTCTTAGGCTTTGTATAAGAAAACCACTAGTTGATCCAATCAACCTTTTAGCATCAAAGTTGTGCCTCGTTCACAGTACACAAACATCAACAACTCCTTTCCCTTCATCTAATCGCTGTAAGCGGCAAGCCTCTGGATCATCTATACCCATGCCACTGTCCCTCTTTTAGCATGAGAAATTCCTAAGGAAAGATGGCATTGCTCTACACGGAGTTAAAGTCTTCTCCTTCAGGTTAAAACCCTTTCTTCGGAAGTTATGGCATTGCTCGGATCCGCGTATCCCAGTTAAAGTAATTCTCCTTCTCCCCTCTTTAGAGATGACAAATTCTCTCTAAAGTCGAGGTCTTTCAGCTTCACGTCTTGGGCTTTGAACAAGACGCAAATAGACCTTTCAGCTTCACATCTTGGGCTTTGAACAAGATACAAACTACCTTTCGCTTCACGTCTTGGGCTTTGAACAAGACACCAAAAACCAATTTCCTCCCATAGAATAGGAGGAACTACGAACGCTCTGATTTCCCTGTTTCGGTAAACGGGAATACGTAGGCATAAGATCGAAAGAAAAGATCTTAGCGAGCGCAATCAACAAAAAACCCAAATCCCATATCTCCATCAATTAAAAGCAGTAATTCAAAAGCATCAGTCCTAACATCCTAATCCTTATTCCCCGCCAGAAACCCTTTGCCTAGAAAAAAGAAAGAAAGAACCGTATTGGCGAAATACGAATAACCAGTACAAAAGCCCCCCCACATTGATAGCATCCGTAACCTAACAGACCGCTGTTTAAGCTCAGTATGCAAGCAGGGTTAATTGGAGACATCTATTTCCCTTCCTTATTCAGCTCACAATAGGATAAAAAATGAATCGACCTATAGTTTTAAGCTCAACCGCAGAGAGCGACCAGCGCTTAAGAACCGCGTCCAAAATCGCTCGCTACAGAGGGGGAGCTTGCCCTATGCTGCTATGCTGCTACTAATTAGTGCTGAAGTATGTAGCAGAGTATTGGAGTGTGTGCAACATACTGAAAGCATTTTGAAGCTGGTTTGAAGAAACGCTGCTGCGAAGGTTGGTAAAATATATTTTTATCCGCTGCTGAAGTCTCTGATGGTGCAGAGAGATTGTTTTAGCCAAAATTGGCCAAAGGGGGAGATTGTTGGTTCTGGGATTGGCTAGAATTTTGGTAAAACAAAGTTGTGCAATGTTGATGTCACATGGGTGATGTCTTAACATTGAGTCTTAACATTGGTTTATGTTAAATATTTAACTTTTTGAAGTTTTGAAGTCTGATGTCACATGCGATGTCATGACATCAGGTCTGCAGAAGACTAATAACATCAGGTTTAGTGATGTTGTTAGGGTTTGCGTTTTAGCTGAATATTGGGAGAGCTGTTAGTCTCATTGGTTGCGGATATCTTGGGATAGATATTTTCTGTTATAAACAGATTTGATGCAGATTTGTAGGAGTGTTTAAAGGCTGAAGATTTAAGAAGATTTTGAGAGAGAAAATTTGTTTTGAAGATTCAGTTTTAAATAACAAATCAAGTCAGATATTGTAGCAGGTCCAAGTCCAATTCAGATGGCTATATAAAGCGCATCAACCAAAGGAAGACGATACAGAAAATAGACAGAAGATAAAGAGATTTAACTGGAGGTTAAGAATTGTCTTTATTCGAGTATTGTGAGTGAATTGGTGAGTGTAATCTGTCCTCTCTAGAGCTGTGAAGCAAGAGAGTTTTGTAACTTGATCAAAGCTGTGAAGCAGGATCAAGGTGTTTCTCAAAGTGTTTGATCTTTGGGAGGTTTTAGGGATTGAGTAGTGTTCTCATACCTAAGTGGGCTCTTAGGTAGAAAGTTCATTAGCAGGAATTAAGTTTAGGAGATTGTCAACGAGGTTGTTGAGTCTGTAAATTAATTCTACAAGTAGTGAATTTCATCCCTGGCTTGGTCGCCCCCAGATTAAGTTGTTGAACTGAACTGGGTAAATAATTCTGTGTATTTCTCTTGTTGTTTTACATTGTCCATTGCAGAGTGGGTTGTTTTGACATCACTCATAACATCACATATCTGGTACCAGAATTTCACAAAGAATAGCTAAACTCAGGCCTTCTACTCTTTAACCAGTACCATGACAGTGATTCAATACTATTAGTTATCCTCCCTATATTCGACTCTTTATTCTTGAAAATCATATCATTTTGATATTTCCACACATTCCAAATACACGCGAACCATACCAACTTGATCAAAACTGCTTTCCCTCTAACACAATCTATTAAATGACTAAATTGATTGAAAATTTTGAAACCAGAGTTATGTAGCGTCGTTGATACATTCAACCATTAGATTTTGGGCATTCAAAAAATAAATGCGAGACGGTCTCTCCAGTTCCGCAACCAAATGCACATAATCTTTGCACATCATTCAATATACCTCTTTTGACTAAATTATCCTTAGTTGAAATTTTGTTTTGCCACAATCTCCAGGCCAAAGTTGAAACCTTAAGAGGAATGCTCTTATTTCAAGCCTCCACCAACCTTCTCCTTTCTTCTATCACATTATCTTTCGATATTTGCTTGTATGCTTCTTTTACTGAATATTCTTTGATACACCATAGCCATTTATCTTCTATACCCTTACTGCATTTTATCCTTTGAGCTTTTCCTATAATTTCTTCTTCAAGTTTCCTTTCCTCTTCGTTGAGTCTTCATTCCCACGAAACATGAAATTCTACCTCATTTGAATTTCTCTGCAAGACTTCACTAACAGTTATCTGTTTGTTAGTAGCCAACCTAACCAACTCCGGATAATCAATCTTCATAATTTGTCCCTCCATCCAAGGATCGCACCAAAACCTAGAAGAATAAATCAGCGCACACCCTTTCATAATTTGCATATGGGAATTTTAGTTTGTGCACTATGAAAGCTCTCTAAGACACCCTTTCACATTTTCACTTCGGAGAAATCCAATGTTAAAATCCTCAGGCAAACCTATTAAATTTTTTGAACAAAAGGAAAACAAAATCTATTGAATGTGGCACAACATGTAATATTCGCGCTTTCGACGATGTCACAATAAATCAACATACACACCTATACTATCGGCAACACGATAAATCAACAAACACACCTACACTTTCGGCGGTGACGACATGATAAATCAACAAACACACCTACACTTTCGGCGGTGTCACAATAAATCAACGCATGAGTGTTAACGAGAATATGTGGTCAGGTGGCGTGTGGGGTACGATTTTGCGATGGGGTGCATGGAACTGTTCGCCAACGATGTAAAACTCTTCAATCTCGCCAACAAAATAGGAAAAGATGTCATAACATCATAACAAAAACAAATAAGTTTTAGGTCAAAAGAGGAATGAAGAAATTGAACGAACCTCGTTGAAATTGACCCTCATAGGAATTTGAAATCGAAGAAATGGAAGAACCTCGTTGAAATTGAACTCCAAAAATGAAGAAATTGAAATAACCATACTGAAATTGGATTTCATTGAAAGTCGAAAATGAAGAAATTGAAGTAATTTTTGAAATCAAACATCGTTGAAATTCAAATAGGAAGAAATTGAAGAAACACAATTGATGGAATTGAAATGGAGACTACATTTTTTCTGATACTTCTATTTGTTTGAAGATAGTCCAAACAACTCTTCAAGCAGTGACTGTGCAACTAAAATTTACATTGAAATTTGTGAGGGTGGATCTGATAGATTGTTGGTTTAGAGTCCATGAGTAATGACACTCTGGCAAGCTTTCATTTCAATTCTTAGAAATAGAAACCAAGTTGGAAGATGGGAGAAGAAGGGACAATGGTTTAGAGAGCTGTTTATTAACCATTAAAGTCCCACATCGTTTTGTATAAATAAATAATAGGATGCTTTATAATGCTAATGCTCACTAGGCTTAATGTCATCTTCTGCATTTGGCTGCTTCTATGAAAAACTGGGTTGTAGGCCCAACATATTGTTTTTAAAATTTCTATTAATTTCCAATTATTAATTAAATTTCTAAAAATACTTAATTAAAATTATAAATTATAAATTATAAATTATCCAATATTAAGTGACATGTTATAAAAAATAATTTTTTTATCCTAGTCACCATTGCCTCATGTGCAAAAGTGGAGGGGACTAAGAAAATTCTAAGACCAACTCCAATGGGAGTTGTTAAAGTGGGTTTGCCAGCATGGCACCCATATTTGCTGTTTCCAACATTGCCATGCTGTTCAACAGCATATAATTATGCAACGTTCTTCAACGGCTCCCATATTAAAATATTGATTTTATAATATGAAAACATTGTCATGAATATTAATTTTAATTATCATTTTAAATTATAAGTTTAATTTGAATTTTATTTATTTTATTTTATATCAATTTTTATTTATTTTATTTATTTATTTAATATAAAATTTAATATGAATAAAATATTAATATATAAAGTAAAGTTGTGGGACCCAATATGAATTCTTCAGAATTGCACCATTGGAGTGAAAAACTAATTGAGTTACTTCAAGCTGACGTGGCTTAATAGGTCCCACAGAGAACCCAAAGGTTCACGGTTGGAGATGCTCTAAAGGAAGTAAATTTGAGGAACCAAAAAAGTGAATTTTAAAATAAAGGGATCGAAAATTTAAAAATATATAAATAGGAGGATCAAATGTGCATTTAAGCCAAAAAAATATTATAATATCTTTTATATTAATTTAAAATATTATAATTATCTTATAATATCTTTTATATTAATTTGGAGTATATCTAAATAAATACAAAACATTATAACATTAATAAACACATTCACGAACTGAACCGACCAAATTCAATACCGATGAACCGCCCATATCACACTTCTTTTTTACTTTTGACAATCTCAAAACATGTTTTCTTTCTCTTCATCACTCAAATATTTGAGAATTTCTTAAAGAACCTTAGATGCTTCTTAGGCACTTCACAAAATTTTAAAAATGTCTCTAATTTTCGAAAATATAACTCCGGAGGCAACCAATATCTCCAGACACATTTCATTCGTTTTTGAGTCACAACCTAATTTTATGAATAAATTTATTTCGGAAATGCATCTCCGAAAAATTTTCGGAAACTAAAAAATATAAGATACCTGCATCTTTAGTTCTGAACAGTGCTAGCTGAAAATTTTCCTGAATGTTAAAAATAAAAATGCAACACAAGTGATTATTGAGCAGTTGAATTATTTAATTAATTAAGGAGATATAATCTAAACTAAAACACTTATTAACTCACCTTGTGAATAAGACCATCTTCAATAATTGAATTGCTTAACTTCAAATACAATTCATATAATGCATGTACTTCACTCACAGAAACTAAGAAACAAAACTTGTTTTAATCAGCTTTGAAGTATATTATAGTGATTAATTAAATTAATTAATCCACTAATATATCATTTGGAACATAATCACTAGTTAATGATGATAGATACTCACAAAATGTCTCGGAAGCAAAATGTCTCGGAAGCAAGAACGGTTGAATCCTCATAACTTGGCGTTTTAACTTTCATCCACTAAAGATGCACATATTCTATATTTTTTAGTTTTTGGAAATACATTTTCAAAAAAATTTTAGAGAAACATTTCCGGAATTTATTCATACAATTGGGTTGTAACTCAAAAATGAATTAAATGCGTGTATTAGGTGAGTCCAAAAATATATCTCCAAAAGTCCAACCATGACAAGTATGACGCTCCGGTGATATGGAGTCCACATGTTTCTAGAGAGAGATTTCCCCCATTCTCTCTAAAATTATTATGTCCTTTCCTCTCTTATCTTCTAGGGTTTGAGAGTTTCACCCTTTTATTTTTCTTTCATCCCCAGATTTTTCTGGTTTCTCACCCATCTTAGTGGTTCTTCTCTCTTCGTTGTTGGGAGTTCCTTTTTGAAACCTGGTCCTATTTCTTTTGTGTGTTTTCGTCTAGGATTGCGAAGTGCTTCGTTTTTTATTTTTGTTGATGTTTTTGTGTTCTGGCTTTCGGTTATGGAAAAATGGAAGAATATCCAACTTTCGAAGGTGGAGGAAGAGGGGATTACAGCGAAAGTTGAGGAGGTTTGTGAAGGTGATATTTTTCAACGAACATTTGTCGGGAAGTTATGGATGGATAATAGCTTCAACTCTCGAGCTTTCACGAGCACAATGATTGGTGCATGGAAGCTTAATAATCCGGTGGAAGTGCAAAAGCTAAGCAAAAAATTATTCCTATTTCGATTCATTACAAAAAGAGATCCTGAAGGCATATTAAAGAATGGACCTTGGAGTTTTGATAGGAACCTCCTTGTTCTACGTCGGATCTCAAGAGAAGAGCAACCTTCAGATCTAAATATGCACTATGGTACCTTTTGGGTTCGTATATACGACCTCCCTCTTATGCTCCGTTCTAAAGCAATGGCGAAGAAGATAAGTGGCATTCTTAGTGAGTTTGAGGAGTTAGATTCAAAAGAAGCGCACATGAATGGGCTATTTCAGAGAATCAAAGTTACAATAGATCTGAAGAAACTGCTGAAAAAGGGGAACAGTGGTACGGTTTAAGGAGAAGAACCTTCGTGTGCATTTCAAATATGAAAGACTTCCAACTTTTTGTTTTGTTTGTGGGAAAATAGGACATCACCTAAAAGATTGTGAACCTGTTGGAGACCTTAGCGAAGAAGGGTTCGAAGACCTAGAAGAGTATGAATTGTCCTTTGGTGCTTAGTTGAGAGCATCTTCCCTTCCAAGGACTCAGCAGGATTCGAGGAAAAAAGGCTCCACTTCAAGTTCGTGTAGTAAGAGCCTATTTAATATCAACTCAAGCCAAAGTAGAAGCGAGATTAAAGGGAAAGGAAAAGAAAGCGAAGACGGTGAAGTTGAACAATGGAAAGATAACACTCAGGAAGGACAAGGTAAAGATTTCAGTAATAGGAAGGAAATTATACATGAAGATAGGGGCATAGGGGTAAATTACAACAAAAAGATCTAAACATGGGGAAGGCGATTTTGGAGATAGAAGCCATGGCGGAGTCTGTGGGTGCGATCGGTATCTCTAACATTGGGAAAGCAACAAAAGAAACATCATTGAAGATAAAAAATAAGAGATAAAAGTGGTCGAGGAGACAAACAACTAGAAAGGTGAAGCCAAAAAAGGAAACAAAATTGGAGGTTGAATGTGGGAAGCGCAATCTAATTAATGTCATGATACTTGATGGTACAATGGAAGCTTGTGGTATGGGAGAGAAGAAGCTGAAAGGTCAGGAGGAATCAAGTAGTGATATCGTAAAGGTACCAGAGATGGTGTTGGATGCTCAACACCGTCTAAAACAATGAAAATAATAAGCTGGAACTGCAGGGGGTTAGGGAGTCCCCGTGCAGTTCGAGCCTTGTTAAGGCTCTTCCAAAATGAAAATCCCAATTTGGTGTTTTTAATGGAAACACGTATAAAGCAAGATGAGGTTCATAGGATTAAGTTAAAGGCTGACTTCGAAGGTTGTTTGGGTGTGGATTGTGTTGGTAACGGGTGGGAGCATGCATGAGGGCTTATGTTGTTGTGGAAAGATTGGCTTCAGGTTGACATCAAGTCTTTCTTTATCAACCACATTAGAGGCTATGTGGGTGATGATCAAGATAATTAGGACTAGTTCTTCAATGGTATATATGGATACCCTGATGAATAGAATAAGAAGAATACTTGGCTTCTCCTTTGAGATTTGGTTCGAAGAGGAGGTAATAGGTCCATCAGCTTTGGGGATCTTAATGATATTTTATCTGAAAATGAGAAAAAAGGTGGAAATCTTAGATCCTCTAGCGAGATGTCTATTGGAAGGAAAACCTTGGAGGTTTGTGGTCATATTGATTTAGGTTTCGAAGGATACCCCTATACTTGGACTAATGGAAGAATGGGTGGGGAAAATATTCAATGCTGCCTGGACAGATTTTTTGCAACTAATTGTTTTCTGAATAGATTCTCGCTAACTAGAGTGATTCATCTTCCTAGATATGGTTCGAATCACGCAGTGATTAGGATTGATCTTGAGGCCGATACTGAAGGAAAGGAGGGGAAAATGGTGTATCAGTTCAAATTTGAGGAAAGTTGGAGTAGAGATCCCAGGTGCGAAGGTTTAGTTAAGCAGATGTGGACTAATATCTCTCTACAGATGGCGGGTAAATTAATAGGAAATGCACAATCTGAGTGAACACTTTAAGGAGTAAAAAGTTGGAACAGTCAATAAGAAATTGTAAAGGCTGGAAAACCTTTTGAATGATGATAACAGATGGGACTCGAGTGAGGAATCTATCAAATTACACAAGGCTTTGGAGAATCAGAAAAGTAACTTACTACAGGTTGAGGAGGTGATGTGGAGACAAAAGATCAGGGCAATTTGGATTCAACACGACGACAAAAACAACAATTTTTCATAAGAAAGTTGACCAAAGAAGGAAGACAAATAATATTTCAAAGATGAAAGATGGCAATGGACAATGGTGGAGGAGCAACGACCATTGTGATAGGCTGCTGACAAATTATTTTGAAAATATATTTGCTACTTCAAATCCCTCTTCTATCGAAGAGGCTTGCAGGGTGGTTCAAGGAAGGCTCAAGCCTGAGCATGTTCAATGGTGCGAAGATCCTTTGACTGCTCAGGAAGTGAAGGATGCCCGATCTCAAATGCATCCTCTAAAAGCCCCTAGTCCAGATGGCTTACACGCACTATTTTTTCAGAAGTATTGGAGTTTTGTGGGGCAGGAGGTTTGCAATTTGGTTCTGAAAGTGCTAAATCTAGGGAGATATCCAAGTTTGATAAATTTCACGCATATAGCTCTTATTCCAAAATGAAAAAATCCATCCACACCGAAGGATTTCAAGCCCATTAGCTTATGCAATGTGGTAATGAAGCTAGGGACTAATACTATAGCTAACATGATCAAGTGTATCCTCCCTAAAATTATTGATGAAGAACAAAGTGCATTCATTCAGGGTCGTTTGATCACAGACAATGCCTTTGTGGCTATGGAGTGCTTTCACTGGCGCAAGAAGAAAACAAAAGGAAAACGTGGTTATATGGCTCTCAAGCTTGACATGTCAAAGGCCTATGATAGATTGGAGTGGCTGTTTGTGACAAATGTTCTTACTTCGATGGGCTTTCCGACACATTTTGTGAACCTAATTGGAAGGTGCATTTCTATTATCTCTTACAAAGTACTTCTTAATGGTCAGCCTTACAGGAGCTTTTTTCCTACCAGGGGTCTCCGTCAAGGGGACCCCCTCTCACCCTATTTGTTTTTTTGTATGCATATGTGCTATCCAGACTTATTAAGCCATAGGTGTTGGATGGAAGATTCATGGCTTGAGAATAGCGCAAAAAGACCATGTTATCTCACATCTATTTTTTGCAGATGATTGCCTCTGGTTTGCTCGAGCAAATGTCAATGAAACGGCTTGTTTGTTGGAAATCCTAAAGAAGTATCAGAAGAGCTCTGGTCAGGTTCTAAATCTTGATAAGTCTGAGGCATCATTCAATCAAAATGTTTGTGAAGAAGATATAAATTTGATCCAGTCAAGGATGGGAGTAAAGACGGTGGCATGCCATTCAAAGTATCTTGGTTTACCAGTGGTTTTGGGAGATCCAAGAAGGAATTTTTCGCTTTGGTTGTGGAAAGAGTTGGGAAATTCAAAGGTTGGAAGGAAAAGTTTTTATCTCGTGCGACAAAGGAAGTTTTAATAAAGGCGGTTGCCCAAGATATACCTAGCTACATCATGAGCTGCTATAAGCTGCCTGAAGCCATCTGCAGCAAAATTGAGAGCCTTATAGCAAAGTTCTGGTGGGGTGTGAGGAATGGAGAGAGGAAGCTTCACTAGACGAGGTGGGATAAATTGGCAAGGGCTAAAGGAGAAGCAGGTATGAGGTTCTGCGGGATCAGTGAATTTAATACAAGTTTGTTGGGGAAGCAATATTGGAAGCTGTTAACTAAGGAAGGATCTCTTGTGGAGAGAATGTTGAAAGGGAGATACTATCCTCGTTGTGACATTGATGGGTGCAATACGGGCTATGCTCCAAGTTTTACGTGGAGAAGCATTTTAAGTGCAAGACATCTGGTCCAGTTAGGGTCGCGATTGAGGAATGGAAATGGTGCAAAGGTTGTGATTCTTAAGGACAGATGGATCCCGAGAAATGCATGTTTCAAAGTCTTAGGGCATTATGGTTTTCAAGATAATGAGACCAAGGTGTATGATTTGATTGATCATGATTTAGGTTGCTGGAAGAAGGAACTAATTTTCTCAGGCTTTGGTTAGGTGGAGGCTTCCTCTATAATTAGCATTCCCCTCTCCCTAAGAAATATTGAAGATGAGTTGATTTGGCATTACGAGAAGAAATATGTTTATTCAGTACGCTCAGCCTATCACTTATGTATGAATGAGAAAGCAGGTCTGCATTTTGGCCCTTCTTATGACCCTAATAACAAACTTTGGAAGCTCATCTGGAAGATCCCTCTCATAAAAGGAGTCACAACTTTTTTGTGGAGAATCGCAAAAAACATTCTTCCAACGAGGGGTAACCTTTTGAAGAAAGGTATGAACATTGATCCCTCTTGTCCTTTCTGTGATGATATTGTTGAGACTGTGGAACATATTTTTCTAAACTGTGATTTTTCTAGATAAACTTTCTTCTCCTCCATTCTTGGTCTGAGACTGCAATATAATGTTGGTTTCTGCACTTGACTTGAGAACTTTCTATCGGGTAAGGACTCGTGGGCCATCCAAATGGTAGGCACCATGGTGTATAAATCTGGTTAGCTAGAAACTTCTTGTTGTTTCTATCCAAACTGCCCCATCCAGTTCAGGTTGCAAATGAGGCTCTTGAGTCAGTTGTGGAATTTAACAAGTGAAATCCTTCAATAAGTCTTAAAAAAACATATTCCTGATTGGGTTGTTCCTACTGGGAGCGGCTTGAATATTATCCAGGTGGACGCGGGCGTGTTTGATGATGGTACCATTTCATTTGGCTGCATAGTCAGAAATGCTGATAAGAATACCATTTTGTCTGCTTGTAAAACTGAAACTATGAGTGTTGACCTTGCCCTTGCGGAGCTGTTGGATATCAGATGGTGTATCCAGTTGGCTAGGAGCATCAACTTAGAGAAAATTATTATCCAATCTGATTCTACTATGGTTGTGGACTACATTAATTCATGTTTGGATGTCGCAGTTTTGGATCCGATAGCTGAGGATTGCAGGCTTCTATTGTGTAGTTTTAGTTTAGCCTATGTCATATTTATTTATAGGGATCTAAATTTTGTTGCCCATAATATTGTTAGAATTGTAAAATCTAGTGGGTCTAGGACTTGGTTGGGAGAGTACCTCAATCTGAACTCTCTTTCCGTTGTATCAGTGCCTTTAACTTCTTAATGAAATTGCTTTCCCATAAAAAAAGAAAATATATCTCCAAAAATTGATAGCATTTTTGAAATTTTACGAGGTGCCTAAAAAGCATCTAGGATGCATAAAAAATTCCCAAATATTTTAAGACATACTTTTACATTTAAAACTGTCATTCATAGTTAATAATATCGAGAAGACATCGATACATAATTCAAATATTTATTGTCAGCAAATATTAATTAAATATTTTTTATGCATAAAAGAATATTATATATATTGAATAAATTCTAAGTAAAATATTATATCATCAACTATACTTATCCAAAAAAATAATAATACCATTTAAAAATTTAAAAAAAAATCATCATTCTTAAAAATGCAATAAAAAATAAATAAAATTTTTTAATTATTGAATTATTACTTAAAGTTGACTATTTAGTTAAGTTCAATCAAATCTAAAATTTAGTAAACTCTCTTTAATTTTACTTATTTAAGTTTCACGCTTAGAAAAACATTTCTTTACATTCTCTTCTTCTCTTAGTATAACTGATCGTACCTGATCAGAAATGGATCAACAGCCAGCAACATGCCGTGAGCTCAGTTATCCACCGGTGGTGGTGAAGAGGTGGGGGATGTACTTGCAAGGTACTCCGATACCAAAGTTAGAGACGGAGTAAACAACACAAGTACAAAGAGAGAGTGTAAAGAATGGAATACTTGACCCTATAGTGAAAAATGGTATTTATAGTATGCCCTCAGCATAGGGTCAACGGTTACTTTACATTGGGTTGGGTCGCAAGGCCCAATACGAGTAACTGTCAGGGCTTACGTGGCGTAGGGAAAACCAGTACGTGGTCTTTGCCCTGGATCAACTTCCCTGTGATCTTCGGAAGGTGGGCTGACCAGTTCTTCCAGAAGTGGGTAGTTACTTGTGACGTGTCCCCGTATAGGGGGCTCGTGGAGTCCGTGGGAGAGACGTGTGAGGGATCCCCGGGCGTGTAGGTGGGCTGGACATCAATTGGGCCATCCCCGACGAATACTTAGTTTGGGTCGTGCCGGACGGTGGGCTAGCCTTAGGCCCAGTCCAGAACAAGAGCCCCCCAAGTCGTTGCTCCGAAGTAGAGGAGTAATGACTTAAGAGTCAGCCTAATCGTCGGGGACCCATCCAGCAGAGGCATCCGTGTGCTCGAAACACCGAGCTCGTGGTTGATGCGTGTGGCTAGAAGTAGGAGATACTCGAAGAGACAGGAGTTCGCGAGGATGCCTGTCTGTCAGACGTTCTACAGGCCACCTTTCTTCTAGGCATGTCTCTGGTGCGTTGGTCGACAATGTGAGGGAGGCTGAACGGAACATGCATGCCCGGTCTGCGGGCACGAGGGGAAGCTGAAAGGATGAAGACGGCGTCTTCATCGCCACGTGTCATGCGTAATTAATGCCTAGGGTGGCTACGCGTAGGGGCACTTGAGTGCCTAGGGCTGCCTCACTTCCCGTGCTAGGATAATAAATAGGGAGGGAGCCCCTTTTATTTTCACGCTTTCCTTTAAACTGATCAGATTTCTCCAAGTCCTTCAAGTTCTTCAGCCCATCTCCACCGTCGTCTGCTGCTCCTCGTCGTCCAGAACTACATTCTTCAAGTAAGTTTTCGTCATATATTTCCAGTATTATTAATTTTTCGTTGATTTGCCGGGGAGGACGTAGGATTTTAGGGGGAACGTATGAATGTTCCAGTGACTTTCACGAAGTTTCCGGTGAAACTATGAGTTTTTCGGCCGTGCTTATGAAGTTTTCGGCCAAATTACTGGGAAGTTCATGAGGATTTCGGGAAATTCATGAATTTCCTGGTGAAGGTCCCGAGGACCTGTGATGAAGGTCACGGGGCACTGAGATGAAGGTCTCAGGGAGCTTCGCTCCTCGCTAGTGTACGAGTATTGCGAGGGGGTCTCTGTCGAAGATTCCCCAGTGCGAGGAGCCTCCCTGTCGAGGAGGTTCACCGCATCATGTCGACGGGGTTTCTCCGTGGATGAGTCCCTCCGTCGAGGAAGGCTCACAATTTTGTGTCAGGGAGAATTTTTCTAGGGCTCCTCGTCCCTCTCTTCGCCCTTTCACTTGATTTGCGGTGGAAGGGTGGATTTGATCTCGGAAGTCAAATTCACCCTTTTCCTCTGCTTTTCAGGTAAAATGTCCGTGATGCTTGAAGGGGACATCCATATAGACGACGAGCCCAAACTCGACGCACCCGTTCAGTAAGCCAGAGTCAAGCGAGTCCGTATGCCCGAAGATTGGGCCGGGGACGAGCCTTTTAATATCAGGTCGCGTTTTGCCGTCGACGACACCGATGTTTTCACGACAGTCGAGGATATCACCGTGGGCTCTCCTCCGAACTGGATGGTCTACAAGGAACAACATCGCATCTGCTCGAGATTCAGGGGGATGAGGTTCCTAATGTACGAGCTCGCGTTCCGGGACGCGGGAATCCATCTCCCCTTCAGCGATTTTCAGAGGGGGTGTTCCACTGGTTGCGTCTGGCGCCTTCCCAACTTCACCCCGATGCACTGCCGTTTGTGCGGGCATTTGAGCTGGTGTGCAAACATCTTGGTGCCGAGGCTACGCTTCTCCTGTTCTTTAGTTCTTTCCATCTAGAACAGTTATCCGTTAATGGTTGGAATAGCTAGGTATCCTTGAAGCTGCCGAGGAAATTATTTAAAGCGTACCAAGATTCTGTTCACGCCTTCAAGGACAGGTTTTATGTTGTCAAGCCCGTCTCGCACACGACCGTCGACTCCTTATACAACCTTGTGGTCGACGAGGCTGGCGAGGAGAAATTGGTGTCGAAGTGTCCCCTCGAGTGGGAGGAGGAGCACTTCAAGAGGGGGACAGAAAGCTACATCGTGAAGCATGGCGACTTGGACGCTGACAACCAAGAGTCATACAAAAAGATAGTCTCCTTTGTCATCAGCTTCACCCCCGCCAAATGCGTTAATAAGGATGGGAGTTTCATCCTCGACGATTACAGGGAAGTTTATCGTGAGCCACGATTTATTAACACTAAGGTCCTCCTCGAATGCGAGTCCCACGAGGCGGCCTTGAGGTTCTTAGGTAGTGGTTTCTTGTTTTGTTCGGGCGTCTACCGTTTTTCTCATTTTCATTGTACTGACTTTTCTGTTCATTGTCGCAGGCCAAATGTCGAACGTGCACGAGCGTATCATGAAGCTGGCAGCCACCAAGGGTGCCAAAAAGACCAAAGGTAGAGTCGCCCAAGTCCAATAGATGGTGAAGTCCGGCGACGAGGCAAGAGACTCTACTCCCCTCAATGTGGCCAGTTTCCTCCTCTGCAGGAGACCCATTCCAAGATGTCGCGCACCGAGGAGCCCATTCTCGTGGACCTCGAGGAGAGTATGCCCGAAGAGAAGTACGTGATGCCCCTTTGTCATCTCCAGCGGGATTTATTTTTCAAGAACCATTCACCAACTATGGGCGAGGCTGAAGCCAGGATGATCATGGTGATCGACAGGGCCTCCAGGAGGAAGGTGTTGACTGAGGACATAGCTGCTATGATGAGGGTCTTTGAGACTGCCTTGGCCCTTAACGATGAAACCAGCCCGACTTCTGAGCTGAACAAACTGCGAGATGAGAATGCCGTCTTGAAGGCGAAGAAAAATAAAGCGGAGAATGATCTACAAGAAGCTCAGACAAGGTATGAGGCCCAGGTGCGTCTCCTCCATGATATGAATGAGATGCAGGACGAGCTAAAGAAAACCAAGGAGGAGCGGGATCACCTTCAGACCAAAGTCACTGAGCTAGAAGCTTCTGCCAAGCCTGCCGAGGACGAGACGGGGGAGGAGAAAACTCTCGCGACCCGTGGTGCTCTGGTCACCTGGATCTGAGAGCTCGAGCAAGACTGCTTGGAGGCTCTCGAGGTGGGCTTCAACAGCACTTTGGTGCAAGTTCAGGTCGAGAACCCGGGGGTCCAGCTTGTCCTTGAGAAGGTCAGTCCCTTCCACCAAGTGGTCAATGGCAGGGTGGTCGTTCCCAGGGAAACTGACGAGGGATCTGGTCGAGGTGATGGGGAACCCCGGCTTGAGGAGGAGGCATCTGTTTGATTTTCTGCTTAGTTATTGTGTTCGACCTGCATGCCATTATTTGGTTATTGTTCTGTATGACCTGCATTCCATGATTTTGTAATGTTTTTGTAATGTTGGAACAATGGGCTTTGCCCGCTCTAATGCATCGTTTCTTTGTCTTTCATATTTCGTGTGTGCTGCTTGTATGTCGAATATGTATTTGATATTTGCATGTTTTCGTTAAGTATTTAGGGCTTTTGCTCGACGTTTTTGGTCCTCGACAGTGTAGGGAGCTGGTCGAGTGGTCGGAGTCGGATTCCGACCTTCGACGAAGCTAAGAGCTCGATCGAGGTCTTTGCTCCGAGGCATGAACTTCCCATCGTGAGCTAGACGTCCTGCCTAGAGCGGGCTCTTGTCCCCGTCAGATCAAGAGTTTGCCCGTACACACAAGAGCGGACTCTTGTCTTCTTGTCTCAAGTTTCGGAGTCGTGCTTGTACCTTAGTGCGCTCCTGTGGTCGCGACGCAAATAGGTCGTGGGCAGTGTTTACTGTAGTACTGTTTAAGCTTTTCAGCGTTCCATGGTCGAGTAAGTTCCTCCCCGTGTAGGTTTTCGAGGTAGTAAGCTCCAGTCCCCCATTTTCGCGTGGACGTGATAGGGGCCCTCCCAGTTCGCGGCAAGCTTGCCTTTGCGCGAATCTTTCTGGTTCCTTCATAGGACTAGGGTGCCCGCCTGAAATTCACGTTTGATGACTTTGCTGTCGTGACGCAAAGTCATCTTCTGTTTGAGTGAGGCTTCGCAGAGGGATGCCCCCGACCGAATCTCTTCGACTAAGTCAATCTCCTCCCTTAGTGCCTCATCGTTGGTCTCCTTGTCGAGGGGGGACTCAGTCCTCCTTGAGGGTTCCCTTATTTCTTCTGGAATTACCGCCTCGTTCCGTAGGTCAGTCGGAACGGGGTTTCCCCAGTAGTTGAGTGTGGGGTCGTTCTGTAGGCCCAGAACACGCTGTACAACTCCTCGACCCGCCTTTTCTTGGAGTCGCCCAGTCTTCGTTTCAGGCCTCGCAGGATCACCCTGTTCGTGGCTTCGGCCTTCCCGTTCGTTTGTGGGTGCTCGATGTCATACCCAAAATTTTGACCACTAAGATTTCCCATCATTGTGCAAATCATCATCACAATATGGATGAACCATCTTGCCTCATCAGTCTTCCCAAAGATGGGTGAACACTTATTACAGTCAAAATTAGGGTTTCAAGCCCTCTCAGAGTTCTTAGACAAAGGATCAATCAAGAAATAACATGATCTTCAACTTGTCTAACCTCTCAAACATCTACAATGGATCAAGAGGACTCCCACTTTAAGGATTAAGCACAAGGCTGCTCCCTTCCAAGTGGATCAAGCCTCAAGATTGCCAGTGTCACCAAATTAGGGTTTGGTCGGCCAGGGCCTCCAGATGAAAATTTTCCTCTGGGCATGAGCCAATGCTTCAAAGCATATCCTAAAATACTCCATGGAACCTCATGGGCCCAAGCATCAAGTCAATTTGACCTCAGGGGATGCATACATCAAAAATCAGGGATTAGGGTTTCTTGACATAATTCACCCCTAAGTTGACTTTTGGGACAAATCATGAGCCAAGACCTCAAGACATGATTTAAGGGTCTCCAACATACCACATTGATCCATTTGTAACAATGGATTGATCCAGGAAGCTTGAGCAGCAAGTCTCAATTTCATCAGTACCACAATTAGGGTTTCGCGAAAAAAGTCAACTGTAGCTTTGACTTTTGACCAGGACATGATTCAATACACCCTATAACACCTATGAAATCAATCCATCAAGTTTTATTTAGGTCAAGGACTTGATTTCATGGAGGATCGCACAGTTTGGAATTCATCTGACAAAAAGTCAATTGTGCACAAAAGTCAACTTTGACTTTTTGAGATTTTTCACAAAAATGGTTTTTTAACCCTAAAATGATGTTAATGTGTGATTTGAATCATCACTCATCAAGAAAAATCAAGAAAAGTGGGATAGCTTGTAAAAGGGGTAACCATAAAAACTTAGAAAATTTTCTAAGTTATGAACAAAGTGGCAAGGGTACCAACTTTGGAGGATCATAACTCCTAAACCACAAGACCATTTTTCCCCATCCAAAGCTAGATTTGTAGCTCTCATTACCCTCTACAAAAGCTTAGAACTGACCTCCTTCCAAATTTATCATGGATTTTGAGTTATGGAATGATCAAAATCACAAAAAGTGAAAATGTCACTTTTTTCCAACACTTAGTGAAATTTTCACTAAGTCAGAATCTGCCTTCACTTTTTTCCAAATGTAGGGGGATTTTTCACTTGGATCCAAAAGGTATCAAAACCAAATATGATCAAACAGTTGTTGTATCATATGAGGGCTTTCCAAAATGGACAAGAACATCACCAAATTCCACTCGGGCCATGAGATATGACAATGGCAATATGCCTTGCTGAAAACTGCCAAGGCTAGGCAGAATTTTGCATTTTTGCTTGATTTGGCAAAATCAGATAATTCCAAGCCTTGTCATCACTTTGGACACATCTGAGGATCAAATTTAAAGGGGACAAACACTGAGCCAAGCCTCCAAAGTCCTTGGAACAAGAAGTAACATGCCAAACCTAGAATTGCCTAAAAGTGGGACAAGATTCCAATTTTGGATTGGAGCATTCAATACATACACCAAGGTGGCATGGTGTCATACCCCAAAATTTGACCACTAAGATTTCCCATCATTGTGCAAATCATCATCACAATATGGGGAAACCATCTTATTTCATCAGTTTCCCCAAATATGGGTGAGCATCCACTACAATTAAAATTAGGGTTTCAAGCCCTCTCAGAGCTCTTAGACAAAGGATCAATCAAGAAATAACATGATCTTCAACTTGTCTAACCTCTCAAACATCCACAATGGATCAAAAGGACTCCCACTTCAAGGATTAAGCATAAAGATGCTCCCTTCTAGGTGGATCAAGCCTTAAGATCGCCAATGTCACCAAATTAGGGTTTTGGTCGATCAGGGCCTCCAAAGGGAAATTTTCCTCTGGGCATGAGCCAAGGATCCAAAACACAACCTAATATACTCCATGGAACCTCATGGACCCAATCATCAAGTCAATTTTTCCTTAGGGGTTGCATTCATCAAAAATCAGGAATTAGGGTTTCTTGACCTAATTCACCCCTAAGTTGACTTTTGGGACAAATCATGAGCCAAGACCTCAAGACATGATTTGAGGGTCTTTAATATACCATATTGATCCATTTGGAACAATGGATTAATCCAAGAAGCTTGTGCAACAAGTTTCAATTTCATCTGCACCACAATTAGGGTTTTAAGGAAAAAGTCAACTGTAACTTTGACTTTTGACCAGGACATGCTCCCAAACCCTATGACATACCTCAATATACCCTATGACACCCGTGGAACATGTCCATCAAGTTTGATTTAGGTCAAGGACATGATTTCCTGAAGAATTGCACAGTTTGGAATTCATCTGATAAAAAGTCAACTGTGCACAAAAGTCAACTTTGACTTTTTGAGATTTTTCACCAAAATGGATTTTTAACCCTAAAATGATGTTAATGTATGATTTGAATCATCATTCATCAAGAAAAATCAAGAAAAGTTGGATAACTTGTAAAAGGGGTAACCATAAAAACTTAGAAAATTTTCTAAGTTAAAAATAAAGTGGCTAGGGTACCAACTTTGGAGGATCATAACTCCTAAACCACAAAGCCATTTTTCCTCATCCAAAGATGGATTTGTAGCCCTCATTACCCTCTACAAAAACTTCAACTAGACCTAAGTCCAATTCATTAAGGATTTTGAGTTATGGAGTGATCAAAATGGCTGAAAAATGAAAATGTCACTTTTTCCAACACTTAGTGAAATTTTCACTAAGTCCAAATTTGTCTTCATTTTTTTCCAAATGTAGGGGGATTTTTCACTTGGATTCAAAAGAGATCAAAACCAAATATGTTCAAACAGTTGTTGTATCATGTAAGGGCTTTCCAAAATGGCCAAGAACATTACCAAATTCAATTTGAGTCATGAGATATGACATTGGCAAGTTGCCTTGCTGAAATCTGCCAAGGCAAGGCAGATTTTGCACTTTTGGTCGATTTGCCAAAATCAGCCAAATCCAAATGCTCCTATCCACTTGGACACATCAGAGGATTGAATCTAAAGGGGAGAATCACTGAGCCAAGCCTCCAAAGTCCTTGGAACAAGAAAAAGCATGTTGAACCTAGAATTGCCAAAATAGGGACAAGACTCCAAATTTGGATTGGAGCATTCAATGGAAGCATCAAGGTGGCATGGACTGAGCCATTTTCATTTGAATTCAGTCAAGACTTATCCAAGACCAAGGGAACCAGCAGCCTGTGCCCTAACCTCTAGTCAATGGCTAGAGGAGACTTGAACTTCCATTGGCCAACATTGAACAAACCTAATCAGCAGTTGCCATTCACTATTCCTTGCAAAACAAACTTACTCTACTATAAATAGAGCTCAATTGTAATCAGTTTGAGTACACCAAAGCCATCAAACAGATGTTTTCCTCAAAATCTCTTCTTTCACTCCAATTTTGCCTTCTAAGGCAAGTCACTATCGGGTTTTGAGTTTGAGAGCTTTTCCAATCAAACCAATCACTCACACACCCCACATACATCATATAGAAGTGATCCAAACACTCACATAACATCTGGAACACAGATTTCACAAAATCACCAGCTAATTGCTCAAGTTCATGACAGTTTTGCAGTTGAGGTGTCATCCTCAATTCCAAACCATTTCAATCCATTCTAAGCACTCAGACACATCACTTGGCACCTAGGGAAGCTATCCACATCATTGGAACCAAGCTGTAATACCTCCAACACCAAACATGATCACCAGCTGCAAGTGGTAAGCATGAGCTCTTCTAACTCTATGATCCATGCAATTTTTGCTGCACAATAATTTGGCCATATGTTCATAATCATGCATAGAATGTTTCCCCTCAATTAATTGCATTGTTTGAATCGTGTATCAAAAATCCTAGCCTTCATACAGAAATTAGGGTTCTTGAGGATTTTTCATGATTTCTTGTTATATGTTTAATTTAAATGAAATTAATTGACATAGACATGATCGTGAGGTTGAGACGAGCATAATGATATGTGGATTGCATATTATAATCAAGTATTCAGTGAGAGTGGAGAGAAAATGCAAATCTGGCCAAGCCCAGAACACGCGCGTGTTCTTGGTGTGTTCTTGGCGCCTTTTTTTCAAAATTTGAATATTTGAATTTTGTGATTTTATTTAATTGATTCAAAAATTAATTTCTCTCTGAGTTATAATGATTTTGAGTTGATTCTTTTTTTAATAATTCACAAAAATGTTAAAATATTTTATTTTCCCAAAAAATCCCAAAAATATTATTTATTTCATATAATTGATATTTTTGCAAAGAATTAATATTTTAATTGTTTTTTACATTTTAAATATTTTTTCTACATTGATTTGGCAATTTTTAATGCCTTCTAATTATTTTGTAAGTCAATGCTTAATTTTTGAAGCATTAATCCAAGATCACAATTTGTTTTTAATATGTAAAACAATTTTGATCATTTTAATTGAATTTTTATTTAATTAAATATATTTTTGAAAACAAATTAGGGTTTTGGATTAATTCAACCCTCATAAATCATTTTCAAAACACTTGGGCCTCTAATAGAGTGTAAGACCCAATCCTTTTTTTGACCAAATCATTTTTAGGCCTCAGTATATTGTATAAGTCTCGATACCGTCAAAAATAAACGGCGCGATCGTCGCCTTTTCAAAAAAAAAAACCATGGGCCTACCCTCGAGTAGTAAGACCCATTTCTTTTCTTAAAACTCACTTGGGCCGCTATTAGAGTGTAAGACCCAATCCCCTTTTAACCAAAACATTTTGGGCCTCACTTATTGTATAAGTCCCTCTGCGTTAAAAGAAAACCTCGGCGCGATCGCCATTTTTAAACGAAAAATCAAATGGGCCTACCCTCGTGTTATAAGCCCCACTCTTTTTCTTAAAACTTTTTGGGCCTCTTGAGAGAGTGTAAGACCCATCCCTTTGTATAGAAAACATTTCGGGCCTCAGTCACTTGTATAAGTCCCCCTGTACAAATTCAACAGTGCAATCACTGATAAAACCCTGGGCCTCTCCTTGAGTTGTAAGCCCCAAATCTTTCTTTTTCAAAGCACTTTCTCCTTTGATTTTGAATATACTGTTGTTTTTCAATCTTTCTTTGTTGAACAACTAACCAAACAGCATGGAAGCTCTACAACCGAGTAAGTGGTTATTGCTTTCATTTACCGCTTTCATATACATATAACTGTATTGTGGGGATGTTTCACTGTAAGTCTTCTTTCATAAACTCATATCAACTGTGTAATAATAGTATAGATATTTAGAGTTTCCCTGACAACTACGTCTAGCATTAAGCCCGTTGATAACTCTTAGAAATAGTCTAAACTAGATCCCCATAGGATTACCAGACACAGTCTTCCCTCCTCTTGGGGTTAAACAATATGGAGACATGAAAGGCAGCATTCTTTGTGAACCCTTTCATAGACTGTCATTCGTAGAAGTTGTCAAAGAAACTTTATTCCCAAGAGATGATCTTTTCTCCGTGAATGGCATCTCTTGAGTTTCTTCCAAATTCTCGAACTTTCCTGGCTTGATCTATTCTCGGTGAATGGCATGTCTTGAATTTCTCGGGGTTTGGGGACCCACAGGCTTCTTAAAAGCACTTGTCAAGAAACTCTCCTCCCCAGAGATGATCTTTTCTCCGTGAATGGCATCTCTTGAGTTTCTTCCAAATTCTCAAACTTTCCTGACTTGATCTATTCCTTGTGAATAGATTGCCTTGAATTTCTCGGGGTTTGGGGACCCATCGGCTTCTTAAAAGCATCGGCCTCCTCTTGGGCATCGTACAAGGACCCACAGGCTTCCTAAAAGCAACCCCGCCTCCTCTTGGGCTTAGTACAAGGACCCTACGGCTTCTTAGAAGTATTCACAGCCTCCTCTTAGGCTTCGTATAATGATCTCTTCCTCTGGGAATGATAGCCTCCTCTTGGGCTTCGTACAAGGACCGATAGGCTTCTTAAATGTTTCCAGCCTCCTCTTGGGCTTCGTACAAATTGTCCCGACGACCTCCAAGAGGTATAGGAACATAACTTAATCATCTTCATAGAATAGTACTTTCAAAGAGTCTACTACTATTTCTCCAAGCATAGTACAAAAGATGAAACTCTAGACTTGGACGGTCTAATATCCTTGAGTCTCAAAGACATTCTCAAGTGACCCCTTCAAATATAGGAAGGAAACCCGTAGACTCGGACAGTCTCTATACCCTTCGGATTTCCCGCTTCCTTGAAGAACGGGAATAATCCGGATCCTTGAAACAAATCCTTGAGTACCGTGTTGCTCATATAAGAACTGATTTTCTCTTTCAAAATTAGTATACTGGACCTGTCACTTAACTGAAACAGTAACCACAACCTCCTCTTGGGTTTTGTACAATGATTCTCCCCAGCGGAGTCAAACAACGTTTAGCCTCTCTCTCGGGCTTTGTACTAGACACATAAGAGACTCCCTCGTTGAGTCAATCACCCCTTTCGCCTCCATCTCGGGCTTCGTACGAGATACAAAAAACTCTCTTGTAAAGTCAACCCTCTTCAGCCTCCGTCTTGGGCTTTGTACAAGACACAAATCACTCCCTTGTTGAGTATAAAACCTTTAGCCTCCATCTCGGGCTTCGTACGAGATACCATAAAAGACTCTCTTGTTGAGTCAACTCCCTTTTAGCCTTCTCTTAGGCTTTGTATAAGGAAAACCTTTCAGCCTCCTCTTAGGCTTTGTATAAGAAAACCACTGGTTAATCCAATTAACCTTTTAGCATCAAAGTTGTACCTCGTTCGCAGTACACAAACTTCAACAATTCCCTTCATCTAATCGCTGTAAGTGGCAAGCCTCTGGATTATTTACATCCATGCCATTGTCCCTCCTTTAGCATGAGAAATTCCTAAGGAAAGATAGTATTGCTCTACACTGAGTTAAAGTCTTCTCCTTCAGGTTGGAAATCCCCTATAAAGCAAATTATGACATTGCCGGATTCGCGTATCCCGGTTAAAGTAATTCTCCTTCATAAACAGTTGTGATAAACAGACCCCTCTTTAGAGATGACAAATTCTCTAAAGTCAAACCTTTAGCTTCATATCTTGGGCTTTGAACAAGATACAAATAGACCCTTCAGCTTCACATCTTGGGCTTTGAACAAGATACAAACTACCTTTCGCTTCACGTCTTGAGCTTTGAACAAGACACCAAAAACACCCATTTCCTCCCATAGAATAGGAGGAACTACGAACGCTCTGATTTCCCTGTTTCGGTAAACGGGAATACGTAGGCATAAGATTGAAAGAAAAATCTTAGCGAGCACACTAAACAAAAACCCAAAATCCCATACTCTCATGTATCTATCAAAAAGCATCAGTCCTAACATCCTAATCCTTGTTCCCCGCTATAAGATCCTAGAAAGAGAGAAAACCGTATTGGAGAAAATACAAATAACCAGTACAAAGGCCCCCCCACATTGATAGCATTCGTAATCTAACAGACCGCTGTTTAAACTCAGTATGCAAAGCAGGGTTAATTGGAGACATCTATTTCCCATCCTTCATCAGCTTTAATAGGATAAAAAATGAATCGACCTGTAGTAAGCTCAAACCGCAGAGAGCGGCCAGCGCTTAAGAACCGCGTCCAAAATCGCTCGCTACAGAAAAATGGTGCCCACCGTGGGGCCGATCTTTGTTTTTCTTCCTTCACTTGTGTGAAAACCACAGATTGGGGCTTCCGTCGGGGAACCCATTTCTGTCAAGAACTTAGGATTCATAGCTTTAAAGGTCTAGGATGTTTAGGACAAATATATATACTGCTTTTCTTAATTGCTATATGTGTTTATTTTTCTGCTAATGGCAATGCGTGTGATGCCGCATGTGGAAAGATTGAGTATACACTTAAGATAAGTGATGGCGACAAGGTCGACCATCAACCTCAGTGGAGGCTGACCAATGCAACCCATTCTCTCACCTAGACAATGGGCCGATTGTTAAGTCTGAGAAGCTGAGGAGCCAAACCCTTTCGTAGTGCGAAAACTATCGGGAATAGTTGTTACGCGATACTACCCTCATTTGAGACTGGTGATCTATTCTCGGTGAATGGCACTTACTCTAAGATTGCTCTACAACTCGCTGGCGATCCGCTTGTTGTTTTGCTTTCCTGGGAGGAGCTGATGATAATGAGTACAGGTACAAAAATCACCCTAGTATAAACCTTTGGGGATGGGTAGAGCCTTGACTTCATGACAACGACCCTTTGACCCCATGTTTTTTCTATGTTTTTGTGTGCTGCATTCATGCATTCATTTAAAAAACATTAAAACATTCAAAAAAATTCTCTTCTAGTCTCTCTGTTTTTTCAAAATAAACTAAGACTGTGATTGCAAATATCAGAGAAAAGGATTGCACTAATGGATTTCGGTAGAAGGAGAACCCATACGTACACCTTCAAGGTTCCAAAGTTAAAGGATTTGAGAAGGTTAGCAAGGATGATCACTAACCCTGAGGCCTTCAGAGCCAAGCACGGAGGTCTGCTACCACTATTAAGAGTCCACGTGATTGAGGGAATCATGGATGTGCTCATTCAGTTTTACGATCCGGTTTATCACTGTTTCACATTTCCGGATTACCAGCTTGCACCAATGCTGGAGGAGTATTCTCATCTGATTGATCTACACATTACTGATCGAGCTCCATTTTCTGGACTGGAAGAAATTCCAAAGAATCAGACCATTGCAAGAGCAATTCATTTGGACGAGTCTGAGGTCAGGACTCACATGACCACTAAGGGTGGCATCCAAGGTTTGCCAGCCCAGTTCTTGACAAAGAAAGCCCTGTATTTTGCCAATATAGGAAACGTGACTGCTTTTGAAAGCATCTTTGTCTTGCTCACCTACAGGTTATTTTTGTTTCCCAACATCAATAACTTCGTCGATATCAACTCCATTAAGGTTTTTCTTATTGGAAACCCTGTGCCGACTTTGCTCGCAGATGCGTATCATTCTGTACACTTGGGAAATTTGTACAGCAGAGGGGAGATCACATGTTGTGTACCTTTGCTTTATAAATGGTTTATCTCCCACTTGCCCAAGTCTGCTGCTTTTTGGGATTGCAAGAGTGCCTTACGTTGGTCACAGAAGATCATGTCTCTTACCAACTCTGATGTAGATTGGTGTAATAGGATCTATGATGGAATCAGAATCATTGATCATTGTGGAAACTTCCCCAACGTACCCCTCATAGGAACTAAAGGAGGAATCAACTATCATCCGATATTGGTTCGTCGTCAATTTGGATACCCGATGAGACACGTCCCACGAGGTGTTCATCTGGAAGGTCTTTTCTTCAAGGAAGGAGAAAATGACAGAGCACTAAAGATGGAAATGGTGCATGCTTAGAAACAGGTTCATAAGAAAGGACGAGAGTCTCTAGGAAAACTGGGCTGTGTCTCGGTGGAGCCTTATCTCCATTGGGTACAAACTAGAGCTCTCAAGCTAAAAATGCCTTATCCTCGTTACGGAATTCTTCCGCCAAAGGAGTTTGTCATGTACTTCATGACTGAAACTGAAAAGCTTCAGGTTACTCTCAACAAAGTTCAAAAGGAGAGAAGGTCTTGGAAGAACAAGTACCGCACCCTCGACGTAGAGTGCATCAAAATACAGCAATTACTGAAAGAAAAGGACGCTCTGATTGAAATTTTAGAGCAACATGCTGTAGAGAATCAAGATGACCAAAGAAATTTGCTCACTCCTTTCACTTGGCAAAGGAAGGACAATCCGACAATGGCCCAAGAGCCTCGGTCAAAGAAAAGGAAAGTAACAGAATCAGCACCCGATTTCTCTTCAGAGAGGACTCGGGACCCATTAGCTTAGGTTTTTATTTCTGCACCTTGTAATCTACTGTATTTCCATTTCTGTAATCCTTTGAATTTAATAAAAAGGGGTTTCCCCACTGTTTGATATTTGCAATCTAATTGTCGAAGTTTATTTTGATTAAACCAAAAAAAAACAATTAATATAATCATTGCATTCATCATTCTCACATCGCGAATTCTTCTTACCTACGAATCTCACGTTTGTGTCTCGATTCTAGAGTCAAACTGTCTCATTCGTATAATACTCGGGCCAATCGTCAGAAAGGGATGGATGATCTTGAGGAAGAAAACAAAGAATTGAAAGAAGAGATCGACGCTCTGAGAGAGGATGTGAGAAAGCTTCGTAACGACATGCAAGCCATGGTAGAAGCTCAGCTACAACGTACTGTGATTTCGGAGATCACCTCAATGCCCATAGTGGAGAAGTATGTCCTAGGTATCAAATGCTGAAAGATCGTCCTTGGGGCATGCCTGTTAACTATATCCCGGAAGGATATGTTCCGCCGATCACTGAAGATCAGGGAATCTCAACAGAAGCCGCTGGGCCTGAAGGTTACAAACTTTGGGAAAGCGAAGATGCCAGGGGCATACTGAAGACTCCTGAAGGTTACAAACTTCGGGAAACGCCAAGATTCGCTGTCGTAGTCACGGTACCACCCCCTGTGGTGCACACTGTCCCGGAAGGACAGATTCCACAGATACCTTATGGTAAAAAGGAAACTATGTTCGATAGAATGGATGAATTCCAGGAACAGTTCTTGGAAATGCAGAAGGAGCTGCAAGCCATTCGCGGTCAGGATCTATTTGGAAAGGACGCCGCAGACCTCTGTTTGGTCCCCAATGTGAAAGTCCCGCATAAATTCCAAGTGCTCGACTTTGAAAAATACAAGGATAACTCTTGCCCTCAGAGCCATCTGGTGATGTACGCTCTGCGGATGTCAGCTCAGACGGAGAATCAGGACCTGCTGATTCACTACTTCCAGGATAGTTTAACCGGTGCCGCATTAAAATGGTATATGGGTTTAAACCGTACTACGATCAGCACATTCAGAGATCTTGGTACTGCCTTCGTCCAACAATACAAATACAATTTGGACATGGCACCCGACAGAGATCAACTCAGATCAATGTCACAAAAGGACAAGGAAACCTTTAAGGAGTATGCTCAAAGGCGGCGTGAAATTTCCGCCCAAATTTGTCCACCTCTTGAGGAAAAAGAGATGACAAAGATCTTCTTAAAGACCTTAAGCTCATTTTACTATGACCGAATGGTTGCCAGTGCACCCAGTGATTTCACCGAGATGGTGGGCATGGGTGTACATCTTGAGGAAGCCGTCCAAGAAGGACGTTTGGTAAAAGACACTGGATTGACGAGCGGTACTAAAAAATACGGTAGTGCTCTCCCTAAGAAAAAAGAGCAAGATATTGGGAATATCTCTCTCGGAAATCAAAGGCGACGTTATCAGTCGGTAGCAGTTGTAACTCCTGCTATCAGCCCTGTGCCTATTCCTACGTATCAACCTCAGGTTGTACAGAGCCAACCTAATCAGCAAAGGACACAATAGCCTCTTCAGCAGGCTCGTCCTCAATACAACAATAACCGTACAACACGGCCACCAGGATTTGATCCTATACCCGTAACGTACGCAGAGCTGTTTCCATTACTGCTAGCCAAGGGGCACATTCAGACTAAGTCCCCTCTTACAGTACTGGAAAATCCGCCTTTTTGGTTTAAGGTGGATCAAACATGCCCTTATCATCAAGGAGGTCCAGGGCATAACATTGAGACTTGTCTCAATTTCAAGTCCGACGTGCAAAAGCTTGTTAGGAGCGGGGTCTTATCTTTCAAGGATACAAATCCCAATGTTCTTACGAACCCGCTGCCTCAACATGAGAAGGCTGCAGTCAATCTCATTGAGAAAGAGACTAACAATGTCTATCAAATTCATGATGTACTCTTGTTAAAGACCAATCAGGTCAAGATGCATTGTAGACAGAGTGGATATGGCCATGTGCCACCTCATAACTATCACCAGTGTGATATCTGCTCTAAAGATAACCAGGGATGTTCTGTGGTGCAAGCAGCTCTACAGGGACAAATGGATCTCGGATGGATCCAAGAGCACCGAGTTCGTGGAGTTAACATGGTTTACACGAATTCCAACGTCATTCAGAACCACGATATCCGTGCAATGAATGTCAACTTGGTGGCAATGCACTCAAGGCAAAGCCAGTATCATAATCTTCCGCGGCACGATTACAGTTCCTGTCTGACTTGCTCGGTAAACAAACAGGGATGCTCTTTCATACAAGAGGCCCTCCAGCGTCAGATGGATCTTGGATGGATCCAAGACTACCATGATAGGAATTCCTATCAAATCAACATGGTTCAGATCTTTGATATCCGCTTGATGAATACCAACTTGGTAGAGTTACATGCTGAGCAGGTCTGACTTGGATTCTTAACATCACATGACTATCAAAGCTGTAAAGCGGGTTGCAAAAATGATCGAGGTTGTACCCTTGTCCAGGAGGCACTTCAGCACTTGTTAAATTACTGGTGGATGCCAATTTATATGGATGAAGATACTCAGCAAATTAGTATCAGTAACAGGAATCCTACTCGGCGTCAGAGTCATGATGTCCGACTCGTGGAAGCTAACCTATTGAGGTTACATTGTATTCAAAGTGGGCGTGGCCAGGTGCCACCACACAATTACGACCGTTGTATCGTCTGTTCGGAAAGTAACCAAGGGTGTTACCTTGTGCGAGAAGCTCTTCAGGGTCAGGTGGATCGTGGAGAAATTCGTCCATACCCAGGTTCTGGACCTATCGACTGGACGCCGAACTACCTTGCCGATCAAGTTGAGGATGTTGTCACAATCTCTGGTTATCACAGGACCAGGGATGTTTTTGCCATTATCCCTCTACTTGACGAATTTAAAGTTCCCAACCGGGAACGAATCGAGATTACTTACGATGGTCAGAAAAATTAGAAGGTTCCCATAGTCATCTATCTGCCGGGACCAACACCGTATGAATCAACTAAGGCTATCCCTTACAAATACGGTGCAACAACCATTGAAAATGGAAAATAAATTCCATTACCCTCCGTCGTGAACATTGCAGACATCAGTCGTGTAACACGGAGTGGTAGAATCTTCAACCGAGGGGTTGGGGAACATAATAAAGAAAAAGAACTTCAGACGGAAGCTCCCGATCCACCAGTCGGTCAATCCAGTAATCCCGACCTTTTGAAAAATGATGATGAGATGCTGAAGCTCATCCAAAGGAGTGAATACAACATTGTTGATCAATTGTTAAAAACTCCTTCAAAGATCTCTGTGTTATCACTGTTACTCAGTTCAGAAGCCCACAGGGAGGCTCTACAGAAAGTCTTGGAGCAGGCCTTTGTGGAACAAGATGTAACAATTAGACAGTTCGATAGCATTGTCTCTAACATCACTTCCTGCAATAATTTGGGATTTAGTGATGAGGAATTACCTGAAGAGGGTCATCGTCATAACATGGCACTCAATATCACAGTTAACTTCCAGGACGATGCTTTAGCCAGCATACTGGTAGACACAGGGTCAGCCCTGAATGTTATGCTGAAGTCCACTTTGATGCAATTATCATTCAAAGGCCCTCCGATGAGAATCAGCGAGGTTGTCGTCAAAGCATTCGACGGATCCAGAAAAACGGTTATCGGCGAAGTTGATCTTCCCATAACTATTGGTCCTCACACTTTCCAAGTCACTTTCTAGGTCATGGACATCCAGGCAACATACAGTTGTTTATTAGGAAGACCTTGGATACATCAGGCTGGAGCGGTTACCTCGACCCTCCACCAAAAGCTAAAGTTCATCAACAACGATCAACTTGTCACGGTTTGTGGAGAACAGGCCTTGCTCGTGAGTAACTTATCATCATCTACTTGTGTAGAACCTGAGGAGGTTATTGGAACGCAGTTCCAAGCACTATCGATAAGCAAAGACAATCAGTTCAAAGAAGAAACTTCCATTTCTTCATACAATGATGCTATCAAAGTGGTCGAAAGTACCGATACAACCGGATGGGGACAGGTTGTCATTCCTATTGACAATAAAACAAAGAAGGGTCTTGGTTTTTCTGCAACCTGTACCCATATAGCTGCCAATGATGAAAGTCTTCATCCCCTTCAAAACTTCTTCCACAGTGGAGGTTTCCTTCACCCAGTGTCTCAAGCAGTACATGCTATCAATGAGGAAGATCCCTCTGACACAGATGAAGAATAGAAGTCCTATCTCAACAAGGACGGTTATATGTCTCAGGAAGAGGTGCCTACGCCATTTTGCTATCCCGCACAGAGTCCGAGATTTATACCAAGGTCAGACGTCGAAATGATATATGGAGATTGTGATCCGGAAGGATGTCGTGCTCCACCAAATTCATTAGAGGAAGACACTCTGATGAAAGACAACTTTGACCACAACTACTATGGCCCAATGGATGATCTGCCAATGTGGCAACCTTACCCAGGAAACTTGGGGCCGGAAAGTCAGCCGAGTAATGAAACTCAGCTAGCATCATTGAACAGAATACCTGTGTCCCCACCATGTCATGGGATCAACACTCAGGTCATCCTGAAACTACTCAACATGAAGATGAATTCGCAACGTTCGCAGGACTTGAATTCATCATCTATGCTTTTCCCGAGGTCAACGTCATCGAGAGGGATGACTCCTCCAGTTCGAAAGAAGTGTTGGACACCTTGGGACAACCGAGTGGAAAATACGACTACATGGTCAAGTACACCGCTCCCGAGAGCTCTCGTATCAGGTTCGAAGATATCCAGCCAACTGGATGGGGAGATACAGCTAAGAGCACAACTACTCTGCATAATACAACTGAGGAATTCTCCTACGACAACTCTGCTTGGGAGACAGATTCCAATGATCCTGCTCCACCAGAAATCAGCGTCATTTCTGAAGACAAATCAAGGAAGGTGCCAGACTTTGTGATTCACCGAGGAGTTCGCCGCCAATGGGTTGCTGTCGATGTTCCGAAGGCCGTTCACCAGTCAAAGTAATTGCCATCTTTTAACCTTTCACCCTGCCCAGGTGAAATAGATGTTTTGATAGGGCTCGATTTCTGTAAATTTCCCTCTTCGTTTTGCCCAAAGCGACAGAGTTTTATTTTATAGGGCTGTAGTTTCAAGGATCGACTTGTTCATTAATAAATAACGTCGTTCTGTAATTTCCGCATTAATTGTTGTTTTCTCTTTTTGCTTTTCTCGGAAAATGGTAATCCTAAAAAATAAATTAAAAATAAAAACAGGCAGTAATAAAAAAAAATACACTACACACACTTTTGCATTCTCTCTATCTCTTCTAAACACGAATCATCACGTCATGTAGATTGCTTGTTTTAAACCCCGTTGAAACATACGATCTGATGCCTTCTCCTAACTTTGAGTTCCCGGTATTCGAGGCTGAAGAAGAAAATGACGACAAAATTCCAGAAGAGACCTCCCTATTACTCAGACAAGAGGAAAGGTCTATTGAACCTCACAAAGAGCCGTTGGAAACGGTAAACTTGGGTTCAGAAAAAGAGAGAAAAGAAATCAGGATTGGGGCACTGCTCAGTTCAACTGCCAGAGAGAGTTTGATAAAGCTTCTCAAAGAATTCCCCGATGTATTCGCTTGGTCCTATCAGGATATGCCAGGGTTGGATACCAGCATCGTGGAACATCACTTACCGTTGAGGTTGGAATGTCCGCCAGTAAAGCAAAGGTTGAGACGCACTCACCCGGACATGGCCATCAAAATCAAAGAGGAGGTACAGAAACAGATTGACGCGGGTTTCCTCGCCACATCAGAATATCCTCAATGGTTAGCCAACATCGTACCTGTTCCAAAAAAGGACGGAAAGGTCAGAATGTGTGTCGACTACAGAGACCTGAACAAGGCTAGTCCAAAGGATGACTTTCCTTTACCACACATTGACATGCTGGTAGACAGTACAGCAAAGTTCAAAGTTTTCTCCTTCATGGATGGCTTCTCGGGCTATAACCAAATCAAAATGGCGCCGAAAGACATGGAGAAAACTTCGTTCATCACCCCATGGGGCACCTTTTGTTACAAGGTAATGAAGTTCGGTTTGAAGAACGCCAGGGCAACCTATCAAAGGGCCATGACTACTCTGTTTCATGACATGATACACAAAGAAATCGAGGTATATGTCGATGATATGATTGCAAAATCAAAAACAGAGAGTGAGCACGTTGAACATCTGTCAAAATTATTCGAACGTTGAAGAAAATTTAAGCTCCGCTTGAATCCCAACAAGTGCACCTTCGGTGTTCGTTCAGGGAAACTACTAGGGTTCATCGTCAGCCAGAAAGGAATCGAGGTTGATCCTAACAAGGTCAAGGCCATTCAAGAAATGCCTTCTCCGAAAACTAAAAAACAAGTCAGAGGATTCCTGGGACGTTTGAACTACATCTCCAGATTTATATTCCTTATGACTGCCACCTGAGCGCCGATCTTCAAGTTACTTAAAAAGAACCAGGATTGCGTTTGGTCAAGAGATTGCCAAACCGCCTTCGACAGTATTAAGGAATATCTGTTGAATCCTCCGATTCTATCACCTCCAGTGGAAGAAAGACCACTGATCATTTACCTCACAGTCTTAGAGGACTCAATGGGATGTGTACTTGGCCAACAAGACGAGACTAAACGGAAAGAGTCTGCCATTTACTATCTAAGCAAGAAATTCACCGACTGTGAAACTCGGTACACGATGCTTGAGAAAACTTGATGTGCTTTGGCTTGGGCAGCCAAACGTCTTCGCCAATACATGATTCGTCACACTACTTGGTTGGTCTCCGAAATGGATCCAATCAAGTACGTCTTCGAAAAATCTGCTCTTACGGGAAGGATTGCCCGTTGACAGATGTTGTTATCAGAATATGACATCGAATACCACGCTCAGAAAGCCGTTAAGGGAAGTATTTTAGCCGATCATTTGGCTCATCAACCGATTGACGATCAGGAATCAGTCGGGTTTGACTTCCCGGACGAAGATGTCATGTATCTAAAGATGAAAGATTACGATGAACCGTTACCCAGTGAAGGGCCAGAACCAGGTTCCCAGTGGGGACTAATCTTTGACGGAGCAGTTAATCATTATGGAAACGGAATTGGGGCAATCATTGTTACCCCTCAGGGTACCCACATTCCTTTCACTGCTCGACTTACGTTCAAGTGTACGAACAACGAGGCCGAATACAAAGCTTGTATCATGGGTCTCGAGGAAGCAATTGATTTAAGGATCAAAAACTTGGATGTATATGGTGACTCAGCCCTGGTTATCAATCAGATAAAAGGAGATTGGAACACATACCAATCAGGATTGATTCCTTACAAAGACTATGCAAGAAGGTTGCTACCTTTCTTCAACAGAGTCGAGTTTCACCACATCCCTCGTGATGACAATCACATGGCTGATGCATTAGCCACTATCTCTTACATGATTAGTGTATGTCAATGGAATGACCTACCTAAGATCGACATAATGCGCCTTGAACGGCCCGCTTACGTCTTCGCGATTGAAGCAGTCATAGACGATAAACCTTGGTATCACGATATCAAATGCTTCCTTCAGAAATAGGAGTACCCATCTGGGGCACTCAGAAAAGACAGAAAGACCCTCAGAAGATTGGCTGGAAACTTCTTCCTGAGCGGTGACACTCTCTATAAGAGAAATTTTGACATGGTTTTTCTCCGAGGCGTCGACATACCAGAAGCAGACATGCTTATGAAAGAAATTCATGAAGGATCCTTTGGCACTCATGCCAACGGACGCACAATGGTGAGAAAAATTCTAAGAGCAGGGTACTATTGGTTGACCATAGAATCCGACTGCTACAAGTACATGAGGAGGTGTCACAAGTGTCAGATATACTCCGACAAAATTCATGTACCGCCAACGCATCTCAAAGTTCTCTCTTCCCCATGGCCATTCTCCATATGGGGAATCGACATGATTGGCATGATTGAGCCCAAGGCTTTAAACAGACATCGGTTCATCCTGGTAGCCATTGACTACTTCACCAAGTGGGTCGAAGCAGCGTCATACGCCAATGTAACCCGACAAGTGGTGGTCCGATTTATCAAAAACAATATCATCTGCCGTTATGGTGTTCCAAGTGAGATCATTACTGATAATGGATTTAACTTGAACAACAAGATGATGAAAGAGTTGTGCGCAGAGTTCAAGATCGAACACCATAACTCATCTCCCTACCGACCCAAGATGAACGGAGCGGTAGAAGCGGCCAATAAGAACATCAAGAGGATCGTTCAGAAGTTGGTTGTAACCTACAAAGACTGGCACGAGATGCTCCCCTTTGCTCTTCATGGTTATCGCACATCTGTCCGCACTTCAACAGGGGCTTCCCCTTTCTCTCTAGTGTATGGCATGGAGGCAGTTCTCCCGATAGAAGTAGAGATCCCGTCAATCCGAGTATTGATGGAAGCTAAGCTCACCGAAGCTGAATGGTGTCAAAGTCGACACGACGAACTAAATCTAATCGAAGAGAAGCGAATCACGGCTCTATGCCATGGTCAGTTGTATTAACAGAGAATGAAGAAGGCGTTCGACAAAAAGGTTCGACCCCGCATCTTCAGGAAATGAGACCTCGTGCTCAAGAAGATACAATCTTTTCTCACTGGTTCTCGGGGCAAGTGGACCCCAAATTATGATGGCCCTTATGTGGTCACGAAAGCTTTCTCAGGCGGAGCCTTGAGACTTGTAACCATGGACGGAGAGGAATTTGCCTACCCCACGAATGTTGATGTAGTCAAGAAATACTTCGCCTAAAAAAAACGTCTCGGTGGATTGAAAACCCGAAAGGGCGGTCCAGGAAAAAATTAGAGACATAAAAAAAAGTCATCCCGGTGGATTGAAAACATCACAGTACAATCCAGGCAAAAATTAGGGATAATGGCAAGTAACTATGTTCAACAGGGGCAAGTTCCACAGTAACAGTTACATCATCTGTCAGAAAACTCCAATCGAGGTCATCTTCGACAGAAGCTCAGGATGCCCAGAATTCAAAGTTGGTAGAAGGATAGTGGTCGTTATGTTTCAAAGTTGGTAGAAGGATAGTGGTCGTTATGGAGTTATGGAGTGTCACTTTTTCCAACACTTAGTGAAATTTTCACTAAGTCCAAATCTGTCTTCATTTTTTTCCAAATGTAGGGGGATTTTTCACTTGGATTCAAAAGAGATCAAAACCAAATATGTTCAAACAGTTGTTGTATCATGTAAGGGCTTTCCAAAATGGCCAAGAACATTACCAAATTCAATTTGAGTCATGAGATATGACATTGGCAAGTTGCCTTGCTGAAATCTGCCAAGGCAAGGCAAATTTTGCACTTTTGGTCGATTTGCCAAAATTAGCCAAATCTAAATGCTCTTATCCACTTGGACACATCTGAGGATTGAATCTAAAGGGGAGAATCACTGAGCCAAGCCTCCAAAGTCCTTGGAACAAGAAAAAGCATGTTGAACCTAGAATTGCCAAAATAGGGACAAGACTCCAAATTTGGATTGGAGCATTCAATGGAAGCATCAAGGTGGCATGGACTGAGCCATTTTCATTTGAATTCAGTCAAGACTTATCCAAGACCAAGGGAACCAGCAGCCTGTGCCCTAACCTCTAGTCAATGGCTAGAGGAGACTTGAACTTCCATTGGCCAACATTGAACAAACCTACTCAGCAGTTGTCATTCACTATTCCTTACAAAACAAACTTGCTCTACTATAAATAGAGCTCAATTGTGATCAGTTTGAGTACACCAAAGCCATCAAACAGATGTTTTCCTTAAAATCTCTTCTTTCACTCCAATTTTGCCTTCTAAGGCAAGTCACTATCGGGTTTTGAGTTTGAGAGCTTTTCCTATCAAACCAATCACTCACACACCTCACATACATCATATAGAAGTGATCCAAACACTCACATAACATCTGGAACACAGATTTCACAAAATCACCAGCCAATTGCTCAAGTTCATGATAGTTTTGCAGTTGAGGTGCCATCCTCAATTCCAAACCATTTCAATCCATTCTAAGCACTCAGACACATCACTTGGCACCTAGGGAAGATATCCACATCATTGGAACCAAGCTATAATACCTCCAACACCAAACACGATCACCAGCTGCAAGTGGTAAGCATGAGCTCTTCTAACTCTATGATCCATGCAATTTTTGCTGCACAAAAATTTGGCCATATGTTCATAATCATGCATGGAATGTTTCCCCTCAATTAATTGCATTGTTTGAATCGTGTTTCAAAAATCCTAGCCTTCATGCATAAATTAGGGTTCTTGAGGATTTTTCATGATTTCTTGTTATATGTTTAATTTAAATGAAATTAATTGACATAGACATGATCATGAGGTTAAGACGAGCATAATGATATGTGGATTGCATGTTATAATCAAGTATTCAGTGAGATTGGAGAGAAAATGCAAATCTGGCCAAGCCCAGAACACGCGCGTGTTCTTGGTGTGTTCTTGGCGCCTTTTTTTCAAAATTTGAATATTTGAATTTTGTGATTTTATTTAATTGATTCAAAAATTAATTTCTCTCTGAGTTTTAATGATTTTGAGTTGATTCTTTTTTTAATAATTCACAAAAATGTTAAAATATTTTATTTTCCCAAAAAATCCCAAAAATATTATTTATTTCATATAATTGATAATTTTACAAAGAATTAATATTTTAATTGTTTTTGACATTTTAAATATTTTTTCTACATTGATTTTGCAATTTTTAATGCCTTCTAATTATTTTGTAGGTCAATACTTAATTTTTGAAGCATTAATCCAAGATCACAATTTGTTTTTCATATGTAAAACAATTTTGATCATTTTAATTGAATTTTTATTCAATTAAATACATTTTTGAAAACAAATTAGGGTTTTGGATTAATTCAACCCTTATAAATCATTTTCAAAACACTTGGGCCTCTAATAGAGTGTAAGACCCAATCCTTTTTTTGACCAAATCATTTTTGGGCCTCAGTATATTGTATAAGTCCCGATACCGTCAAAAACAAACGGCGCGATCGTCGCCTTTTCAAAACAAAAAAACCATGGGCCTACCCTCGAGTAGTAAGACCCATTTCTTTTCTTAAAACTCACTTGGGCCTCTATTAGAGTGTAAGACCCAATCCCCTTTTAACCAAAACATTTTGGGCCTCACTTATTGTATAAGTCCCTCTGCGTTAAAAGAAAACCTCGGCGCGATTGCCATTTTTAAACGAAAAATCAAATGGGCCTACCCTCGTGTTATAAGCCCCACTCTTTTTCTTAAAACTTTTTGGGCCTCTTGAGAGAGTGTAAGACCCATCCCTTTATACAGAAAATATTTCGGGCCTCAGTTACTTGTATAAGTCCCCCTATACAAATTCAACAGTGCAATCACTGATAAAACCCTGGGCCTCTCCTTGAGCTGTAAGCCCCAAATCTTTCTTTTTCAAAGCACTTTCTCCTTTGATTTTGAATATACTGTTGTTTTTCAATCTTTCTTTGTTGAACAACTAACCAAACAGCATGGAAGCTCTACAACCGAGTAAGTGGTTATTGCTTTCATTTACCGCTTTCATATACATATAACTGTATTGTGGGGTTGTTTCACTGTAAGTCTTCTTTCATAAACTCATATCAACTGTGTAATAATAGTATAGATATTTAGAGTTTCCCCGGCAACTATGTCTAGCATTAAGCCCGTTGATAACTCTTAGAAATAGTCTAAACTAGATCCCCATAGGATTACCAGACACAGTCTTCCCTCCTCTTGGGGTTAAACAATATGGAGACATGAAAGGCAGCATTCTCTGTGAACCCTTTCATAGACTGTCACTAGTAGAAGTTGTCAAAGAAACTCTATTCCCCAGAGATGATCTTTTCTCCGTGAATGGCATCTCTTGAGTTTCTTCCAAATTCTCGAACTTTCCTGGCTTGATCTATTCTCGGTGAATGGCATGTCTTGAATTTCTCGGGGTTTGGGGACCCACAAGCTTCTTAAAAGCACTTGTCAAGAAACTCTACTCCCCAGAGATGATCTTTTCTCCGTGAATGGCATCTCTTGAGTTTCTTCCAAATTCTCGAACTTTCCTGACTTGATCTATTCCTTGTGAATAGCTTGCCTTGAATTTCTCGGGGTTTGGGGACCCATCGGCTTCTTAAAAGCATCGGCCTCCTCTTGGGCATCGTACAAGGACCCACAGGCTTCCTAAAAGCAACCCCGCCTCCTCTTGGGCTTAGTACAAGGACCCTACGGCTTCTTAGAAGTATTCACAGCCTCCTCTTAGGCTTCGTATAATGATCTCTTCCTCCGGGAATGATAGCCTCCTCTTGGGCTTCGTACAAGGACCGATCGGCTTCTTAAAAGTTTCCAGCCTCCTCTTGGGCTTCGTACAAATTGTCCCGACGACCTCCTAGAGGTATAGGAACAGAACTTAATCATCTTCATAGAACAGTCCTTTCAAAGAGTCTACTACTGTTTCCCCAAGCATAGTATAAAAGATAAAACTCTAGACTTGGACAGTCTAATATCCTTGAGTCTCAAAGACATTCTCAAGTGACCCCTTCAAAAATAGGAAGGAAACTCGTAGACTCGGACAGTCTCCATACCCATCGGATTTCCCGCTTCCTTGAAGAACGGGAATAATCCGGATCCTTGAAACAAATCCTTGAGTACAGTGTTGCTCATATAAGAACTAATTTTCTCTTTCAAAATCAATATACTGGACCTGTCACTTAACTAAAACAGTAACCACAGCCTCCTCTTGGGTTTTGTACAATGATTCTCCCCAACGGAGTCAAACAACATTTACCCTCTCTCTCGGACTTTGTACGAGACACATAAGAGACTCCCTCGTTGAGTCAATCACCCATTTCGCCTCCATCTCGGGCTTCGTACGAGATTAAAAAACTCTCTTGTAGAGCCAACCCTCTTCAGCCTCCGTCTTGGGCTTTGTACAAGACACAAATCACTCCCTTGTTGAGTATAAAACCTTTAGCCTCCATCTCGGGCTTCGTACGAGATACCATAAAAGACTCTCTTGTTGAGTCAACTCCCTTTTAGCCTCCTCTTAGGCTTTGTATAAGGAAAACCTTTCAGCCTCCTCTTAGGCTTTATATAAGAAAACCACTGGTTAATCCAATTAACCTTTTAGCATCAAAGTTGTGCCTCGTTCGCAGTACACAAAAATCAACAATTCCCTTCATCTAATCTCTGTAAGTGGCAAGCCTCTGGATCATTTACATCCATGCCACTGTCCCTCCTTTAGCATGAGAAATTCCTAAGGAAAGATAGCATTGCTCTACACTGAGTTAAAGTCTTCTCCTTCAGGTTGGAAATCCCCTATAAAGGAAATTATGGCATTGCCGGATTCGCGTATCCATGTTAAAGTAATTCTCCTTTATAAACAGTTGTGATAAACAGAGCCCTCTTTAGAGATGACAAATTCTCTAAAGTCAAACCTTTAGCTTCATATCTTGGGCTTTGAACAAGATACAAATAGACCCTTCAGCTTCACATCTTGGGCTTTGAACAAGATACAAACTACCTTTCGCTTCACGTCTTGAGCTTTGAACAAGACACCAAAAACACCCATTTCCTCCCATAGAATAGGAGGAACTACGAACGCTCTGATTTCCCTGTTTCGGTAAACGGGAATACGTAGGCATAAGATTGAAAGAAAAATCTTAGCGAGCACACTAAACAAAAACCCAAAATCCCATACTCTTATGTATCTATCAAAAAGCATCAGTCCTAACATCCTAATCCTTGTTCCCCGCTATAAGATCCTAGAAAGAGAGAAAACCGTATTGGCGAAAATACAAATAACCAGTACAAAGGCCCCCCCACATTGATAGCATTCGTAACCTAACAGACCGCTGTTTAAACTCAGTATGGAAAGCAGGGTTAATTGGAGACATCTATTTCCCTTCCTTCATCAGCTTTAATAGGATAAAAAATGAATCGACCTGTAGTAAGCTCAAACCGCAGAGAGCGACCAGCGCTTAAGAACCGCGTCCAAAATCACTCGCTACACATGGACTGACACATTTGCAACTGAATTCAGTCAAGACTTATCTAAGACTAATGGAACCACAACCCTGTGCCCTAACCTCTAGTCAATAGCTAGAGGAGACTTGGATTCCAAAGTGAAACCATTGGCCAAACCTCAGCTGCAGCTGCCATTCACTATTGATCCCAAAACAAACTTGCTCTACTATAAATAGAACTCATTTGTGCTCAGTTTGAGTACACCAAAGCCATCAAACAGATGCTTTCCTTAAAATCTCTCTCTTTAGGCCAAAATGCCTTCTTTAGCAAGGTAACTCTGAGTTTTTGAGTTAGAGAGCATTTCCATCACAACTCATGATCCTAACACCTCATAAACATCATATGTAGGTGATCCAAACTATCAAAAGTGACCTGTAATCCTTAAATCACAAAGTCACCTCTCAAAACCTCAAAATAGGCCTTTTGTGCATTTTTCAAGCCATGTCTTGATTCAGTCACTTTCCAAACCAGATAAAACCTCAAACACACTCCAAATAACATCCTTGAACTGTCCCAAATGGTTCCCCCAATCTGGAACACCATTTGAGAGAGTTGCTATTTTGGTCATTTTAACCCCTTTTGCAAGAAAGGGCCAGTTTGTGTTTTTGTAGGTTCCAGCTGATTCCAACCTTCCCAAAAGCTTCTAAGGGATCATTTGAGAGTGTCCAAAGCATCAAACCATTTCTGGAACAAGAAGTTTGGCAGATTGCACATAAAACTCCAAAAGCTCAAAAAGAGGTAAACATCATGACTTGAACTTTCCAAAATATGCATTGCTTTGAAGTCCACTGATCATACACACCTCATACATGTTATATATATTGTGTTTAAACCAATTCATCATGTAATTCATGCCTGTATCAAAGTGTAGCATAGGAAATGCAATTATAGGCCTTTTTCAAAACCACTATCGAATTTTGAGGAGGGAGTATAATCTGAAAAAAATACCACCACCATTGGATTCCTTGTGAAATTCTAGGCCAAATGCATATAAATTTTGTCTCAAACCATGGAGAAATGAGAAAGTTATGACCTTCACGTTTCTGACCCAAAACTTGCCTTGCCTTGCCTTGGGCCAGGCCAAAAACAAGGCAAGCCTTGTATATTTGTGGTTTCACTTCAAGCAATGGATGTATCACCACCCCAGTGGTAAGGCGCGTGCCCTATAACCTTGAGGTCGTGGGTTCAAACCCCACCCATGCCATTTTGTGTTTTCTCACATTTTTGCTATTTTTTCCAATATTTTCATGTTTTATTAATTAAATTGGAAAATTAATAACTCTTTCAATTTTAATTATTTTTTATTGGTTCTTTTTGCAAAAAATCACAAAAATGTTGAAATATTTTATTCCACAAAAAAATTAAGTTTATATTATTTATTTAATATAATTAGTATTTTTGTGAATAAATTCCTTTTTAGAGTGTAAGACCCAATCCTTTGTAAATACAAACCTATTTTTGTCACTTATTGTATAAGTCCCGTTGTATTTCAAAAAGTTCGACGCGATCATCGTCCGTTGAAAAACAAACCCTGGGCCTCTCCTCGAGCTATAAGACCCATTCAAAATCTTTTGGGCCTCTATTAAAGTGTAAGACCCAACCCCCTTTGAAAACCAAACCATTTTGGGCCTCAATGCATTGTATAAGACCCACCGCGTTTTCAAAAATCTCGGCGCGATCGCCATTTTCAAACAAAGGACCCTGGGCCTCTCCTTGAGTTGTAAGCCCCACCACTTGTACAAAAATAAATCTTTTGGGCCTCTATTAGAGTGTAAGACCCAATCCCCTTTAACCAAAACTTTTTGTACCTCAGGCATTGTATAAGTTCCCCTGTGTTAAAAGAAAACCTCGGCGCGATTGCCAGTAAAAAAACCAATCATCTGGGCCTACCCTCGTGTTGTAAGCCCCATTCTTTTTCTTTAAACACTTGGGCCTCTTGAGAGAGTGTAAGACCCATCCCCTTGTACAGAAAACCTTTCTTGGGCCTCAGTCACTTGTATAAGTCCCTCTGTACAAAACGACAGTGCGATCACTGATAAACCTTGAGCCTCTCCTTGAGTTGTAAGCCCCGACATCTTTTTAAAAAACTTTCTCCTTTAATTTTAAATATACTGTTGTTTTCAATCTTTCTTTGTTGAACAACTAACCAAACAGCATGGAAGCTCTACAACCGAGTAAGTGTTTATATACTTTCTTTATCCGCTTTCATATATATATAACTGTATTGTGGGGCTGTTTCACTGTAAGTCTTCTTTCATAAACTCATATCAATTGTGTAATACTAGTATAGATATTTAGAGTTTACCCGGCAACTACGTCTAGCACTAAGCCCTGTTGATCACTCTTAAATACCGTCAAAACTAGATCCCCATAGGATTACCAGATACAGTCTTCCCTCCTCTTGGGGTTAAACAATATGGAGATGTGAAAGGCTGATTCTTTTAGAACCCTTTCTCAGACTGTCACCTTTAGAAGTTATCAAAGAGACTCTACTCCCCATAGATGATCTTTTCTCCGTGAATGGCATCTCTAGAGTTTCTTCCAAATTCTCGGACTTTCCTGGCTTGATCTATTCTCTTTGAATAGCCTGTCTTGAATTTCTCGGGGTTTGGGGACCCACAGGCTTCCTAAAAGCATCCCCGCCTCCTCTTGGGCGTTGTACAAGGACCCTACGGCTTCTTAGAAGTATTCACAGTCTCCTCTTAAGCTTTGTATAAGGATTCTCCCTTCGGGAAGAGAGCCTCCTCTTGGGCTTCGTACAGTTATCCAATATTAAGTGACATTTTATAAAAAATAATTTTTTATCCTAGTCACCATTGTCACATGTGCAAAAGTGGAGGGGACTAAGGAAATTCTAAAGGAAGTAAATTTGAGGAACCAAAAAAGTGGGTTTTAAAATAAAGGATTCAAAAAATTAAAAATATATAAATAGGAGGACCAAAAGTGAATTTAAGCCAAAAAAATATTATAATAACTTTCATATTAATTTAAAATTATAATTATCTTATAATATCTTTTATATTAATTTGGAGTATATCTAAATAAATATAAAACATTATAACATTAATAAACATATTCACGAACTGAACCGACCAAATTCAATACCGATGAACCGCCCATATCACATTTCTTTTTTACTTTTGACAAACTCAAAACATGTTTTCTTTCTCTTCATCACTCAAATGTTTGAGAATTTCTTAAAGAATCTTAGATGCTTCTTAGGCACTTCGCAAAATTTTAAAAATGTCTCTAATTTTCGGAGATATAACTCCGGAGGCAACCAATATCTCCAGACACATTTCATTCGTTTTTGAGTCACAATTTAATTTTATGAATAAATTTATTTCGGAAATGCATCTCCGAAAAATTTTCGAAAACTAAAAAATATAAGATACCTGCATCTTTAGTTCTGAATAGTGCTAGCTGAAAACTTTCCTGAATGTTGAAAATAAAAATGCAACACAAGTGATTATTGAGCAGTTGAATTATTTAATTAATTAAGGAGATCTAAAACACTTATTAACTCACCTTGTGAATAGACCATCTTCAATAATTGAATTGCTTTACTTCAAATACAATTCATATAATGCATGTACTTCACTCACAGAAACTAAGAAACAAAACGTGTTTTACTCAGCTTTGAAGTATATTATAGTGATTAATTAAATTAATTAATCCACTAATATATCATTTGGAACATAATTACTGGTTAATGATGATAGATACTCACAAAATGTCTCGGAAGCAAGAACGGTTGAATCCTCATAACTTGGCGTTTTAACTTTCATCCACTAAAGATGCACATATTCTATATTTTTTAGTTTTTGGAAATACATTTTCAAAAAATTTTTAGAGAAACATTGCCGGAATAAATTTATTCATACAATTAGGTTATAACTCAAAAACGAATTAAATGCGTGTATTGGGTGCGTCCGAAAATATATCTCCGAAGGTCCAACCATGACAAGTATGACGCTCCAGTGATATGGAGTCCACATGTTTCTAGAGATAGATTCCCCCAATTCTCTCTATAATTATTGTGTCCTTTCCTCTCTTATCTTCTAGGGTTTGAGAGTTTCACCCTTTTATTTTTCTTTCATCCCCAGATTTTTCTGGTTTCTCACCCATCTTAGTGGTTCTTCTTTCTCCGTTGTTGGGAGTTATTTTTGGAAATCCGGTCCTATTTCTTTTGTGTGTTTTCGTCTAGGGTTGGGAGGTGCTTCGTTTTTTATTTTTGTTGATGTTTTTGTGTTGGTGGCTTTCGGTTATGGAAAAGTGGAAGAATATCCAACATTCGAAGGAGGAGGAAGAGGGGATTACAGCGGAAGTTGATGAGGTTTGTGAAGGTGAGATTTTTCAACAAACATTTATCGGGAAGTTATGGATGGATAATAGCTTCAACTCTCGAGCTTTCACGAGCACAATGATTGGTGCATGGAAGCTTAATAATCCGGTGGAAGTGCAAGAGCTAAGCAAAAACTTATTCCTATTTCGATTCATTACAAAAAGAGATCCCGAAGGGTATTAAAGAATGGGCCTTGAGTTTTGATAGGAACCTCCTTGTTCTACATCGGATCTCAAGAGAAGAGCAACCTTCAGATCTAAATATGCACAATGGTACCTTTTGGGTTCGAATATACGAACTCCCTCTTATGCTCCGTTCTAAAGCAATGGCGAAGAAGATAAGTGGCATTCTTGGTGAGTTTGAGGAGTTAGATTCAAAAGAAGCGCACATGAATGGGCTATTTCAGAGAATCAAAGTTATAATAGATCTGAAGAAACTGCTGAAAAAGGGGAACAGTGGTACGGTTTAAGGAGAAGAACCTTCGTGTGCATTTCAAATATGAAAGACTTCCAACTTTTTGTTTTGTTTGTGGGAAAATAGGACATCAACTAAAAGATTATGAACCTGTTGGAGACCTTAGCGAAGAGGGGTTCGAAGACCTAGAAGAGTATGAATTGTCCTTTGGTGCTTGGTTGAGAGCATCTTCCCTTCCAAGGACTCAGTAGGATTCAAGGAAAAAAGGCTCCACTTCAAGTTCGTGTAGTAAGAGCCTATTTAATATCAACTCAAGCCAAAGTAGAAGTGAAATTAAAGGGAACGGAAAAGAAAGCGAAGACAGTGAAGTTAAACAACTGAAAGATAACACTCAGGAAGGACAAGGTAAAGATTTCAGTAATAGGAAGGAAATTATACAGGAAGATAGGGGCATAGGGGTAAATTACAACAAAAAGATCTAAACATGGGGAAGGAGATTTTGGTGATAGAAGCCATGGCGGAGTCTCTGGGTGTGATCGGTATCTCTAACATTGGGAAAGCAATAAAAGAAACATCATTGAAGATAAAAAAAAATAAGAGATAAAAGTGGACGAGGAGTCAAACAACTAGAAAGGTGAAGCCAAAAAAGGCAACAAAATTGGAGGTTAAATGTGGGAAGCGCAATCTAATTGATGTCATGATACTTGATGGTACAATGGAAGCTTGTGGTATGGGAGAGAAGAAGCTGAAAGGTCGTGAGGAATTGAGTAGTGATATCGTAAAGGCACCAGAGATGGTGTTGGATGCCCAACACCGTCTAAAACAATGAAAATAATAAGCTGGAACTGCAGGGGGTTAGGGAGTCCCCGTGCAGTTCGAGCCTTGTTAAGGCTCTTCCAAAATGAAAATCCTAATTTGGTGTTTTTAATGGAAACACGTATAAAGCAAGACGAGGTACATAGGATTAAGTTAAAGGCTGGCTTCGAAGGTTGTTTGGGTGTAGATTGTGTTGGTAACGGGTGGAAGTGTGCATGGGGGCTTATGTTTTTGTGGAAGGAATGGCTTCAGGTTGACATCAAGTATTTCTCTATCAACCACATTAGAGGCTATGTGGGTGATGATCAAGATAATCAGGGTTGGTTCTTCAATGGTATATATGGATACCCTGATGAATAGAATAAGAAGAATACTTGGCTTCTCCTTCGAGATTTGGTTCAAAGAGGCGGTAATAGGTCCATCAACTTTGGGGATCTTAATGATATTTTATCTGAAAATGAGAAAAAAGGTGGAAATCTTAAATCCTCTAGCAAGATGTCTATTGGAAGGAAAACCTTGGAGGTTTGTGGTCTTATTGATTTAAGTTTCGAAGGATACCCCTATACTTGGACAAATGGAAGAATGGGTGGGGAAAATATTCAATGCTGCCTGGACAGAGTTTTTGCAACTAATTGTTTTCTGAATAGATTCTCCCTAACTAGAGTGATTCATCTTCCTAGATATGGTTCGGATCACGCAGTGATTAGGATTGATCTTGAGGCCGATACTGAAGGAAAGGAGAGGAAAATGGTGTATCAGTTCAAATTTGAGGAGAGTTGGAGTTGAGATCCCAGGTGCGAAGGTTTAGTTAAGCAGATGTGGACTAATATCTCTCTGTAGACGGCGGGTAAATTAAAGGAAATGCATAATCTGAGTGAACACTTTAAGGAGTAAAAAGTTGGAATAGTCAATAAGATGTTGCAAAGGCTGGAAAACCTTTTGAATGATGACAACAGATGGGACTCGAGTGAGGAATCTATCAAATTACACAAGGCTTTGGAGAATCAGAGAAGTAACTTACTACAGATTGAGAAGGTGATGTGGAGACAAAAGATCAGGGCAATTTGGATTCAACACGACGACAAAAACAAAAAAAAAATTCATAAGAAAACTGACCAAAGAAGGAACACTAATAATATTTCAAAGATGAAAGATGCCAATAGACAATGGTGGAGGAGTAACGACCATTGTGATAGGCTGCTGACAAATTATTTTGAAAATATATTTGCTACTTCAAATCCATCTTCTATCGAAGTGGCTTGCAGGGTGGTTCAAGGAAGGCTCAAGCCTGAGCATATTCAATGGTGCGAAGATCCTTTGACTGCTCAGGAAGTGAAGGATGCCCTATCTCAAATGCATCCTCTAAAAGCCCCTAGTCCAGATGGCTTACACGCACTATTTTTCAGAAGTATTGGAGTTTTGTGGGGCAGGAGGTTTGCAATTTGGTTCTGGAAATGCTAAATCTAGGGAGAGATCCAAGTTTGATAAATTTCACGCATATAACTTTTATTCCAAAATGCAAAAATTCATCCACACCGAAGGATTTCAAGCCTATTAGCTTATCAATGTGGTAATGAAGCTAGTGACTAATACTGTAGCTAACAGGATCAAGTGTATCCTCCCTGAAATTATTGATGAAGAACAAAGAGCATTCATTCAAGGTCGTTTGATCACAGACAATGCCTTTGTGGCTATGGAGTGCTTTCATTGGTTTAAGAAGAAAACAAAAGGAAAACGTGGTTATATGGATCTCAAGCTTGACATGTGAAAGGCCTATGATAGATTGGAGTGGCAGTTTGTGACAAATGTTCTTACTTCGATGGGCTTTCCGACACATTTTGTGAACCTAATTGGAAGATGCATTTCTATTGTCTCTTACAAAGTACTTCTTAATGGTCAGCCTTACAGGAGCTTTTTGCCTACCAGGGGTCTCCGTCAAGGGGACCCCCTCTCACCCTATTTGTTTTTTTGTGTGCATATGTGCTATCCAGACTTATTAAGCCATAGGTGTTGGATGGGAAGATTCATGGCTTGAGAATAACGCAAAAAGACCATGTTATCTAGCATCTATTTTTTGTAGATGATTGCCTCTTGTTTGCTCGAGCAAATGTCAATGAGAGGGCTTGTTTGTTGGAAATCCTAAAGAAGTATCAGAAGAGCTCTGGTCAGGTTTTAAATCTTGATAAGTATGAGGCATCATTCAGTCAAAATGTTTGTGAAGAAGATAGAAATTTGATCCAGTCAAGGATGGGAGTAAAGACGGTGGCATGCCATTCAAAGTATCTTGGTTTACCAGTGGTTTTGGGAGATCCAAGAAGGAAGTTTTCGCTTTGGTTGTGGAAAGAGTTTGGAAATTCAAAGGTACGAAGGAAACGTTTTTATCTCGCGCGGCGAAGGAAGTTTTAATAAAGGTGGTGGCCCAAGCTATATCTAGCTACATCATGAGCTGCTATAAGCTGTCTGAAGCCATATGCAGCGAAATTGAGAGCCTTATAGCAAAGTTCTGGTGGGGTGTGAGGAATGGAGAGAGGAAGCTTCACTGGATGAGGTGGGATAAATTGGCAAGGGCTAAAGGAGAAGCAGGTATGAGGTTCTGCGGGATTAGTGAATTTAATACAAGTTTGTTGGGGAAGCAATATTGGAAGCTGTTAACTAAGGAAGGATCTCTTGTGGAGAGAATGTTGAAAGGGAGATACTATCCTCGTTGTGACATTGATGGGTGAAATACGGGCTATGCTCCAAGTTTTGCATGGAGAAGCATTTTGAGTGCAAGACATCTGGTCCAGTTAGGGTCGCGATTGAGGATTGGAAATGGTGTGAAGGTTGTGATTCTTAAGGACAGATGGATCCCGGGAAATCCATGTTTCAAAGTCTTAGGGCATTATGGTTTTCAAGATAATGAGACCAAGGTGTATGATTTGATTGATCATGATTTAGGTTGTTGGAAGAAGGAACTTATTTTCTCAAGCTTTGGTCAGGTGGAGGCTTTCTCTATAATTAGCATTCCCCTCTCCCTAAGAAATATTGAAGATGAGTTGATTTGACATTACGAGAAGAAAGATGTTTAATCAGTACGCTCAGCCTATCACTTATGTATGAATGAGAAAGCAGGTCTGCATTTTGGCCCTTCTTATGACCCTAATAACAAACTTTGGAAGCTCATCTGGAAGATCCCTCTTATAACAGGATTCACAACTTCTTGTGGAGAACCGCAAAAAATATTCTTCCAATGAGGGGTAACCTTTTGAAGAAAGGTATGAACATTGATCCCTCTTGTCCTTTCTGTGATGATATTGTTGAGACTTTGGAACATATTTTTCTAAAGTGTGATTTTTCTAGATAAACTTTCTTCTCCTCCATTATTGGTTTGAGACTGCAGCATAATGTCGGTTTCTGCACTTGACTTGAGAACTTTCTATCGGGTAAGGACTCGTGGGCCAACCAAATGGTAGGCACCATGGTGTATAAATCTGGTTAACTAGAAACTTCTTGTTGTTTCTATCCAAACTGCCCCATCCAGTTCATGTTGCAAATGAGGCTCTTGAGTCAGTTGTGGAATTTAACAAGTGAAATCCTTCAATAAGTCTTAAAAAAAATATTCCTCATTGGGATGTTCCTACTGGGAGCGGCTTGAATATTATCCAGGTGGACGCGGGCGTGTTTGATGATGGTACCATTTCATTTGGCTGCATAGTCAGAAATGCTGATAAGAATACCATTTTGTCTGCTTGTAAAACTAAAACTATAAGTGTTGACCCTGCCCTTGCGGAGCTGTTTGATATTAGATGGTGTATCTAGTTGGCTAGGAGCATCAACTTAGAGAAAATCATTATCCAATCTGATTCTACTATGGTCGTGGACTGCATTAATTCATGTTTGGATGTCACAGTTTTGGATCTGATAGCTGAGGATTGCAGGCTTCTATTGCGTAGTTTTAGTTTAGCTTATGTCATATTTATTTATAAGGATCTAAATTTTGTTGCCCATAATCTTGTTAGAATTGGAAAATCTAGTGGGTCTAGGACTTGGTTGGGAGAGTACCTTAATCTGAACTCTCTTTCAGTTGTATCAGTGCCTTTAGCTTCTTAATGAAATTGCTTTCCCATAAAAAATATATATATATATATATATATATCTCCAAAAATTGATAGCATTTTTGAAATTTTACGAGGTGCCTAAAAAGCATCTAGGATGCATAAAAAATTCCCAAATATTTTAAGACATACTTTTACATTTAAAACTGTCATTCATAGTTAATAATATCGACAAGACATCGATACATAATTCAAATATTTATTGTCAGCAAATATTAATTAAATATTTTTTATGCATAAAAGAATATTATATATATTGAATAAATTTTAAGTAAAATATTATATGATCAACTATACTTATCAAAAAAAATAATAATACCATTTAAAAATAATTAAAAAAAATTTATCATTCTTAAAAATGCAATAAAAAATAAATAAATTTTTTAATTATTAAATTGTTACTTAAAGTTGACTATTTAGTTAAGTTCAATAAAATCTAAGTTTCACGCTTAGAAAAATATTTCTTTACATTCTCTTATTCTCTTAGTATAACTGATCGTACCTGATCAGAAATGGATCAACAGCCAGCAACACGTCGTGTGCTCCGTTATCCACCGGTGGTGGTGAAGAGGTGGGGGATGTACTTGCAAGGTACTCCGATACCAAAGTTAGAGACGGAGTAAACAACACAAGTACAAAGAGAGAGTGTAAAGAATGGAATACTTGACCCTATAGTGAAAAAGGGTATTTATAGTATGCCCCCAGCACAGGGCCAACGGTTACTTTACATTGGATTGGGTCGCAAGGCCCAATACGAGTAATTGCAAGGGCTTACGTGGCGTAGTTAAGACCAGTATGTGGTCTTTGCCCTGGATCAACTGCCCTGTGATCTTCGGAAGGTGGACTGACCAGTTCTTCAGGAAGTGGGTAGTTGCTTGATGACGTGTCCCCACGTGGGGGGCACGTGGAGTCCATGGGAGAGACGTGTGAGGGATCCCCGGACGTGCAGGTGGGCTGGACATCAATTGGGCCCATTCGACGAATACTTGGTTTGGGTCGTGCCCGACGGTGGGCTAGCCTTAGGCCCAGTCCAGAACAGGAGCCCCCTAAGTCGTTGCTCTGAAGTAGAGGAGTAATGACTTAAGAGTCAGCCCAATCGTCGGGGACCCGTCCAGCAGAGGCGTCCATGTGCTCGAAACACCGAGCTCGTGGTTGATGCGTGTGGCCAGAAGTAGGAGATACTCGAAGAGACCGGAGTTCACGGGGATGCCTGTCTGCCAGACGTTCTACAGGTCACCTCTCTTTTGGGCATGTCTCTGTTTGGTGCGTTGGTCGACAATTTGAGGGAGGTTGAACGGAACGTGCATGCCTGGCCTGCGGGCACAAGGGGAAGTTGAAAGGAGGAAGACGGCATCTTCATCGCCATGTGTCATGCGTAATTCATGCCTAGGGCAGCTACGCATAGGGGCACTTGAGTGCCTAGGGCTGCCTCGCTTCCCGTGCTAGGATTATAAATAGGGAGGGAACCCTTTTCATTTTCACGCTTTTCTTTAAACTGATCAGATTTCTCCAAGTCCTTCAAGTTCTTCAGCTCGTCTCCGCCGTCACCGCCGTCGTCGTCAGCTACTTCTCGTCATCCAGAACTACATTCTTCAAGTAAGTTTTCTTCATATATTTCCAGTATTATGAATTTTTCGTTGATTTGCCGGGGAGGACGTAGGGTTTTAGGGGGAACGTATGAATGTTCGAGTGATTTCACAAAGTTTCCGGCGAAACTATGAGTTTTTCGGCCGTGCTCATGAAGTTTTTGGCCAAATTGATGGGAAGTTCATGAGGATTCCGGGAACTTCATGAATTTCCTGGTGAAGGTCCCATGGACCTGTGATGAAGGTCACGGGGTGCTGAGATGAAGGTCTCATGTCGAAGAGTATTGCAAGGGGGTCTCTGTCGAAGAGTCCCCCGTGCGAGGAGCCTCCCTGTCGAGGAGGTTCACTGCGTCATGTCGACGGGGTTTCTCCGTGGATGAGTCCCTCCATCGAGGAGGGCTCGCAATTTTATGTCGGCGAGAATTTTTATGGGGCTCCTCGTCCCTTTCTTCGCCCTTTCACTTGATTTGCGGTGGAAGGGTAGATTTGATCTCGGAAGTCAAATTCATCATTTTCCTCTACTTTTCAGGTAAAATGGTCGTGAGGCTCGAAGGGGTCATCCATATAGACAACGAGCCCGAACTTGACGCACCCATTCAGGAAGCCGGAGTCAAGCGAGTCTGTACGCCCGAAGACTGGGTCGGGGACGAGCCTTTTAATATCGGGTCGCGTTTTGCCGTCTACGACACCGATGCTTTCGCGACAGACGAGGATATCGCCATGGGCTCTCCTCCAAATTGGATGGTCTACAAACCCAAGGAACAACATCGCATCTGCTCGAGATTCAGGGGGATGAGGTTCCTAATATACGAGCTCGCATTCCGGGACGTGGGAATCCGTTTCCCCTTCAGCGATTTTCAGAGGGGGTGTTCCACTGGTTGCGTCTGGTGCCTTCCTAGCTTCACCCTAACGCACTGGCGTTTATGCGGGCATTCGAGCTGGTGTGCGTACATCTTGGTGTCGGGGCTACGCTTCCCCTGTTCTTCAGTACTTTCCATCTACACGGTCATTCGTTAATGGTCGGCATAGCTAGGTATCCTTCAAGCTGCCGAGGAAACTATTTAAAGCGTACCAAGAATCTGTCCGCACCTTCAAGGACAGGTTTTATGTTGTCAAGCCCATCTCGCACATGGCCGTCGGCTCCTTATACAACCTTGTGGTCGACGAGGCTGGCGAGGAGAAATTGATGTCGAAGTGTCCCCTCGAGTGGGAGGAGGAGCACTTCAAGAGGGGCACGGAAAGCTACATCGTGAAGCATGGCGACTTGGATGCTGACGACCAGGAGTCATACAAAAAGATAGTCGACTTTGTCACCAGCTTCACCCCCGCCAAATGCATTAACAAGGATGGGAGTTTCATCCTCGACGATCGCAGGGAAGTTTGTCGTGAGCCTCGATTTATTAACACTAAGGCCCTCCTCGAATGCGAGTCCCACGAGGCGGCCTTGAGGTTCTTAGGTAGTGGTTTCTTGTTTTGTTCGGGCATCTACCGCTTTTCTCATTTTCTTTGTACTGACTTTTCTGTTCACTGTCGCAGGACAAATGTCAAACGTGCACGAGCGCATCATGAAGTTGGCGGCCACCAAGGGCGCCAAAAAGACCAAAGGTAGAGTCGCCCAAGTCCAATAGATGGTAAAGTCCGGCGACAGGGCAAGAGACTCTACCTCCCCTCAATGTAGCCAATTTCCTCCTCTGCAGGAGACCCTTTCCAAGATGTCGCGCACCGAGGAGCCCATTCTCGTGGACCTTGAGGAGAGTATGCCCGAAGAGAAGTACGTGTTACCCCTTTGTCATCTCCAGTGGGATTTATTTTTCGGGAACCATTCACCAACTATGGGCGAGGCTGAAGCCAAGATGATCATGGCGATCGACAGGGCCTCCAGGAGGAAGGTGTTGACTAAGGACATAGCTGCTATGATGAGGGTCTTTGAGACTGCCTTGGTCCTCAAAGACGAAACCAGCCCGACTTCGGAGCTGAACAAACTGCGAGATGAGAACGCCGTCTTGGAGGCGAAGAAAAACAAAGCGGAGAACGGTCTACAAGAAGCTCAGACAAGGTATGAGGCCCAAGTGCATCTCCTCCATGATATGAATGAGATGCAGGACGAGCTAAAGAAAACAAAGAGGAGCGGGATCGCCTTCAGACCAAAGTCACCGAGCTAGAAGCTACTGCCAAGCCTGCCGAGGACGAGACGGAGGAGGAGAAAGCTCTCATGGCCCGTGGTGCTCTGGTCACCTGGATCCGGGAGCTCGAGCAAGACTACTTAGAGGCTCTCGAGGTGGGATTCAATAGCGCTTTGGTGCAAGTTCAGGTCAAGAACCCGGGGGTCCAGCTTGTCCTTGAGAAGGTCAGTCCCTTCCACCAAGTGGTCAATGGCAGGGTGGTCGTTCCCGGGGAAACTGACGAGGGATCTGGTCGAGGTGATGGGGAACCCCGGCTTGAGGAGGAGGCAGCTGTTTGATTTTCTGCTTAGTTGTTGTGTTCGACCTGCATGCCATATTTTGGTTATTGTTCTGTATAGCCTGCGTTCCATGATTTTGTAATGTTTTTGTAATGTTTGAACAATGGGCTTTGCCCGCTCTAATGCACCGTTTCTTTGTCTTTCATATTTCGTGTGTGTTGCTTGTATGTCGAATATGTATTTGATATTTGCATGTTTTCGTTAAGTATTTGGGGCTTTTACTCGACGTTTTTTATCCTCGACAGTGTAGGGAACTGGTCGAGTGGTCGGAGTCGGATTCCGACCTTCGACGAAGCTAAAATCTCGATCGAGGTCTTTGCTCCGAGGCATGAACTTCTCATTGTGAGCTAGACATCCTGCCTAGTCAGTACGAAAACGGTAGAGCTCGGTTGAGGTGTCCCCGTCGGATCAAGAGTTCTCCCGCACATACAAAAGCGGGCTCTTATCTTCTTGTCTCAAGTTTAGGAGTCGTGCTTGTACCTTAGTACGCTCCTGTGGTCGCGACGCGAATAGGTCGTGGGCAGTGTTAACTGTAGTACTATTTAAGCTTTTCAGCGTTCCATGGTCGAGTAAGTTCCTCCCCATGTAGGTTTTCGAGGTAGTAAGCTCCAGTCCCCATTTTCGCGTGGACGTGATAGGGGCTCTCCCAATTTGCGGCGAGCTTGCCTTTGCGCGAATCTTTTTGGTTCCTTCGTAGGACTAGGGTGCCCACCTGAAATTCGCGTTTGACGACTTTGCTGTCGTGATGCAAAGTCATCTTCTGTTTGAGTGAGGCTTCGCAGAGCGATGCCCCGGACCGAATCTCTTCGACTAAGTCAATCTCCTCCCTTAGTGCCTCATTGTTGGCCTCCTCGTCGAGGGGGGCCTCAGTCCTCTTTGAGGGTTCCCTTATTTCTTCTGGAATTACCGCCTCGATTCCGTAGGTCATACAGAATGGGGTTTCCCCAGTAGTTGAGTGTGGGGTCGTTCTGTAGGCTGAGAGCACGATGTGCAACTCCTCGACCCACCTTTTCTTGGAGTTGCCCAGTCTTCGTTTCAGGCCTCACAGGATCGCCCTGTTTGCGGCTTCGGCCTTCCCGTTCGTTTGTGGGTGCTCAACCGACGTGAAGTGTTGCTTTGTGGCCAGCTTGGTGACGAAGTCCTGGAAGTTCTTGTCGGTGAACTGTGTCTTGTTATCGATGATGATTGCTTAGGGTACGCCGAACCGGACAAGTATGTTCCTCTTGTAGAAACGGAGTATGTTGTGGGCCGTGATTTTGGCCAAGGCTTCAGCCTCTATCCACTTAGTGAAGTAGTCGACACTGACTATCAAATACTTGTTCTGGTATGACACTATGGTGAAGGGCCCGAGGATGTCCATCCCCCACCAGGCAAATGGCCATGGGGATGAGAGCGTTTTGAGCTCACTGGGTGGGACCCGGTGCATGTCCCCGTGTCGCTGGCATTTGTCACACTTCTTGACGTGCTCCTTGGCATCTTGCTGTATGGTGGGCCAGTAGTACCCTTCCCACAATGCTTTACGGGCTAGGGACCGTCCGCCGAGGTGTTGCGCATTGATCCTTTCGTGGATCTCCTAGAGTATGTCGAGGACCCTAGACTCCTCGACGCATCTGAGGAGCGGGATAGAGAAACCTCATCGGTATAACTTGTCCTCGATGATAATATACAAGCAGGCATGTTGCCTGACTACGCTAGCACCCTTGGGGTCGTCGGGTAGTTTCCCTGTGTTGAGGTATTTGTATACCGGGGTCATCCAGCAGTGACCGTCGTCGATGGCGTTCACGTCGGCGGTCGAGGTGGGTTTCTCGATACTTGATCGTGGAAGCACTTCTTGGATGACGGATCGGTTCCCGCCTTTCTTTTTTGTGCTTTCCAGCTAAGACAGGATGTCTGCTCGGGTATTGTGTTGGCGCGAGACGTGACTTACTTCCGCCGCTACAAATTTTTTCATCCTTTCTTTTACCAGGTCCAGGTATTCGATGAGGCTGTCGTTCTTTGCTTGGTACTCTCCCCGCACCTGGGAGGCCACGGGCTGGGAGTCGGTAAATATTTGCACCTCTTTCGCGTCGAGGTCTTCGGTTAGGCGTAGTCCAGTGAGGAAAGCCTCGTATTCGGACTGGTTGTTTGATGTCGGGAAGGACAATGTGAGGGAGACCTCGATCAAGATGTCTTCCTCGTTTTCTAGGATGATGCCCGCTCTGCTTCCCGTCGAACTGGATGCCCTGGCGACGTAGAACGACCACTTTTGGGATCCATCTGTTGAAGGTACTAGGATGGTCATCTCAGCGACGAAGTCGGCTAGTACTTAGGCCTTCAGGGCCTTCTTACCCTCGTATTGGACGTCAAACTTGGAGAGCTCGAGCGACCATTTGAGCATCCTGCCCGCCATGTCGGGACGGCCGATGAGCTATCTCACGGGTTGGTCCGTCCTTACCACGATCGTGTGGGCCAAGAAGTAGTGTCGTTGTCTTCTGGCCGCAGTGCGAGGTCCGGAGCAAACTTTTTGATCTACTGGTACCTAAGCTCGGGGCCTTAAAGGGCTTTACTGGTGAAGTAAATCGGCTTCTACCCCTCGGGAGTTTCCCTGATTAGAGTTGCGCTGACCGCCTCGATCGTGACGATGAGGTATAGGTATAATGTCTCCCCGTCTTCTGGTCGCGAGAGGACCGGGGGATGCGAGAGGACTTGTTTGAGGTGGAGGAGCGCCTGTTCGCACTCCTCAGTCCACTCGAATGTTGCCTCATTGGGTAAGAGTTTGAAAAATGGAAGTGCATGTTGCGCCGATTTGGTCACGAAGCGGGATAGTGAGGTGAGCATCCCGTTTAGCGATTGTATCGATTTCTTCGAGTTCGGAGTTGGGAACTCGGAGAACGCCTTACATTTGTCGGGGTTTGCCTCGATTCCTCGTTCCGTGAGGTAGAAACTGAGGAACTTGCCTGCTCGGACACCGAAGGTGCATTTCTCCGGGTTGAACCTCATCTTGCATCTCCTCGCTGTGTCGAAGACCCTTTTGAGATGGGCCATGTGGTCGACTTCTTCTCGTGATTTTATGATCATGTCGTCCATGTAGACCTCGAGCATGTACCCGATCTCGTCGTGGAAGACTTTGTTCATCATCCGCTGGTAGGTCGCTCCGGTGTTCTTCAGACCGAATGGTATTACATTGTAGTAATAATTGCCCGACTTGGTCATGAAGGCCATGTACTGCTTGTCGGCCTCCGCCATGGGGATTTGATTGTATCCCAAGTACGCGTCCACGAACGACATCAATTTAAAACCTGCAGTATTGTTGACCAGTTTGTCGATGTTAGGCAATGGGTATGCATCTTTCGGGCATGCCCGATTAAGATCAGTGTAATCAACACACATTCTCCACTTTCCATTTTTTTTTAACAAGTACAACATTAGAAAGCCAGGTGGTGTACTGGGCTTCCAAAATAAAGTTCACCTCTAAGAGGTCTTTTACAGCCTTTTCAGCAGCCTTTGCTTTCTCTGGAGACTGCCTACGCCTACGTTGTACTACAGCCCCAGTGGCCGGATCTATTGTAAGTTGATGGCATGCCACATCTAGGTCAAGGCGGAGCATCTCTGCAGTACTCCATGCGAACAGGTCGGCATTCTTCTAGAGGCAGGCCTTCAGCTGTTTCCTCGCCAGGTCGAGGAGGCCCGTGCAAATCCTCACGCTTCTGTCCGGGTCATCTCCGAGGGTGATGAGCTCAAAGTCTCCATCTGGAATGGGGTGCATGGGGTGAAGATGCTGCCTGTTGCCTTCAGTTGGAGGAGTGTGATCCGCTACCTCGTCCTCTTCCTGCTTACTGGGGAAATGGCTGTCGAGGTCGACCGTGTTGACGTGCGGGAGTGGCTTCTGCTCTTCATCCATGGCTGGCTTCCCTGCGGTCTTGGACTTGATGTTGATCGAGTTCAGACCCTTGGTTGCAGCCTTGAAGCATCTCCTGGCGACCTTAATATCCCCGTGGAAAGTGACAACACGACCCCTGGTCGTGTAGTACTTCATCTTCATATGGACTGTAGATGGTACCCGCCGTGAGTTCGACTAGAGTCGGCCTCCCCAGGATGCATTGGTACAGAGAAGGGCACTCTACCACCAGGAAACAGACCTTAACTTGTCGAGAAGTGTCGTCGTTCCCGAATGTGACATCAGCTCGACGTACCCCCACGGTCTGGTGGTGGTGCCGTTGAAACCCTACAGGTCTGAGCCCATGTAAGGGGTCAGATGTGTCTCGTCGAGCTGGAGGGTAGTGAATAAGTGGGCATACATTATGTTCACCGAGCTCCCTAGGTCGACCAAGATGCAGCAGACATCAAAGTTTGCCATCTGTGCCCTGATCAGGAGGGGGATGTTGGAGTTAGTGGCGTTGCCCGACAGTTCTTCAAGGTAGAAGGTTATGGGGTTCGACCTTCCCTGGACCTTCTTAAAGGCGGCATTCTGTGCCAAGCCGGCCTCTATCAACTCGTCGAACTTCCGCTTGATCGACCCCACCGAGACCTTGTTGAAACCTCCGACGGATATGATAATGGCGGTGGGGAAACTTTCCCATGGGCTGCGAGTGGTCATAGGCATGTCGGGCTCGCAGGGAAAGTAGAAGTCCTCTGGTCGGGTGACACACAGCGACTTGTAGCCCGTTCTCGTCGGGGGATGGGGTTGCCTCCTCGACCCTTTTCGTCTCCCGAGTCTCTTGTCGGGGGGCCTCGCTCTTCCTCGTGTTTTGCTTGAGGTGCCCCTCTTTAATCAAGATTTCGATGGCATCCTTGAGGTGGATGCAATCCTCGGTGACATGCCCGTGGCTCCGGTGGAACCTGCAGTACTTGGACTTGTCAACGTTTGGTTTAGGGGGTGTCGGCTTCGGGAAGCAGACACCTTTTCTCTAGAATTCCGAGTTTATGCACTCGGCCATGATGCGCTTGCAGGGAGCTCTGAGTAGTGTGTACTCAGTGAAATAGCATGCGGGCCCCCTTTGTTCTCGGGAGTCTCGGGGTCGGTCTTCTCTTCTTCTTTCTCCGTTGCATCGGGGAGTGGCGGAATCCTCGTGTCTAGAGCTTTTGGCTCCCTCTTGATTCCGCGAGTCGCAGGCAGAGTGTGCGACCTCTATCTCCTCATACTAGATGTATGCTTGTGCCTTTTAGAGGAGTGTGTCCAATGTGTTGGGCCTTTCAATGCCAACTGCCTTGGAGAACTCAGTGCGAGGTCGCAGTCCTCACTAGATCAAAAACCTCTTCATGTCGTCCGAGGTGGATACCTGGACGACTTCTCGGTTGAACCTCTCTATGTAATCCCGGAGAGATTCTTCTTTTCCCTGGATGATGGCTTCCAGGGATGCTTTCGCCTTCGGGTGGCGACGGGAAGCAGTGAAGTTCTTGGAGAACTGCCTCTTCAGTTCTTTCCAGGATGTGATGGACTTAGGCGCAAGACTATTGTACCACGCCATAGCACCCTTTCTCAGGGTAGTGGGAAAGAGCCTGCACTTGATGGCTCCCCGGATGTTCCGGTAGTTGAGCATCGCATCGATGCTCTCAATATGGTCGTCTGGGTCAGTTGTACCATCATATGCATTATTCGTCCTCATCGCTCCTGACGAGCGATTGCGACATGGAAATGTCACCCTAGCCGTTCTTGCTCTATCGAGGGGGGGCTTCTTAGTAGGCTCTTTGGCCGCTCAACGTATCTGTACGCTTTAGTCTTCTTATGAGTGGGGGATCATCGCTCCTTCTGGGGCAGGGACTGGTCGTGCTTCTGGGCAACCACGGGCTTAGGTCGTTCCAAGCGCGGGCGGCGCCCAGGCTTTCGAGGAGAAGGGCTCTGAGAGTCATCGTGTCGTGTCCTCCACGGGAGACGAGAGGGACTGCGAGAAACGGGGCCACGATGTCTCCGCGGGGGTGAGCGTGATTGTCGCTCCATCTCAAGCACCCTTATCCGCTCATTCTATTGGAAGATCATCAGATTTGTCTGATTGATCGCCGCGAACAGAGTCACTGTGGTCGAATCAACATTAGGTGGCACCGAGATTGGCTGGTAGGCAGCCGAGCTATCAAAGTGTCGGGTGGCGTTGAAGGTTGCGTCGTTCGAGGAGGGAGAGGCGGTGTGCCCTTCCCTGTGGTCTCCCTCTTCGACGTGAACGGTCACGTTGGGTTCGTGGCTGTCACCGTTGGTGAACGGAGTGAAGGCGGTTTCTACAGGAGGAAGAACGGGGAAGCCAAGGGTTTCCACATACGGGGCCACTGATTGTACCTGATAAAAAATGGATCAACAGCCAGCAACACGTCGTGAGCTCCGTCTCTGACTTTGGCATCGGAGTACTTTAAAGGTACACCCCCACCTCTTCACCACCACCGGTACAGAGAGAGTGTGTAAAGAATGGAATACCTGACCCTCTAGTGAAATAGGGTATTTATAGTGTGCCCCCAACGCAGGGCCAACAGTTATTTTGCATTGGGTTGGGTCGCAAGACCCAATACGAGTAAATTTCAGGGCTTACATGGCGTAGGGAAGACCAGTATGTGGTCTTTACCCTGGATCAATTGCCCCGTGATCTTCGGAAGGTGGGATGACCAGTTCTTTCGGAATTGGGTAGTTACCTGATGACGTGTCCCCGCGTGGGGGGCACGTGGAGTCCGTGGGGGAGACGTGTGAGGGCTCCCTGGGCGTACAGGTGGGCTGGACATCAATTGGGCCCTCCCCGATGAAGACTTGGTTTGGTCCGTGCCTGACGATGGGCCAGCCTTAGGCCCAGTTCAGAACAATAACTTATATGACTCTAAGTTAAAGTTACAATTTTATTTATTTATTATTTTTATACATTTTTAAATTATCAGATTAAACCGAATTGGAGATATTGAGGAGAGTCAAATTGTTTTTTATGATTGATTCAAAGAAAAAAGAGTGTATTAGAAAAAAAGTTTTGACTTTTATAAAATTCTATGCATAACTTATCAGAAAACATTTATATAATTGGTTTTTAAGAAGATAATATTTTTCTTAATAATAATAATAATAATAATAATAATAGCTTTATTGTGGAACCCGAAATGGATAGGATTGCAGAAACTACGATGAAGCATAACTTTCAATGCACTACGACAATATGACACAGTAGATCGAAGGTCACAGAGATGGTGCTTCTTGAACTAGAGGTATTGGTCTTGATGTGATGTCGTTAATCAGTGTTTGTTGTCTTTGATATGGTGGACTAAGAGGAATACCTGCATGATTATCACTCTAACGCTCAAGTCAGTTTAGGGTTTAAGATAATGATAGTGAAAATGGAGATTAGATATTGTATACTTGAAAACCCTTTAATAAAGTATTTACACCTTGGGCCTTGTTGATGCATAAAATGAAAAAATAAGGATGGAGGAAGAGAGAGAAGAGAGAAAAATAACAAACTTCCACTACTCTTACAAAACGGTTACAATGAATGATTACAACTCATTTCTTAATGGCTAAGCATTCTACTACTTATATACACAAACAATAATTCCACGTAGGCAACCTGCTAACATACACTAGCTAGGTTAAGCTTAACAAAACTAATACTACTCTACTGAATATGAATTACTTCTAAAATCATCCCTTAATTCATATTCAGCTAATCAAAACTAACAACACCAATTCCATCCCTCAGGTGGAGAGATTGATCAGCCTTGATCATTTTCATCAGAACAACTGTCAGCTGCTTCTGGGTGATACAGTGCATAACTTCTAGCACTTCATTCTGAACCATACTTCTCAGAAAATAATACTTAGTCTCAATATACATGCTGAAGGTGAGAAAAACACAAGAAATGAGGGTTTGAATTAGGGTTTTCAAAAACAAAAGCTTTTTACTCACTCAATAAAAACACCGCTAATGAACAACAAAGAGAAATACACTTTGAAATTCTGGCCTATGCAGACAGCAGATGTCCTAACACATGTCAAGACATTGTGCTACATAATCATTTAAACTCAGAGGCGTAACAGCAGACTGATACCTTGAATATCAGAACTGCATACTCACAGATGTCACGGCATCTGATCCAACATGTCAGTCAAGAACATTAACAAAGCTGTAAATTGCAGAATGTTAAATAAGACAGTAATTGTTAACCCAGTTCGGTGCAATTCACCTACATCTGGGGGATACCAATCCAGGATGAAGACTTCACTATCTGTAGAACTGTTACAAAGCTAAACTCCCCCATTTACAACTTTATACCTAACATCTACCCAATGAACCTTGATATGGATACCCTACTCACATCCTAATCACAACCTGTGATATCTCTGTCTTCTTCCAATATAGAACTGTCGCGGTTTCTTGACCTTCAAGTTATCTTGGACTTGCTTCAAAGCTTTGTCCAAGAACAATACAACAACCATTACCTACAGGTTTCTGGTTGTGTCCCTGTACCTATGCCTTCCACCCTGCATCCCATAATACAGAGTGGAGACTTACAACTCCTAAGAGAGCCAACGACTCTCAAACCCTAAACCCTTATTTTACAAAGTCTTTAGGTTTAAAAGTTACAAGTGATACAAATGTACAGTCTCTCATAACCCTAGGTCTAAGTCTCCTTATATAGTCTTCTGTTGTCTTGGGCTTTCAATCTTTTCTCATGTGATTGCTTGATCCGCTCCTTAAGTCTTGCAACAGATTAAAACCTGCTAACTTACCAAGTCAGACAGGATGTCGAGACATTTCCTTCGACATCTTTTTCTTCTGCAGATTCTTCAAGTTTATCATCAGAATGTTTTAGCAAAATTTAGTCAAACAACATGTGCTTCAATCTCCCCCATTTGACAAATTTTGGCTAAAACAAACATTTTCTTCTGCATTCTGCAAACAGCAAGACTCCTTCATCAAGACTCCTTTATCTTAAGAATTGATTGGAGCTAAGGTCTGAGAGAGTCTCCCCCTCAACATATTCCCCCTCCTTTCAAGAGAGGTCTTGGGAACCAGAAGACTCCTCCAGAAAAGAACCAGCAGTTGTAGGCGTTGTAACACTGAGAGCATAGATTGCATAACTCAGGTCACAAGACACAACCTGCTTCACAACTCAGATCACAAGACACAAGAAAAAAAAGATTGTTAAGATGTCAGAATATCTTAACCAACATTCTTGCAAAACAACTGCAGGAATGTACCCAAACCCAAACAACATCAGAAAACCATTCTCCCACTTTTTAGCCAAAACATGGCAAAAGTGACCAAAACAGCTCCAAACACAGACGCAACATACCCAGATTTTGAAGAACCCCATCTGTCACCGACCCAAAGAGAGAGTTTTGAGACTAAATAAGATCAATACATTCTTATTTATAGCCAAGAAATTCCCTTAGGAATTAACGAACCACCGAAAATAACTCTGGTCAATTCAAAGATTCATTAACCGAAGACAATCACTCCACCAAATGCTCACCGGCCAAGACTGTTGACTGTTTCTTCTTTTAAGAACACCAACCAACAAACCCATTACATGCAAACGTGTTTAACAACAATGTCCTGACATTGTGTCGGACATTGTCTCTTCTTCATAGGTTCTTCTTCTGATATGGTCGTACAGAGATTTCTTCACAAGTTTATGATCCCAGTCTGCAAAGAAAAATAAATTCTCCCAGACTCATTAATGATTTTTAAGCATCCAATAAGAACCATTTAACTTGCATTGCCAATTCTCCCACAACTTGCAACAATACAAAAATGTCAAGACATCCTCCTTGACATCTCAGCTTGCTTGACGCACAAATGCAAACTGGAACTTCAACTGCATCCTCGCAGTAATTCGTCTTAGATAAAGGGGCCTCTCCCCCTGTCTAAGGTAACTGGTGCTCCTCTACAGAACACCCAAGCTAATGAATGGAAAACATAAGACGCATCTTCATGTATTCAATAGCGCACCCTCAATTCAACTTACCAGCTAAACACAATCATTAACTCTCTTATTGCTTCCTCTGACAAGAAACAATAATCACTCACACATGATCACCATCATGCTACCCGAGAGGAAATGTATATTGAAGATGGTTGGTTTCTACCTGGGTGAATCACACACTTAAAGATACAACAGAGTCGCCACCGAACTTTATTTGGTCCCAAAGGACAGGGGAAATATCTATAAAACCCAAGGGAAAGAGAAACGGGAACGGGGAGTCGGTTATGCGAAAGGAAGGTATTAGCACCTAACGCATCCGTCGTACTCGACGGGAACCATTTCGCTTGCTTCTAGGCTTGGATGGGTTATCTATCTAAAGGCTTCTAGCTAAAAGAAAGAGAGAGAGAGAGAGAGAGAGAGAGAGAGAGAGGGGAAAAAGAAAGAAAAGAAGGAAAGTGCTCGCGGAGGATTGAAGTCCTCGTGCCTACGTACCCTCATAGTGCAATGAGGAAGTCAGGGCGCCGTAGTTCTTGGAACCAGAGGACGAAGAAAAGGAAAGAAAGGAGGAAGACGGAAGAAAGGTGGAAGTGTGCTCGCCAAGATCAATACGATCCCATGCCTACGTATCATACATTCAAAAGAATGCAGAATCAGAGCTTCCGTAGTTCAGGGAACTGAACGGAAAACAAAATAAGAAAGAAACAAGGAGACGAAAGAAGTGGTGTCGAAACCAAGGGCAAGAGTGAAAGAAAAAAACTCTACTGGGAAAGACCCCGCAGTAAGAGCGTTTGCACAAAAGAATAGGAAAAGAATGGTGTCAAAACCAAGAATGAAAGAAACTCCGCTGGGGATAGCAAAGAGAATTGGTGTCGAAACTAAGAAAGTAAGAGCAAGGGGATATGAAGGACTCCTCTGGGAATCCAAAAAAAGGGATGGTGTCATAACTAAGAGAAAAATGAGACTCAGTATATTAACTGGCTGGCAGTGGTTAACCGAAGAAAGAGAGTAGGACCCTGGCGGGGAAAAGAAGCTGGTGTCAACAGACGGACTGTGATAAACCAAGAGAGAGAGTGCTGAACCGGAAGAAGGTGTTTGTCTCTGAAGGGGCCTCGGTATATTAACTGGTAAATAGTGGTTAACCGAGGAAAGAAATGACTGCAACTCTGTGGGGGTAGAGATGCATTGGTTTTAACAGAGGAAACTGTGATTAACCAGAAGCACGGGTGTAGGACCGATCAAAGGTCGTGACCCAAAGGGGTTCGGTAAACTGACTGAACAAACAGTACTCAACCGAAGAAAGGGTATTTGAACCAGAGAAAGGTTACTAACCCAAGGGTGCAAGTATTCGAACCAAGAGGAGGTTGCCAACTGCTGGGGACTCGGTGTTTACAGACGGACTGTGACCAACCGAAGAGAAAAGCGAGTGATTAACCAAGAGAAGGTGATTAACTCGAAAGGGTTCAGTATTTTAACAGACGGACTGTGGTTAACTGAAGAAAAGGGTGATTAACCCAAGAGGTGCTCAGTGATTAACAGACGGACTGTGATTAACTGAAGAAAAGGGTGATTAACCAAGAGAAGGTGATTAACCCAAGAGGTTGAAGAACCAAGAGAAGGTTGCTAGCTCCTGGGGAAAAATGGTCATGACAGGAAAACTGTGTTGGACCAAAGAAAGAGACTTGAGACTCCAGGGGAATCAAAAAGCAATGATTGACCGCAAGAAAAGAATAGGGTATTGAAACGAAGAAAGCTTGCTAACCCAAGGAACAAAGGATCGTAACCAAGAAGGTGATTGATCAAGAGAGATGGCGAAACGATCACAAGTGATCAAGGATGAAAGAGATTGCAAAGAGAGAAAAGTGATCAAGGATCGACTCGATAGGGGAATGAGAAACATTATAGCTGAAGGATAGAGGTGACTATTCTCGAGGAGTGGACAAGACGCCCTTACCAAAGAAATAGCCAGAATGAGGACAGAAAAACTCCATCCTCATTCCTTCTCTAGCACCCAAAATATAGTGTGGGAAGTGAAATGGACAGCGCAACCGCTCCAATGTTGTACAGTGCTCCTGCATAGAGAAACGGACAGCATAATGGCGTCAATTTGTACAGTGCTCCGATGCAAGGCGCAGCGCGAAACTCCAACTCCACGGGGGGAATGAGAGAGAAAGCTCTAAAGGAGGCCTACAAGCCGGAGATTTGGCTTGGTAAATGTTGCAAAGAGATTTTGATGCCGAAAATCAAAGAAAACCAGAGGATCCTTGATTTGTAGACGAAATGCGTCGAAACCGATCAAAAACGCGAAAATGCATCGAAATCGAACTTGCACCAAAATAAATGGTGTGAAACCCTTGGATTAAAGTAGAATGAGATGTAATTCCAGAAATTCAACCAAAGAATGCCTAATGATGAAGGTTAAGCTCGAGAATTAATCACTTTCAATGTGAAAAGTGATTATCCTTCAAGAATAAGAGCTTTTGGTGAGGTTTTGGGATGTGAATTGAGATGAAGATGTAGAAGTTGCAGAAAAATGCAGAGGAGAATGAGAGAATTGAGAGTGAAGAAAGTGTGAATTTGTGTGAATGATTGTGGAGAATGGTTAAGAGCCCTTGAAAATGAGTGAAGGTGAGTTTATATAGATTTTAGGTTTGGAGTGTAATAGCTTTGTACTTTAGTTTGGACTTAGCTTTGGGAGGTTTGGAGTTAGGGTTGGAGTTAGTTACACTTGACTCACTGAGTCAAGGCAGTTAACTCGGTTAGCTAGGATCAACTCGGTAACAATCTCAATGTAAGCTTCCACATCCAAAGGTTGACATGCTTGTAAATTAAGTAACATGTTGCTCTTAATTTAAAGTGAGACATTGAATAAATGAAAGGGAAATGTCTTGAATGGTCTTGAATTGTCTGGAATGTTCCACATGCTGCTAGAATAATGTAGAAACAAAGACCAAAGAGAGTGCATAGCTGCTGTCCCAAAAATGCAGCAGAATCTGCAACTTTGAACGTGGTAACCGGTTATAGCATATCTGCTAACCGGTTACATGCTTGAAAAATGTGGTTTTTAGTGAAATTTACATTGTGTAACCGGTTATCAGTTATGCTATAACCGGTTACTGCAGCTCATTTTCCCCAGATTTGCTTGGAAATGATGTTGAAGTCCCGTTATTGATTTTCCAACTCTTGTCTTGATAAATAAACATGAAAACCTTTATTTTGAGCTTGTTTTGGTGATGAAATAATCTTGAGAGGATGCGATTAATCAGGCTTGGAAAAACTGCAGATCCTGCAACAAGAAACACACAAAGAAAAGTGTGAATACGTATGCTGACGATGCGAATACGCATGCTTATGCAAAAAGGCAAAATAGGGAGGTCAAATTTCGGGTTATGACATATACCAACCATAACAAACTCTTGGCTTGAGATCAAAGTCCCATTGATCCCCCCATCCTGCAACCATCTATACACCACACAAACTCCTCTTGAATTCTCATGTATAGACCTCCAGCTGCTTGAGGCACAAACCAATTGAATCAGAATGTTTCCCATTACCCAAAGAGACACACAGGGCCCATTAGTTTCTTACAACGATATATGTCAGCTATCGTATGCATGCTCCAGAACTTCACAGCTGCTAAACTGATCCACTACTAGTATGACTTGCAGCCAGGGGCACCATCCCCTTCGCAAGATTTTCCACTGACCTCACCAGGCCAGCAATAGAGATGAACACCCCGCAATCCAAGACAGTCATTCCTTCATCATGCTCCCGTATGATAACTTGGAATACTTCTGATTTATGGTGAATCTCCACTTTTGAACGCATCAAGAATCAGACCTTCATGCAATCAACCCTTAATCCACTTCAGTCTTCCAAAACACTTACATCCAACTTCCAAAACAGTTCTTCTACTCCATCATTCTCCCGTATGACAATGTAGATACTTCTTAGACACGATGCAAGTAACCAGTTCCTCATATAACCTGAAATCCTTCATCAAGGATAACCAACCCAAAGATGTTCTAACATCAGTTAGGACATCTTCCACACATCACAGACACCACACACCATGTTTCTTGATATGCTCCACCACTGGACTTACTATCAGCATAGTAATCCACACTGAAGATCTTCACACAACATTGCGCCACCAGCTTGAACAAAGAAAACTTCAGAAACCCAGAGAGAAATAAACTCCCATCCACCAAAGAAGGTATGCTTCCATTCTCAACCCAGAACTTCTGCCACAAGCTCCCAGAGAACTAGAACCTCCTTGCAATTTCAACCAACTACTCTTCTGCACAAGAGCAATCAGTTTCAAGCATCCTGCTTGAATGCACATTGTGAAACCAACAAAATGCCACCTTTTGATTGACCTCACTCATCTTCAGAACTCCCACAAGATACACTGATCTACTAATGAAATCAGATCTTCAAGCCACATGAACTACTTGCCTTATAGCAAGACATCTTGGATCCACCAAGCCTCTTAGTCATGTAACATCTTCCCATCCACAGCTCCCGCAAACTGCATGAGATAGACCTTTTTGAAGCATCTATAACTCCCATTCTCATGTAGATTACCTTATCTTAAGTTGATGTGCCACATCACCAACTGAGACTTCTGATGTTAAGCTAGATGTCAGAACATTTTGATATGACATCCAACTGTTGAATTCAGCTCCTCCTTCTGCCACTTAGAAGAACCTTCTCCCTTTACAGAACAAGAGTTTCATGCTCTCATAGACTTGATTCAACAACCAAGTTTGAGTAGACAACCTCCATCGTGCTTTGAAGCTCCAAAGACTTCAAACCTGCCACATCTGAATCTTTAGAAAATAAGTAGTCCAAGACTGCCCCATAGCTATACCAAAGAATGCCACTTCCTTTAGTAGAGTCGTCAGTAGAAAGCTGGAGATAACTGTCACCTATCCTCGACCTTCACAACCAGAGCAAAATTCATGCTCCAAAGCACTTAGATCAGAAATAAACCGATCTAAGCTATAACCATCAAGATTATGTTGTCTTCATCTTCATCTTCAACAACATCAAAGTCCAGACTAGTTTCTTGCCAGGAAACTCTCCAGAGAACACATACTTCTGTCACACACGACTGAATCCACTTCTTAGGTCACCACCTAAGACTAAAACAGATGCTAAAGCGTATGCAGTACCCATCCCATGATTCTGCATAAACTCTGATGATGAGATGTTCCAACATCTTGTTGAACATCAGCAATCTTAACTTTAAAGGATAATCAATTAAATACTTATGGAATCCACAAATAGCAATTGATCTTAAATCCCTATCCAATAACCCTTCTTCACTGTTGTAGCTGAGCTCCACCAGATCATGTCATGAACACTTATACAGTATTCAATCTTTTTGCAAGTATCTTCTTCAAGGACAATGTTGAGATACCAAGGCTGCCACCCTTGACTCAAGTAACTAAGAGTTTCTATGAACAAATCTTATTTACCTCAACAATTCTTCAATCAGATTGGATCCACTCTTAGGGTCAAGAGAGATGAATCCTTCCTTGCTGTTTTTGGATGGTGAAAATAAATCACCTCCACTTTCTTCAGATTGTGTTTCAAAGAAACACCTTCTAGTCACAAGAGTAACTAGAAGACTCCAGATACACGACATAGATGCCTTTATGGGTGGACTTGAGAGAATTCTCAAGTATCTTTGACAACCTAGCCGACCAATAATTTATCAAACTCCTAGAGCAAGAACCTGATAAACTTAACTCAACTCCTCTCCTCTTCAACTGACTCTAAACTGCACCAGGAACCCAAGCTTCCAAGTACCAAGTCATCATACCAGATATCTAACCACAAATTCCTTCACTTCATCGCTCCCGACTTTGGAATAAAAAAATGCAGATATCTTCAAATATAGAGGCCGACGATTGAGACCTTCCACCAACTGTCTTCAGTAACAACTCTAGAATCCCATAATTCTAGAGTTCTTCCATCATAAACACATGCAGCGGAACCACCAAGGAACAAATCCTGCTTGCCCTAATAAGATGTCACAACATCTTATAAGACACACCAACAAGAGAACTAGCCACTTCTCCTGTAGTTGTTGTAGAATCTCCTCAGCAACATAAACAACCTCTGGGTTGCTCCCTTCGATCCAGAACATCCATCTCATCCATTAATACCCTTGAGTATGTCTGAGGTGATTGATCTGATCTTCAAAACTCATCCTTATTTAAACGCCAGAATGTATCTCCCAAAGATCTCATCCAGAACCAGACAGGATGCCTGCTCTGATACCAATTGAAATTCTGCAATGCAGACAGCAGATGTCCTAACACATGTTAAGACATTGTGCTACATAATCATTTGAACTCAGAGGCGCAATAACAGACTGATACCTTAAATATCAGAACTGCATACTCACAGATGTCACGACATCTGATCCAACATGTCAGTCAAGAACATTAACAAAGCTGTAATTTGCATAATGTTAAATAAGACAGTAATTGTTAACCCAGTTCGGTGCAATTCACCTACATTTGGGGGATACCAATCTAGGATGAAGAATTCACTATCTGTAGAACTGTTACAAAGCTAAACTCCCCCATTTACAACTTTATACATAACATCTACCCAATGGACATCTTTACCAAGGTTAAACTCAAACGTTTATAACCCTGATATGAGATACCCCACTCACATCCTAATCATAACCTGTGATATCTCTATCTTCTGCCAATACAGAACTTTCGCGGTTTCTTGACCTTCAAGTTATCTTAGACTTGCTTCAAAGCTTCGTCCAAGAACAATACAACAACTATTACCTACAGGTTTCTGGTTGTGTCCCTGTACCTATGCCTTCCACCCTGCATCCCATAATACAGAGTGGATACTTACAACTCCTAAGAGAGCCAACGACTCTCAAACCCTAAACCCTATTTTACAAAGTCTTTAGGTTACAAAGTTACAAGTGATACAAACGTACAATCTCTCCTAATCCTAGGTCTAAGTCTCCTTATATAGTCTTCTGTTGTCTTGGGCTTTCAATCTTTTCTCCTGTGATTGCTTGATCCGCTCCTTAAGTCTTTTAATAGATTAAAACCTAATAACTTACCAAGTCAGACAGGATGTCGAGACATTTCCTTCGACATCTTTTTCTTCTGCAGATTCTTCAAGTTTATCATCAGAATGTTTTAGCAAAATTTAGTCAAACAACAGGTGCTTTCACACTTTGATTTTTATACTGGTTCACTTGAAAAACTCACAGTTAATCCAGTCCACCTGCCAAGGTGATTTTGCCTTATACCCAAGGACTTAATCCACTATAATCAACTGATTACAACTGCACTAGTAACCGCTGGTGACTAACAAACCACAAAGACACACAATCTATGTCTTCTTAAATATTCTGACCTAACTGGTCCCTTAAGGAAATACAAACAACAGTTTGATTACAAAGTTGTGTTTACAAATATTGATTCTACATAAGCATGTATAAACAAGTTAAAAGCACAATACACTTAAAGAAAATTCTGCACAAATATAGACAACAGTCTTGTAAAAATTTATTCTTTATTTAGCTTGCTTGCTTCATGCATATAGTGCTTCGTGCAGTAATTCTTCAAGTCTTCAAGTCTTTATATAGCCAGTAAAAAAATCCGTTGAAGGGTAGATATGGTATTCTTCAAGAATGAGCTTGAGACTTGAGTAACGATTTGATACGGAGGGGACAAGAATCGTACAACCTCAATTTCCTTACTCCATGAAATCCGCTTAGTGGAAGGAATATTGGTTTGTACCATGTATTATTTTTCCCATGTATAAACTCGTTCTTATCTTCTATTCTTCAGTGGCTTCTGGATAAATAGTTGTTGGAAGCATGAGTTAGAAGAGTTGATTTTGCTTGAGTTCAGAAACTTCAATCATCAATCAGAAGCTTAATCACATCAATATCTGACTTGAGATTCTTCAGAGTTTTTAGAACCTTCAGCGTTTAATCTTCGAAAGTTCAGAAACTTCAATCATCAATCAGAAACTTGATCACATCAATATCTGACTTGAGATTCTTCAGAGTTTTTAGAACCTTCAGCGTTTAATCTTTGGAAGCTTGAGCCGTCTTCAGAAGCGAATTGATCAGAGTCACACGTCAGAAGCAAGATCCAAGAGAACGTTACAGCAGCAACATACAGTTTTCTTAGAAGCTTCTCATCCGTGAGTTTGAGCAGAAATGATTTGCATCAATATATTCAGAAACATGTAACGTTTCTCGTTCAAGAGTCAGAATCAAAGTTGTTTGCTAAAGATACACAATAACAAACTATTAGAGTACCAAAATTATTCTCACACAAATACTGACTTGTTATCATCAAAACTTAGAGATACAGATGCATAACCAAATCTTGTTCTAACAATCTCCCCCTTTTTAATGATGACAAAACACTATATTTTGATGAACAATTTTGTCGGATAATCACCAAAACATATATCGGAAAGAAGCACAAAGATCCCCCTGAGATGAGCAACTAAAAAATATAATCAGAATGAAAAAACACTTCCCTGATTAACCTTTTTGTTGGAGTAGATGAACCTTCTGTTCAAAAGAATTGGTTTATCTTTCAGAAGTATCTTGAACTTGTCCTTACTGTTGTTAAGCATTTTAACAAGGATGTAACACACAACAACGCATATCAACTTCTGATGAGTTTTACTTCTGATCAGTTAAATAAATTTGAATAATCTTTGAAGTCTTTTCTCACTCAAGATGATTCAGAACTTTAAGCAGCTATCATATATTCAGAGTTTAGGCTTCATACATTCTGTTCTGATTTTTCAGGTGTTTCTAATATCTAGTAAGTTTTTCCTGAAAGAAAACAACTAACATAATATCTTTTTAAACAAGGGTTAGTGCAAACATATGAAATGTTTGGGTTTGATTCAAGAGAAATTAGGTATATCAAAATCAATACTTTATCCCCCTTTTGTCAGCAATCAAAAAGAAAATATGCAATGACATGCAATCAGATGCAACAAAAAGATAATATTCATTAGACAAATAAAAACGCCAGAGGCGCAAAAGTACATAAACTAGGAAAAGAACAAAACAAGATAACAACTCAAACAAACAAATAAACAACAACTAGGGGCAACTAAGGGTTAGAGTTGGATGAGGGAAGTCTGGAGAGAATAATCTGAAACATCCTTTCTTGATTATCCAAACGTTCCTTCATCTTGTCCTTGTCTTCCTTCAGCTCAACAAGAGTCTTCAAAATTTCTAGAATTACTCCAGAAGTAAAAGTCCCAGCAGCAATATTCAAATTTTCAGACGGCTCCTTTTTAGTTTCTTTTTGACGTATTCGATTAGTGTAGCACGTACACATATTGTACTTGGCACCTTCCTTGCTAACCTCCTTCAAGTCTTCTCTTGGAATAATCCACACAATGTCATCAACACGAAAAGGAACCAGGTTGATAAAAGCGTTGTTCCCAGTTTTCTCAGCATGCTGTGAAGACATGGCTTCTCAAATTATTTTGATGACGACAACAATGCTCATTCAATATGCTTGCTCAAACGGAATTGGATCAAAGAAATTGAAGCTACATTGAAGCTTGAACAAGATTGCTCATTATTTCAAGTCTTGAAGATCTCTCAAGGATTGATCAAAGGTATAAATAATTACCTCTTAGTAATGTGCATACAAGTGTTCAAATTAATCATTGTCCATGCCATGATCATTAGAAAATATCAATTGCATCAAAACCCTTTTTCACAGTTCTGTTTCTAAAGATTTTTTCAAAACTGGCTTCAAGTAACCGGTTACTCACCAAGTGATAACCGGTTACCCTTTGTAAATTTTGAAAAATAAAAAGGTCGTTGCTGCAAGTAACCGGTTACTCACCAAGTGATAACCGGTTACCACTATTCCAGTATCAAAAAATATTGCATCTCTTCACAAAATTAATTTGAATTTCTACATTTTGAAGCATGGCATCCTTTGGCAATTGGCATCCATTTGACAAGACATTGTTCATTAAGAAAGCAAAAGGTAATACTTTGTTAGTTCAAGTCTATGTCGACGATATCATATTTGGTTCAATGAACAAATATCTTTGTGAAGAATTCTCATTGATGATGCAAGGAGAGTTTGAGATGTCTATGATGGGTAAGATGAATTACTTTCTTGGACTTCAAATTAAGCAACTAAAGGACGGTATCTTCATCAACCAATCCAAGTATTGCAAAGAATTATTGAAAAGATTCGACATGGATGGATGCAAGGCTATAGCTACACCAATGGGATCCGGAACCTATGTTGATCAAGATGAATCGGGTGCTTCCATTGATATTACTAAGTATCGAGGTATGATTGGTTCTTTATTATATTTGACAGCAAGTCGTCCTGACATAATGTTTAGTGTGTGTTTATGTGCCCGGTTTCAAGCAAATCCAAAGGAGTCATATCTCACTGCTGTGAAAAGAATCATGAAGTATCTCAAGGGAACGACGAATGTTGGTCTATGGTATCTAAAAGGTAGTGTTTGTAATTTAATTGGTTATTCTGACGCGGATTATGTAGGATGTAAAACTGATAGAAAAAGCACAAGTGGTACTTGTCATATTCTTGGAAATGCATTAGTGTCTTGGGCATGCAAGAAACAAGCATGTGTCGCACTTAGTACGACCGAAGCAGAGTATATTGCAGCAGGTAGTTGTTATGCACAAATCCTTTGGCTCAAACAACAACTTCTTGATTATGGTCTAGATCTCGGATGTATCCCTCTACGATGTGACAACACAAGTGCGATTAACATCACAAAGAATCCAGTCATGCACTCAAGGACCAAACACATAGACATTGGACACCATTTCCTTCGTGATCATGTGCTTCATGGAGATGTCGAAGTTACCTTTGTGGACACGCATAATCAACTAGCGGATATTTTCACAAAACCACTCGCAAAAGAACCGTTTTTCAAGATTCAAAGAGAACTTGGCATTTTAGATGAAGGTGATGTATAACTCTTCAATATTTATTCATTATACACTATAATGAAGCTAAGGTACACAAAATTTTAATTTTTTAAATCTTTCAAGCTTTCTTTAAAAGGTGTTTTATGTTGAAAATATGCTATTTCTTGATTTTATACTTGCTTAACCTAATTGTTATGATCTGTGATTATGACTCAAAGTTGCTTTATTAAGTGTATTAACATGTCAAAACAATTTTTTTTTGAAAAATCACATATTTTTTGAGTTACAAAGCTACTGTTTTTCACATTTTGGGTCAAGTAACCGGTTAACACTTGGTAAGTAACCGGTTACCCTTTGTATTTTTTGCCCCAGAACGCAACTTTTACACTAAGTAACCGGTTAACGCGTGGTAAGTAACCGGTTACCACTGACATATTTTGAAAAAAATAACGTTATGTTTTAAATTCGTGGACTGTGTTTCAAATGTTATTTTGTCTTGTTTGGTTGGTCAAAAGTGCTTATAAGAATAAGTTCATTGCATCTAATTTCATAAATAGCATTGGAATTCATTTTACTCACTTATTCTTCAACTCTTTCCAACTTCTTCTCCATAAACTATATTACTACACTTTAAGAGGATTCAAACCCCACTCAACATTTTACTCTTTATAAACCCACACCCTCCAAACTCTCATCTTCATCTCTCATTCTAACCCAAATCCGAAAATCCTCTCACAGACCCTAACTCTCACAAGCTTTTGCCATGGCTCCTTCCAAGCAAAACAAAGAGAAGAAAAAGGTAGGAGAAAGCTCTGACTCTGTTGAAGAACACCACATGCAACCTGTCAAACTCAGAAGGATGGATTTTGATGTCAGAACAAGAACCTTGATGCAGGTGAAATATGTCAACTTCTCAGCTTTTCCATCTCACAGTTTCACTTTTAAGGCTCTGCTGGAGAATTCTGGAGTTAAAAATCTAGTTGTTGAGGTAGGTCCTTACTATCCTGATCTAATTAGAGAATTTTATCATTCTGTTAACTTTGAAAAGGATGAATTGGATGAAGACATATTTACTGCTTTTGTTAAGAACAAGGATATTTCTATGGATTTCGCTGATTTAGGAAAATGTTTGGGTGTACCATCTGAGGGTGAGGAACTGCGTCAGGGTGTTTTACCTAACACTGTGAAATATAAGGGTTTTGACAGCTTAGCATATTTTGTGGAAATTTCCAGAGGTACTCATGCTGTTCTTTTAGGTAAACAACCTCCAAATGCCACAAGAGTTATCAAATAAGCCAACTTACTATCTGTCAGTAACCGTATGCTACATTACGTTTTGGCATACATTTTGGTCCAAAAACATTCAAATCATTCTCAAGCGAGTGAGTTGGAAGTTCAACTCATTAGAGCTATGAAATTGGGACTGAAAATTAACTGGGCGTATGTGATCTTTCACCACATGCAGCATCAACTTTCTCTCTCCGGCGGTCTACCTTATGCAAGGTTTGTTTCTAAAATTCTAGAATATAACAAGTTGTTGGTTAAAAGGGAACCAAGGAATGAAATGACTTCAAGGGTGTGTGAGATAAATGTAACCACAGTTACAAAAAACACTGGAATCATTGTTGCTTTAAATGGTGTGTATCGCTACAAGGATGAAGTTACTGCCCACATTGGTGCTCCTGAAGGTGGTTGCACAAATGAGTTTCTCTATATCGAAATACTTAGCATGAAAGCGACCATGATCCATAACCACCAACAAACCACTAGAGGCTTAAACTCCCTTAAAAAGTTATTCTGTTCCATGCTCCGTAACCGAGCACCCGTTGAAAAGGAAGAAGGAAGTGAAGATGGTGAAGAGGAAGAAGGAAGTAAATATGAGGAAATGGAAGAAAATTCTGATAGTGATTAATTTCATGTTTCATTTATGCATCTAGTTTGTTTTTTTAAGTTTCTAAGACGTAAGTGTTTAGGCATTTTGAGTTATTTTGTTATGTTTCGTACTTTGATGTTATGTTCGTACTTTATTATGATCAAGTTATAATATATTAAGTGTTTTTGTTAAGCTTTGTGTATTGTTTTAATTGTTTGTGTGGTATGATTTTTTACATATTTATCATGTTCATACAAATTATGATATCTTGTTTCAAAGTCTTTTTCCCTTCCTTTTTGGTAATGACAAAGGGGGAGAAGATTGTATTGTGTTGTATGGTTTCTCTAACAAATTTTGCTGATTTTAAAGAAAAAGTTTCTAAGAACCTCTTAAAGAAAACGCTTCTAAGAACCTCTAAGAATCATGGATTTAGGGGGAGCTTTCTTTGGTTAGAGAAACAAGATTGGATTGCACTTTCAAATATTGGGTTGTCATCATCAAAAAGGGGGAGAATGTGAAGACATGGCTTCTCAAATTATTTTGATGACGACAACAATGCTCATTCAATATGCTTGCTCAAACGGAATTGGATCAAAGACATTGAAGCTACATTGAAGCTTGAACAAGATTGCTCATTATTTTAAGTCTTGAAGATCTCTTAAGGATTGATCAAAGGTATAAATAATTACCTCTTAGTAATGTGCATACAAGTGTTCAAATTAATCATTGTCCATGCCATGATCATTAGAAAATATCAATTGCATCAAAACCCTTTTTCACAGTTATGTTTCTAAAGATTTTTTCAAAACTGGCTTCAAGTAACCGGTTACTCACCAAGTGATAACCGGTTACCCTTTGTAAATTTTGAAAAATAAAAAGGCCGTTGTTGCAAGTAACCGGTTACCACTGTTCCAGTATCAAAAAATATTGCATCTCTTCAGAAAATTAATTTGAATTTCTACATTTTGAAGCATGGCATCCTTTGGAAATTTGCATCCATTTGAGGAGGTGTTTATGTGTTATATAAACTCTCATTTTTCAGAATTTCAACTCACCTCCTTGCAAAAATTTTCGAACAATCATTCATTTACAAAATCTTTCATTTTATCAAAGTGTTCATCAAAAACTTTCTAAGAGTGAAACTTCTGAATTAAATCTTCACATATACTGCATCTGTTTCATTCCAATAATGTTGAACACTTGTATAACATTATTAGAGTGATTGCTACAAAAGGAGAAGATCAATCTTTTGATTTATTCAAGTTCAAAATCCAACTTTCATCACTTACTACAAAATTCAGAATTATATTTCTTTGTCACATCTTGTTTTTAGGATTTTTAAAAAATAAGATTGTGAAGTTGTAATCCTTGTTATCCGGATTGTGGATACAAGAGGTCCTTTGTGAGAGGATTGTTCTCAATAGGAATTAGTGGAAAAATCCAAGAGGATTGTTCTTGGTGGTTGATAGTTAGTGACTTGTATAGAAAGACTAGGAAGAGTCTTGTCTTGTCCAAAACTATAGTGAAATCTCTTTCAAGTTGAAAGGGGACTGGAGTACTCTCGACCTGTGAGGGGAACCAGTATACTTCCTGGTGTTTTTTTCTTTCTGCATTTACCGCATTTCATCACTTAGAAATCTTTAGGAAAGAAAAATTCAAAACCCGTCAAAAATCCGGATAATCATCTAAGTACCTAATTCTTCCCCCCTCTTAGGCACACTTATAACTTACACATGCATCCTAACAGATCTCTTCATCATGGTGTTCTTCCTCATAAGAACCACTGAATCTCTGAGAAGTTTAAATAGAAGTGTTGGGAGTGTTATTTGAACACCTTCTTCTAAAAATAACACCATGCACTTGTGGACAGTGAAAATGTGATGACCCTTATTAGAGCTAGATCGGTGATACACTCTTCCAATAAATATTTTGAACCATATTCTTAGGTTGTTTTCAATCTCTTCAAAGTAATGTGTTAGAGTTATCATTGTATCTCGTTTACGTTTAGACGAGGTAAGAGCAACTCTATTTCCTTTACTGATGTGAGAAACGAACCCCGCAATGGTTTTCTCGATTATCTCGATTTTCCTGTTAGGGAAATAAGAGATAATATTTTCTTTTTCAGCCATAGTATGATTCAAAATATCTTCAATAAGGATTGGAAGAATGGGACCTCTCAGTCTTTCAAAGAAAGCATTCCAACCTTGGAATTCTTGTGTCTTGGAAAGATTGCCTCCCTTTTCTTTTAGTTCTTTGAAATCAACATCAGTTTCATAAAGTACATAGAGATCTTCGACAGGAGTGTCTAGAGTAACGACTGGTTTCTCAGAAGAAACCTTTAGTTGTTGAGTTTGTGAGGCACGTTGAGATGATTTAGCCATTAATGTTGAAGGAATGAAGATGGAGGGTTTTGGTGAATAGTTATTCTGAGTAGTTTAGGGTTTAAAAACTAAAAGTGTGGGAGAAGTGGGTGTAGTGTGAAGTGTAAATGATGTGATGTTATATAGGCACAAAAAAATAAGTAAAATAACTAATCATGATTACACTCAGTATATGTACAGTTATATGGGAAAGGCGTAAAGATTTAACCTATTCTCAAGAAGGTTACAAAACCCAATGCGTCAAATCATGATTACGCATGTTCATCAAATGGGACAGTTGTCATCACTAGCGTTCACGCGTTCTCGGATGAAGGGACAACAATTAATGTTGTAACTGTTCACAATCTAGAAGACAAATCAAAGGATTTCCTTTTGAAAAGAAACGTTCTAATTCATGAAACTCCCTTACTTCAAAAAGCTCATGTTTCAGAATCAAATGTGTAATAAAATAAACAGATAAATAAATTCATCAGAATCTTATCTCAGAAATTCTGGCAACTTGACACATTGAAATTTGATCAACTCATTCTGGACACACTTTTATAAATAAATTTTTCAGAATGAATACGAACCTATCCTTAGCAAGGGGTTTTGTGAAAATATCAGCCCATTGGTGATCTGTATCCATAAATTTTAATTGAAAAATTCCCTTCTGAACATAGTCACGTAAAAAATGATGTTTTATTTCAATATGTTTAGCCCTAGAATGAAAAATAGGATTCTTGGATAGACAAATAGCACAAATATTATCAAAGAAGATATGAATGTTACTCTCAGAAATCTGATAATTGACTTTTCATCCAAAGAATCTATGTGCTACATCCAGAAGTTGCAATATATTCAGCTTCAATAGTTGATAAAGCAATTGTGGGTTGTCTTTTGTTGTACCATGAGATCAGATTGTCTCTCAGAAATTAACAACTTCCAGAAGTACTTTTTCTTTCTATTCTGTCTCTTGCATAGTCAACATTACAATAGCCTACCAGTCTATACTTAGATTATTTTCTATAGAATATCCCAAGGTTAGAAGTACCTTTCAGATACTTAAAGATTCTCTTAACAGCTATTAAGTGAGTTTCTCTAGGATCTGATTGGAAATGAGCACATAGGTACACGCTGAAGAGGATGTCCGGTCTAGAAGCAGACAGATAAAGGAGAGATCCAATCATACCTCTGAATAGCTTATGTTCTACCTTACCACTTACCTCTTCTTTCTCCAGAATACATGTAGGATGCATTGGAGTTTTTGTTGGCTTGCATTCTGACATATTGAACTTCTTCAAAAATTCCTTGGTATACTTGCTTTGATGAATATATGTTCCTTCAGTTCGTTGATCAATTTGAATTCCCAGAAAGAACTTCAGTTCTCCCATCAAGCTCATTTCAAATTCAGCCTGCATTAACATAGAAAATTCCTTGCACAAGGAACTATTAGCAGAACCAAATATAATATCATCAACGTAAATTTCCACAACCAGAATGTCATTTTTATAGGTTTTGCAAAAGAGTGTTGTATCAACTTTTCCTCTGGTAAAGTAATTTTTCAAAAAATAGTTACTTAGCCTTTCATACCAAGCTCTGGGAGCCTGTTTCAGACATTATGACGATTTCTTAAGTTTGAAAACAAAATCTGGGTTTTCAGAACTTTCAAAACCAGGAGGTTGGTGCACATACACTTCTTCAGAAATATACCCGTTTAAGAATGCACTCTTTATATCCATCTGATATAAAGTGATGTCATGATTTACAACAAAAGAAAATAAGAGACGGATAGATTCTAACCTGGCAACTAGTGCAAAGGTTTCTGTATAGTCTATTACTTCTTGCTGACTATAACCTTGTGCTACCAGTCGTGCTTTGTTTCTTGCGACCTCACCTTTTTCATTGAGCTTGTTTCTGAATACCCATCTGGTTCCAACGACGTGGACACCTTTTGGTTTCTGAACAAGATCCCAAACATCATTTCTGGTGAATTGATTTAGTTATTCTTCGATAGCCAGAATCCAGTCGTTGTCTTAAAGAGCTTCATCTATAGAGGTTGGTTCAATGAGAGAGACCAAGCCAAGACGAGTTTCTTCAAAAGGTTTGAATGATGATCGGGTTCTGACTGGTGCGTCTTTATCTCCCATAATCAATTCTTCAGAATGAGAAGTTCTTAGTCTGCTTATCTTTTGATGAGATGGACCAACAACAGTTTCTGATTGAGTTATTTTTTAGTCTTTAGTTTCAGCAGTTGTGTCTTTATCTCCGGAATCTTTATCCTTAGGTTCTGAGACGGTGATTTCTAAATCTGCAAGTTTCTCAACTAGCTTTGACTTTTCAGGGTTAAGCTTATCATCAAATCTAACATGAATTGATTCTTCAACAATTCGTGTTTCTGTGTTATAGATTCTGTAGCCTTTTGAGCGTTAAGAATATCCTAACAACAAACACTTTTGAGCCTTAGAATCAAACTTGCCAAGATTCTCCTTAGTGTTTAACATAAAACATGTACAACCAAAAGTATGAAAATAAGATATGTTGGGCTTTCTGTTCTTCCACAATTCATAAGGAGTCTTACCCATAATAGGTCTAATAGAAACTATGTTCTGAATGTAACACGTTGTGTTTACTACCTCTACCCATAAATGCTTAGCCATATCAGTTTCTTGGATCATGATACGAGCCATTTCTTGCAAAGTCCTATTCTTCCTTTCTACAACTCCATTTTGTTGTGGAGTTCTAGGACAGGAGAAATCATGGGAAATGCCATGAGAATCAAATAGATCCTCAAAGTATCTGTTCTCAAATTCTCCGCCATGATCACTTCTGACTTTGACTATTTTGCAATTCTTCTCTGTTTGCACTTGAGAGCAAAAGGTAGAGAACACAGAATGTGACTCATCCTTGTGTTTCAAGAACTTTACCCATGTCCAACGACTATAGTCATCAACGATAACTAATCCATACTTTTTTCCACTGATTGAAGTAGTTTTCACTGGTCCAAACAAATCAATGTGTAGAAGTTCTAACGGTCTAGAGGTGGAAACAACATTTTTTGCTTTAAAGGACGTTTTAGAGAACTTGCCTTTCTGACATGCTTCATAAAGAGCATCTAAAGCAAACTTCAAGTTTGGTAAGCCTCTGACCAGTTCAAGCTTATTTAGCTAAGAAATCCTCCTCATGCTAACATGGCCCAAACGTATATGCCATACCCTTGCTCTTCATTAACAGACATTAAGCATTTGGCATTCTGTTTACTGAGATCAGAAAGTATAATCTTGTAAATGTTGTTTTTCCTCTTTCTGGTAAAAAGGATTGAGCCATCTTTCTGACTGACAGCCTTACAAGACTTTTGATTAAAGATAATATCATAACCATTATCACTAAGCTGACTGATAGACAATAAGTTATGAATCAAACCATCGACCAGAAGAACATTAGTAATAGAGGGAAGCTTACCATTACCTATAGTTCCAGAGCCAATGATTTTTCCTTTCTGATTTCCTCTGAAACTAACGAAGCCTCCAGGCTTAAGTTCCAAACATTGGAACATATGCCTTCTTCCCGTCATGTGTCGCAAGCAGCCACTCTCCAGGTACCATGATTGGTGTTTCAATTGAGTTGCTAAGGATGTCTACAATATAAACTATCTTTTCCTTAGGTACCCACTTTATGGGTCCTTTTTTGTTAGTTTTCCCAGAGTATTTAGCAACTTTGGGTTTATGTGCAACAGGATAATCAAGTGGAATTTGTGCATGATATTTAGGTTTAGAAATAAATTTTTGTGTCGGTGGAGGTTTCTGTGCAAGCTCAAAATAAATAGGTCTTGTACCAGCAGGTACAAAGTGCTTGTAGAGAGGTTTTGGTTTTACCACGATATTTTCATCAATCTTAGAAGTATCTGTACAACCTAAACCTTTCTTGCCATTTCTACTAACTCCATAGGTTAAGGAAGAAATTTTGCTTTTATCTATGCTTTTAGTCAGAAAGTGCTGAAAAGCTCTGTCATATCTAAATACACAATTGGTACTGGAAGCATCTGGACTTATTTCTTCTTCCAATTTTGAGATTTGACTTCTCAAAGTAGAGTTTGTACTTTCTAAAGAAAATATTTTTCCATTTAAAGAAGAAATATTCTCTTCAAGCTTCTCACAAGTTTCAGAAGCAATTACTTGGACTTGTTTAAGGTCTTTGTATTTTCTTTGAAGACTTTGATACTTCTCCAGTATTTCAGAAAGACATGATTCTGAATCAGAACGGAGAGATTAGAAAATACCTCTTCAGAATCATGATCAGATTCTGTTTCTCAGTCTGATGATACTTTGTCTTCGGGTTCTCCAAAGACTTCAACATCAAAAGTTGTTGCCATCAATGCAACATTAGCTCGTTCTTCTTCAGAATCTTCTTCTTCTGAATCAGAGTCGTCCCAGATAGCCATGAGTCCTTTCTTGCTTTTGACAAAATTCTTTTTATGCTTTATGTCTTTCTTGAGCATGAGACATTCATTCTTGTAATGACCTGGCTCTTTGCATTCATAGCAAATAACTTCTTTTCCAGAACTCGGCTTCCTTTGTCTAGATGTTGAGTCAGAATGACCGACAGTCCTTCTAGCTCCTTTAAACTTTCCTTGACCATTTTGTCTGTTCTTCCAGAGTCTATTGACCCTTTTGGAAATTAATGAAAGTTCATCATCTTTTGAGTCTTCATCAGAATCTTCTGAGATTTGTTCATCTTGATAAGCCCTTGACTTTTTAGAGTTGGATTTTAGAGCAACTGACTTTCCTTTCCTTTGAGGTTCATCTCCCTCAAGCTCTATCTTATGACTTCTTAAAGAACTAACAAGTTCTTCAAGATTGATACTATTTAGATCTTAAGATAGTTTCAAGGCAGTTACCATAGGTCTCCACTTCTTAGGAAGGCTTCTGATGATCTTTTTGACATGGTCAGTAGTTGAGCATCCTTTGTCCAGAACCTTGAGTCTCGCAACTAGCATTTGAAACCTTGAAAACATAGTTTCAACTGTTTCATCATCCTTCATTCTGAATGTCTCATATTTATGGATTAGGGCAAGCGCCTTTGTCTCCTTAACTTGAATGTTTCCTTCATGAGTCATTCTTAGAGAATCAAAAATGGACTTGGCAGTATCTCTGTTTGTTATCTTCTCATACTCAGTATAAGAGATAACATTTAGCAGTATAGTTCTTGCATTGTGATGATTCTTATAATCTTTCTTTTGTTGATCAATCATAGCACTTCTTGACACTTTTACTCCTGCAGCATTAACAGGATGACTGTAACCATCAACAACAAGATCCCAAAGATCTACATCATAGCTAAGAAAGACTCTTTCGATTCTATCTTTCTAATAGTCAAACTTTTCACCATCAAAGACTGGTGGTTTGGCACTGTAGTGATCTTTCTCTACTGGAATAGCGGTAGCTGCCATTGTTTCTCTCTCTCTCTCTCACACACACACACAGGATCGGTACTGAACACGGTTAAGTGTTTGATAAACTTCTATCACAATCAGAACCGGAGCTCTGATGTCAATTGAAGGTGAGAAAAACACAAGAAATGGGGGTTTGAATTGGGGTTTTCAAAAACAAAAGCTTTTTGCTCACTCAATAAAAACACCGCTAATGAACAACAAAGAGAAATACACTTCGATTTTTATACTGGTTCACTTGAAAAACTCACAGTTAATCTAGTCCACCTGCCAAGGTGATTTCGCCTTATACCCAAGGACTTAATCCACTATAATCAACTGATTACAACTGCACTAGCAACCATTGGTGACTAACAAACCACAAAGACACACAGTCTATATCTTCTCAAGGATTCTAACCTAACTGGTCCCTTAAGGAAATACAAACAACAGTTTGATTACAAAGTTGTGTTTACAAATATGTCTTCTACATAAGCAGGTATAAACAAGTTAAAAGCACAATACACTTAAAGAAAATTCTGCACAAATATATGCAACAGTCATGTAAAAATTTCTTCTTTATTTAGCTTGCTTGCTTCACGCATAAATTGCTTCGTGTAGTAATTCTTCAAGTTTTCAAGTCTTTATATAGATAGTAAAAAAGATTCGTTAAAGGGTAGATCTGGTATTCTTCAAGAATAAGCTGGAGACTTGAGTAACGATTTGATACGGAGGGGACAAGAATCGTACAACCTCAATTTCCTTACTCCATGAAATCTGCTTAGTGGAAGGAATATTGGTTTGTACGATGTACTATTTTTCCCACGTATAAACTTGTTCTTATCTTCTATTCTTCCCTGGCTTCTGGATAAATAGTTGTTTGAAGCATGAGTTAGAAGAGTTGATTTTGCTTGAGTTCAGAAACTTCAATCATCAAATAGAAGCTTGATCACATCAATATCTGACTTGAGATTCTTCAGAGTTTTTAGAACCTTCAGCGTTTAATCTTCGGAAGCTTAAGTTTAGAAACTTCAATCATCAATCAGAAGCTTGATCACATCAATATCTGACTTGAGATTCTTCAGAGTTTTTAGAACCTTCAGCGTTTAATCTTTGGAAGCTTAAGCAGTCTTCAGAAGAGAATTGATCAGAGTCACATGTCAGAAGCAAGAGCCAAGAGAACGTTGCAGCAGCAACATACAGGTTTCTTAGAAGCTTCTCATCCGTGAGTTTGAGAAGAAACGATTTGGATCAATATATTTAGAAAACTTGTAACGTTTCACGTTCAAGAGTCAGAATCAATGTTGTTTGCTAAAGATACACAATAACAAACTGTTAGAGTACCAAAATTGTTCTCACACAAATACTAACTTGTTATCATCAAAACTTAGAGATACAAATGCAAAACCAAATCTTGTTCTAACATTTTCTTCTCCCATGCACACTAGTTTCTTGGTAAGATTGACTGCAAACTTGTTATCAATCATTAGCTTTAGAGGCTTGCTTACCTTGATCTTCAGATCCTACAGTTAATTCAGAAGTCAAACAACTTGACATATAGCTGCAACACCTGCAATGTACTCAGCTTCACAGGTTGACAAAGCAACAATTAGTTGCTTCTTGGAACACTAAGAAATAGGACCTCTTGGATACTTAAACAAATATCTATAAGTACTTCTTCTATCAACTCTGTCTCCACACCAATTAGAGTTTAAGTAACACATCAGCTCTAAATTAGCCTTTTCACCAGATGGGAAAAAACTCCATACTTTAGAGTCCCCTTAATATACCTCCGAATTCTGACAGCAACTTGGTAATGAGACTACTTCAGTTTACTCATGAACCTAATAACCATCCCAACTGCATAGCAAATATCAGGGCTGTTATTACACAAATACCTCAGAGAGACAACCAACTTCTTGAAAGTTGTAGCATTTACATCATCACCTTTAGAATCAGAATCCAATTTGATTTTTTTGTGACGGTGTAACGACAACCTCACAATTCAGCAGCTCGAATCTCTTCAGAAGCTCAAGTTAATACTTCAGCTAATGCAAAATGATACCCTTCTCAGATTACATAAACTCCATCCTTAGAAAATATCTCCTATTTCTTAGATCAGCCATCTCAAACTCATTCATCAGCACCTTCTTTGACTTATCTATCTCATGCTTATAATTCCCTGTTAGCAATATGTCATAAACATACAGACACACCAAAATCATATTGCCTTCAGAAGTATGCTGAACATAAACGTCATACTTTATGTCACACTTTCTGAATCCTTAAAGCTTGACAAATGAATCAATTTTTCAGATTCCAAGCTTTAGGAGCTTGTTTTAGTCCATACAACCCTTTATGTAACCCGTACAACATCCTTTCCTGATTCTTTTTCAAAAATCCATAAGGTTATGACATGTATACCTCTTCTTGCAACGGGTCATTCAGAAAGGTAGATTTCACATCTAAATGCATCAGAGGCCAATTCCTGTTAGCAGCTATCGCAATCACCAGTCTAATTATCTCATGTCTCGCTACAGGTGCAAACACATCAAAGTAATCTAACACAGGTTTCTGTAGAAATCCTCTTGCTGCTAACCTTGCTTTGTGTTTACCGATTAATCCATTTGGCTTCAGTTTCACCTTGAAAACCCATCTGACGCTGATGGCTTTCTTGTCATTTGGAAGCTTAGTCAACTCCCAAGTCTTGTTTCTTTCTATAGCCTCAAGTTATTATTTCATGGCCTTTAGCCAAACTTTCTTCTTGAGTGCTTATTTTGTACTCACTGGTTCAGAGTCTACTAACACGACACACTGAATAACTTCCCCTTCAGAGTCTATTTCAGTATCTTGCAACATGTCAAACTCTGCAAATCTCCTTGGAATGTTTATGATTCTTTGTGGCCTCTGAACTTGTTTAGAATCTTCTTCAGATGCTGGGACAGTACCAGATGCTAGAATCCCAAAAGTATCACCTTCAGAGGCATGACCACCTTCAGAGCCTAGAATATTCCTAGAGTCTGGATCACCTATAGAGTCTGAATCACCATCAGAATCAGATTCTCCTTCAGAGTCTTCTTCAGCTTCAGAGTCACCTTCAGACTCCGACTCATCTTCAGACTCACCTTCAGAATCAACTTCTGATTCTGACTCATCTTCAGAACCTTCATATTCTAAAATATCTTCAGAAGTTAACCCAGGTGTTATAGAGTTGGATTGAGACTTTCTCCAATCCCAAGTTTCTGACTCATTCACAACGACATCTCTGCTGAATTTAACCTTGTTAGTGACAACACAATAAAGCTTATAAGCACTTGTACTGTGGTACCCTACAAGCAACATAACTCTGCTTCTGTCATCCAACTTCCTTCTCTTAGCATCTGGAACATGCTTGTAACATATAGAACCAAACACCTTCAGATGGCTCACACTCTTATCTTCAGTTCACTTTTCTAAAGGAATAATTTCCTTTAGCTTCTTTGTAGGACATTTGTTGAGCACATATGCTGCAGTGGAAATAACTTCTCCCCACAAGATCTGAGGGCGCTTCTTCTCCTTCAGCATGCTCCTTGTCATATCGAGCAAAGTTCGGTTTCTTCTTTCAGCAAGACCATTGTGTTGAGGAGTATATGGAGCAGTCACCTCATGCTCAATTCCATTCTCCTCACATAAATTCATGACCTCTATAGAGTTGTATTCACCTCTACCATTAGTTTTGAGAATTTTTAGCTTCTGACCACTTTTTTTCAGCCTTCAGTCTGAATTTTTTAAATTCAGAAAACACCTCATGTTTGAACTTTATAAGGGATACCCATGTCATCCTCGTGAACTCATCAACAAATGACACAAAATATTTATTCCATCCAAGTGAAGGTACTGGAATGGTCCACACACATAAGAATGCACCACACCCAAAGCATGCTTTTCTCTTAGAGTATTTCATATGCAAATGGCAGTCTTGGTTGCTTCCCTCTCGTGCACACATTACATGACTTCTCTGGCTTCTTAATTGAAGGAATTCCTTGTACCAACTTCTTCGAATTCAGATGCCTTAAGCCTCTAAAGTTCAAATGACCAAATCTTTTTTGCCATAACTCACTTTCCTTCACAACACTTGTTGCACTAAGGCATTCAGAGTCTGCAATCCTTACATTCACTTTGAATGTTCTATTTCTTCCCCATTCTGACTTCATAATCAACTTCTGATTACAGACAAGCAACTTCAAAAGATTGTCCTTTATGGTAATTGAAAATCCTTTCTCAATTAATTGACCTACACTTATCAGATTGCTCTTTATGCCAGGAACATACCACATATTCCGAATCAATGTAGTTTTACCATTATTCAAAACTACTCTGAAATTTCCCATACCTTCATCGTTGAGGTATTTATCACCAACACATCTGATCTTTGTCCTATTTCTAGAGTCAAAATCAACAAGCCATTTCTTATTTCCCGTAAGATGATTTGAGCAGCCAATGTCCATATACCACAAGTCTACCAAATACGCATCAACAGATTTAGAAGCCATCAATAGCACAGATTCATCATCAAAATCTCTTCAGGTTATGTTTGCTTCTTCTGATTTCTTTTCTTTGTTGGACCAACAATCAGCTGTGAAGTGACCAAATTTCTTCAGCAGTAGCATTGAACCTTCCTCTTGTCATACTTCTCCTTCCTTTCTGAGCACTCTTCTGCCTTTCAGAAGTTGAGGTTTCTGACTTTTAGACACCATCAGATCTCTTCCTGGCTTCTGTTGGAGCGGTAAAGCGGCAAGAAACAAAAAGATTTGGAAGTATTTTTGCGGGAATTTATCGTGTCCACGGAGATCGGTGCTATTGAACTGTCGTGCGACAATTTAAATGTTAAACAGTTTGGGTTAAAAATGGTTTAAACATAGAAACAGAAAAGTAAATATCAAAATAAAAAAAATTCATTAATCAGAGAGAAGAAACTTATCCGACATGCACATAATCCACTCATCACAAACTTAAATTTACCAACCAACTATACTCAACCTACAATACTCCTCAATATCATCCAGCATCGCTCACAACAGTGCCCATCTCTGACACACTGAGCTGAGAGAACAACCGTGTTACCCTCGTCGACACTCTCGCACCAGACTCGAGATACGGAGGCATTAAGCTTCGACACCCATAAAGATTGTTAGCTCTAAATCTATCTCTAGCATCCAGAAACTAGCAGATAATCATCCCTAATCAAAGTTTGCGATGTTTATCTCTAACACAACCCAAACCCCGAGCATAAAGCAAAAATCAAGGACAATCACAGATAAAGATTTGTAAAGCAGATTTTATACAACGCCATGGGTGACAAATATACATGAGTTCAAAGTAAATACATATACAACAACCCAACAAAGAAGAAATACACAAAGAAGAAGAGAAATGAACCAAAAATCTCGCGGTTTTTCGGCGGCGATCGATGAGAAATCCACCCCAGATCATCCATGTGCAAGCTTCAATGTTGTTTTCTAAGCTAATCCTACTGAAAAATAAGTTTGATGGAGTTGGGAGCAAAAATCCCCAAAACCATAACCTAAAAAATGACTGAAATGACTTAAATAGTATTTCAAAATCCGTCAAGTTCGCAGTGCGAACTTTTATTCGCAAAGCAAACTCCAAAAATTGGCACTTAAGTGCCTCAGAACAGCTAAACCGCCTCTGCAATTCTGCAAAAGTTCGCAATGCAAAAGTGAACATTCACTGGAAAGTTCGCAAAGCGAACTTGACAACAAACCAACCCTTATTTTGACCACAACTTCTGAACCGTAACTCAGATTGACGCACAGTCGGAAGCGTCGGAAAGCTTATTCAATACTCTTTATGAATATGACAAGATATCCTTGCTTGAATACCTACAAAAATGAGATAAAATCAATTAAAATCAATGATATTTACACTATACGCAATGTATACACTATAATGTAAAGTAAACGTATTTACAAACAAAGCGGAGTTTATTTGTACGATATTAATAAAAAGTATCGATAAGTGAAACAAAACTTATATACAAAAATAGCTACAATTTGTACTTATCAAACTCTCCCCAACTTAAACTTGTCTGTCCTCAAACAAGAATCAAACAACTCAAAGAAACAGAGTGACAACCAAAGAATCACGAATCAACGGGTTTTGAAAAACGGACAAATGAATGGTTCAAATGAAAAACGGTACACACAAAGTAAATACTTACCACTAAACTACGACGATAACATAGTCACGAAACAAATGCAAAATACAAAAATCATGCCACATATCCTAAAACAACACAAGTTCCAACGTGAATCACACCTAGCAAAAATAATCATCGATAGATGAAAAACACAAGATGAGGTACTGTTCACTCACACAACAATCTTGAAAACAAAAGACTAAATTATGCAATCATCCAAAAATAATATTGAAAACATAAAAGCAAGAATCACAAGGGCTTTCAAGGTTGTAGTGTGGTCGGGTAAACAAACAAGGGGAAATTTCTAAAGGTAATTGAAACAAAAACTTGCCTAAACCTAAGGGAGTGATCAACTCACAAAGACTCAAACACAAAATTCCAATCAACTTCTTCCAAAATCCCAAGTGTTACACAAAACACAATACTTAATTAGCACAATTATTTGAACTCTTTTTGTTTCCTTTCACAAGGATTTTCTTTTTCTTTCTTTTTTTTTTCTTTTCTTTTCTTTTTCCTATTTTTCTCTTTTTTCTTTTCTTTTTCAACCTCATAGAAACCAACCAATGAGTAAACAATCATTCTCTCCTCCAACTTGAATTCAACCACATCATCATGTGAATACTCCCTAGTTTCTAAGGCAAGGTAAAAATTCATACAACAACACAAAGTTGAGGGTTCAAGAAAAAAAAACAATCAATCAAAATCCATATAAAAAGTGAACTCAATACTCATAGACAAGCATTAAGTTCAAACAACATGGATAATGATAAAAAGCCACAAAGGGGTTACAAATGATCACACACTCACAGGGTGAATTGACTATTTGGCTCGGTAGTTGTGCTCAAAATGAAACAAAATGCCTTGATCCTTTTTATGCTTTCATATAATCAACACAAACAAAAGATTAAGCATAACAAAATCCAGTTAGAACAAGAATGTTGGTACTCCGCGCATATATGAACCATGGAAAACTACCTCACAAAAAGGGTGAGAACTAAAGTGATTCACATCAAAAACAAGTATACAAAAGAATGAATGGCATGGAAGTTTGTAAAATGCCTAAGTATCATGAATATGCTAAAGTCTAGAAAGCGATAAACACATACCTTGGACGTGTACAAAACTTAACAATATCATTACCATACATCCGCAAGTTGAAACGATCAAACTTGGAACATCACCACAAATTTCCTCAAGCTACTCAAAACAAGCTCTTAGACAAACACAAAAACTATTAATATAAACAAACTAAAAGACCGGGTGAAAATGCATTAAACAAGTTGTAAAGTGAAGATTTGAGAATTTTACGAACAATCCGAGTACAACTTGTTTAATGAATGTTCACCACACTACCTAAGCTAGAATGAAAAAGTAATAACGAAACAAAAAAAAATGATAAAACATGCTTGTCTTATGTCATAAGCTCGACGCCTTTACTGTGCTTAGCTAGTAACTTCCTCCCTTCATGCCATGGTGATGCCTCACCGCACAAACCAAAAGCAAGTGTCCTAACCAAACACTTGAACAATGTTACGGGAGAAAAATATACAAGTATCAATATAAACAAGTGAAAATATACAATATATATAATATCTAAAAAACTAAAAAACAAAGAAACTATCGCAATGCGATTCAATAAAAACACCAATCCCCGGCAACGGCGCCATTTTGTTGGAGCGGTAAAGCGGCTAGCAACAAAAAGATTTGGAAGTATTTTTCCGGGAATTTATCGTATCCACAGAGATCGGTGCTATTGAACTGTCGTTCGACAATTTAAATGTTAAAGAGTTTGGGTTTTAAATGGTTTCAAACATAGAAACAGAAAAGTAAATATCAAAATAAAAAGAATTCATTAATCAGAGAGAAGAAACTTATCCGGCATGCACATAATCCACTCGTCACAAACTTAAACTTACCGACCAAATATACTCAACCTATAATACTCCTCAATATCATCCAACATCGCTCACAACAGTGTCCATCTCTGACACACTGAGCTGAGAGAACAACCGTGTTACCCTCGTCGACACTCTCGCACCGGACTCGAGATACGGAGGCATTAAGCTTCGACACCCATAAAGATTGTTAGCTCTAAATTTATCTCTAGCATCCAAAAACTAACAGATAATCATCCATAATTAAAGTTTGCAATGTTTATCTCTAACACAACCCAAACCCCGAGCATAAAGCAAAAATCAAGGACAATCACCGATAAAGATTTGTAAAGCAGATTTTATACAACGCCATGGGCGCAAATATACATGAGTTCAAAGTAAATACATATACAACAACCCAACAAAGACGAAATACACAAATAATAAGAGAAATGAACCAAACATCTCGTGGTTTGTCGGCGTCGATCGATGAGAAATCCACCCCAGATCATCCCTGTGCAAGCTTCAATGTTGTTTTCTAAGCTAATCCTACTGAAAAATGAGTTTGATGGAGTTGGGAGCAAAAATCCCCAAAACCATAACCTAAAAAATGACTGAAATTACTTAAATAGTATTTCAAAATCCGTCAAGTTCGCAGTACGCACTTTTATTCACAAAGCGAACTCCAAAAATTGGCACTTAAGTGTCTTAGAACAGCTCAACCTCCTATGCAATTCTGTAAAATTTCGCAATGCGAACTTTTATTCGCAAAACGAATATTCGCTAGAAAGTTCGCAATGCTAACTTTGGTCCCTTTTTCTACTGCCTCAAGTCTGGGAGCATTCGTTGGGAAGTTCGCAAAGCGAACATTCCCTGGAAAGTTCGCAAAGTGAACTTGACAGCAAACCAGGCCTTATTTTGACCACAACGTTTGAACCGTAACTCGGATTGACGCACGGTCGGAAGCGTCGGAAAGCTTATTCAATGCTCTTTATGAATATGACAAGATATTATTGCTTGAATACCTACAAAAATGAGATAAAATCAATTAAACTCAATGATATTTACACGATACACAATATATACACTATAATGTAAAGTAAACGTATTTACAAACAAAGTGGAGTTTATTCGTACGATATTAACAAAAAGTATCGATAAGTGCAACAAAACTTATACACAAAAATAGCTACAATTTGCACTTATCAGCTTCTGATCAAGTCTGCTTCAGATATTTCTTACCAGAAGCTTCTTTCAGAGCCTGCTACTCTACCTCTCTTTCAGAGTTTCTCTCAGTCAGACGCAACTCTTGTGCCTCTAGACTACTTTGCAGCTCTTCAATTATCATGGTGCTAAGATCCTTAGAATGTTCAATTGTTACAACAATGTAATTAAACTGAGTAGTAAGCGATCTAAGTACCTTCTCAATGATTTTTTCTTTAGAGAGAGTTTCTCCACACGACTTCATCTCATTTATGATTAGGATCACTCTATAGATGTATTCAGATACCTTCTCATTATTTTTCATGCTGAGATTCTCATATTTCTTACGTAGAGACTGAAGTTTCACCATCTTTACTGATGCATCACCGTTGTAGCACCGTACCAGTATGTCCCACACAGCCTTCGCTGTCGTCGAATCAACGATTTTCTCAAACACGTTCGTATCCACACATTGATGGATGTAGAACAACGCATTTTGATCCTTCTTCCTTGTTTCTCTTTACGCATTTCTCGGTGCTTCCGTTGCATCCGGTGCAACCAAAGCATAATCGTCGTTGATGAGATCAATAACATCTTGAGTGCTAACCAACACACGCAACCGAATCATCTACCGATTCCAGTTTTTGCCATCGAACACTGAAAGCTTTGTACTCAGATTACTGTTTTTGTTCATCTTTAACCTTGTGCAGTTCACTCAGATGTCACTATACACTAGTGTTCCCCAATCCCGCTGAATCAAGAAATGTGAGTCTGTTACGATTCCGATGAAAAATTCAACACGAATTCAAGAAATGAAATCAATTACACAACGCCTCACCGTTCACTCGTGTTTCTCTATGGATCTGAACTGGAACTCTAGATACCAATTGTTAGTGCACAAGATGGACAAGATGAAGATGGAGGAAGAGAGAGAAGAGAGGAAAATAACAAACTTCTACTACTCTTACAAAATAGTTACACTGAATGATCACAACTCATTTCTTAATAGCTAAGCACATTACTACCTATATAAACAAACAATAATGCCACGCAGGCAACATGCTAACCTACACTAGCTAGATTATGCTTAACAAAACTAATACTATTTTACAAAATATGAATTACTTCTAACACCTGACGTCGTCAGGATGACGTGGTAGGTTGGATAATAGGCCTCATGTTATTAGATGTTCGACTGGTGCAGAACAATGAGTTCCAAATCTTTGGTGTATACGAAACAGTGAATATCAGGTCTTTGACTGACACATAATAATAATAATAATAATTATTATTATTATTATTATTATTATTATTATTATTATTATTATAGAAAAAATATTTATTTACGGTAATAATTACATTATCAATCAATGGATCCCATTTAATCACCTTTTTAATTTTAAAATAGAGACATAAAATTGCTAATACTTTTAATATCAGTGCAATAATACCTTTGATATCTAATAATACGTAGTAATAATAATAATAATAATAATAATAATAAATAAATAAATATAAAAGTAACACAACAGACCAACAACATTCATTGGTTGTTTAAAAAAAACATTACTTCTCCTTTTCCAAATCATGCTCCAAAAAATGGATACAACAAAACAACAATTTCCCACAACTTATTAGAACTGTAACATTTGTGTTGCAATTGTGGATGACCTACGAGTTTCTATCTGCAAATCTCTCAACTCAGAAACGTTCTCCATCGTTAACCTCCCAATGCCGTTCTCAAGGTCAAGGTTAATTTCTTACTCCAATTTTCTTATTTCATTTCACTCACTCTCAAAACCCTTAACGCCTTTTTCTCGCTCTCTCCATCAATTCACTCCCAATCATATCATTCATGACGCCGTTTCATCATTCCATACCTTGCTTCACATGCATCCTACCCCATCCATCTTTCGATTTAACAAAATTTTAGGGTTTCTTGCCAAGACTAAGAACCATTACACCACTGTTATTTCCCTTTCAAACCGATTAGAATTCAATGGAATTACTCCCAATATTGTTACTTTGAGCATCTTGATCAATTGTTACTCCCATCTTGGTCAACTGAATTTTGCTTTTTCTATATTGGGAAAGATTCTTAAATTCGGTTATGAACCCAATACCATAACCTTGACTACACTTGTCAATGGTATGTGCCTTAACGGTAAGGTCACTGAAGCTTTGCACTTTCATGATTATGTGGTTGCGCGTGGATTTCACTTTGATCAAGTTGGTTATGGGTCTTTGATTAATGGGTTGTGTAAAATGGGAGAAACAAGGGCCGCCGTGCAGATGTTGAGAAAGATTGAAGGGAAATTGGTCAGGCTTAATGAGGTAATGTATACCACGATTATTGATAGTTTATGTAAAGATAAATGTGTGAATGATGCCTATGAGTTATATTTTGAAATGATTGCAAAGAGAATTTCTCCTAATGTTGTCACTTTCACTTCTCTAATCTATGGATTTTGTATTGTTGGTCAATTGAAACAAGCGTCTAGTCTTCTAAATGAAATGGTGTTGAAAAACATCTACCCGAATGTTTATACTTTTAATATATTGGTCGATGCTCTTTGTAAGGTGGGAAATGTGAAAGAAGCTAAGAATCTATTAGTCGTGATGATGAAAGAAGGTGTAATACCCGATGTTGTTGTTTACAATTCATTAATGGATGGGTATTGTCTAGTTAATGAAGTGAATAAGGCCGAACATGTGTTGAGAACTATTTCCCGAATGGGAGTGACACCTAATGCTCAGAGCTATAATATCATGATTAATGGATTCTGTAAGATGAAAATGGTCAATGAAGCCTTGAGTCTCTTTAATGAAATGTGTTGCGAAGGAATTGCTCCTGACACGGTGACTTACAATTCTCTCATTGATGGTTTGTGCAAATCAGGGAGAATCTCACATGCTTGTAAGCTTGTTGATGAGATGCATCATAATGGTCAACCAGCTGATATAATCACTTACAATTCTTTAATCCATGCTTTATGCAAAAACCATCTCATTGACAAGGCTATTGCATTAGTAAAAAAAATCAAAGGCCATGGCATTATACCAAATATGTGCACGTACAATATACTTATCGACGGACTATGCAAAGGGGGACAGCTTAAAAATGCTCATAATATTTTTAAGGATCTTTTGACTAAAGGTTATAGTCTAAATATCCGAACATATAATATTATGATCAATGGATTTTGTAAACAGAGTTTGTTTGATGAATCAGAGACCTTGTTGTCAAAAATGGAGGACAATGGTATCATTCCTAATGCTGTAACGTATGAAACTATCATCCGAGCTCTCTTTCATAAAGATGAGAATGAGAAAGCGGAGAAACTTCTTCATGAAATGATTGCTAGAGGTATAATATAAGAGTAATTCTAGGTAAGATAATTTATCATTATATAATTGGTTATTTTCATGACAGTTATTTAATCATTATGATTTATTTATTTTGTTGATAGTTACATATACAAAAGAAGTTGGACTACTCAATGGTCTCACTATAACTTTAATTTAATCAAAAATCATGTGTTGTTGTTATGTTCATTTTATATTATAAAGTGTGCAAATGGTTTTTCATTTATCTTTGCAGTGTACTGTCAATCAACTTTATTTTTTTCATTCCCTGCTCATTTTAACCGAGTCAAATCACAAACCAATCTCAGAAAGTAGAAGGTAAGAGCTTTGAAAGTTAACTTATATATCAATAATAAAAAAATTGAATCTGTCTTGCGTCTTTATGATAGAATCACTAAATAAAAGCTCTTAGCAACAAGCTCAACTTGGGATATTATGCTAATGCTAACTATAAGTTGATGCAGTATATGATATCAATTAGGGAAATGTTTTCTCCTTAGATACTGACAACCTGATGCAGTATAAGCATTTGTCGATATTATTGTTGTGTTGATTTATAGGTTATGCAGTTTTTTTCGTATTAATTGAAGTGAAGACTTTGTTACATGTGAATTAGCCAACCCTTCTATGTTGGTTAGAGATAAAATGGCTTCTTTGTCTTTCTCTATTGACAGAGTCTAACAGCTGAACATGTTGATTAATGTATCTGTATAATTAAAGTTTGCAAAGTTATTATAAATTGTGTCACTGTTTGGGTGATTTTGATTGGTTTCGTCTGCTTATGGTATGATTTTGTTATGGTTCTCTTTGTACTACCTTACTCTAATAGATTTGTAATAATTTGGTTCTAGATATATCTGTGAGAAATCGTAACCAACTGATGAATTATAGAAACTACTACCTTGATAGTTCAAGTACAAAAGACAGCAAGTAACAAAAGAAATAACAACTAATGTCTCTTGAACCCATCTAGGAATTTGACAGCAAGCCACACCCAAACTAACAAAGCAATCACGGAGCAAGGAAGATTACGACATTATAAGCAAGGTTGTACATCCAATTAATTTTGACATTATTGAATTGCTTGTTTCTAGCATACAAATAACATTAATAGAATTTATGATCCCTGCAATTACCACAAAAAGTCTTATAATAATACTATTGTATTGTATCACACATTCATTCGTCAATCTAAGATGCATTGCAATTGTTCACACCACCATGTCACCATAGAATATTTTTCTTCCTCTCCATTCTTATTCATATATTAACACAATTACAATACATTTTTGCAAAGCTTAAAGCCTATGAGTGATGTTAATGTTTCGAACTTTATGATATTTTGATGCTGAATCTTTAGGAACAATAACTGTGAGAACTCCATTTTCAACATATGCTCTAATCTGATCCAATTTCACATTCTCATGAAATTCAATCATTCTCGAGAAACCCTCTTTTCCATTCCATCTCTTAGCTACATGCCAAACAATCTCATTTCCATGATTCTCTTCTTTCAAACTTTCTCCTCTAAGGTGCAAAACATTCTCTTCTTCAATATGCAATTTTATCTCATCTTTGCTTAATCCTATATCACCATCATCCAAAACTTAGGTTCACGAAATATATTTTCGAAATTTTTTTGAAGATGCATTTCTAGAATAAATATTTATACATAAAATTGAGGTGTGACTCAAAAACGAATAGAATGTGTATATTTAATGCGTCTGGAGATGTATCTCCGAAAACGGAGGACATTTTTGAAATTTTACGTGGTGTATTAGAAGCATATTAGGTGCTTTAAGAAATTCTCCTAAAGTTCCACCTTGACCTTAAGGTGAACGAGGGGAAATTGAGTATTAATAACATCATAGGGTTGACCTCAAGGTAAAACCAATCGAATAATTTTTTGATGAACTTTGAAAATTGGTTTCTTGTATCATAGACGATATGGGCGATTTTAATTAAAAAAAATTTTCTCCACGGTAGGACACAAAATACTATAATGATGTTCCGTATTGTTAAGGGGATGCGTATTCCTTTAGAGTGTGATTAGCATCAACCATGACTTATTTGGTGTTGTCGTCATCGTCTAAGTATTCTATGTAAAAACGATTGATTTCAGGAATCAGTTGAACAAAATCCCCAACACTGCAAGATTTGCAACACTGTAGCTTCTTTGCATTCAACTGAAAACGAGAAACATTTATAGAAAAATAAATAATAGGAAAAAAAATAGTCTTCGTCTAATCGATGAAATAAAAAATATCAACTTCTAAAATAGCCTCCGACAATTGTGCCAAAAATTTGATAGGGCTCAAACATATGGTTCTATCAATGTAGTAAAGAAGAGTATCGTTCTGCTAATGACTATTTGGATTACCAAATTTTGTGTTTTGTGTATTCAGTGAATAATTAAAAAGATGATAATTTGGTTTGAAATAGTTGAATTGATTTAGAATTTTATATATAATAGAATTAAGATTATGATTATGTGCCTTTGACTTATTCATGTAAAACTTTCATTTTCGTTATGTTATGAGAGTTCTAATTTTGCAGAAACAAAATAGATAAATATAACCATATCTTCTTTTGGAGCATATAATCGTGTCCCAAATCAATAAAGAGTGTTTCTTATTACACCGCCCTTGTTTCTTAGGCACCACCTGAATTTCTGTTTTTGCCCCCAATTTCCAGATGTGCACATCCGGACACACCGTTTCTCTAAAATTTTTCAGTTTCTTCCGGATGTGCACATCCGGAAGAATTCCTAATCTGCAAATCCGAAAAAAATCAAAAGAATTCCATAAAATCATTTACTTCTAAATATAATTAAATCCAATATAATTAAAATCCAACATAATTAAACTTAATATGATTTTTTCAATATAATTAAATCCAATTTAATTAAATATAATATAATTAAAATAAATATGATTAAAATTAATATGATTTTTTCAATATAATTAAATTAATTTTAGAAGTAAATACCATATAATTTTAATTATAATTTAGAAGTAAATACCATATAATTTAGAAGTAAATACCATATAATTTTAAATACCAATATAATTAAATCCAATTTTAGAAGTAAATACCATAAAATTTTAAATCCAATATAATTAAATTAATTTTTTCAATATAAAAAAATCATTTAAAATTAAATATCATATTAATCATATTAATTATATTGAAAAAAATTAATCATATTAAATATCATATTAATTTTAATTAATATAGATTTTAATTATATTGAATTTAATTATATTGAAAAAATGATATTAATTTTAATTATATTTAGAAGTAAATGATTTTATGGAATTCTTTTCATTTTTTCCGGATTTACAAATCAGGAATTCTTCCGGATGTGCACATCCGGAACATATCAGCGTTTTTTAAAAATGTGGTGCGTCCGGATGTGCAAATCCGGAATCTGGGGGCAAAAATGAAATTTCACATGGTGCCTAAGAAACTTGGGTGGTGTATTAAGAAATCTCCATCAATAAATCACCTACTTTTGTCGTGTAGTTTATTTGTTCAAAATCTTCTAAGCACTGCTACTTTTTAAAAGAATTTTCTCGGTTAAATTTTAACTTAAATATCAATCATACAATTGTAGTGTATCGAATGATCTTTAATGTTATCTCTACTTTCGTAGAGATATATACAAAAAAATTCTAAAAACCAAAACAATCGTATAACTCTCATAACATAATTCAAACTAAAAACTTACACGAGGTCTGTCGTTTAAACAGTCTTCACAATCTTAAGTCTACGATGAAACTAATCACATATAATAAAATAAATCGCAGACATAATAATGATTATAGACATTTGCATAAAATAAAAAGGAGATAAATAAGAGTTGAAATAGTAGAAGCTGGTATTAGAAAGTGCAGAGGAAATAGATAAATAACATAACTTTTTCTTCAAATTATAATGGAATAAAATTTCTTGAGAAATTTAAATTGTGCAGAATGTAAATTGAAATGTAAGTGAGATTACAACTTATGTTTACACTTTAATTATATAGCTTTTAAACCCTTTATGATGACAATTAGACCGTGGCTTATCAATGTGTACTAAAATTGTTCTCACACAAATATAACTTTGTTATTGTCAAAACAAAGAGATATCTTGCAGAAGCAAATCTTGTTCTAACAAAATGTTGTCATGATTATCCAAACAATGTTTTCAATACTAAATCAAGTAGTAGATTTGAGTTCTACAATCTTGATAAGCTCATCTATAATAAATATGGGATGTATCAAATAAGATTTGAAACCTACCTGTTTGACACGAGTTAGAATTCTTTTGAGAAGAGTTCAATTGTGAAGTAGAAGGAAACAACTCGAAAATGTATTAAGATCGTACAAATTGTTCGCTATGGTAAATACCTATATAAAGAATATAATGACCATTTAAATCGTATCATGTCTGACATTGATCGATTTAAGATAGTTCAATTATATCTTTGTGTCTCTTTTATAAATTGTTTTACATACAATTATTCATATCCATAACCAACTCCATTTAAAATAGTCGTAGAGACACCATATTTAATATGGAGGTAAGAGTACCTAGTTTGTCTTTATGATCATTTGGGTTGTAAGGTTTATTAAGTAAACTTGATCGCAATCTAGATGAATATGTATTTATGGATGTATCCCAAATAGAAATAAATGACACATATTCTAGAACTGGAGTCTTCCTTTAGAGACATTATGTATATAAAGGAACCAGTGGGAGTGATGTAGAACTTGAAGAAATTCAAGCACCAGAAAATACATATATTAATAGAATGGAATATGAACCAATTCAACAAGGCAGTTGTTGTTGGACCATTGGTTCATGTAGCACAATATCTAGAGAAGATCATAAATGATCTTGATTTTAAAGGAAGTATAAATTGTTTAAATCCAATTATGGATACAGAAAACTTATTGGAGATAAATCCATTTATTAATGAAGTTTTGCGAAAACTTGGATTAATAAATGTCAAGTTTAAATCTTGTGCACACAAGAAGGTTAGTAGGAGTATTTGCATTAATCTAGTATAGTATGTAGGAGACATATTGATCATCAAAACAAATTTCCTACAACACCAATGTAGGACATGGTTAAGGAAATGGTTTTGATGAAATTTTTTTGGTGAGGTTTCCTAAAAAATTAGGAATCAGAATCTATAGAGATAGATGGTTGATGAATCTCAATCCTAGCACAAGTACATATCCCAAAAAAGTGTCGTGACACCCAATATGCATAATCTCACATTAAGATTATTGCATATGTGGCATGATATTTTGTCTAATAGACAATATCTTACCTCATTGGATGAGAAAAAGGACACCATGATATGTACTTCACTAGATGCACCGTATGCTATGAGCATAAATAATAAGTACCAAAATAATTGAAGTGTTCATCACTAGATCACTCTTAAGATGATATGTGGTTATCTTAAAAAGATATGGTGTTCATTTTCTTGAGAGTAGATGGGAATAATCATTGTAAAGGAGTTATAATGATGTTATTCCAAAATTTTATGAACTATATATTCATATCACGGTATAAATTAAATGTTATGCTTAGATGACAACTGTATAAGTTGAAAAAGGCTTCAGACAGTTGTCGTTTATAGTACAAAGGTCATATATATGATTTGGATCGCTTTGCTAATTCTTAGGAAAAAAGTTGTGTTTTTTGTATTGTAGATCCTGTTGATCTCATTCACGATGATAATGGGTTAATCTTGCAAGCTCAGAAAACTAGATCTCACTAGCAATCCATGTATATATATATTTTGACACTTCAATTTATTTCGATAGAAGATCGAAAGTTAAAATCGGAAGAGGTGTATATTATTAACATAGGAAATAGTTCCTTATAACCTAACGAAATTATATGCCGATTCGGTCATGAAATTCCGGAAAGTGTGCGAAAGGTACCCCGCTTTGTTGAAATATGTTGAATCCACCATTCTTGATCAAGTGAAAGAAAAGATTGTTTGTGCGTGGACCGACAATGTACGACATCTTGGAAACACTACCACCAATAGAGTTGAGTCGACACATGCCACTTTGAAGAATTGGTTGGGGAATAGCAAGGGGGATTTATGTCGAGATTGGGACTCCGTGCATCTAATGATTAAAAACCAACACAATGAGATACAAACCACTTTTGGTCGGAGCATTACGGTTTTGGAACATCGGTTTAAAGGTAACTTCCTCTACTCTCAATTGATCGGCAACATGTCTTGGGCGGGGTTGGGCTATATTTTTCATGAGGCCAGCCGAGCCGAAACGGTAGGTTCCGATAGCGCAAAGTGTGGTTGCACTATTGTGAAAACCTACAGTCTTTCTTGTGTTTGTGCCATTGCTTCAAAGTTGAAACTAGGTGAGCCAATTCAAATTGACGAAGTTTGCCCTCATTGGATGAGACTTAGTTTTGATGATGATGGTTGTAAGGAAGGAGATAAACCATATATCTCTATTTTAGCCGAATTGGAAGCGATTCAAGCGAGATTTTCGAAGGCCGATGATAATATGAAGCTACACATCAAAGAAGAGTTGAGGAAGATTACCTTCCCGAAACAACCACAATGATACCGCCGTCTCAACTGGTTAAGACAAAGGGTGCTCCGAAGAAGTTGAAGCCTACACCGAATGACAACTCGACAACTCGGTGTCCTTCATATTATGAGCACGTTGACAAACTCTTTCCAGACTCTCCGACTCCTAAATCCCAACAAAGTGTCATGAAAGGAGCTCGCATTTCCAAACCGGCTCCGACACCGATTCCACGAGTTCCGACTCCGACTCCAACTCCACGTATAATTTCCTTTATCGACGAGATGCCAGTTTTTATGCACAAGCATATCGACGGTATCATCGATGTTGTAGGGGATGGTAATTGCAGTTACCGAGCCATGTCGGCTCTACTCGGTAAAGGAGAAGAAGGTCGTGCACTTGTACGTCATCAACTTTTCCTAGAGTTGGAGACGCATAAAAAAGCATACTTGCGTCTCTATGAAAATCAAGAAAAATACGACAAGGTTCACGAGTCACTTGTTCTGTGGTTGAGTGGTCCGACACCGGTATCGAAATGGATGAGCTTCCCCGAGATGGGTCATCTTATAGCATGCGCCTACGATATGGTGTGTATCGACTTGACGCGATACGGTTTTTCGGAAACCTTTTTTCCACTCCACACCGCGCCTCCGTCGAATCCAAATGATCGCATCATGTGTATCGGATGGCTTGCGAAATCAAGATATTTCATACAAGTTATCTTAAAACCCGGATGCCCGATACCACCTAAATCACCGCAATGGGTGACGCATGCAACCGCAATTGCCGAGTCTTGGCCGGATAGTTTTATCGAAAGGATGCTTGAATTCGAAAGATTGCACGCAATTGAAAAGGCATCAAATGCGGAAAAGTCGAAAGTTCATGCTCCAATAGATTTAGACGGAGAATTTTGTTTTAACTATTTTGTATAATCATACGACAAAATGTATATTATTAAAGTAAAATATATTGTATTTTTATCCATATGTCTTTTTAATACACTTATGAATTTTATTGCAATGAAAGCATTCCAATTGGTTGCATAACATGTTCAATTCTGTTTTAAAATGTATCAGTAAACACATTCTGATTTGCAGATCCGGGAAATTTCCGGATGTGCACATCCGGAACCAATATTTGTAGGGTTTGTCCGGATCTGCACATCCGGAACAAACTTAGGCAGAAATAACTTTACCCTAACTTTTCTATAAATTAGGGGTTTCATTTGATAACATTCACACAAACACTAAATGTCTCAATTATATGATATCAAGATCCATTGGTATGTCGCAAGTGTTTGCTACACCGACGACAAAACACGCGGTCGGACGTTTAAGCTAACGAGGGACATCGTCATCGGCGAGATCATTGATGACATCGAACATCTCCTACCTCACGGAGACAAACGGAAGGTTGCGAAGCTTCAGTATCGTTCACCTTCGGTTGACAACGAAGGGAACGTCATTTTACAGCCTAGTTGAGCTCAAGAATCAAGAGGATGTTAGAGCGATGTGACAAACTTTTTTCGGTTGCGAAGAACGATTCCCGCTCGAGTTCAAGGCGACCGTCAAAATTCGAAGAACGGTCGATGACATCTTAGAGATGTGCAAGCGTCCACCAGGCTATTGATCTTGTAATATTTAAATTTCTGTCGATGTAATGACAATTTTCTCAATGTAATCCCAATTTTATTTTATGAATGTGAAAAACATTGTTGAATTTTTGGTGTTCTGTATCAGGATTTATTCCGGATTTGCAAATACGAATTTCTTCCGGATGTGCACATCCGGAACAAACTGAAAATTTTTAGAAAAACGGTGCGTCCGGATTTGCACATCCGAAACGCAGGGGTATTTTCGTCAGCGCCCATGGTGCTTAAGAAGGTTGAGTGGTGTAGTAAGAAATTTCCATTTTTGTAGACATACAAAGATGAGGAAGATAAGCAATTTCCACGACATAACGTGTAATTTTTTATGCTCAAATTGATCAAAATTTTAAGGTGAAAAACTCAAAGGTGTCTACAAAGCCGAATGTGGATGGATTTATAGGAAGAATTGTATTAAGTAAAATTGTTAAGGATTTATCTACTTTGAAGGGATGATACAAAATGAGTTTATAGAATATTAGTTCTCTCTCTTTAAAACATATCACGATATATCTTAAAATTATGCAAATAAACTATCAACCGCAAAGTCCTCAAGATAAAATAACTCGATCAAATTATATGGTCCCATACTGCATTGTAGGTCACGTTCTATAATACACCCTCAAATAATAGTTGCTTGACCACCCAAAATAAATTCTCAAACGAGCATAAATTTTTCGAAAGGCAACTAGTTCTCCATAGAGAAATAAAGAAATACTAGAAAAATTTCACGAGTAAGAATGGGAAGAAGACAAGTACTCTGATAACTCAAGACCATAGAGAAAAAAAAAACAAGGAAAAAAAAACTATAAAAACGTTGATATCAATAAATTAGTGATTAAGATTTTTTTATAGTGAAGATTTTGGATGTGGAACATGAATGAACAATTCAAATCATTTGACCATTAACGAAATAGACGATTAGATGATCACAAATGTCGAAGAAAATTCTGGAGAAAAAAATTAATCTATTGAGTGAGAGAGATTTTTAAAACAGGTGACACATCTCTTCTCTCTGAAACCCTAGACTCAAATAAAATAGACAAATAACATGTCAATTTGATTTTATTTTTAAAAAAACTAAACATTCTAGTGCCAAAAACATATGAATAATATCCAATCGAAGGCAAACCTAAACCATGTATGGTACTCCCTCCGGTCACAATTATAAACCAAAATAACTACTTTTACAGTAATTAAGAAAATTAGTTAAGTATAATTAATTTTCTTGATTTCATATACAATTAAAGTAAAATTTACTATAATATCTTTAGTTATATTTGATTAATCAACTACCAACATTAAATGCTATTGAATTAAATTAGAGGTATACTAGTAATACAAACATTAATTATTTTAAAAATTAATAAATTTTACTTATAATAGTGACCAAAATTTAAAGCTATTTTTTTTTTTATAATAGTGATCGGAGGAGTATTCTTTTGTGATATCGCTCTTGACATTTACAAAACTTCTAAACTCATTTAACTACACTCCAAAGAGAAATCCTACCCTTAATTGTGTTTTTTCACTGATAAATTACATCTGACTTCATCTTTCAAATCAGTAGCACCCCATTCTCCTTTTCCAGATCACGCTCCAACAAATGGGTACAATAAAACATTAATTTCCCACAACTGTTTAAAACGGTAACCTTCTGCGAAGCAGTTGTGGACAACGTACCAGGATACCACTGCAAATCTTTGAACTCAAAAACGTTCTCCTATGTCGTTCACAAGGTTAAGTTTAATTTCTCTCTCCAATTTTCCTATTTCGTTTCACTTTCTCTCTAAACCCTTAACCCCTTTTTCCCACTCTCTCCATCAATTCACTCCCAACCATATAATTCATGACGCCGTTTCATCATTCCATAGCTTGCTCCACGTGCATCCTACCCCATCCATCTTTCAATTTAACAAAATTTTAGGGTTTCTTGCCAAGACTAAGAACCATTACACCACTGTTATTTCCCTTTCAAACCGATTAGAATTCGATGGAATTACCCCCGATATTGTTACTTTAACCATCTTGATCAATTGTTACTCCCATCTTGGTCAAATGAATTTTGCATTTTCTATGTTGGGAAAGATTCTTAAATTCGGTTATGAACCCAATACCATAACCTTGAATACACTTGTCAATGGTATGTGCCTTAACGGTAAGGTCAGTGAAGCTTTGCACTTTCATGATTATGTGGTTGCGTGTGGATTTCACTTTGATCAAGTTGGTTACGCCTCTTTGATTAATGGGTTGTGTAAAATGGGAGAAACAAGGGCCGCCATGCGAATGTTGAGAAAGATTGAAGGGAAATTGGTCAGGCTTAATGAGGTAATGTATAACACGATTATAGATAGTTTATGCAAAAATAAATGTGTTAACGATGCCTATGACTTATATTCTGAAATGATTACAAAGAGAGTTTCTCTTGACGTTGTAACTTTCACTTTTCTAATCTATGGATTTTGTATTGTTGGTCAATTGAAACAAGCGTCTAGTCTTCTAAATGAAATGGTGTTGAAAAACATCTACCCGGATGTTTATACTTTTACTATATTGGTGGATGCTCTTTGTAAGGAAGGAAATGTGAAAGAAGCTAAGAATCTATTAGTCGTGATGATGAAAGAAGGTGTAATACCCGATGTTGTTGTTTACAATTCATTAATGGATGGGTATTGTCTAGTTAATGAAGTGAATAAGGCCGAACATGTGTTGAGAACTATTTCCCGAATGGGAGTGACACCTAATGCTCGGAGCTATAATATCATGATTAATGGATTCTGTAAGATGAAAATGGTCAATGAAGCCTTGAGTCTCTTTAATGAAATGTGTTGCAAAGGAATTGCTCCTGACACGGTGACTTACAATTCTCTCATTGATGGTTTGTGCAAATCAGGGAGAATCTCACATGCTTGGAAGCTTGTTGAAGAGATGCATCATAATGGTCAACCAGCTGATATAATCACTTACAATTCTTTAATACATGCTTTAAGCAAAAACCATCTCATTGACAAGGCTATTGCATTAGTCAAAAAAATCAAAGGCCATGGCATTATACCAAATATGTGCACGTACAATATACTTATCGACGGACTATGCAAAGGGGGACAACTTAAAAATGCACATAATATTTTTAAGGATCTTTTGACTAAGGGTTATAGTCTAAATATCCAAACATACAATATTATGATCAATGGATTTTGTAAAGCGGGTTTGTTTGATGAATCAGAGGCTTTGTTGTCAAAAATGGAGGACAATGGTATCATTCCTGATGCTGTAACGTATGAAACTATCATCCGAGCTCTCTTTAATAAAGATGAGAATGTGAAGGCGGAGAAACTTCTTCGTGAAATGATTGCTAGAGGTCTACTATAAGAGTAATTCTAGGTAAGATAATTTCTCATTATATAATTGGTTATTTTCATGACAGCTATGTAATCACTATGATTTATTTATTTTGTTGATAGTTACATATACAAAAGAAGGTGGACTGCTCAGAAGGTAGAAGGTAAGAGCTTTGAAAGTTAGCATTCTTGTACATGGTGGTGTTTTATGCGATTTATTGAGCATTGAAATGATGCAATAAGTCTATACAAGTCATGTAATCTGGCAAAATGGGCTATTTGCAAATCTGCATATAAATATGTATTTGATGATAATCATCACTTCTTTATATAAGATGAAAAAACAAAGACATGTTGAAAATTTTGAAATTTATACGCTATGAAATATATAATTATATTACCACCAAATGTAATAACTAACGACTATTGTTGTTTGCATTCACTTCCGTTTATAAAGGTCTGTTTGTGGATTAGGCTCTTCCATTAAATTTGTCTGCAAATCAAGGAGTTTTATAGTGCCTTTGAACTGAATGCTGATGAATATATGTCAAGTGCCTTGAGTTAAATGTTTTTCAACACCTTATGGCTCATGACCTCCTGTGAAAATTAAAATAAAATTAACTAATATATCAATAATAACAAATTTGAATCTGTCTCCTGCATTAAAGCAGGAAAACACTATCTATCTTGAGCCTTTATCGGTTAAGTAGTTCTTTTCGTATTTAAATTTGCATTGAGACTTTGCTACTTGTGAATTAGCAACCCTTCTGTGTTGGTTAGAGATAAAATGGTTCCTCTGTCTTTCCCTATTGGAAGATTTCTATGTGCCAAGAAACTTTAGATTTCTGATACCAAAACATATCTTAGAGGAAGGAGATTCTGATGATTTGGAGTTTCGCCAAAAGATTAGTAAGGTCTGACCTATATTTTAGTTAGGATTCTAAAGTTTATTCTCTTATGATTATTAATTAGTCATAATTAATTTAACTTTAGTACTATGTTTTCCATGGAGATGGCGATATTAGCAGTATCGTAAGTCTCTTAGTAACATCACACAATCCTGTGATCTTTGAAGCTCCTCTATGCGGCGAAGCACATGAGATCAGGTGTTGCAAGATATTACAATCTGTACTACAATCCTTGAGTTACAATTTTTCAACCCCCTCATGATCTCGTGGACACGCTTGATTTTTACAATAATGTATCTAAGGTCATTCCTTTTCTTTTTAAGTTCTGTAATATGGCATGAATTCATGTTCTGGAAAATATTATGTATTTCACACATCTACACATAACTTCAAAGTTATGTTATTAGACACCTGTTTCAGAGTCTATGATAATGAATCTATGCAGTTTTTTTCTCTTTCTTTTATGATTGGTTTGTTGAGTTTTTTTTTTTCTGGTTTGTAGACGAATTGATAATCATTAAAAACTCAAATATATAACTTTGAAATTTCGGATTTGAATACGAGGGATTTCGTTCAATCTAATAATATTAAGTAAATATTGGTAGTTTGTTGAAATATTTTTTGTTAAACTTTAATTTATCAGACATGCTAATATGCTATGCCGATAGTAGATTAAATAAATAATTTAGTTTATGGTTAATATCCAATTCACTTTTGTTATTTAGGATGAGTGAAAAAGGGACAGACATGTTGGATCTTTATTTTCTTTTTTATTTAATTAGATTAGTATAATGCACTTGTCATTGCCGTGTGACATCCAAGGAAACTATTATAATACACTTAGCACGTGGCAATTCATTTTATTAAAATACAATATCCTAAATAATAATTTAATGACTTTTAATAACATAAAAAAAACTCTAAACCTTTATAACTACTGATGAATGTCATATGACTCTAATTTAAATATTAAATCTTTTTTAGCATTTTAGTGTCATATGTTATCAAAATTAGTGACCACTAGAGTTAGTTTGTTTTAATTTTAAAAATATATATATTTTTTATTTTTCTTTAAAATAGATTTTACGTAAATTAAAAGCTGAATTTTAATATACTATATAACATAAATATATATTATTGAAGATAACAAAAAGTCAGAATCACAATTTTTAAAAAATTTGTATTTCAAAAATGATTTTTATAAAAAATTATTTGAAATACCTTCAAAATTAAGTGTTTTTTTTGAAATTTTGACATCAAAAAAAATTTAGATAAAATAATAAAATACATAAAATAATTATTAAAACCAAATTTTTATTTGAAACTTTTATGAAATTTTTTTTTATAAACAATTATTAAAAAAAAATTAAAACAAACGGACTCTTATATGAGTGTTAATAAAACAAATATCTTTGTTATAAAAAGAAATATGTGTATTTTAGAGTTATTTTCAAACTCCCTCCAAATCATTTAAGGAGGAGAGGACCCAAAACTAAAAACGCTTTGTTCTTTCTTTTTTTCTAGAGGAACGCCTTTGTGAGAGAGACGACGTCGTCCCTCCCTCCACGACAGTGATTTTAGCTTTGTTTTGTTGAGGTTTGGGAGCTTCAATTTGTTGCAGTTTTGAGATTTTTTCTATGTCTGTTATTTTTTACATCTCAGCCTCATCGTCTCCGATGTGGTGTGTTACATTTCTTACCTTTGACTCTTTGTTTGGTTTCAGGTTTGTAGAGATTTGTAGGTTTAAGAGTTTAATCTGTGTCCATTACGTGGAAGGATTTTGGTTGTTTGAACTGGCGGTGACTTGTGGATTCTAGCTCTGATTTTGAGTTTGAGTTCGCTTTTTCCATCATCTGAAAATCTGTTTCAGTCAATTGTATTTTCTTTTTTTTGAAAAGCAAAAGAAAGCATTATATTAAAAGCCAGGCATAAGAAATGTCTAAAAATACACCAAAATTCAATACAAACCAAAACCAAAAGGCAGCTGCCAAAGCAAAACAAAAAGACTCCTAACCTAACAAACTCCACATCTGAAATTAGAAAACGCTAAAACATGACTGATACAAAGCACCAAAACCACCGCAGAGCCCGAAAAAATAACTCCCTACTGAAACTCCCTCTACTTAGGCACGAAAACAAGTAGCAGCTCCAAAAACCACCCGACAGACAAAATTACAAAACTCGCACAAAACAAACCGCCAACTCCCAAACCTGGCAGCAACAATTCACACTGGGGATAACTCATACTCCTTCACTGCAGAAGTCACAACAACAATTCACACTAGGGATAACTAATACAAAACATCCAACTTCTACGCTTAAGCTTACAAACCGAAACTACACTCCCTTCTTCACATGCTTTTAACAAAACACCTATCCAATACATAAAACTCACTCCAAAAACACCACCTCTTTTCATTCAGCATCAATTCCATCTTGTCGACATCACCTCAAAAAACTCACCTCGACCACTACATATTTCTTTGCTACCAACAACACCAACTTCTCCACTCTTCAAACCCAAAACTACCTTCAAACACCAACTGTCCACTCTTTCCATCCCTATTCTTCAACTTGTACTTCACTCTCCACGTAAACTCATCACAACAAAGCACCGGACCAGAAAAGAAGCAGGGAGCAATACAATTAGGCAAGTTGAACACCTCTAACAAATACCTAAACATGACTGAGATGGAAAAAAATAGCACCGCCACAAGCAAACATAACTCGCCATACACCATTCTTCGCACCAGGCAATGCTCCTACCTGAACGACCAATAACCTACACCCCAGACAGCAGCAGCCAAGCCAAACCCATAGACTGGCAGCGCCACAACTAACTCCTATGCTCCCCCAAATGCCAGCCGAGAAACATACTCTAAAGATGTGATGCTCAAACCGCTACAAAGGAAATAACAGAACACTTAACCAACCAATTTAGCTGCAGTAGAAAACCAAATGAAACTCCATCTCCCTAGAGACACATCCTGATTGCCAACCACACCACCTGTGAACCCTACTTATTAACAAACTCCCCACAAAATTAATACTGACTCAGACCACAATTCACAAAACAAACCGCTGCAAAGGCACCAATACGATCTGGAAGTAACCGAGCATAAAACCAGCAAATTTAGCTGCAGTAAAAAACCAAATGAAACTCCATCTCCCTAGAGCCACATCCTGACTGCCATCCACACCGCCAGTGAACCCTTCTAATCAACAAACTCCCCACAAAACTGATACTGACTCAGTCCACAACTCTCAATTAGAGCATGCACTCTCTTAGATTTAGCACCCAAAGTTCCAGAGGATAACTAAACTCGGGCCTTCTACTCTTAAACCAATACCAAGACAACGATTTAATACTATCAATTATCCTCCCGGTATTCGAATCCTTATTCTTGAAAATCATATCATTTCGGTATTTCTACACAGTCCAAATACACGCGAACCATACCACTTTGATCAAATCCGCTTTCCCTTTAACACAATCTATTAAATGACTAAATTGTTTGAAGTTTTCCAGCCCAGAGTTATGTAGCGCCGTTGACACATTCAACCATTTAAGAATCGCACCCCAAATTTCACTTGATTTTGGGCACTCAAAAAATAAATGCGAGACAGTCTCGTCAGTTCCACAATCAAATGCACTTAATCTTTGCACATCATTCAATATACCTCTTTTGGCTAGGTTATCCTTAGTTAGAATTTTGTTTTGCCACAATCTCCAGGCTAGAGTTGAAACCTTAAGCAGAATACTCTTATTCCAAGCCTCTGCCAACCTTCGCCTTTCTTCTATCGCACTATCTTTCGATATTTGCTTGTATGCTTCTTTTAACGAATATTCTTTGTCACACCAAAGCCATTTATCTTCTATATCCTCACTGCATTTTATCCTTTGAGCTTTTCCTTTAATTTCCTTTCCTCTTCGTTGAGTCTTCGTTCCCACGAAATATTAAATTCCACCTCAGCTGAATTTCGCTGTAAGACTTCACTAACCGTTATCTCTTTGTGCATAGCCAGTCTGAACATCTCCGGATAATTAATCTTCATAATCCGTCCTTCCATCCAAGGATCGCTCCAAACCTAGAAGTAGTTCCGTTTCCTATTTTCCTACATTACGTCTTGGAAAACCACTGCCATTTACCATTCCCGACACCGTTTTCTATCTTATCTAAATCCTGCCACCAGCTCGAACAACCCTTCTTCCTTTTGTTCCCGCCACTGATTATTTCACCATATTTACTCACTAACACCCTAGCCCAAGTACAATGTTTTTCGGTATGAAGCCTCCAAATCCATTTACCTAGTAATGCATTGTTGAAGGCTCACAGATCTTTTAAACCTAGTCCTCCCTCCTCCCTCTGCATCCAGCTAACTTTTCCCTTCTCCACTCTGCGTATTGGAGGTGAGACACATTCACCTTTCCATTCCCAAATTCGTACCCTTCAAAACTATTCAATTGAGCACATTTTGGCATCATTATATTAAACCCTTCTGCAGCTATCAGAAATAGAAAAGGTGATAAAGGATCGTCTTGCCTCAGGCCTCTACCAACTCCGAATTCTATAGTGGAGCTACCATTCACTAGAACAGGAATCCTAGTACTCCGAATGCATTCTGAAATCCAGCCTCTCCATTTCATCTTGTATCCCATTTTCTCCATTACATAATCCAAGTATTTTCAATCCATCGAGTAATACGCCTTTTTAAAATCTACTTTAAACAACATCGTCTCTCTTTTCTTCTTTTTGAGTCGTAGATGTCTATCTCTAATCTAGATTTTCTTTATTTCGTTGTTATTGGGTTAGGTTTTATGTCTCCTTCCTTTTTGTTTTAATCTATTTTGGGTATTGCTGATAAAAAAAACTCCCTCTAAATAATAAAGATAATTTGAATATTAACCTTTAAATTTATAGTGTTTCATAAAATTAATTATTAAACTAATTTACAAGTAGAAAATTATCATTTTTTAAAATGTTTATATAAAAAATAATATTTGTATTTTTCAATTAAGGTTACAAGTGTAAACTGAAATGAAAAAAAAATTGATAAAGCATAGGTTATTCGAATTTGCTTATGAAAAAAAAAAAGAAAAAAAATATTGAATATCCAATCAATAATTTTTCAAACATGAATGTATAAGCTATGAAAAAAAAAACTAGAAATAATATTGAATATCCAATCAATAATTTTTTAAACATGAAATTGTAAGCTATTAATTAAAGAGTAACGATACGTTCTAGTCCTCATAAAAATGGCAGGATTAATCTTCGAGAAAAAGAAAAATTTTATTTAGTATCTTACAACTAGTTCATATTATTACTTCCATCAATATTTTTTTCAAACCCTTTTTTTCTTCTTATTTTTCAGTTGTGAGTAGACTGTCACGTGTATCATTTATGTCATGTATACTATTTACAAACTATGAAATATTCGTGCATTTGCACAGGTATTGTTGTATTACGCGTACTTGTTATTAAAATAATAATTAATTATAAAATAAAGTGTAAAAAAATTGTTAAATATTTAGAAATGGAAATATCATCTAAAAACCAAATTGTTATTAAAAATAATTGTTGGGATAAAATAGAAGATATGGAATGAAAAAAGAATTGAATTAGATATAAATGTTGGATATAAGTTATGAGAGTAAGGAAATAAAATTGATTACACATAGTGAAATAGGTACATAACATAAAGAACATATACTTGTTCCTAATGGGCCAAACGTTTGAGAGTAAACATATGCCATAACGTAGCCCATAAATGGTTGGCCCATGAATGAGACAGCATAACGCAATCCATTTACTTGTTTCTACAACGTTTTTCATCTGCCAAAAGAAAGTAACTGAATTTATTAAGGCTTGAAACTACTTAAAAGCAATATTTTGAAACGAAAACCCCAATCTTAAAAATGGATACCAACCGTTCGAGTGTTCAAAGTGGATGGCAGAAGAAGGAGGAAACAACAACGAATGCTTTGGTGAAGAGAAAAGAGACATCGAAAAGGTAAATAATCACCATAATGAAGTGATTTATCTAAGGATCTGCATGTTGACATATTATACTGAATATAGCTTATCAAAATCTGAAGTTGCATGTATGGAATTGTTTTGTGCAGTGAATCCAATCAAGAATCTTGTAACCGATCAAAGGGATCGAAGGTGTCTCCATCAAAGAATAAAATATTAAGGAGAAGTGAAACCTTTATTGGGTAAGTTTTACATTTGAGGAAATGATTTTTAGTCAACAGGGGATCGTAAAGGTGTTGCACGTTACTTTCTAAATATGTGATAGCAAAAGTTGTTCAATGTTTGATGAAAGTTGAACCGTATTTCAGGTCGTCATCGAGAATGCATCATATCAGTATCTCATCAGATAGTAACAGGTAAAAGAAAATAGACTTTCATTGACAATAGATGCAAGTTAGTATATGGTTCTTATTGTATGTTAAAGAACTAATCCTTGTAGTATATGTGTTAACAATTTTGAAAACGTTTAAATTCTGGTAGTCATCACATGATATAATAAAGATTATGTCAGATCATTATATTTCTGTATATTAACAAATATAGACGGTGTGTAATAGAATAATAGTTGAAGGGAATGTGTGTTAGTTATGTAATAAACATTTGAATGTAATAAGAATCTCCTCAACACGGTGAAACTTGAAATGAATATGTGTTTTGATGTTGTTACAGTTCTGATGAGGAAGAAGTTTGACACATGGAATTCAAATGGGATAAGGAAATAACATTTGGTTATATAAGCAGCAAGAATGTATTGGTATGTCTATTAAATTGAAGGTGTTAAATACCTGCTTTCTTGTAAATATAAGTGTGAGCTTATAGTATTTGTGTTTGATGCAACACATTCTGAGGAATGTTACGAAGAATTGTTTGAAATGGAATCAGAAGTCCATTTGGTTGGTTGATGCCACTAAAGGTGAGACTTATGAAGCAGAAATTCGCATTACAAAGAGAAACGAGAAGGTTGTTTGGAATGAAAAGTTCATAGGTAGAGGATGGTATGAATTTGCGAAGAAAAAGAATATCAGAAGACGTGATGTTCTTGGATTCAAGATATGTTATCCGGATGAAAAGCTTTACGTGTCGATGTTTAAACGTAGTGTGATGAGTGATATCGTTTGATAAGTTTGCTAAGCTGGAAAAAGACATTGGTAGAATGACATACATATTATATTAGTTGGTTTAATTATGTTTTTTGGATGTTTAAGTAAGAACATGATTAGGATGATGACAATGTTGTGTGGTATGCAGTAGTAGTTTTATTTTGAATAGTGATGTTTTGTTTGAAGTGGAACACTACTTCAGTTAAGTTTATGTTCTGTAATGCTGTGTTTGAACGTTGTTTTCTTAAAAGAACAGTGTAATTGAGTTCAAATTACGATGAATGTTTTTGAAAGAAAATTGTCCACCCAATATAATGTTTGGAAATGTTTAAGTTGAATATAATTGGCTGCTAACATATTGAACATGAATGTATTATGTTAGTTAGATTTGATTAGTTTGAAAAAGAATGAAAATATTGAAGATGAAAAAAATGAATGGCTGATAGTATGAGTAAATTGTTGAATTTGTGCGCAAACGTAAATAACATATAATATGTTTAAAAAATAATGCAAGAAGTATGATGGTTCGTAAGAAAGCAAATGCATAAGAAAGTATATAATATAACAAATATGAAATAGGAAAATACTGAGAATAGAAAGTATATAATTGGGTGGAAACCTAGACGGAAATATTGTAATATAATTTTTGTTATTAAATTACAAATATAAAGTCATGGTAATTATATATATGAATATCATGTGTATTGTGAAAAAAAAATATTAAGAGCAATTATAAATTTGCTGAATTTGGTTTTACAACCAACCCTAATAAATGTATTCAATTAATGACTAAATAATGAACCTTTGTTTATTATATTGATGAATTTAAATTTACCAAACTATAAAGGATACGCCAAAGAAACATCATAAATCACCTATGAGTACATCTTTCTGAAATCTGTCGGTCATAATATCAGCGAAATTGGTAAAGTTAAGTGTCTTGGGCAGTATGACATGTTTATTAACATCATTAACAGATGTCCCTCCTGTAAAATTCACCATATACTTGTGGCTCGAAGGTTTAAAGACTAAATCATTTGCCTAAACGTTAAAGTTCGAAACGGTGTAAGTGTGGTCCAAAATTAACTTGTCTTTGAATGCGGCCATATATGCTGCCGGTACAACAACATGTATATCAATCCCCTGACAAATAAGGTAAAGAAATGCACGATTCAAACACCATATTGCATACAGAAAACTATGTGTACAAATAAAAAAACTATCATAAAAAATACAATCGTAATACAGATGAAGTAAAAGGAGAGCGTCAAGAATGTCCAAAAGAGATATAAAAGTCATACAGAAGTTATGTTTTTACTAAGCACGGAAACTAACATCTTTGTCTATGAAGATCATTTCAAAGTGTTCCTTGTTATTCGAAAGAACCAACCATTTATGGTGCACCCTGACCGCAACCTTCCACTGCTCTTTGGTGTCATTTAGATCACAGATCTTCTCTAACGGTCTGGCCATTTTCGAAACGGCGGAAGACGTTAATGTTGAAGGGATGAAATAATGGAAGAAGGGAGTGTTGTGGCGGTAGAACAATGTGTGGGGATGGAAGAACAAAACAAACATAAAGGGAGAAAAGAAGAGAATAGTTTTAAATAAACAAATAGTGAGTTATGAGTGAATAGACATCACTGATTTGAAAGAAGAAAGTTTGATGGAAGAAAGTAAAAGTAAAGATTTTGGTAAAAGTAAAAATATGGTTTGAAGACTTTCTAAGACACCTACATGCGTGGCAAGGCTAAAAGAAAGGAAGAATGTGAAGTTATCCACTTGTCAGTTGGAGAAAGCAGAAGGGTATTGTTGAAATTTCCAGAACAATAAGTCTTTTTATATGATAGATACAAGAGACATTTAGATACTTACATTAATTTTTTTGAAACAATTTAGTCTCTATAATTTTTTTTAAAATAAAATTGAAATTTGTTAAATGTTTATGATCGTGAAGGCTGGATCAGATCCTGTAGAATCGGGCCGCCAAGAGCGTCAGAGATGCTGGTCGTATGGAGAGGAGGGGGTGTACCTGCAAGGCACTCTAACACTCAAGTAAGAAAGGGTCAGAGAAAAGGGGCAAGTACAAAGTATGAATTCTTAGGGTGAATATTGGATACCTGACCCTCTTAAGCGAGAGGGTTTATATAGAGCCCTCAGCGCGTGGCCAACGGTCCTATTTTCGGGGCGAAATAACCGTTTTCCCCAAAGAATAGGTAACTGCCCAAACTAGTCGTTATGTCGGGCAAGGTGCCCGAAACTAGCCATTATGTCGGGCATAAGTGTAGTTTCGGGCACCTCTCCTTAGCTGTCCGGGGAGCGAGGAAGTCGTGCGTGACGGGCAGCAAATCTGGGGAGGAACGTTGCATTCCTTGCCCGGTTGGAGGGGCAGAAAGGTAACTTTTGCCTCTCCGTGGATTGGACTTAGGCAATTTGGGTCGCTCTGGAGCAGAGGCGGATTGGGTCAATTCTAGCCATTGGTCCAGTCCATAACAGGAGCCCCCCAAGTCGTTGCTCCCGAGCATGGGAGTGATGACTTAAGGACTGCTCGTTGCTCCGGGGAGTTAACATGGAGTCTTCGTTTGAAGACGAAGAGGGTTGTCTCAAAGTGCTCGTGACCCCAGATGTTCGTGAGATTCATGGTCGTGACCTTGTTGCCCGGAGTTCGGGGGGACTAATGGTCAGATAGAATTGGAAACGTTGGGTTGCCACGTGTGCCTCGAGCTCCGTGTAGCAGTTAATAGGCAATGATGGCTAGTGGATAGTCATCATGGCCTACGAGCGCGTGTTCGCACGTGCCCCTTTGTATAAAAGGGAAAAATTCATTGAGTTTGGAACTTTTCTTTCTGATTTCTCTTCGCTTCCTTCAAGCTTTTGCCCGTCACCGTCTTCTGCCTCTCCGACCATCATTACAAGCTTCCGAGCAGCACTCTTTTCTTCTTAAATCAAGTAAGTTTTCCGATCCTTTGCCTGTTCTGCTTCTGTTTGTTGTTAATGGTAGATTGCATGCGGTTAGGGCTAGTTTTAGAGGACGAAATAGGTGGCTTTCCGGTGATTGTTGGTGGTGGACGGTGGCTGTGCCATTTTCTACCTCTGATATGTCGCCGGAATTAGTGGTGCGTTTCACCGAGGAGGGCGGTCTGCGGCATCGTTGTGACAGTTAAGCAAGCGTGACCGCCGCGTTTGTTCATCTTCTGAGTGGGTGATGAATTTTCCGACAAAACATTCCCAGATTCCGGTGGAACTTTGCGATTTCCGGCGAAGCTTCATACGGGAACTGGGTATGAGTGCGGGGAAGTTCCTCGCTAGGGGATGATCTGTTTCGAGCGTCTCCTTGCGGGGAGGTTTCAGCTTTTCCTTTGATGTTAGGGCTTAGGCCGGGGACGTTGTCCTTAGCCCTTTGCGCGCCCTTTCACTTGACTTAGCAGTGGAAGGGTGGATTTGATTTGCTGTCGAATTCACATTCTTCTCTGCTTTTTAGGTGATTGTAATGGCGATGGGGACAGATAGAGAAGTTATTATAGATACATCCGAGGAAGAGACGGGCTCCGAAGATAATAGCAGCTCGACGGCCTCTAGTTCGGCGACTTCGAGTTCTTCCAGCAATGTCGGGGAGGAGGAAGAGTTGGACGTCATGGACGAGGACGTCGACGGGTTCTCTGCGGAGGAGTGGGAGGTTACCAAACCTGCCGAGCATGTGTCCACTTTCGCAAAGTCCTTGGTGGACGTTTTCACAGAGGTAGGACCGGAGGGAGAGTGGAAGGTGCACTTCCCTTCCTTAGACGATCGTGTCTGTACGCACTTCGGGGACCGTTTTACAATGTATGAATACGCTTTCAAGGAGCTGGGCTTGAGGTTGCCTTTTACTGATTTTCAACAGTCCGTGTTTGAGCATTTGAAGTTAGCCCCTACACAACTGTATCCTAATTCGTTGGCCTTCATCCAGGCCTTCGAGTTGGTATGCGAGCATCTCTCCCTAGGGGCTACTCTCCCCCTGTTCTTCACCGTTTTCCATCTCCAACGGCAGCTGTCGGGGAAGAAGTATGGCTGGGTTTCTTTGAAGCAGCCCCGCAAGCTGTTCAAGCCGTTTTCGGAGTCTATCCGGACATTTAAGGAACGGTACTTCGTCGTTGAGCCCGTGTTCGAGGCTGCCCAGGACAGTATATATGTCTGGGAGATCGAAGTTCACGAGGACGGGAATGAGCTGCACGACGAGGATGGGAGGTTTATTGGGCGGAGACTCTACAAGTTCCCCCTCCATTGGGCACCAGATCATTTTTCTAAGAAGCCCAGTGACTATGTCTTCCAACCGAGCGATCTACGCGGGTAGGATGCCGTGACGTACGAGGCGCTGGTGAAGTGGGTCAACTCCTTCCGGCTTGCTGAGTGCTGGATGAGCAAGGGCAGTCTGATCTTCGAGGAGGACGGGAGCCAGATGGTTGAGCATAGATTTGTCAATATCAAGGCACTGCTGGAGTGCAAGACTCCCGTGGATGTCGAGAAGCTGCTCGGTAGTCTTAGTTATTTGGATTTTGTTTGCGTTATTCTTTTCCTCGTATCTAATATGTTCGTGTTTTTTTTTGTGCAGGTGAGATGCCTCAGGCCCATGACAGGGTTGTAAGGAACACTCTCGCGAGGAACAAGGCCGGGGCGGCTCCTCCGAAATCCCGGTTTGCTGGTTCTCGTGCTCCTCCTCCTGTTCAAACTCTCGCGGGGACTACTTCTTCTCCCACTCCTGCTCCCCGGGGGTCTCCTCTTTCTTTGATCGGTCGACCCAAGCGGGCAAGGCTTAATGATGTTATGGACCTTACTCAGGCGTCGGAGAAGGCCAAATTTGAGCTTCCTCCTTGCATCCATGACCGGAAGTTCTTCGAGGGGAACTCTCTGATTGTGCCCCGGGCGGAGTCTCTTCGCTTGGAAGGTATGGATCGCCCGAGCAAGAGGGCGCTGGTGGCTCAAGACGCTTCTGCCTTGATCAGGATGCTGGAGATGGCGGCTGTTTACGCTTAAGGGGACTCTGCAACTGAGTCCGAACTCAATGCTGCCCGGGCTTCTGTGGCATCTCTCAAGGAAGAAGTCAAGAGTGCCGGCGAGGCTCGGAGGAAGGCTGAAGAGGAGGCGGTTAAGCTGAAGGAGGAGAACTCCACGCTGGCGGCGGAGAAGAAAGCTGTCGAGGAGCTGATCAGGTCAATGCCCCGGGTGTCGACCAGCCGGACGATGTGAAAGAATTGAAGACTAGATCCAAGCTGGTTGCTCGCATGCTGCTGGCCGAAGACGATGGTATTATCGTCGCGGAGGAGTCTTTCAGAAATGCCTTGGCTCAATTGCGGGTGGTGAACCCTGAGCTTGATTTTTCTGTCGAGGGTAATCACTACCCGGCGCATGTTGAGGATGGCCGTATTGTCATGCCCGATGGTCTCCTCGAAGGTATCCCCGAGGATCAGCCCGCAGAGGACCAGGAACCCCAGCCAGAGCCTGCCGAGCACGCGGACGAGTGAACAGTTTGTATTTTTGATGTTGTTGTAATCTGTCCGGCCTGCGTGCCGCGGAATTGCTTGTAATTTATTTTTGGGGGGTGTGGCCCCCGTTTCGTGTAACTAAGTACAATCGTGGCCTTTGCGGCCGCTTATTATATTAAATTATCACATGTTTGATTCTGTTGTTTGTATGAATTTACTTGCTTTTATTTTTTTGCTAAGTATTGTATTCATGCTCGTTGTAGATATGTTCGGCAGTGAGGGGAACTGGTCGAACAGTCGGGGAATATCCTGGCGGGGGTGCAGAGCTCAGGTCGCGTTTGAGGCCTGAGTTTGCGGCGTGAACGTCCCATCGCGAGCTGGGGTTCTGCCAGTCATGGTACTTTGACGACAACGATGCTCGACCGAGGACCGCTGTCGAGCAGTTACCCGGCTCGTTACTGAGCGAGGTTCTGCTTTATTCATATGCGATGCTTGTACCTAGACGTGCACAGTGGTCGGTAGCTGACGTCCGTCGTCATATGACGGGTCGAACCGAGAATTTAGCTGTAGTATTGTTTTAGCTTTTCAGCGTTCCATGGTCGAGCAAGTTCTTCCCCAGTGAGATGTTCCAGGTAGTAGGCCCCATTTTCCGTTTTTGCTCGGACGCGATAGGGTCCTTCCCAGTTGGCTGCTAGTTTGCCTTCGCGAGAGTCTTTGTGGTTTCTTCTTAGAACAAGGCTTCCCACGTCGAACTCTCACTGTATCACCTTGGCGTTGTGTTTGATGGTAATTTTTTGTTTTAGTGAGGCTTCGCGGAGGGTTGCCCCAGTTTGGATTTCCTCGACGAGGACGAGTTCTTCTCGCAGTGACTCGTCATTCATCTCCTCGTCTAGGGGCGACTCTGTCCGCCTAAAGGGAACGTTAAATTTGACGGGGATTACACCCTTTGTCCCGTATGCTAGACGGAAAGGTGTTTCCCCGATCGTTGAGTGTGGAGTTGTGCGGTATGCCCATAGTACGCTGTGCAGTTCCTCGACCCATGCCTTCTTTGTTTCATCCAGCCTTCGCTTGAGGCCTCGAAGGATAACTTGGTTGGCTGCTTCAGCCTGCCCGTTTGTTTGAGGGTGCTCGACAGATGCGAAGTGTTGCTTCGTGCCAAGTTGGGCGACGAAGTTTTGGAATTTCCTGTCCGTGAATTGCGTCCCATTGTCCGTTACTATCGCTTGGGGAATACCGAAACGTGCAAGGATGTTTTGTTTGTAGAAACGCAGGATGTTGAGGGCAGTTATTTTGGCTAGAGCTTATGCTTCTATCCATTTTGTGAAATAGTCTACACCCACTATTAGGTACTTGTTCTGGCTTGATCCTACCACGAAGGGTCCTAGGATGTCTAGGCCCCACCAGGCGAATGGCCACGGGGAGGACATGGCCTTGAGCTCGTTAGGCGGAGCTAGGTGCATGTCCCCGTGTCGTTGGCATTTATCGCATTTCTTCATTTGTTCTTTCGCTTCGTTTTGCATATTCGGCCAGTAGTAGCCTTCCCGAAGAGCCTTTCGGGCAAGTGACCTTCTGCCGAGACGTTCGGCGTTGATTCCTTCGTGGATTTCACGTAAGATGTGCGCGACCATTTCTTCCTCGACACATTTGAGCAGCGGAATGGAGAATCCCCGCCTGTAGAGTTTATCTTCGACCAAGACGTAAGAGCAGGCTCTTTGCCTGACTGTGCTGGCCTCCTTTGGGTCGGACGGAAGTTCGTCTTTGGCAAGGTAGTTGTAGACAGGGGTCATCCAACAGTTGTTGTCGCCGATCACTTGCACGTCGAGTGTCGCGGAGGCCTTCTCGATGCTGGGTCGAGGAAGTACTTCCTGTATGACGGATTTGTTTCTGCCTTTCTTCTTTGTGCTGGCAAGTTTGTATAGTACACCCTCTCGCACGTTATGTTCGTGAGGAACATGTTTCACTTCCACTGTTGTGAATTTCGGCATCTCCTTTTTGACCAGGGCCAAGTATTCGATCAGGTTGTCGTTTTTGGCTTGGTATTCTCCCCGGACCTGGAGGGCCACGAGTTGTGAATCCGTGCAAATGACGACTTCCTCTGCGCCCAGGTCCTCGGCCAGATGTAACCCGACGAGGAAGGCTTCGTATTCGGCCGGGTTGTTGGAGGATGGGAAGGACAGGGTGAGTGATACTTCAACGATAATGCCTTCGCTGCTTTCCAATATGAAGCCTGTGCTGCTTCCTGCCGAGCTGGAGGCACCGTCCACAAAAATGGTCCATTTGCGTGTTTCGCTCGCGGGGGAGTCTGCGAATGTCATCTCCGCGACGAAGTCGGCCAGAGCCTGGGCTTTGAGAGCTTTCCTATTTTTGTATTGGATGTCGAATTCGGACAGTTCCAACGACCATTTGAGCATTCGACCGACCATGTCTAGTCGTCCGAGCAACTGCTTTATGGGTTGATCTGTTCGAATCACGATCGTGTGAGCCAGGAAGTAGTGTCTTAACCTCCTGGCTGCGTTGATGAGGGCCAGCGCCACCTTCTCTATATGTTGGTATCTTAACTCTGGTCCTTGCAGCGCTTTGCTCGTGAAATAAATGGGCTTCTGCCCGTCAGGTGTCTCGCAGATGAGAGCGGCGCTTACTGTTTCGGTTGCTACGGCGAGGTATAGGTACAACGTTTCGCCATTGTCCGGACGAGAGAGGACCGATGGCTCTGAGAGTGATCGTTTCAGATGGAGAAGGGCCTTGTCGCACTTCTCGGTCCATTCGAACGCTGCCTCTTTGCGGAGGAGTTTGAAGAATGGTAGGGCATGCTGGGCGGACTTGGCCACGAAACTAGATAGTGACACGAGCATCCCGTTGAGGGACTGGATGGATTTTTTGGACTTGGGCGTAGGAAACTCAGAGAATGCTCGGCATTTGTCGGGATTGGCTTTGATTCCTCGTTCCGTTAAGTAGAAGCCGAGGAATTTGCCTGCTCGGACACCGAACGTGCACTTCTCCGGATTGAAACGCATTTTGTATTTCCTAGCCTGTTCGAAGACCTTTCTCAAATGGGCAGTATGATCGGTTTGCTCGTGGGATTTTACGATCATGTCGTCCATGTAGACTTCGAGCATGTCGCCTATTTCTCCCCGAAACACTTTGTTCATCATTCATTGGTATGTTGCTCCGGCGTTCTTTAGGCCGAAGGGCATTACGTTGTAGTAATAGTTGCCCGATTCGGTCATGAAGGCCGTATATTTTTTGTCGGACATTGCCATCGGAATTTGATTATAGCCCAAGTAGGCGTCCATGAACGATAAAAGTTTAAAACCAACAGAATTACCAACAAGTTTATCAATATTGGGGAGGGGGTAGGCATCCTTCGGGCATGCCCTATTGAGATCGGTATAATCAATGCACATGCGCCATTTTCCATTAGATTTTTTAACCAATACAACGTTGGACAGCCAAGTGGTGTACTTGGCTTCCGAAATAAATTTGGCCTCGAGGAGGTCCTTTACAGCTTTTTCAGCAGTCTCCGTCTTCTCTGGAGACTGCTTTCTCCTACGTTGTGCTACGGCCTTGACGGCCGGGTCAATTGTCAGCTGGTGACAGGCGACGGATGGATCCAAGCCGGGTATTTCGGCAGCGCTCCATGCGAAGAGGTCGTCATTCTCTCTAAGGCATGCTTTGAGCTGCTTCCTTGCAATGTCGGGCAGGTCTGCTCCAATCTTTACTCCCCGTTGGGGGTCTTTGCCTAACAAAACGATCTCGAAGTTGCCATTCGGGATAGGGCGCATCGGATGGGAGCTGCTGCTGGACGATGTGGATGGGTCGGCCGAAGCTGCTAGTTCTTCCGGTTGGTCTTCCTCGGGGAAGCGACTGTCGAGGTCGATGGAGTCGACCTGGGGCAGAGGCTTGGCCTCCTCGTTGCCCGATGCTTTAGGCTTGACGCAATGGCGTTGAGCCCCTTTGTAGCTACCTCGAAACACCATCGTGCAGCTTCGATGTCGTCGTGCAGGGTGGCTACCATTCTTTTTGACGTGTAGTACTTCATCTTCAGGTGGACTTTCGAAGGCACCGCTACCAACTCGGCCAGAGTTGGCCTTCCGAAAATGCACTGGTAGAGCGACGGGCAGTCGATTACCAGAAATTGCACCTTGATGGATCTGGCCGTCTCAGCTGATCCGAAGGTTACGATCAGTTCGAAGTATCCCCACGACTTGGTCACAGACCCGTTGAATCCTTGTAAATCGAACCCTACGTAGGGGTAAGGTGCGATTCGTCCAACTGAAGTGTTGAGAACAGCTGGGAGTACATGATGTTGACCGAGCTGCCCTGGTTGACGAGTATTCTGCGAACGTCGAAGTTCGCCATTCGGACTCTGACGAGCAAAGGTATGCTCGAGTTCGGGGATCCGACGAGGAGCTCTTCCTGATAGAAGGAGATGGGAACAGAGCCCTTCTGGGCCTGATCGAGCGTGGTCACTTTGTTGGAGCTCGTGTTGATCAGATGCTCGAACTTGCGTTTCACAGAGCCCACAGTGACTTTGTTGAATCCCCCGCCAGAAATGACCATGGCGGAGGGAAAAGACTCCCACGGGATGTGGGCCGCGAAATAAGCAGGGGCGTTGAGCCCTTCCGGGACGTAGAAGTCCTCTGGTCGCGATATGGACATTGCGACCTGTATATTGGTGTCTTCCAAGGAGGGTACCTCCTCCTCTATCTTTTTGGATTTCTGGGCTTCCTGCTGAGGAGTGTCCTTCTTCTTGGCGAACTGTTTCAGGTGGTCGTCCCTGATCAGTATCTCAATGGCATCCTTTAAATGGATGCAGTCCTCCATAGTATGGCCGTGACTTTTGTGGAAGTGGCAGTATTTTGATTTGTCCACGTTTGGTCTGTTCGGCAGCTGTTTGGGGAAGCAGACCCCTGCCCGCTTGAACTCCGAATTGGCACATTCGGACAAGATCTTCTCCCTGGAGACAGTCAGGGGAGTGTAGTCATGGAACCGCACGGAGGGGCCCTTGCTGTCGCGGAATCACGAGGACGGTCCTCGCGCCTCCGTTCACCTCGATGAGATGTCTAAGCTTCTTCTCCTCTAGATGCCCGAGCATTCTCCTGATGGCGTGATGCTCGGACGTTGCTGCCCGCAACCTTCTCTTCATATTGAATGTGTGATTGGGCTTTGAGGAGGAGGGCGTCTAAGTTCCTCGGTGGTGCGAGGCCAATGGCTTTAGAAAACTCGGAGCCTGGGCGGAGCCCCTGCTCGAGTAGAAACTTCTTCATTTCGTCCGTCGTAGGGACCTGTACAGCTTCCTTGTTAAACCTCTCGATATATGCGCGAAGAGGTTCGTCTTTTCCCTGGATTATGGATCCAAGGGAGGCCTCAGTTTTGGGGGTGGCGGCGAGATACTGTGAAGTGCCGCGAGAACATCCTGCCTAACTGTCTCCACGAGGTAATGGACTCCTCGGGCAGTTGCTTGTACCATGTCATCGCTCCCTTTCGGAGCGTGGTCGGGAACAGTCTGCATTTGATGGCGCCCCGTACGCCGCGGTAGTCTAACAGCGCATCGATGTTCTCGATGTGCTCATCAGGGTCGGTGGTTCCGTCGTACGTGCCAAGTGACGGGGGTTTCTCCAAGCCTTTTGGGAGACGGGTAGCCAAGATCTCCTGGGACAACGGGCCGCGAGGCTCGTCGTCGCTGCTAGAACTAGTGTATAAAGGGGACCGAACAGGGTGCTCGCGACGACGGTTCCTTCGAGGAGAAGGGGAACGGTTCCTTCGCGGGGAAGGTGAGCGGTTCCTTCGAGGAGAAGGTGAACGGTTCCTTCGAGGAGAAGGTGAGCGGTTCCTTCGAGGAGAAGGTAAGCGTGCTCGTCCCTTAGACTTGATCGGGGGAGATTGCTCGTTCCTTCGAGTCCTCTTGTGGTCATGAGCGTGCTGGTCACGCGGGGAGATCTGGTCATGCTTTCGGGCTACGCGAGGATCAGGCTCTTTGCGCAATCTTCGGTCGATTTCTCTCCGGAGCTGCGGGCTTCTTGATCGTCGTTGGCTCATCTGCGTAGGAGGGGATCTTGGACGATTGAACTCTTATAACGCCCCGATCCTCTCGTTCTGCTGCAGGATCAGGTTGTTGGTTTTGTTGATCGCCTCCAGGAGGGCTGCCACGGCCGGGTCGACGTTGGGTGGAACAAGAACGGGCTGGACGTTAAGTGAAGGTTGATCGTTGTTGCGATCAGCAGGGGAGGGGAAGGAGAAGCAGTGGCTCCGTCCTGAGGAAACGGGTATCTCGGAGGAGAGATGACTGGCCTTCAACATCAGATTTGTTGACGGGGAGGATGGTGGTTTGGAGAGCATCCTTGGTGCGATCTTGGGGGGCCATGATCGTGATGATGTTTGAGAATTGTTTTGATCTTCGGTTTCTGAGGAAAGAAAGATGGGGAGAACAATGATTCCCACAGACGGTGCCACTGATCGTGAAGGCTGGATTAGATCATGTAGAATCGGGCCGCCAAGAGCGTCAGGGATGCTGTTCGTATGGAGAGGAAGGGGTGTACCTGCAAGACACTCCGACGCTCAAGTAAGAAATGGTCAGAGAAAAGGGGCAAGTACAAAGTATGAATTCTTAGGGTGAATATTGGATACCTGACCCTCTCAAGTGAGAGGGTTTATATAGAGCCCCCAGCGCGTGACCAACGGTCCTATTTTCGGGGGGAAATAACCGTTTTCCCCAAAGAATAGGTAACTACCCAAACTAGCCATTATGTCGAGCAAGGTGTCCGAAACTAGCCGTTATGTCGGGCATAAGTGTAGTTTCGGGCACCTCCCCTTAGCTATCCGGGGAGCGATGAAGCCGTGCGTGACGGGCAGCAAATCCGGGGAGGAACTTTGCATTCCTTGCCCGGTTGGAGGGGCAGAAAGGTAACTTTTGCCTCTTCGTGGATTGGACTTAGGCAATTTGGGTCGCTCTGGAGCAGAGACGGATTTGGCCAATTCTAGCCATTGGTCCAATCCAGAACAGTTTATAATAAAATATAAAAACTTTCGTCCTTAACTTTTAAGGATTAAATTAGCACCTATTTTAATCTCTTAACAAAACTGCAAAGCTCAAATTAATTCTGAGAAAATAATTATGTTTAATCTCTTACAAAATTCAATTGGATTATGCCAGTCATTCTATTTATAAATACCTCATAGTAACTTTTTATTAAAACTAGGGATCAAAAGTTCTATTAAAATATATATATTACCATACGCATTATGAAATCATCAAATTCAAAAGATAATTGTACTAATAATTATTTTAACATTAAAAATATTATAGTGCCGTCAAATTCGAAAGATCATTGTGCCAACAATTAGAACTTCAGAATTCAAAATATTTGGTATAATAAAAAATAAAATCAATATAACAAAGTATCATAAAATTCTAAAAAATAGTGTATTGACAATTACAACTTCAAAACCAAACATTTTAATACCATCAATATATGAATCACACAAGCCTACATAAAATCTGTCATATAGACCATCTTCACAACCCTAAATCTACGATAAACTACTCGCATATGATAAAATAAATTGAAAACATAATCATGAATATTAACTTTTTCATAAAATAAAAAAGAGATCAATAATAATATGAATAATAGAACCTAGTATTAGAAAATGTTGAGAAAATAAATAAATAACTTAACTTTTACTTCAAATTACAATGGAAAAAATTTGCCCAAAATTTTAAGAATGTAAATTAAAATGTAAGTGAGGTTACAAATGATGTTTACACCTAATTATATAGCCTATAAACCCTTCACGATGACAATAATTTGTATTTAAACCATGGCTTATTAGTGTGTAACAGACAGGAAGCCAAAAAGCATACAATTGAAACAGCAGAAAAGCATAATTCCATGAGTCAATGAGGCCAATACAACTATAATTCCCTTTAAGGGTTGGCCGTAATGGCCAATGCTTCGTGACACTCTTGCAATTTTAAAAACCCAACATTCTTTGGTTCATTATGGCCAGGTTGTAATGCCCACTAGCTAGTTTTAGGGATGTAAATGGATATTTATGGGGACGGATACTATGATATTCGTATCTGCTCCGTTGGATAAATATGATATCTATATTTGTCTTATATCCATGCGGGTATCCCTTAAGCGGGTAATCCGCAGGTTTTACAGTATCCGCAGATATTTACAAATACCCATGGATAATATTGTTTTTATAAATTTTTTTTAAAATTTTTTTTTAACTTCTTTTAAAGATACAAAAAGTTATTATCACATAACATACATACAATTCGCTTTTAATTTAACAATAAAATTTCATCACATTGATTTTTTTCTTATTCACCAAAACATAAGTAGATCCAAACATAATATCCATACATTTCATTTTTAACCAAACGAATAAAAGATATTGTGATTGTGAGTTATGATGAAAGAGCGGACGATAGAGGAGTAGGAAAGGAGACACTGGTTCGACAGAGCAATGACGACACATTGGTTGGAATTTGAAATTGTTGAAGTGAGGTATGGACTATTGAAGAGTTTAAATATGAAATGGCTAAGAGAATTTGAATGAAATTTGAAAGGTTTCTTCAAAGAAAATTTCAAAAAAAGAAAGAAATATAAGAAGACTAATTTTTTTAGAAGATGAAAAGATAAGGTATAATAAACTAATGATATTTAAATGATTTTTATAATTTATTAACGGATATGGATATCCGCGGTTACGAATATCATTAAATCCATATCCATATCTATTAACAAACGGATATTTAAATATCCATTTATTTTATCCATGGATATCTATTAAGCCATCCGTGACAGATTTTATCCGCGGGTACGGATTTTTTTCCCCATCCCTAGTTAGTTTCAAATTCATGCTTTCTTGCTTGGACTTCCTTAGATATTCAATCATCTTTCAAGCTTAGTTTTTTTTTCACTTGTATGTATCCTAGATTCTTTAATTCTCTTTAAACTCTTGAAATATAATAGAAACAAAAAATTGAGAGTAACATGATAAGCAAATGAATAAAAATTCTAAATAAAATGATAGATTTAAGCGGGTAGAAAAGATTAAAACATGACTTATCACATGACTCTGTGTGTGACCTTGTACGTTCTCGTAACGTTGGAAATAATATTAAATTGAATATTTAATACTATAAAAAATGAGTGGTATATAGAAACACATCATTGTTACCCAAGTGACAAGAATGTCATGTGATATATCATAACCTTTCTATGATAATGATCATGTGTATAATTACCCTTTTGCCATAATATCTATATTGAACACAAGGCATATAATGTGTCACCGTTGTATAGTCCAATATTATATTTATTGATCCTTGATAACAACCATGCATTTTATATTAATGATGAAAATTAAGCTCAATATCTCATATTCACATATTTGATTACAAACATGTATTTTACAGTCATACTCAATCAAGGGCCACTTAGATATTACTCATGTATATGTAGAAAGGGCAATTCTCTTTTATGTAACTCATGTCCATCAACATGATTTCGTGGACCACTGCGAGCACATATGCAACTTCTCCCACTTTAGGCCATTTTTAAAAAGTGGGGACATGCCTCTTTTGTATACATTTCCTCCCGTGATTGAATATGAACATGCTCTTATTTTTACGAGGCTGGCTTTGGGTGGTCTACTTACATACTCAATATATGTTATAGTCAATGCTACCTAGGAGAAACATGTTGTCATACCCCGAATTTTGACCACTAAGATTCCCCATCATTGTGCAAATCATCATCACAATATGGATGTACCATCACGCCTCATTAGTCTCCCCAAAGATGGGTGAGCACTCACTACAAACAAAAATTAGGGTTACAAGTCGTCTTTGAGCCTTAGACAAAGGATCAATCAATAAATGACATGATTTTCAACTTGTCTAACCTCTCAAACATCCATAATGGATCAAGAGGACTCCCACATCAAGGATTAAGCACAAGGCTGCAACATTCCAAGTGGATTAAGCCTCAAGATCGCCAGTGTCACCAAACTAGGGTTTTGGTCGACCAGGGCCTCCAGTTGGAATTTTTCCTCTGGGCATGAGCCAATGCTTCAAAGCATAACCTATGATGCTCCAAGGGACATCATAAACCCAATCACCAAGTCAATTTACCCTCAGCGGATGCATACTTCAAAAATCAGGAATTAGGGTTTCTTGACCTAATTCACCCCTAAGTTGACTTTTGGGACAAAACATGAGCCAAAACCTCAAGAGATGGTTTGAGGGTCTCTAACATGCTAAATGGATCCATTTGCAACAATGGATTAATCCAAGAAGCTTGAGCAACAAGTCTCAATTTCATCTGAACCACAGTTAGGGTTTCGCGGGAAAAGTCAACTGTATCTTTGACTGTTGACCAGGACATGCTCCCAAACCCTAAGACATGATTCAATACACCCTATAACACCTATGAAATCAATCCATCAAGTTTGATTTAGGTCAAGGACTTGATTTCACAAAGGATCGCACAGCTTGGAATTCATCTGACAAAAAGTCAACTGTGCACAAAAGTCAAACTTTGACTTTTTGAGATTTTTCATAATTATGGTTCCTTAACCCTAAAATGATGTTAATGTGTGGTTGGAATCATCATTCATCAAGAAAAATCAAGAAAAGTGGGATAACTTGTAAAAAGGGTAACCATAAAAAACTTAGAAAATTTTCTAAGTTATGAAACAAAGTGGCTAGGGTACCAACTTTGGAGGATCATAACTCCTAAATAGGGGTGGGAATAGGCTGGGTCGAGCTAGGCTTTATCAAGCCTGAGTCTGGCCTGCTAAAAATTTCAAAGCCTAAGCCTGGCCTATGGCCTATCGTAGGCTTATTTTTGGGCCTGAGTCTGGCCTTTTCGAAGGCCTGTTTGGCCTATTAGCCTACTTAAAAGCCTATTGTATTTTAACATTTGTAAATAAGCAATTAAATTAATACTTAAATAGACTAAAAAATTAAAAGATCAATGAGACTAAATACTTATTTGCATTGACTTATTTAAGTTTACATATTAACATATGTTTTGTGATACTGTTAGTTTGAGAGAACTTATGAAAACAACTTATGACATTGTTCATAAGGTTTTTTTTAAACTTATTTTCATATTTCTTAATATAACTAAGCTTTACTTTTTATTTTAATTTAAAATACAAATATAATATAATAATAATAATAAAATTATTCATATTTGTTTAAATAGGCCAGCCTGATAGGCTTGAGAGGCTTTTCTTATGGCCTATGGCCTAGCCTTTTTAACTAAATAGGCTTATAAAAAAGCCTAGGCCTTTTCTATTTGAAAAAAAGCCTGGCCTAGTTTAAGCCTGTGTAGGCTAGGCCGTAGGCCCCTGTTAGTTGGCCTGGCCAATTCCCATCCAAAGCTGGATTTGTAGCTCTCATGGCCCTCTACAAAAGCTTTAACTACACCTCATTCCAATTCATCATGGATTTTGAGTTATGGAATGATCAAAATGGCTGAAAACATGAAATGTCACTTTTACCAACACTTAGTGAAATTTTCACTAAGTCAGAATCTGCCTTCACTTTTTTCCAAATGTAGGGGCATTTTTCACTTGGATCCAAAATTTATCAAAACCAATTATGATCAAACAGTTATTGTATCATATGAGGGCTTTCCAAAATGGCCAAGAACTCCATCAAATTCCACTTGAGCCATGAGATATGACAATGGCAATATGCCTTGCTAAAAACTGCCAAGGCTAGGCAGAATTTTTCACTTTTGCTCGATTTGGAAAAATCAGATAATTCCAAGCCTTGTCATCACTTTGGACACATCTGAGGATCAAATCTAAAGGGAACAAACACTGATCCAAGCCTCCAAAGTCTTTGGAACAAGAAGTAGCATGCCAAACCTAGAAATCCCTAAAAGAGGGACAAGACTCTAATTTTGGATTGGAGCATTTAATGGATGCACCAAGGTGGCATGGACTGACACATTTACAACTGAATTCAGTCAAGAATGATCCAACAACTAGGGACCCACAACTCTGTGCTCTAACCTCTAGTTAATGGCTAGAGGAGACTTGAGATTCCAAAGTGCAACCATTGGCCAAACCTCTGCAGCAGTTGCCATTCACTATTGCTTGCAAAACAAACTTGCTCTACTATAAATAGAGCTCATTTGTGCTCAGTTTGAGTACGCCAAAGCCATCAAACTGATGTTTTCCTCAAAATCTCTTTCTCTGGGCCAAAATGCCTTCTTTAGCAAGGTAACTCTGAGTTTTTGAGTTAGAGAGCATTTCCATCACATCTCATGATCCAAACACATCCAATATATCATATCTAAGCTTTCCAAACTCACATAAGTGACCTATAATTCTTAAATCTCAAAGTCACCTCTCAAAACCTCAAAATAGGCTTTTTGTGCATTTTTCAAGCCATGTCTTGAACCAATCACTTTCCAAACCAGATAAAATCTCAAACACACTCCAAATATCATCCTTGAACTGTCCCAAATGGTTCCCCCCATCTGGAACACCATTTGAGGGAGTTGCTATTTTGGCCATTTTAACCCCTTTTGCAAGAAAGGGCCAGTTTGTGTTTTTGCAGGTTCTAGTTGATTCCAATCATCCTAAAAGCTTCTAAGGGATCATTTGAGAGTGTCCAAAGCATCAAACCATTTCTGGAACAAGAAACTTGGCAGATTGCATAAAAAAATCCAAAAGCTCAAAAAGAGGTAAGCATCATGACTTGAACTTTCCAAAATATGCATTGCTTTGAAGTCCACTGATCATGCATCTCTTTTACATGTTATATGTGTTGTGTTTGCACCAATTTATCATGTAATTCATGCTTGTACCAAGAGATGGCATAGAAAATGTAAAATATGGTCTATTTCAAAACCACTATCAGATTTTGTGGAGGGAGCATGATCTGAAAAAAATACCACCACCATTGGATTCCTTGTGAAATTCTAGGCCAGATGCATATAAATTTTGTCCCCAACCATGGAGAAATGAGAAAGTTATGGACCTTCCCGTTTCTTGCCAAAACTTGTCTTGCCTTGCCTTGGCCAGACCTAGAAAACAAGGCAAGCCTTGTGTATTTGTTGGTTTGTTTCAATCAACGGATGTATCACCACCCCAGTGGTAAGGCGCATGCCCTATAACCTTGAGGTCGTGGGTTCAAACCCCACTCAGACCATTTTGTGTTTTCTCACATTTTTGCTATTTTTCCAATATTTTCATGTTTTATTAATTAATTAGAAAATTAATAGCTCCTTCAATTTTAATTATTTTTGATTGGTTCTTTTTGCAAAAAGTCACAAAAATGTTGAAATATTTTATTCCACAAAAAAAAAGATTTTTATTATTTATTTAATATAATTAGTATTTTTGTGAATAAATGCCTTTTATTTGTTTTTAAACCTTTTAAAAATAAATATCCATGTGGGAAAATCAAAACCAAGTAGGTTTTAATTCATCTTGTGATTAATCCCTCATTTTTCAAACCTTAAACAAAAATCACAAATGGTTTATTCAAACTTATTTGGCATTTTTATCATGTTTATTTGATTTTCTTTAAATATTTACTTTTAAAGAAAAGCAAAATTAGGGTTTCTTTGATTTTCACCCTCACAAAACATTTTAAAACTTTTTGGGCCTCTAATAGAGTGTAAGACCCAATCCTTTGTAAATACAAACCTATTTTGGGCCTCAAATGTTGTATAAGTCCCGTTGTATTTCAAAAAGTTCGGCGCGATCACCGCCCATTTAAAACAAACCATCTGGGCCTCTCCTCGAGCTATAAGACCCATCCAAAATCATTTTGGGTCTCTAATAGAGTGTAAGACCCAATCCCCTTTTGAAACCAACAACTTTTGGGCCTCAGTCATTGTATAAGACCCACGGTGTTTTCAAAACCTCGACGCGATCGTCGCCCTTTTCAAAATTAACCATTGGGTTTCTCCTTGAGCTATAAGACCCATCTTTGTTCACTTTCAATCATTTTGGGCCTCTTGAGAGAGTGTAAGACCCATCCCCTTTGTACAGAAAACATTTCTTGGGCCTCAATCACTTGTATAAGTCCCTGTACAAAACGACAGTGCGATCACTGATAAAACCCTGGGCCTCTCATTGAGCTATAAGCCCCATTTTCCTTTCAAAATCAATTTCTCCTTTGATTTTGTAACATACTGTTATTTTCAATTTCTTTGTTGAACAACTAACCAAACAGCATGGAAGCTCTACAACCGAGTAAGTGTTTACCCGCTTTCATATGTATATAACTGTACTGTGGGACTGTTTCACTGTAAGTCTTCTTTCATAAAATCATATCGACTAGGTAATACAAGTATAGATATTTAGAGTTTCCCCGGCAACTACGTCTAGAACTAGACAAAAACTCGTCTCCTTACATCCGACATTCTCCCGGATATTTCAACATAACCTAAACCATGAGAATTTTCTTTTACAACAATTTTAGATAACTAGATCTAAGAAATCTCCCCCTTGAACAGTTCATATACAGAAGGCCAATGTTCCAAGTGAAACCCCTTCTGGAACTGTTCATCAGCCTCCTCTTGGGCTTAGTGCAAGGACTGACAGGCTTCCTAAAAGCATCCCCGCCTCCTATTGGGCGTTGTACAAGGACCCATCGGCTTCTTAGAAGTTTTCACAGCCTCCTCTTAGGCTTCGTATAATGATTCTTCCTCCGGGAAGATAACCTCTTCTTGGGCTTCGTACAAATTATCCCGTCGACTTCTTAAAAGTTTTTCTCGCCTCCTCTTGAGCTTCGTACAAATTGTCCCGACGACCTCTTAAAGGTATAGGAACAGAAATTAGTCATCTTAATAGAACAGTCTTTCAAAGAGTCTAGATTATTCTACCACAAAAGTTTGTCTCTTAATTTCTCTTAAGCATAGTACAAAAGATAAAACTCTAGACTTGGACAGTCTAATCTCCTTGAGTCTCGAAGACATTCTCAAGTTCCTTTCAAAAATAGGAAAAGAACCCGTAGACTTGGACAGTCTCAAAACCCTGTGGATTCCCCGTTTCTTTAAAGAACAGGAAATAATCCCGATCCTCAGATTAAACCCATGAGTACAACATTTCCCAAATAAGAACTAATTTTCTCTTTTAACCCACATACTGGACCTGTCACTCAACTGAAACTGTTACCAGCACCTTAGCCTCCTCTTGGGCTTTGTACAATGATTCTCCCCAGCGGAGCAAACATTTTCAGCCTCCATCTCGGGCTTCGTACGAGATACAAAACCACTCTCTTGTTGAGTATAAAAGACCCTCATGTGGAGTCAAAACCTTTTAGCCTCCGTCTTGGGCTTCGTACAAGACACATTTAAAAGCACTCTCTTGTTGAGTCAAACCTTCAGCCTCCATCTCGGGCTTCGTACGTGATACAAAACACTCTCTTGTTGAGTATAAAAGACTCTCTTGTTGAGTCAAACCTTTTAGCCTCCGTCTTGGGCTTCGTACAAGACACCTAAAAACACCCTCTTGTTGGGCCAATAGCCTCCTCTTAGGCTTTGTATAAGGAAACTCCCCAGTTGAGTCAATCAACCTTTTAGCATCAAAATTTGTACCTTGCTCATAATCTACAAACATCAACAACTCCTTTTTCTTCATCTAATCGCTGTAAGCGGCAAGCCTCTGGATTATTTACATCCACGCCACTGTCCCTCTTTTAGCATGAGAAATTCCTAAGGAAAGATGGCATTGCTTTAAACCGAGTTAAAGTCTTCCTCTTCAGGTTGAAAATCCCCTATAAAGGAAATTATGGCATTGCTGGATTCACATATCCCAGTTAAAGTAATTCTCCTTTATAATCAGTCACCCAACAGTTGTGACCAATAGACCCTCTTTAGAGATGACAAATTCTCTATAAAGTCAAAACCTCTTTAGCTTCACATCTTGGGCTTCAAACAAGAGACAAATACATGTTGTGTTGTATGTTGCGGCCACCATCATCCCCATAATTTTGACGTCGATATTGTCTAATATCTCATGTATGGTGGACTGGTTAGCACCTGATTCTCCTGTGCTTTTAATTTTAGATAGGACATGTACCCTTGTTTTCTTCTCTCGTAGTACATGTGCAATATCGTATGACCCAACAAGGCTAACTTTTTCTTATTATAGTGACGTACTTATGTAATGATGTTTTGCACATGTCCCTTGATTTGGGAAACAACCAATTATAAATCGATGCACAATTTTATTTATTCTGCTCCCATCTATAAGGCTAATGTGAGACCAAAAATGAAGGCTTCACACTCTGCATGATTGTTGATAATGGGGAATTCAATACGTAAGGATACTTTGACTACCAACCCTACTTCGCTTTCAAGGATGAGTCCCACATCACTTCCCTTGCTATTGGACGATGCGTCTGTGAAGAAGGTCCACTTTGTGTATGGCTATGGTGTAGCTGGCGCCAACATCTGCAATGAAATCTATGAATATACATGCCTTCAGAGCTTTCCTTGGTTCTAAGTAGATCTCTAACTCTAATATTTAGACCGATCATTTCGTCATCTGTCCTATTAGGTCCGGCATGTGGAGGACTTGCTTGAGAGGTTGGCCAATTTGGACAATGATGGTATGAAGTAACATCATAATTTTCTTGAAGTTGTGATTAAGACCAAAACGATTTTCTCAATCTTCAAGTAACACATTTCGGGGCTAGTTAGCACTTTAGATATGAAGAACATTGGGTTATGTACACTACCTGCCTCTCGAATGAGGATGATGCTCACTGCTTCAGTAGGCATAGCAAGGTCGAGGAATAAAGTTTCTATGGCCAAGGGTCTGGAAATGACCAGTGGAGTGGAGAGGGATCTTTTCAACAACATGAAGGTTTGCTCGCACTCTGGGGTCCAATTGAATTGTACCTCTTTCGTTAGCAAACTATAGAAGAGTAACACATGTTGAGCTGATCTCAAAATGAACCTACTAAGAGCAGTAAGCATCCCATATATAAAATATAACTAATTTTAAATTAATTTGCATAATTTTATTTTTGTATAAAATAAAATTTGACTTTGAGTAACAAAACATGAAATTCTGGCCTATGCAGACATCAGATGTCCTAACACATGTCAAGACATTGTGCTACATAATCGTTTAAACTCAGAGGCGCAACAGCAGACTGATACCTTGAATATCATAACTGCACAATCACAGATGTCACGACATCTGATCCAACATGTTTATCATGAACTCTAACAGAAAACATAAATCTGCAGAATGATAAAGAACACAGTAATTGCTAACCCAGTTCGGTGCAAATCACCTACATCTGGGGGATACCAATCCAGGAAGAAGACTTCACTATCCGTAGAACTGTTACAAAGCTAAACTCCCACGTTTACAACTTTATACCTAACATCTACCCAATGAACATCTTTACCAAGGATAAACTCAAACGTTTACAACCCTGATATGAGATACCCCACTCACTTCCCTTAATCACCAACTGTGATTTCAACATCATCCCTGTCAATACAGAATTCTGTCAAGCATACTTGACAAACAAGCTAACTCGAATTTGCTTAAAAGCTTCATCCAAGAACAATACACAATCCAATACCTCAAGGCTTATGGATATGTGCGACACCTATATCTACCACAGTGCGTCAACCGATACAAAGGGAGACTTATAACCTAGAGAGCCAACGACTCTCAAAACCCTAAACCCTTGTTTCTTATGCAAGAAAACAAGGTTACAAAAGGCGTACAAAGGCATATCAAAACTTAGGTCTAAGTCTTCTATTTATAGGCTTCTGTTTCCTTAGGCTTCAGTCTTCTATCCTTGATCCACGTTCTGATTGCTTCCTTGATTGTTGCAATAGATTTAAACCACTCAGTCCAGGATGTCAAGATGCATGCTAGGACATCTCGTTCGACATCATGTCTTTGGCAGAATTATTTAGCTTGATCTTCTATGTTGAGTTCACTTTAATGTTTTACCAAAATTTGTCCAAAACACCAGAGCTTTCAATCTCCCCATTTTTGGCAAATTTTGGCTAAAACACATATGCACGCTAACCCTCCAGATCGATGGTGCACGCAGTGAGAACTCCAAATACTTTCAAGGCCTATACCTTACCCATGATGGGGTACATGAGAAAGAAGATGCAAAACGCCCCCCCTCAACCCATGAACCAATACTTGTCACGAAGAGATAAATCTTCCTCTTAAGAGGCATAAGAAAACTGTTAGTTCTGTTATTGGCAGCAATTTTGGTAAAACAATGTGTTTGCTCAAGATGTCATGTCTGATGTCTTGACATGTGCTTTCAACATTCTGCATATGGTGGTTTTAATAGTATTGTTGTATTCTGCAGATTTTGTGTATGATGTCGAACACAATGTTCTGACATTTGTTAACAGAACTTTATGTTCAGTCTGGTGTGATGTTTTAGGGTTGCGCGTTTTTGATGTTTTGAGAGATTCTATTTGAAAGATTGCAGGCAAAAATCATGGAAAAGATCTGTTCTGATGCAATCATTTGTGGAGTATATATTGTTACTGTTTTAGGGCGAAAAGATTTTGAAAGAAAAATCAGTTTTAATTGTGAACAAAATCTGAGATTTTCAAGGAGTCCAAGCCCAAGAATAAGTTTCTATTTAAAGCAACCTCAACCCTACTTGAAGAGTACGAAGACAAGATATTGTGATTTGAGTGTCAAGTGTTAGGATTTATGTTTTCGTCTGTATTTTGTAAGCCGTTCATTCATCATTGATGCTTGAATTGATCTGATTGTTTGAGTTGTAATTTGTTCACTCTAAAGCTTTTAAGTAAGAGTGTATTGTTCTTGATCAAAGCTTTTAAGCACGATCAAGGTGTGTCTTGGAAGTGTGACTTCTATACTGTGTTTTATTTGAATTGTATCACTGTGGTGATTGAGGGGGAGTGAGAGGTGTCTCATATCTAAGAGGTTCTTAGGTAGAAGTGTCATTAGGTAGTGATTAAGTGAGCATACTATCAACTGGTATGTTGATTGTAGAGTATGTGAATTAATACTACTAATAGTGAATTTCCTCCCTGGCTTGGTAGCCCCCAGACGTAGGTTGTTAGACCGAACTGGGTGAACAATTCTTTGTGTTGATTTACTGTTGTTTTACTGCCTTGTTCATATAACAGATATTGATGTTGTGACATCTCACTTGACATCACATATCTGATACCAGAATTTCAATTGGTATCAGAGCAGGTCATCCTGCTCTGCATCTGGGTGAGATCTAGGGCTGTTACTTTCTAGTGCAATGGACAAGGAGAGTGGTGGATTTGTGAATAGACCCCCTATTCTAGATGGATCAAATTATGACTATTGGAAACCTCGCATGGTTGCCTTTTTGAAGTCTTTAGACAGCAGAGCTTGGAAGGCTGTTTTGACAGGATGGAAACACCCTGTCATTGTGGGAAAAGATGGTGTGTCAAAGCTGAAACCTGAAGAGGAGTGGACCAAGGAAGAAGATGAACTTGCTCTTGGGAATTCTAAGGCCTTGAATGCCTTATTTAATGGTATAGACAAGAACATCTTCAGGCTGGTCAACACATGTGAAGTAGCTTAGGAGGCTTGGGATATTCTAAAGATAACTCATGAAGGAACCTCCAAAGTCAAGATGTCAAGACTTCAACTGCTAACAACAAAGTTTGAAAGCTTGAAGATGAAAAATGAAGAGACCATTCATGACTTTCACATGAATATACTTGAATTGTCAAATGCTTCTAGTCCCATAGGAGAAAGGATGTCTGATGAGAAGCTTGTGAGAAAAATTCTCAGATCTCTTCCCAAGAGATTTGATATGAAGGTGACTGCTATAGAGGAAGCTCAAGACATCAGCCAGATGAGGGTTGATGAACTGATTGGGTCACTTCAGTCATTTGAACTAGGATTGAATGACAGATCTGAAAAGAAGGTTAAAAGCATAGCTTTGGTGTCTAGTACAGAAGATGATGAGAAAGAGTGTGGTCTTGAAACTCAGGAAGAGCTATCCAATGCTATTGTTCTTCTAGGAAGACAGTTTAATAGGGTTTTGAAAAGAATGGACAGGAAATATAGACCAAATGTTAAGAACATCTCATCTGACATTAACAAGTCAAGTGATCAGATGAAGAGAACAACAGCTGAAGAGAAGTCTAATCATGACAAATGAATCTAGTGTCATGAGTGTGAAGGTTATGGTCATATCAGAAAAGAATGTCCTACATATCTCAAGAAACAGAAAAAGGGCTTATCTGTGTCCTGGTCTGATGCTGAGAGTGAGGAAGATGAAGAGACTGCTCAGTATGTTAGGGTTTTGATTGGAAGGTGTATATCTGATGATGATTCTATGAATGAAGAGAGCACATACGATGAGCTTACTGATTGTTACAGAGAGCCATGCATTGAAGGTGAAGAAGCCTGTCAAGAAGGGGAGAGGCAAAAGAAGATTATTGCCCAACTCAAGGCTGAAAAGACAGAGCATTTGGAAACCATTGCCAAGCTGGAAGATGAAGTATTTGTGCTGAACTCTAAACTTGAATCTATGTCCAAGTTTATTAGAATGCTGAATAGTGGGACTAATGTTCTAGACAAGATTCTTGATGTTGGAAGAACTGCAGGAGACAAAAGTGGATTGGGGCTCAACAGTGGATCTGCTTCAAATGAGGTTATTCTTTGTTCCAAACCAGTGATGTTGAAGCAGATGTTGAAACATCCTGACAGGACTCCCTCTAGGAAGAAATTCAGGCGCTGGAAATGTCATCACTGTGGGAGGTTTGGACACATAAAGGCTTTATGTTATAAGTTGCATAGGTATCCTAAGAGTATTTCTAATTGTGCATCCAGACAGGTCAGTCATAAAGGTAATGAAGTCATCAAGCAAAAGAAGCAATGGGTCTCCAAAACTGATGTTGTCAGCTTGATAGCTCATACTTCTCTTAGAGTCTCTGCTAAAGAAGACTGGTACTTTGACAGTGGCTGTTCAAGACACATGACAGGAGTGAAGAATTTGCTGGTGGATGTTAAACTTCAATCTTCTGGCCATGTGACTTTTGGTGATGGTGTCAAAGGAGAAATCAAGGGTGTAGGAAAGCTGGACTGTGAAGGTACACCTTGTCATACCCTAAATTTTGACCAGACATTTTTTATTTTTTCTCATTTCATCTGTCTATATTTTCATACTGTGTCGTCTGCATACAATATCATATATTTTCTTCATGAATATTTTTTGAATTATCAGCCGGATTTAACGCGTAAAATTTTCATGTATTTTTGGTCAAACTGAAAAGTCAACAGTGAAAAAAGTCGGTGTCCAGGCAATTTTTAAATCAAGTTCGCAGACGCCAGTGTTATTTTCCTTTGTTTCACGTAATTTAACCCGGTGTGTGCAATTTTGACTTTTTCAAGTTCCGGTCGCCTTTTTTGACTCATCTGAGCCTTTTTACCAGATTTTTTCTCTGACTCGTCTGAGCCTTTTTACCGGGTAAAATTTCACAATTTGATCGCGCAGTGTATTTTTTTAATACTTAATATTTTGTACTGATCATTTTGGTGTGTCCATTTTTATTTTTTTCGGACGCGTCGATACCGGACGATTTTATCATTTTTAACCGGTTTCAATATTAATTTTAATTAATAGTTATTTTTATTAATTAACTTTATTATTTTTAGACTTAGTTTATATTTTTGCCGTTTTCTAAATATATAATAATGTTTATTTTTCTTACTAACTTATTTATTTTTTCTAATAACCTATTTATTAAAATCAAATATGAATATATAATTTCACAAAATGACATCATCAAGATTACATCACATGGCCTACATCATTAATTCAAAATTCATGACTAAATACATATTATATCATTTCTTACTAACTTAGTCTTTTTCTAAACTTGATCACCAAGGTTTTTTTTCCTATAAATACCACTAAAATTCTCATTTCAAATTACACCAAAACATTACAAAGCTTTTGTTTTCTCTCTTCTTTCCTCTCTTCAAATTTCTTTCAACTCCAAGCAACTTCCCCTCCAATCCATCATTATTTGGAAGACAGCGCTGCTGTGCAACAAGCGCTGTTAAAACTTGCTGTTTTTGTTCCTCTACGCTGTGATACACACCGGTGCTGCCCAGGAGCGCTGTTGAAAGTCTGTTGCTTATTTTCCTGCGCCACAATTTACAGCTACCATGCCAGGTGCGCTGTTAAAACTCTTTTCTTTATATATTATTTATTTTTTTAGTATCTTTTTTATTTATTTATTTATTTTATTTTCTCATTTATTTTTAACCAAATATTTATTTTAACTTCTTCTTTTTAATAATATTTTCTTTTATCTTAGTTATTTTAATTTCTTATTTATTTTCCTTTAAATCATTTATTTTATCTTTTTATTTTCCTAAAAATCCTTTTAATCACTTTATTAAACTTTCTTTTGGTTACTTAAACTTTTGTCATTTAAAATATGATTATACTTTAGTTAAATCTTTCATTTATTATCTTTAATGGAAAATAAACCTTAAACATATTTATTACCTTTTAATTTATTAATTCCAAGGATTTTCTTCATTTCAAACACACTTTGTTTATTCTTTAAATATTGTACTTCTTTTGTGAATTTTAGCTTAACATAATCTTTGTACACAATGGGCATCCCTTAAGGTGTAAGCCCCAACCCTTTTGAGTATAAATAATTTTTGGGCCTCTAATAGAGTGTAAGACCCAACCCCCTTTTAACCAAAACATTTTGGGCCTCACTTATTGTATAAGTCCCTCTGCGTTAAAAGAAAACCTCGGCGCGATCGCCATTTTTTAAACGAAAAGTCATCTAGGCCTACCCTCGTGTTATAAGCCCCACTCTTTTTCTTTAAACTTTTTGGGCCTCTTGAGAGAGTGTAAGACCCATCCCTTTGTACAGAAAACCTTTTGGGCCTCAGTCACTTGTATAAGTCCCTGTACAAACTCAAAACCACAGTGCAATCACTGATAAAAAAAACACGGGCCTCTCCTTGAGCTGTAAGCCCTAACCTCTTTTCAAAATACTTTCTCCTTTGATTTTGAATATACTGTTGTTTTCAATCTTTCTTTGTTGAACAACTAACCCAACAACATGGAAGCTCTACAACCGAGTAAGTGGTTATCGCTTTCATTTACTGATTTCATATATATATAACTGTATTGTGGGGCTGCTCACTGTAAGTCTCCTTTCATAAACTCGTATCTACTGTGTAATAATAGTATAGATATTTAGAGTTTCCCCGGCAACTACGTCTAGCACTAGGTAAAGCCGTTTCGTTTATTCGTAGAAATAGACGTCTAGATCCCCAAATAGGATCTACCAGATACAGTCTTCTCTTCGGCTGTCCTCCTTAGGAATTGTCAAGAAACTCTACTCCCCAAGATGAATGTATTCTCTGTGAATGGCATCTTTGAGTTTCTTCCAAATTCTCAAACTTTCCTGACTTGCTCTATTCCTTGTGAATAGCTTGCCTTGAATGTCTCGGGGTTTGGGGACCCACTACGGTCATAATCTTGGACCTTAACTAAGAAACCCTCTTTAAAAGTTAAAAGTCGCTGGATAGTAAACCTCGCACGTTTACCAGTGGTTTTTATCTTTAAAAGAGTTATCTCTCCTAATGGAAAGGAGATGATGGACCCACGGGCTTCTTAAAAGCATCGGCCTCCTCTTGGGCATCGTACAAGGACCCACAGGCTTCCTAAAAGCAACCCCGCCTCCTTTTGGGCTTAGTACAAGGACCCTACGGCTTCTTAGAAGTATTCACAGCCTCCTCTTAGGCTTCGTATAATGATCTCTTCCTCCGGGAATGATAGCCTCCTCTTGGGCTTAGTACAAGGACCCGTCGGCTTCTTAAAAGCTTCCAGCCTCCTCTTGGGCTTCGTACAAATTGTCCCGACGACCTCCTAGAGGTATAGGAACAAAACTTAATCATCTTCCTAGAACAGTCCTTTCATAGAGTCTACTACTGTTTCTCAAAACATAGTACAAAAGATGAAACTCTAGACTTGGACAGTCTATATCCCCTCTTGAGTCTCAAAGACATTCTCAAGTTCCTTCTAAACACAGGAAAAACCCTTTCCTTTTCTTTTAACATCCGATGCTTTTCTGGATATTCCTTTTCTTTTCATCCGATGCTTTCCCGGATATTCCTTTTATTTTAACATCCGATGCTTTTCCGGATATTCCTTTTTCTTTACATCCGACGCTTTCCCGGATATTCCTTTTTATTTTCATCCGATGTTTTTCCCGGATATTTATATCTCAATCTTTAATCTCTTCACTCTTTTCAAATCAATTCCCACAAACACCCTTTTAGCTTCATATCTTGGGCTTTGAACAAGATACAAATAAACCCTTTAGCTTCATATCTTGGGCTTTGAACAAGATACCCAAGCATCTTTTTCCTCCCATAGAATAGGAGGAACTACGAACGCTCTGATTTCCCTGTTTCGGTAAACGGGAATACGTAGGCATAAGATCAAAAGAAAAGATCTTAGCGAGCACACTAAACAAAAACCCAAAATCCCATCACTTCATAAAGCATTAGTCCTAACATCATGTGTCAATCAGGAGAAATAACCTAAGAGAAACCCCCGAATCTTTGTAGCATCTGTAACCTAACAGGCCGCTGTTCAAACTCAGTATGCAAGCAGGGTTAGTTGGAGACATCTATTTCCCTTCCTTAATCAGCTTTAATAGGATAAAAAATGAATCGAGCTGTAGTACCAGAGCGATTGTGCTTCGCAACCACATCCAAAAATCACTCGCTACAGAAAAATGGCGACTCTGCTGGGGAGAAAGATTGACCTCTTGCTGGTCCATCTCTTAGGCAGAAAATCCTGATTTCACAGAAAAAGTGGCGCCCACCGTGGGGCTGATCAAAGTTAGATCTAGGCACGGTCTTCTTTCTTTTCTTCACTTATGTGAATACCACAGATTATGGCTTCCGCCGGGGAACCCATTTTCTGTCAGGAACTTAAGTTTCTTAGCTTCATTAGGTCTAGGATGTTTTAGGACAAATATATATACTGCTTTTCCTAATTGCTATATGTGTTTATTTTTCTGCTAATGGGAATGCGTGTGATGCCGCATGTGGTGAGATTGAGTATACACCTAGGAAAACCAACCCTTTCGTAGTGCCGAAGCTATCGGAAATAGCTGTTACGCGATACTACCCTCATTTGAGGCTGGTGATCTATTCTCGGTGAATAGCACTTACTCTAAGATTGCACACAACTCGCTGGCGATCCGCTTGTTGTCTGCCTTCCTGGGAGGAGCTAATGATAATGAGTACAGGTACAAAAATCAGCCTAGTATAAACCTTTGGGGATGGGTAGAGCCTTGACTTCATGACAACGACCCTTTGACCCCATGTTTTTTCTATGTTTTTGTGTGCTGCATCCATGCATTGCATTTGCATCCCTTGCATATTTCATACATACGTCCGGGTCATCGTCAATTCATTCCAACCTTCTTTCTTTCAGTCTTCTGTAAGTTGTCAAACTGATTCCTCATCACCGATACAGAACTGAATCTTCAATCAACTTCAGCTCAGTTACTTCCCAATGACAGGATAGCTCATCCTTGGGTTTGATTAGTCACTGACCTTGTTTCTGTCTATTTTGCATTTTCCTTGTTTATATCATATTTGCTTTCAAACTTGTTTATCTTTAAATGTCAGTTTTGATGAAATGATCATGTACAGTATTTTGATTCAAATCATCTTTATCCTTTCTCTTTCAAAAAACAAAAACTTTCAAAAAAATACACCTCTTTTTCAAATTTTTGACTATGCAAATATTTGTGGGAGGATGATGAAAACATAATACCCATAATTGCTGTCGGTATGCTTTCGAATAAAAAACTTTGCTGAGGATGTAAGGCATTTTTTTTCAATTCCCAAACACTGGAGATATAAGGAAGATAATCCCTCGTTAACCCCTTTGAGCCTTGAAGTAGGAGTTTCTTTCTTTATAAAAAACCCGCAATTTTAACCCGGGGCAGGGTAGTTCTCAGTTTAGTTTAGGTTGTGTATTCAAATTCGGAAAGTTTACATACAACAAGCAGATGCTGAAAACATCTTTCAAATCAAAAGTCAGTGATGGTCTGTCGTAGTCATCAAATCTAGCAGTCACTTTCTTTCTAAGAAGAAATAAAAAAGAAAAAGCCCACTAAGTCAAAAAAAAAAAAAGACTTAGGCAAAAACTAGGGTATCCCGCTGACTATAAATTTCATAAAAAAATAGGTCAGGCAAAAGTTAGGGATAATACAGAGAAGATGTCCTTAAATCCTCGATTTTCAAAAAAATCCACAAAGACGAAAAAACAACTAAATGTTGTAAAGAAGCAGTAGCTGTTGTCTCAAGACTTCTGGACCATCGTCATCACTATCACACTATCATCTGTACAATTCCGAAACCCTTTTGAACCTGAATGCACAATTTAAGTTTAACTGAGCATAGGATTGGAGAACATCACGAAGGGGGTGGGCACCAAATAAACTTTGAGCCTTTATCTTTTTTTTATAAACCGTGAACCAGACCACGTTATAACCCTCAAAAGACCTAATTGAAGCAAGGTTATTTTGAAAGCATACTACAGCAAGGTGGCGTAAATTGCCTCCAAAATCATTTTTTGCAAATCATTTGTTTTTGTATTATACCTCTGTTTTACCTTTCATTCAAAATATTTTAAACCACCGTGTTTTTAACCAGTAATCCATATTACTGTATTTTTTCTAAAAACAATGATTTTGTTTTCAAAAAATTTGCATGAACTTTGCATTAAATTTGCCATGTTTAAATAAACATTTTTGATTGCAAACTAGCTTTCCTTTCAAGGAATTTCCAAAACAGTTTAGAAACTTGGTCAGTGATCCTATCAGGGGCAAGTTCTTTCCAGAGCCTGTTAAGAATCAGTTCGAGATTTGTTCAGTGCAAGTCCTTCTCGGAATTGGTTTATTCAGAAAAACTTTCAAGACTCATTACTGGGGCAAGCCTTCCTAGTAAACAGCATACAATCATTATCATTCAAGTTGAAGCAATGATCAGTTCATCTACAACAGTCAGCAAGTCTGGGGCAATTTATTTAGAAAAATTCCCAAGCAAGCTATCCAGCCTTCCTCCGAGGATTATAAACTTGATACCGTTTATCAGTATGACAAAGAGGTGTTTAACAAACCACATTTTCAGTCCCTAAGCAATGGCAGTGATCTCCGTGTTGAGGAATCAGTCTTGTCTGTCACTCCCCAAAAGAGTATAAACTTGTTGATTTCCACTCCCCAAAAGAGTATAAACTTGTTGATTTCCACTCCCCAAAAGAGTATAAACTTGTTGATTTCCACTCTTCAAAGAGTCTAAACTTGTTGTCAGCATTTTCATTTGCATTACATACATTTAATCATACATCATAACTTTTTCATATACTATGCATTCAAGAGTGTTTTAATCCTCATTTGAATTCATCAGTGATCGTGTTATTATCAACATCTTACCTTTCTACAAAGTCCGACTTATCTGGCACCAACACTTTTATGTCTTATCTGATGTTCTTCCAGATATAACTTTGTTTCTATCCGATGTTCTTCCGGATATGTCTATTTGTTCTGATGCTTTTCCAGAACTTTTCTCTGTTTCTATCTGATGTTCTTCCGGATATGTCTGCCCGTTCTGATGTTTTTCCAGAACTTTCTTTGTCTTCATCCGACGTTCTTCCGAATATGTCTCTTTTATTCTGATGCTCTTCCAGAAACTCTTTACATGTCTATCTGATGCTCTCCCGGATATGACTTTTTCTCATCTGATGCTTTTCCAGATGCAACTTTTGTTCTGATGACTTATCTGATGCTTTTCCGGATATGTTCATCTTTCAGCCAATCTTCTAAAAAAAAATTTTCTGTACATTTAACTTTTTTCTAAATGTTTCGGATTTACCTTCAAAGTTATTTTTAATACATTCAACGCTTTTTCTGGATGTCATTAATATATCTTCAAGTTTGGTCGACAACTCGGTCTAATGCTTTTCTGGATATCTTCGAGTTTGTTCCCCATTTATCCAATGTTTTTCTGGATGTGCCTGATTTATTTTTCAGACTTCATTCAATGCTCTTCTGAATGTCTCTGATAATCATGTCTGCTTATGTTCCAAAGTTTCATTCAACGTTCTCCTGAATGTCTTTTACGGTCGTTACTGTTCTTTTCCAGGGTTTTTCGATACATGTCTGAAAATCTCTGATGACTGTAACCTTTTTCCCAGTAAAGTTACCTTAGCTTTCTAGATGTTCCCGTGTATTCCACAATAAAATTAAACTGCTTTCTCAGAAGTCTCTGACATATTCTCAGATCTGGTCTCATTCCACATCTAATGTTTTCCTAGATGTTTCTGATATGTTTTCCAGAGTGTGTTACTTCTTTCGCATTCGATGTTTTTCCGGATGTCTGTATCTTTGTTCCAGGATTTATCCCTCTCTTTCTAAATATTGCTGGATACCTTTGTGGCATTGGCAAATTTCTACAATATCTTATATCCCAAGAAAATTCTGTTGGTATGTCTCCTGTGGCATCATTCCCCACAGTGTTCAAGAGTCTTCCATTCATCACATATCATTTCATCTGCATTCACTGTCAAAATTTTAGGTACTCTGATATTTAATCCTCTTATACCTCGAATGTCTAAAACTCTTTGCTATTTATACCTTCAGGTCTAAGAAGATTAAATAGGGGCATCTGTCATACCCTAAATTTTGACCAGACATTTTTTATTTTTTCTCATTTCATCTGTCTATATTTTCATACTGTGTCGTCTGCATACAATATCATATATTTTCTTCATGAATATTTTTTGAATTATCAGCCGGATTTAACGCGTAAAATTTTCATGTATTTTTGGTCAAACTAAAAGTCAATAGTGAAAAAAGTCGGTGTCCGGGCAATTTTTAAATCAAGTTCGCAGACGCCAGTGTTATTTTCCTTTGTTTCACGTAATTTAACCCGGTGTGTGCAGTTTTGACTTTTTCAAGTTCCGGTCGCCTTTTTTGACTCATCTGAGCCTTTTTACCAGATTTTTTCTCTGACTCGTCTGAGCCTTTTTACCGGGTAAAATTTCACAATTTGATCACGCAGTGTATTTTTTTAATACTTAATATTTTGTACTGATCATTTTGGTGTGTCCATTTTTATTTTTTTCGGACGCGTCGATACCGGACGATTTTATCATTTTTAACCGGTTTCAATATTAATTTTAATTAATAGTTATTTTTATTAATTAATTTTATTATTTTTAGACTTAGTTTATATTTTTGCCTTTTTCTAAATATATAATAATGTTTATTTTTCTTACTAACTTATTTATTTTTTCTAATAACCTATTTATTAAAATCAAATATGAATATATAATTTCACAAAATGACATCATCAAGATTACATCACATGGCCTACATCACTAATTCAAAATTAATGACTAAATACATATTATATCATTTCTTACTAACTTAGTCTTTTTCTAAACTTGATCACCAAGGTTTTTTTTCCTATAAATACCACTAAAATTCTCATTTCAAATTACACCAAAACATTACAAAGCTTTTGTTTTCTCTCTTCTTTCCTCTCTTCAAATTTCTTTCAACTCCAAGCAACTTCCCCTCCAATCCATCATTATTTGGAAGACAGCGCTGCTGTGCAACAAGCGCTGTTAAAACTTGCTGTTTTTGTTCCTCTATGCTGTGATACACACCGGTGCTGCCCAGGAGCGCTGTTGAAAGTCTGTTGCTTATTTTCCTGCGCCACAATTTACAGCTACCATGCCAGGTGCGCTGTTAAAACTCTTTTCTTTATATATTATTTATTTTTTTTAGTATCTTTTTTATTTATTTATTTATTTTATTTTCTCATTTATTTTTAACCAAATATTTATTTTAACTTCTTCTTTTTAATAATATTTTCTTTTATCTTAGTTATTTTAATTTCTTATTTATTTTCCTTTAAATCATTTATTTTATCTTTTTATTTTCCTAAAAATCCTTTTAATCACTTTATTAAACTTTCTTTTGGTTACTTAAACTTTTGTCATTTAAAATATGATTATACTTTAGTTAAATCTTTCATTTATTATCTTTAATGGAAAATAAACCTTAAACATATTTATTACCTTTTAATTTATTAATTCCAAGGATTTTCTTCATTTCAAACACACTTTGTTTATTCTTTAAATATTGTACTTCTTTTGTGAATTTTAGCTTAACATAATCTTTGTACACAATGGGCATCCCTTAAGGTGTAAGCCCCAACCCTTTTGAGTATAAATAATTTTTGGGCCTCTAATAGAGTGTAAGACCCAACCCCCTTTTAACCAAAACATTTTGGGCCTCACTTATTGTATAAGTCCCTTTGCGTTAAAAGAAAACCTCGGCGCGATCGCCATTTTTTAAACGAAAAGTCATCTGGGCCTACCTTCGTGTTATAAGCCCCACTCTTTTTCTTTAAACTTTTTGGGCCTCTTGAGAGAGTGTAAGACCCATCCCTTTGTACAGAAAACATTTTGGGCCTCAGTCACTTGTATAAGTCCCTGTACAAACTCAAAACCACAGTGCAATCACTGATAAAAAAAACACGGGCCTCTCCTTGAGCAGTAAGCCCCAACCTCTTTTCAAAATACTTTCTCTTTTGATTTTGAATATACTGTTGTTTTCAATCTTTCTTTGTTGAACAACTAACCCAACAACATGGAAGCTCTACAACCGAGTAAGTGGTTATCGCTTTCATTTACTGATTTCATATATATATATAACTGTATTGTGGGGCTGCTCACTGTAAGTCTCCTTTCATAAACTCGTATCTACTGTGTAATAATAGTATAGATATTTAGAGTTTCCCCGACAACTACGTCTAGCACTAGGTAAAGCCGTTTCGTTTATTCGTAGAAATAGACGCCTAGATCCCCAAATAGGGTCTACCAGATACAGTCTTCTCTTCGACTGTCCTCCTTAGGAATCGTCAAGAAACTCTACTCCCCAAGATGAATGTATTCTCCGTGAATGGCATCTTTGAGTTTCTTCCAAATTCTCGAACTTTCCTGACTTGCTCTATTCCTTGTGAATAGCTTGCCTTGAATGTCTCGGGGTTTGGGGACCCACTACGGTCATAATCTTGGACCTTAACTAAGAAAACCTCTTTAAAAGTTAAAAGTCGCTGGATAGTAAACCTCACACGTTTACCAGTGGTTTTTATCTTTAAAAGAGTTATCTCTCCTAATGGAAAGGAGATGATGGACCCACGGGCTTCTTAAAAGCATCGGCCTCCTCTTGGGCATCGTACAAGGACCCACAGGCTTCCTAAAAGCAACCCCGCCTCCTCTTGGGCTTAGTACAAGGACCCTACGGCTTCTTAGAAGTATTCACAGCCTCCTCTTAGGCTTCGTATAATGATCTCTTCCTCCGGGAATGATAGCCTCCTCTTGGGCTTAGTACAAGGACCCGTCGGCTTCTTAAAAGCTTCCGGCCTCCTCTTGGGCTTCGTACAAATTGTCCCGACGACCTCCTAGAGGTATAGGAACAGAACTTAATCATCTTCCTAGAGCAGTCCTTTCATAGAGTCTACTACTGTTTCTCAAAACATAGTACAAAAGATGAAACTCTAGACTTGGACAGTCTATATCCCCTCTTGAGTCTCAAAGACATTCTCAAGTTCCTTCTAAACACAGGAAAAACCCTTTCCTTTTCTTTTAACATTCGATGCTTTTCCGGATATTCCTTTTCTTTTCATCCGATGCTTTCCCGGATATTCCTTTTATTTTAACATCCGATGCTTTTCCGGATATTCCTTTTTCTTTACATCCGACGCTTTCCCGGATATTCCTTTTTATTTTCATCCGATGTTTTTCCCGGATATTTATATCTCAATCTTTAATCTCTTCACTCTTTTCAAATCAATTCCCACAAACACCCTTTTAGCTTCATATCTTGGGCTTTGAACAAGATACAAATAAACCCTTTAGCTTCATATCTTGGGCTTTGAACAAGATACCCAAGCATCTTTTTCCTCCCATAGAATAGGAGAAACTACGAACGCTCTGATTTCCCTGTTTCGGTAAACGGGAATACGTAGGCATAAGATCAAAAGAAAAGATCTTAGCGAACACACTAAACAAAAACCCAAAATCCCATCACTTCATAAAGCATTAGTCCTAACATCATGTGTCAATCAGGAGAAATAACCTAAGAGAAACCCCCGAATCTTTGTAGCATCTGTAACCTAACAGGCCGCTGTTCAAACTCAGTATGCAAGCAGGGTTAGTTGGAGACATCTATTTCCCTTCCTTAATCAGCTTTAATAGGATAAAAAATGAATCGAGCTGTAGTACCAGAGCGATTGTGCTACGCAACCACATCCAAAAATCACTCGCTACACACCTAGACTCGATGATGTATTGCTAGTCAAGGGGTTGACTACTAATTTGATCAGTATTAGTCAACTATGTGATCAAGGACTCATAGTTAATTTTACAAAAACTGAGTGCATTGTCACTAATGAGAAAGGAGAAGTCATCATAAAGGGTGCTAGGTCTAAGGACAACTATTACCTATGAGTGTCACAAGACTCAAGTCCCTCCACATGTGTCCATGCTAAAGAAGATGAAGTCAAAGTCTGGCATCAAAAGTTGGGACATTTACATCTGAAGGGAATGAAGAGAATCATATCCACAGAAGCAGTAAGAGGAATCCCTAGGCTCAAAATTGAAGAGGGAAGAGTCTGTGGAGATTGTCAGATAGGGAAACAGACCAAGATGTCACATCCAAAGCTTCAACATTTCACTACTTCTAAAGTTTTAGAACTTCTTCATATGGACTTAATGGGGCCTATGCAGGTGGAAAGTTTAGGTGGGAAGAAATATGCTTATGTTGTAGTAGATGACTATTCTAGGTACACTTGGGTGAACTTCATCAAAGACAAAACATAAGTGTTTGATGTGTTTAAAGATCTATGTCAGAAACTCCAAAGGGAAAAGGAGAGCAATGTCATCAGAATAAGGAGTGATCACGGGAGAGAGTTTGAAAATAGCAAGTTTGCTGAGTTTTGTTCTGCTGAAGGCATCAGTCATGAGTTTTCTTCTCCTATTACTCCTCAGCAAAATGGAGTAGTTGAAAGGAAGAACAGAACCATTCAAGAATATGCTAGGGCAATGATACATACCAAAAAGCTTCCTTACCATTTCTGGGCTGAAGCTATGAATACTGTTTGTTATATTCACAACAGAGTGACCTTGAGAAGAGGTACTTCAGCTACCTTGTATGAATTGTGGAAGGGAAGAAAACCAAGTGTTAAGTACTTTCATGTTTTTGGTAGTAAGTGTTATATCTTGACAGATCGTGAACAAAGGAGAAAAATGGATCCAAAAAGCGATGAGGGGATCTTTCTGGGATACTCTACAAACAGCAGAGCTTATAGGGTATTCAATTCCAGAACCAAAGTCATGATGGAATCTATAAATGTGGTTGTTAATGACAGTGGAATGAAGGAAGATGCTGATGTCATAGATGATGTTGGAACATGTTGTGATGATGTATCAACAGAAGCTGTAGACAGAAGTGTAAATCCTAGTCCTGTTGCTGCAGAACCTGATCCGGAACCTGAACAACCTAATAAAGAACCATCTATTAGAGTACATAAGGACCATCCCAAGGAGCTCATCATAGGTGATCCAAACTCAGGAGTTGTCACTAGGTCAAGAGAAATCGTGTCAAACTCTTGCTTTGTATCCAAAATTGACCCAAAAAATGTTAAAGAAGCCTTGAAAGATGAATTTTGGATTAATGCCATGCAAGAAGAGCTGGGACAATTCAAAAGGAATGAAGTGTGGGATCTTGTACCAAGGCCTGATGGAATAAATGTAATTGACACCAAGTGGGTTTACAAGAATAAATCTGATGAACAGGGAGTGGTCACCAGAAATAAGGCTAGACTGGTTGCCCAAGGTTACACTCAGGTAGAAGGGATTGATTTTGATGAGACTTTTGCTCCTGTGGCCAGATTGGAATCTATCAGGTTACTCCTAGGTGTGGCTTGTAATCTCAAATTCAAGTTATTCCAGATGGATGTAAAGAGTGCTTTCTTGAATGGGAACTTAAATTAAGAAGTTTATGTAGATCAACCCAAGGGGTTTATTGATCCAACATTTCCTAACCATGTCTACAAACTAAGGAAAACTCTTTATGGATTAAAGCAAGCACCAAGAGCTTGGTATGACAACCTTACTGAATTCTTGGTTGTGAATGGTTACAGAAAAGGGGGAATTGACAAGACCTTGTTTGTCAAAGAGGAAGGAGGAAAACTGATGATAACTCAAATATATGTTGATGACATAGTATTTGGTGGGATGTCAGATGCAATGGTTAAAAATTTTGTGAAGCAGATGCAGTCTGAGTTTGAGATGAGTCTTGTTGGTGAGCTCAGCTATTTTCTGGGTCTGCAAGTTAGACAAATGGAAGACTCCATATTTATCTCTCAGAGCAAGTATGCAAAGAACATTGTCAAGAAGTTTGGTCTGGAGAATGCTAATCACAAGAGGACACCTGCTCCTACTCACCTGAAGTTGTCCAAGGATGAACATGGAGTGAGTGTGGATCAAAGCTTATACAGAAGCATGATTAGAAGCTTACTGTATCTCACAACTAGCAGACCTGATATCTCCTATGCTGTAGGAGTTTATGTCAGATATCAATCTGAACCTAAGGTTAGCCACATGAATCAAGTGAAGAGAATTCTGAAATATGTGAATTGTACTAGTGACTATAGTATTCTATACAGTCATGGATCAGGAACTGGATTGAGTGGATATTGTGATGCTGATTGGGCAGGGAGTGCTGATGATAGAAAAAGTACTTCTGGAGGATGCTTCTTCTTAGGGAACAATCTTATCTCGTGGTTTAGCAAAAAGCAGAACTGCGTGTCTCTCTCTACTGCTGAGGCTGAGTACATAGCAGCAGGAAGTAGTTGTTCACAACTGGTTTGGATGAAGCAAATGTTAACTGAATACAATATCAAACAAGATGTCATGACATTGTACTGTGATAATCTGAGTGCTATCAATATCTCCAAGAACCCAATTCAACATAGCAGGACTAAGCATATTGACATACGTCATCACTTTATAAGAGATCTAGTTGAAGATAAAGTGGTTGCTTTAGAACATGTTACTACTGAAATGCAGTTAGCTGATATTTTTACTAAGGCCTTAGATGCAAATCAGTTTGAAAATTTAAGAAGCAAATTAGGGATTTGCATATATGAGGATTAGTGGTTCGTTTGTGTGCAAGAGGATGGTGTTGCTGGTGCAAGTGTCTTATGTGTGTGAGCTTATCTAGTTGGTGAAATTGACAAAATAAGAATTTTTGGAAACAAACAAGAACATTTTTATTGCTGGAAGCACTCAACATTACATTTTTTTTAACAGAAGCTACAAGCAAAGAGGTTTATTGTTTGGATTCAGCTACTCTTTCCACCCACCTGAGTTAATGAAAATAACCCACTCTTTATCTGCTTCATCATCAGAAGCTTGTAGTAGCACTGGAGGTTTCTTGTTGGTCTTCATTCTTGTTTCTGTCTGTTTGCCTGTTCTTGTTGCTCCTGTAGAAGACCCTGTTGTTGCCAATTCTTTGGACTTCATCTCTTTTGGGTTGGTGGTCTTATTTTTCTGGTCTTGCTTCATCTGACCCTTGTGTGTTTCAACTGTTCTGGAAGACTAGCTCATGTTTCCTTCCTTGTTTGGATATCTCCTCAAGCATTTTGGTGTGGGTTTTATAGTTAAAATAAAAGTCATTGTTTGTATCGCCAGGTCAAAGTTGTTTGGTGTCTGTGCACTTCTCTTTGTTGAGTCATGTGTCACTTTTTCCAAGCTGTGGTTCAACATTCCCTCTTGGAATTTTTGTTTGGAACTTGGAGTTTGACCATGTTTGACAAAGTGTCAGAACATTTTGCTTGCTGCTATGTTCAGAGTTTGTCCAATTGTGGCTAGAAAGGGGGAGAGTAGAGTAGAGTTTTTTTGGATTTCTGGTTTGTCATACCCCAAATTTTGACCACTAAGATTTCCCATTATTGTGAAAATCATCATCACAATATGGAGGAACCATCATACTTCATCAGTCTCCCCAAAGATGGGTGAGCATCCACTACAATCAAAATTAGGGTTTCAAGCTCTCTCTGAGTGCTTAGACAAAGGATCAATCAAGGAATGACATGATCTTCAACTTGCCTAAACCTCTCAAACATCCACAATGGATCAAGAGGACTCCCACTTTAAGGATTAAGCACAAGGCTGCTCCCTTCAAGGTGGATCAAGCTTCAAGATCGCCAGTGTCACCAAATTAGGGTTTTGGTCGACCAGGGCCTCCAGATGGAAATTTTCATCTGAGCATGAGCCAATGATTCAAAACATATCCTAATATACTCCATGGAACCTCATGAACATAATCATCAAGTCAATTTGGCCTCAGGGGATGCATACATCAAAAATCAGGAATTAGGGTTTCTTGACCTAATTCACCCCTAAGTTGACTTTGGGTACAAATCATGAACCAAGACCTCAAGACATGATTTGAGGGTCTCTAATGAACTATATTGATCCATTTGGAACAATGGATTAATCCAAGAAGCTTGAGCAATAAGTTTCAATTTCATCTGCACCACAATTAGGGTTTTGCGAGGAAAGTCAACTGTAACTTTGACTTTTGACCAGGACATGCTCCCAAACCCTAAGACATGATTCAATATACCCTATGACACCCATGGAACATGTCCATCAAATTTGATTTAGGTCAAGGACATGATTTCATGAAGAATTGCACAGTTTGGAATTCATCTGATAAAAAGTCAACTGTGCACAAAAGTCAACTTTGACTTTTTGAGATTTTTCACCAAAATGGATTTTTAACCCTAAAATTATGTTAATGTATGATTTGAATCATCATTCATCAAGAAAAATCAAAGAAAGTGGGATAACTTGTAAAAGGGGTAACCATAAAAACTTAGAAAAATTTCTAAGTTATGGAAAAAGTGACACTAATGTGCTAACTTTGGAGGACCATAACTCCTAAACCACAAGGCCATTGTTCCCCATTCAAAGCTTGATTTGTAGATCTCATTACCCTCTACAAAAGCTTCATACTGACCTATGTCCAAATTCCTCATGGATTTTGAGTTATGGAGTGATCAAAATCAAGAAAAGTCACTTTGTTCCAACACTTACTGAAAATTTCACTAAGTCAGATTTTGCCTTACTTTTTTCCAAATGTAGGGGGATTTTTCACTTGGATTCAAAAGAGATCAAAACCAAACATGTTCAAACAGTTGTTGTATCATGTAAGGGCTTTCCAAAATGGCCAAGAACATTACCAAATTCAGTTTGAGTCATGAGATATGACATTGGCAAGTTGCCTTGCTGAAATCTGCCAAGGCAAGGAAGATTTTGCAATTTTGCTCAATTTACCAAAATCAGCCAAATACAAATGTTCCTATCCACTTGGACACATCTGAGGATTGAATCTCAAGGGGACAATCACTGAGCCAAGCCTCCAAAGTCTTTGGAACAAGAAATAGCATGTTGAACCTAGAATTGCCAAAATAGGGACAAGACTCCAAATTTGGATTGAAGCATTCAATGGAAGCATCAAGGTGGTATGGATTGAGCCATTCTCATCTGAAATCAGTCAAGACTTATCCAAGACCAAGGGAACCACAACTCTGTGCCCTAACCTCTAGTCAATCGCTAGAGGAGACTTGGATTTCCATTGGACAACATTGGCCAAACCTACTTACCAGTTGCCATTCACTATTCCTTGCAAAACAAACTTGCTCTACTATAAATAGAGCTCAATTGTGATCAGTTTGTGTACACCAAAGCCATCTAACAGATGCTTTCCTCAAAATCTCTTTCTCTTGGTAAAAATGCCTTTCTTAGCAAGGTAGCTATCGGGTTTTGAGTTTGAGAGCTTTTCCAATCAAACCAATCACTCACACACCCCACATACATCATATAGAAGTGATCCAAACACTCACATAACATCTGGAACACAGATTTTACAAAATCACCAGCCAATTGCTCAAGTTCTTGACAGTTTTGCAGTTGAGGTGCCATCTTCAACTCCAAACCATTTCAATCCATTCCAAGCATCCATACACACTCCATGGCACCTAGGGAAGCTATCCAGATCATTGGAACCTAGCTGTAACACCTCCAACACAAATCACGATCACCAGCTGCAAGTGGTAAGCATGAGCTCTTCTAACTCTATGATCCATGCAATTTTTGCTGCACAATAATTTGGCCATATGTTCATAATCATGCATGGAATGTTTCCCCTCAATTAATTACATTGTTTGAATCGTGTATAAAAAATCCTAGCCTTCATGCAGAAATTAGGGTTCTTGAGGATTTTACATGATTTCTTGTTATATGTTTAATTTAAATGAAATTAATTGTCATAAACATGATCGTGAGGTTGAAACGAGTTGATTGGTATGTGGATTGCATGATATAATCAAGTATTCAGTGAGATTGGAGAGAAAATGCAAATCTGGGCAAACCCAGAACACGCGCGTGTTCTTGGTGTGTTCTTGGCGCCATTTTTTGAAAATTCAAATATTTGAATTTTGTGATTTTATTTAATTGATTCAAAAATTAATTTCTCTCTGAGTTTTAATGATTTTGAGTTGAGTCTTTTTTTAATAATTCACAAAAATGTTAAAATATTTTATTTTCCCAAAAAATCCCAAAAATATTATTTATTTTATATAATTGATATTTTTGCAAAGAATTAATGTTTTAATTGTTTTTAACATTTAAAATACTTTTCCACCTTGATTTTGCAACTTTTAATGCTTTCTAATTATTTTGTAGGTCAATACTTAATTTTTGAAGCATTAATCCAAGATCACAATTTGTTTTCCATATGTTAAACAATTTTGATCATTTTAATTGAATTTTTATTCAATTAAATACATTTTTGAAAACAAATTAGGGTTTTTGGATTAATTCAACCCTCATAAATCATTTTCAAAACACTTTGGGCCTCTAATAGAGTGTAAGACCCAATCCTTTTTTGACCAAATCATTTTTGGGCCTCAGTGTATTGTATAAGTCCCGATACCGTAAAAAACAAACGGCGCGATCGCCGCCTTTTGAAAAAATAACCTTTTGGGCCTCTCCTTGAGCTATAAGACCCATTCAAAATTTTTGGGCCTCTAATAGAGTGTAAGACCCAATCCCCTTTTAACCAAAACCTTTTTGGCCTCACTTATTGTATAAGTCCCTCCGCGTTAAAAGAAAACCTCGGCGCGGTCGCCATTCTAAACGAAAAATATATTGGGGCTACCCTCGTGTTATAAGCCCCACTCTTTTTCTTTAAACCTTTTGGGCCTCTTGAGAGAGTGTAAGACCCATCCCTTTGTACATAAAACATTTTTAGGCCTCAGTCACTTGTATAAGTCCCTCTGTACAAATTCAAACAGTGCGCTCACTGATAAAACCCTGGGCCTCTCCTTGAGCTGTAAGCCCCAAATCTTTCTTTTTCAAAGCACTTTCTCCTTTGATTTTGAATATACTGTTGTTTTCAATCTTTCTTTGTTGAACAACTAACCAAACAACATGGAAGCTCTACAACAGAGTAAGTGTTTACACACTTTCATTTACCGCTTTCATTTACATATAACTGTATTGTGGGGCTGTTTCACTGTAAGTCTTCTTTCATAAACTCATATCAATTATGTAATAATAGTATAAATATTTAGAGTTTCCCCGGCAACTACGTCTAGAACTAGGTGACGCCGTTTCGTTTATTCGTAGAAATAGACAACTAGATCCCCAATAGGATCACCAGATACAGTTTTCTCTTCGGCTGTCCTCATTAGGAATTATCAAGAAACTCTACTCCCAGAGATGAATGTATTCTCCGTGAATGGCATCTTTGAGTTTCTTCCAAATTCTCGAACTTTCCTGGCTTGATCTATTCCTTGTGAATAGCCTGTCTTGAATTTCTCGGGGTTTGGGGACCCACGGGCTTCTTAAAAGCATCGGCCTCCTCTTGGGCATCGTACAAGGACCCACAGGCTTCCTAAAAGCACCTTCGCCTCCTCTTGGGCTTAGTACAAGGACCCGTCGGCTTCTTAGAAGTATTCACAACCTCCTCTTAGGCTTCGTATAATGATCTCTTCCTCCGGGAATGATAGCGTTCTCTTGGGCTTCGTACAAGGACCTCTCGGCTTCTTAAAAGTTTCCAGCCTCCTCTTGGGCTTCGTACAAATTGTCCCGACGACCTCCTAGAGGTATAGGAACAGAACTTAATCATCTCCATAGAATAATCTTTTCAAGAGTCTACTACTGTTTCTCAAAGCATAGTACAAAAGATGAAACTCTAGACTTGGACAGTCTAATCTCCTTGAGTCTCAAAGACATTCTCAAGTGACCCCTTCGTTAAATAGAAAGAAAACCCGCAGACTCGGAGAGTCTCAATATCCTTCGGATTTCCCGCTTCCTTGAAGAACAGGAATAACTCGGATCCTCGAATCAAATCCTTGAGTACAGTGTTGCTCATATAAGAACTGATTTTCTCTTTCAAAATCAGTATAATGGACCTGTCACTCAACTGAAACAGTCACCATAGCCTCCTCTTTGGCTTTGTACAATGATTCTCCCCAGCGAAGTCAAACAACGTTTAGCCTCTCTCTCGGGCTTTGTACGAGACACATAAGAGACTCCCTCGTTGAGCCAATCCCTCTTTCGCCTCCATCTCGGGCTTTATACGAGATACAAAAAGGTTCTTATTGAGCCAAAAAAACCTTTAGCCTCCATCTCGGGCTTCGTACGAGATACAAAATCACTCTCTTGTTGAGTATAAAAAACTCTCTTGTTGAGTCAATAAACTTTTCAGCCTCCATCTCGGGCTTCGTACGAGATATAAAAACTCTCTTGTTGAGTCAACCCTTTTCAGCCTCCATCTCGGGCTTCATACGAGATACCAAAAGACTCCATCGTCGAGTCAAAACCTTTTAGCCTCTCTCTCGGGCTTTGTACGAGACACATATTAGCCTCCTCTTAGGCTTTGTATAAGAAAACCACTGGTTGATCCAATTAACCTTTTAGCATCAAAGCTATGCCTCGTTCACAGTACACAAACATTAACAACTCCCTTCATCTAATTGCTATAAGCGGCAAGCCTCTGGATCATCTACATCCATGCCACTGTCCCTCTTTTAGCATGAGAAATTCCTAAGGGAAGATATCATTGCTCTACACTGAGTTAAAGTCTTCTCCTTCAAGTTAAAACCCCCTATAAAGGAGATTATGGCATTACCAGGATTCACAAATCTCAGTTAAAGTAATATTCCTTTACAGTCGGTCACCCGACAGTTGTAACGGACTAACCCCCCTTTAGAGATGACAAATTCTCTCTAAAGACAACACCTTTTAGCTTCACATCTTGGGCTTCAAACAAGATATAAATAGACCCTTCAGCTTCACATCTTGGGCTTTGAACAAGATACAAACTACCTTTCGCTTCACGTCTTGGGCTATGAACAAGACACCAAAATAACCCATTTCCTCCCATAGAATAGGAGGAACTACGAACGCTCTGATTTCCCTCTTTTGGTAAACGGGAATACGTAGGCATAAGATCGAAAGAAAAGATCTTAGCGAGCACACTAAACAAAAACCCAAAATCCCATACTCCCGTATATCATAATCTGAAGCAGTATCCTAACAAAATCCCAGAGAGAAATCAGTATTGGCGAAAATACAAATAACCAATACAAAGGCCCCCCACATTGATCACATCCGTAACCTAACAGACCGCTGTTTAAACTCAGTATGCAAGCAGGGTTAATTGGAGACATCTATTTCCCTTCCTTCATCAGCTTTAATAGGATAAAAAATAAATCGACCTGTAGTAAACTCAACCGCAGAGAGCGACCGCGCTTAAGAACCGCGTCCAAAATTGCTCGCTACAGAAAAATGGCGCCCACCGTGGGGCTTTTCTCTGTTTTTCTTCTTCCTTTTCATCTCTTGTGTGAAAACCACAGATTGGGGCTTCCGCCGGGGAACCCATTTCTGTCAGGAACTTAGGATTCATAGCTTTAAAGGTCTAGGATGATTAGGACAAATATATATACTGCTTTTCCTAATTGCTATACATATTTGTTTTTCTGCTAATGGGAATGCGTGTGATGCCGCATGTGGAAAGATTGAGTATACACTTAAGATAAGTGATGGCGATGAGGTCGACCATCAACCTCAGTGGAGGTTGACCAATGCAACCCATTCTCTCACCTAGACAATGGGCCGATTCTGATGTCTGAGATGCTGAGGAGCCAAACCCTTTTGTAGTGCGGAAACTATCGGGAATAGTTGTTACACGATACTACCCTTATTTGTGGCTGGTGATCTATTCTCGGTGAATGGCACTTACTCTAAGATTGCTCTACAACTCGCTGGCGATCCGCTTGTTGTTTTGCTTTCCTGGGAGGAGATGATGATAATGAGTATAGGTACAAAAATCACCTTAGTATAAACCTTTGGGGATGGGTAGAGCCTGGACTTCATGACAACGACCCTTTGACCCCATGTTTTTCCTATGTTTTTGTGTGCTGCATTCATGCATTCATTTAAAAAACATTAAAACATTCAAAAAAAATTTCTCTTCTAGTCTCCCTGTTTTTCAAAATAAACTAAGACTGTGATTGCAAATATCAGAGAAAAGGATTGCACTAATGGATTTCGATAGAAGGAGAACCCGTAGGTATACCTTCAAGGTTCCAAAGATGGAGGATTTGAGGAGGTTAGCAGGGATGATCACAAACCCTGAGGCTTTCAGAGCCAAGCACGGAGGTTTGCTACCACTATTAAGAGTCCATGTGATTGAGGGAATCATGGATGCGCTCATTCAGTTTTATGATCCGGTTTATCACTGTTTCACATTCCCAGATTACCAGCTTACACCAACGCTGGAGGAGTATTCTCATCTGATTGATCTACACATTACAGATCGAGCTCCATTTTCTGGACTGGAAGAAATTCCAAAGGATCAGATCATTGCAAGAGCAATTCATTTGGACGAGTCTGAGGTCAGGACTCACATAACCACTAAGGGTGGCATCCAAGGTTTGCCATCCCAGTTCTTGACAAAGAAAGCCCTGTATTTTGCCAGTATAGGAAACGTAACTGCTTTTGAAAGCATCTTTGTCTTTCTCACCTACGGATTATTTTTTTTCCCAACATCAATAACTTCGTCGATATTAACTCCATTAAGGTTTTTCTCATTGGAAATCCCGTGCCGACTTTGCTCGCAGATGCGTATCATTCTGTACACTTGGGAAATTTGTACAGCGGAGGGGAGATCACATGCTGTGTACCTTTGCTTTATAAATGGTTTATCTCCCACTTGCCCAAGTCTGCTGCTTTTTGGGATTGCAAGAGTGCCTTACGTTGGTCGCAGAAGATCATGTCCATCACCAACTCTGATATAGATTGGTGTAATAGGATCTAATGATGGAATCAGAATCATTGATCGTTGTGGAAACTTCCCCAACATACCCCTTATAGGAACTAAGGGAGGAATCAATTACCATCCAGTTCTCGTTCGTCGTCAATTTGGATACCCGATGAGACACATCCCACGGGGTGTTCATCTGGAAGGTCTTTTCTTCAAGGAAGGAGAAAATGACAGAGCACTAAAGATGGAAATAATGCACGCTTGGAAGCATGTTCATAAGAAAGGACGAGAGTCTCTAGGAAAACCGGACTGTGTCTCGGTGGAGCCTTATCTCCATTGGATACAAACTAGAGCTCTCAAGCTAAAAATGCCTTATCCTCATTATGGAATTCTTCCGCCGAGGGAATCTGTCTTGTACTTCATGACGGAAACTGAAAAGCTTCAGGTTACTCTCAACAAAGTTCAAAAGGAGAGAAGGTCTTGAAAGAACAAGTACCGCACCCTCGACATAGAGTGCATCAAAATACAACAATTACTAAAAGAAAAAGATGCTCTAATTGAAATTTTGGAACAACATGCTGTAGAGAATCAAGATGACCAAAGGAATTTGCTCACTCCTTTCACCTGGAAAAGGAATGACAACTCGACAACGGCCCAAGAGCCCCGGTCAAAGAAAAGGAAGATACCAGAATCAACACCCAATTTCTCTTCAGAGAGGACTCGGGACCCATTAGCTTAGGTTTCTGTTTCTGTACCTTGTAATCTACTGTATTTCCATTTCTGTAATCCTTTGAATTCAATAAAAAGGGGTTTCCCCACTGTTTGATATTTGCAATCTAATTGTCGAAGTTTATTTTGATTAAACCAAAAAACAATTAATATAGTCATTGCATTCATCATTCTCACATCACGTATTCTTCTCCCCTATGAATCTCACGTTTGTGTCTCGATTCTAGAGTCAAACTGTCTTATTCGTACAATACTTGGGCCAATCTTCAGAAAAAGATGGATGATCTTGAGGAAGAAAACAGAGAGTTGAAAGAAGAGATCGACGTTCTGAGAGAGGATATGAGAAAGCTTCGTAACGACATGCAAGCCATGGCAGAATCTCAGCTACAAAGAACTGTGATCTCAGAGATCACCTCAACGCCCATCGTGGAGAAGTATGATCCTAGGTATCAAATGCCGAAAGATCGTCCTTGGGGCATGCCTGTTTTTCATACCCCAAATTTTGACCACTAAGATTTCCCATCATTGTGCAAATCATCATCACAATGTGGATGAACCATCATGCCTCATCAAATGCCTCAAGGGTTGTTGAGCATTCACTACAATCAAAATTAGGGTTTTAAGCCCTCTCAGAGCCTTAGACAAAGGATCAATCAAGGAATGACATGATCTTCAACTTTTCTAACCTCTCAAACATCCACAATGGATAAAAAGGACTCCCACTTCAAGGATTAAGCACAAGGTTGCTCCCTTCTAGGTGGATCAAGTCTCAAGATCGCCAGTACCACCAAATTAGGGTTTTGGTCGACCAGGGCCTCCAGATGAAAAATTTCATCTGGACACAAGCCAAAGATCCAAAACACAACCTAATGTACTCCATGGAACCTCATGGACCCATTCATCAAGTCAATTTTGCCTCAGGGGATGCATACATCAAAAATCAGGAATTGGGGTTTCTTGACCTAATTCACCCCTAAGTTGACTTTTGGGACAAATCATGAACCAAGACCTCAAGAGAGGATTTGAGGGTATCTAATGAACTATATTGATCCATTTGGGACAATGGATTGATATAAGAAGCTTGAGCAATAAGTCTCAATTTCATCTGCACCACAATTAGGGTTTCGCGAGGAAAGTCAACTGTAACTTTGACTTTTGACCAGGACATGCTCCCAAACCCTAGGACATGCCTCAATATACCCTATGACACCCATGGAACATGTCCATCAAGTTTGATTTAGGTCAAGTACATGATTTCCTGAAGAATTGCACAGTTTGGAATTCATCTGATAAAAAGTCAACTGTGCACAAAAGTCAACTTTGACTTTTTGAGATTTTTCACCAAAATGGATTTTTAACCCTAAAATGATGTTAATGTATGATTTGAATCATCATTCATCAAGAAAAATCAAGAAAAGTGGGATAACTTGTAAAAGGGGTAACCATAAAAACTTAGAAAATTTTCTAAGTTAAAAATAAAGTGACAAGGGTACCAACTTTGAAGGATCATAACTCCTAAACCACAAAGCCATTTTTTCTCATCCAAAGATGGATTTGTAGCCCTCATTACCCTCTACAAAAACTTCAACTAGACCTAAGTCCAATTCATTAAGGATTTTGAGTTATGGAGTGATCAAAATGGCTGAAAAGTGAAAATGTCACTTTTTCCAAAACTTAGTGAAATTTTCACTAAGTCAGAATCTGCCTTCACTTTTTGCCAAATGTAGAGGGATTTTTCACTTGGATTCAAAAGAGATCAAAACCAAATATGTTCAAACAGTTGTTATATCATGTAAGGGCTTTCCAAAATGGCCAAGAACATTGCCAAATTCCATTTGAGTCATGAGATATGACATTGGAAAGTTGCCTTGCTGAAATCTGTCAAAGGTAAGGCAGAATTTGCAACTTTGCTCGATTTTCCAAAATCAGCCAAATTCAAATGCTCCTATCCACTTGGACACATCAGAGGATTGAATCTAAAGGGGACAATCACTGAGCCAAGCCTCCAAAGTCCATGGAACAAGAAATAGCATGTCAAACCTAGAATGGCCAAAATAGGGACAAGACTCCAAATTTGGATTGAAGCATTCAATGGAAGCATCAAGGTGGTATGGACTGAGCCATTCTCATCTGAAATCAGTCAAGACTTATCCAAGACCAAGGGAACCACAACTCTGTGCCCTAACCTCTAGTCAATGGCTAGAGGAGACTTGGATTTCCATTGGACAACATTGGCCAAACCTACTTACCAGTTGCCATTCACTATTCCTTGCAAAACAAACTTGCTCTACTATAAATAGAGCTCAATTGTGATCAGTTTGTGTACACCAAAGCCATCTAACAGATGCTTTCCTCAAAATCTCTTTCTCTTGGCAAAAATGCCTTTCTTAGCAAGGTAGCTATCGGGTTTTGAGTTTGAGAGCTTTTCCAATCAAACCAATCACTCACACACCCCACATACATCATATAGAAGTGATCCAAACACTCACATACCATTTGGAACACTGATTTCACAAAATCACCAGCCAATTGCTCAAGTTCTTGACAGTTTTGCAGTTGAGGTGCCATCTTTAACTCCAAACCATTTCAATCCATTCCAAGCACTCAGACACATCACTTGGTTCCTAGGGAAGCTATCCACATCATTGGAACCTAGCTGTAACACCTCCAACACAAATCACGATCACTAGCTGCAAGTGGTAAGCATGAGCTCTTCTAACTCTATGATCCATGCAATTTTTGCTGCACAATAATTTGGCCATATGTTCAAAATCATGCATGTAATGTTTTCCCTCAATTAATTGCATTGTTTGAATCGTGTATCAAAAATCCTAGCCTTCATGCAGAAATTAGGGTTCTTGAGGATTTTTCATGATTTCTTGTTATATGTTTAATTTAAATGAAATTAATGGACATAGACATGATCGTGAGGTTGAGATGAGCATAATGATATGTGGATTGCATGTTATAATCAAGTATTCAGGGAGATTGGATAGAATATGCAAATCAGCCAAACCCAGAAAACGCGCGTGTTCTTCACCTGTTCTTGGCGCCATTTCTTTCAAATTCAAATATTTGAATTTTGTGATTTTTATTTAATTGATTCAAAAATTAATTTCTCTCTGAGTTTTAATGATTTTGAGTTGATTCATTTTTTAATAATTCACAAAAATGTTAAAATATTTTATTTTATCAAAAAATCCCAAAAATATTATTTATTTCATATAATTGATATTTTTGCAAAGAATTAATATTTTAATTGTTTTTGACATTTTAAATATTTTTTCTACATTGATTTTGCAACTTTTAATGCTTTCTAATTATTTTGTAGGTCAATACTTAATTTTTGAAGCATTAATCCAAAATCACAATTTGTTTTTCATATGTTAAACAATTTTGATCATTTTTAATTGAATTTTTATTCAATTAAATACATTTTTGAAAACAAATTAGGGTTTTTGGATTAATTCAACCCTCATAAATCATTTTCAAATCATTTTGGGCCTCTTGAGAGAGTGTAAGACCCAACCCACTTGTACAGAAATATTTTGGGCCTCATTCGTTGTATAAGTCCCTCTGTACATTTTCAAATAAACGGCACGATCGTCGCCTTTTGAAAAATAACATTGGGCCTCTCCTTGAGCTATAAGACCCATTCAAAAATACTTTGGGCCTCTAATAGAGTGTAAGACCCAATCCCCTTTTAACCAAAACATTTTGGGCCTCACTTATTGTATAAGTCCCTCCGCGTTAAAAGAAAACCTCGGCGCGATCGCCATTTCAAACGGAAAAATCATCCGGGCCTACCCTCGTGTTATAAGCCCCACTCTTTTTATTTAAACCTTTTGGGCCTCTTGAAAGAGTGTAAGACCCATCCCTTTGTACAGAAAACCTTTTTTGGGCCATTGTCACTTGTATAAGTCCCTCTGTACAAATTCAAACAGTGCGCTCACTGATAAAACCCTGGGCCTCTCCTTGAGTTGTAAGCCCCAAATCTTTCTTTTTCAAAGCACTTTCTCCTTTGATTTTGAATATACTGTTGTTTTCAATCTTTCTTTGTTGAACAACTAACCAAATAGCATGGAAGCTCTACAACCGAGTAAGTGGTTATTGCTTTCATTTACCGCTTTCATATACATATAACTGTATTGTGGGGCTGTTTCACTGTAAGTTTTCTTTCATAAACTCATATCGACTGTGTAATAATAGTATAGATATTTAGAGTTTCCCCGGCAACTACGTCTAGAACTAGTTGACGCCGTTTCGTTTATTCGTAGAAATAGACAACGAGATCCCCCAATAGGATCACCAGATACAGTCTTCTCTTCGGCTGTCCTCATTAGGAATTGTCAAGAAGCTCTACTCCCCAAGATGAATGTATTCTCCGTGAATGACATCTTTGAGTTTCTTCCAAATTCTTGAACTTTCCTGACTTTGATCTATTCTCGGTGAATAGCATTGCCTTGAATTTCTCGGGATTTGGGGACCCATCGACTTCTTAAAAAGCATCGGCCTCCTCTTGGGCATCGTACAAGGACCCACAGGCTTCATAAAAGCAACCCAGCCTCCTCTTGGGCTTAGTACAATGTCCCTACGACTTCTTAGAAGTATTCACAGCCTCCTCTTAGGCTTCGTATAATGATCTCTTCCTCCAGGAATGATAGCCTTCTCTTGGGCTTAGTACAAGGACCCGTGGGCTTATTAAAAGTTTCCAGCCTCCTTTTGGGCTTCATACAAATTGTCCCGACGACCTTCTAGAGGTATAGGAACATAACCTAGTCATCCTCATAGAATAGTCCTTTCAAAGAGTCTACTACTGTTTCTCAAAGCATAGTACTAAAGATGAAAGTCTAGACTTGGACAGTCTAACTTCCTTGAGTCTCAAAGACATTCTCAAGTGACCCCTTCGTGAAATAGGAAGGAAACCCGCAGACTCGGACAGTCTCAATACCCTTTGGATTTCCCGCTTCCTTAAAGAACAAGAATAACCCAGGTCCTTGAATCAAATCCCTGAGTACAGTGTTGCTCATATAAGAACTGATTTTCTCTTTCAAAATCAGTATACTGGACCTGTCACTTAACTAAAACAACGTTTAGCCTCTCTCACGGGCTTTGTACGAGACACATAAGAGACTCCCTCGTTAAGTCAATCACCCCTTTCGCCTCCATCTCGGGCTTTATACGAGATACAAAAAGGTTCTTATTGAGCCAAACAAACAACAGCCTCCATCTCGGGCTTCATACGAGATACAAAAAAGCTCCCTTGTTGAGTCAAATAGCCTCCATCTCGGGCTTTATCCGAGATACCAAAAGATTCCATCGTTGAGTCAAACCCTGTTAGCCTCTCTCTCGGGCTTTGTACGAGACACATAATAGCCTCCTCTTAGGCTTTGTATAAGAAAATCACTGGTTAATCCAATTAACCTTTTAGCATCAAAGCTGTGCCACATTCACAGTACACAAACATCAACAACTCCTTCCTCTTCATCTAATCGCTGTAAACGGCAAGCCTCTGGATCATCTACATCCATGCCACTGTCCCTCTTTTAGTATGAGAAATTCCTAAGGAAAGATGGCATTGCTTTACACTGAGTTAAAGTCTTCTCCTTCAGGTTAAAACCCCATATAAAGGACATTATGGCATTGCCGGATTCACAAATCCTGGTTAAAGTAATTCTCCTTTATAAAACAATTGTGACATACAATCCCCTCTTTAAAGGTGAAAAATTCTCTCTAAAGTTGGGACCTTCAGCTTCACATCTTGGGCTTTGAACAAAATACAAATAGACCTTTCAGCTTCACATCTTGGGCTTTGAACAAGATACAAACCACCTTTTCGCTTCACGTCTTGGGCTTTGAACAAGACACCAAAACAACCATTTCGTCCCATAGAATAGGAGGAACTACGAACGCTCTGATTTCCCTTTTTCGGTAAATGGGAATACGTAGGCATAAGATCGAAAGAAAAGATCTTAGCGAGCACACTAATCAAAATCCCATACTCCCATGTATCTATCAAAAGCACCAATCCTAACATCCTAATCCTTGTTCCCCGCCAGAAACCTTCTGTCTAGATAAAAAGAAAGAAAACAGTATTGGCGAAAATACAAATAACCAGTACAAAGGCCCCCCCCCACATTGATAGCATCCGTAACCTAACAGACCGCTGTTTAAACTCAGTATGCAAAGCAGGGTTAATTGGAGACATCTATTTCCCTTCCTTCATCACCTTTAATAGGATAAAAAATGAATAGACCTGTAGTTTTAAGCTCAACCGCAGAGAGCGACCAGCTCTTAAGAACCACGTCCAAAATCGCTCGCTACAGAAAAATGGCGCCCACCGTGGGGCCTATCAAAGTTAGATCTATGCACGGACTACCTTTTCACCTCTTGTGTGGAAACCACAGATTGGGGCTTCCGCCAGGGAACCCATTTTCTGTCAGGAACTAAGGATTCATAGCTTTAAAGGTCTAGGATGTTTAAGACAAATATATATACTGCTTTTCCTAATTGCTATACATGTTTATTTTTCTGTTAATGGGAATGCGGGTGATGCCGTATGTGGAAAGATTGAGTATACACTTAAGATAAGTGATGGCGACGGGGTCGACCATCAACCTCAGTGGAGGCTAACCAACACAACCCATTCTCTCACCTAGACAATGGGCCGGTTGTTAAGTCTGAGAAGCTGAGGATCCAAACCCTTTCGTAGTGCGGAAACTATCGGGAATAGTTGTCACGCGATACTACCCTCATTTGAGGCTGGTGATCTATTCTCGGTGAATGGCACTTACTCTAAGATTGCTCTACAACTCGCTGGCGATCCGCTTGTTGTTTTGCTTTCCTGAGAGGAGCTGATGATAATGAGTACAGGTACAAAAATCACCCTAGTATAAACCTTTGGGGATGGGTAGAGCCTTGACTTCATGACAACGACCCTTTGACCCCATGTTTTTTCTATGTTTTTGTGTGCTGCATTCGTGCATTCATTTAAAAAACATTAAAAAAAATCATCTCTTCTAGTCTCTCTGTTTTTTCAAAATAAACTAAGACTGTGATTGCAAATATCAGAGAAAACGATTGCACAAATGGATTTCGGTAGAAGGAGAACTCACCAGCATACCTTCAAGGTTCCAAAACTAGAGGATTTGAGAAGGTTAGCGAGGATGATCACAAACCAAGAGGCTTTCAGAGCTAAGCACGGAGGTTTACTACCACTGTTAAGAGTCCATGTGATTGAGGGAATCATGGATGCGCTCATTCAGTTTTATGATCCGGTTTATCACTGTTTCACATTCCCGGATTACCAACTCGCACCAACATTGGAGGAGTATTCTCATCTATTTGATTTACACATTACAGATCGAGTTCCATTTTCTAGACTGGAAGAAATTCCAAAGAATCAGACCATTGCGAGAGCAATTCATTTGGACGAGTCTGAGGTTAGGACTCACCTAACTACTAAGGGTGGCATCCAAGGTTTGCCAGCCCAGTTCTTGACAAAGAAGGCCCTGTATTTTTCCAGTATAGGAAACGTGACTGCTTTTGAAAGCATCTTTGTCTTGCTCACCTACGGGTTATTTTTGTTTCCCAACATTAATAACTTCGTCGATATTAACTCTATTAAGGTTTTTCTCATTGGAAATCCTGTACTGGCTTTGCTCGCAGATGCGTATCATTATGTACACTTGGTAAATTTGTACAGCGGAGGGGAGATCACATGCTGTGTACCTCTGCTTTACAAATGGTTTATCTCTCACTTGCCCAAGTCTGCTGCTTTTTGGGATTGTAAGAGTGCCCTACGCTGGTCGCAGAAGATCATGTCTCTTACCAACTCTGATATAGATTGGTGTAATAGGATTTATGATGGAATTAGGATCATTGACCGTTGTGGAAACTTCCCTAACGTACCCCTCATAGGAACTAAGGGAGGAATCAACTACCATCCGGTATTGGTTCTTCGTCAATTTGGATACCCGATGAGACACATCCCACTGGGTGTTCATCTGGAAGGTCTTTTCTTCAAGGAAGGAGAAAGTGACAGAGCACTAAAGATGGAAATAGTGCAGGCCTGGAAGCATGTTCATAAGAAAGGACGAGAGTCTCTGGGAAAACCAGACTGTGTCTCGGTGGAGCCTTATCTCCATTGGGTACAAACTAGAGCTCTCAAGCTAAAGATGCCTTATCCGCGTCATGTAATTCTTCCGCCAAAGGAATCTGTCATGTATTTCATGACGGAAACAGAAAAACTTCAGGTTAATCTCAACAAAGTTCAAAAGGAGAGAAGGTCTTGGAAGAACGAGTACCGCACCCTCGACGTAGAGTGCATCAAAATACAACAATTACTGAAAGAAAAAGATGCTCTGATTGAAATCTTGGAGAAACATGCTGTAGATAATCAGGATGACTAAAGGAATTTGCTCGCTCCTTTCACTTGGCAAAGGAATGACAACCCAACAACGGCCCAAGAGCCCTGGTCAAAGAAAAGGAAGATACCAGAATCAGCACCTGATTTCTCTTCAGAGAGGACTCGGGACCCATTAGCTTAGGTTTCTGTTTCTACACCTTGTAATCTACTGTATTTCCATTTCTGTAATCCTTTGAATTCAATAAAAAGGGGTTTCCCCACTGTTTGATATTTGCAATCTAATTGTCGAAGTTTATTTTGATTAAACCTTAAACAATTAATATAATCATTGCATTCATCATTCTCACATCGCGTATTCTCCTTACTTACAAATCTCACGTTTGTGTCTCGGTTCTAGAGTCAAACTGTCTCATTCGTATAATATTCGGGCCAATCGTCAGAAAAAGATGGATGATCTTGAGGAAGAAAACAGAGAGTTGAAAGAAGAGATCGAAGCTCTAAGAGAGGATATGAGAAAGCTTCGTAACGACATGCAAGCCATGTCAGAAGCTCAGCTACAAAGAACTGTGATCTCAGAGATCACCCCAACGCCCATAGTGGAGAAGTATAATCCTAGGTATCAGATACCGAAAGGTCGTCCTTGGGGCATGCCTGTTAACTATATCCCGAAAGGATATGTTCCGCCGATCACTGAAGATCAGGGAATCACAACAGAAGCCGCTGGGCCTGAAGGTTACAAACTTCGGGAAAGCGAAGATGCCAGGGGCATACTGAAGACTCCTGAAGGTTACAAACTTCAGGAGACGCCAAGACTCACTGCCGTAGTCACGGTACCACCCCCTGTGGTGCACACTGTCCCGGAAGGACAGATTCCATAGACACCTTCTGGTAAGAAGGAAACTATGTTTGACAGAATGGAGGAATTCCAGGAACAGTTCTTGGAAATGCAGAAGGAACTGCAAGCCATTCACGGTCAGGATCTATTTGGAAAGGACGCCGCAGATCTCTGCTTGGTCCCAAATGTGAAAGTCCCGCACAAATTTCAAGTGCCCGACTTTGAAAAGTATAAGGGTAACTCTTGCCCTCAAAGCCATCTGGTGATGTACGCTCAGCGAATGTCAGCCCAGACGGAGAATCAGGACCTACTGATTCACTACTTTCAAGATAGTTTAACCGGTGCCGCACTCAAATGGTACATGGGTTTAAACCGTACTACGATTAGTACATTCAGAGATCTTGGTACTGCCTTCGTCCAACAATACAAATACAATTTGGACATGGCACCGGACATAGATCAACTCAGATCAATGTCACAAAAGGACAAGGAAACCGTTAAGGAGTACGCCCAGAGATGGCGTGAAATTGCCGCTCAAATTTGTCCGCCTCTTGAGGAAAAAGAGATGACAAAGATCTTCTTAAGGACCTTAAGCTCATTTTACTATGACAGAATGGTTGCCAATGCGCCCAGCGACTTCACCGAGATGGTGGGCGTGGGAGTTCGTCTTGAGGAAGCCGTCCGAGATGGACGTTTGGCAAAAGACGCTGGATCATCGAGCAGTACAAAATGATACGGTAGTGCTCTCCCTAAGAAAAAAGAACAAGATATTGGGAATATCTCTCTCGGAAAGCAAAGGCGGCGTTATCAACTAGTAGCAGCTGTAACTCCTGCTATCAGCCCTGCGCCTATTCCTACGTATCAACCTCAGGTTGCACAGAGCCAACCTGATCAGCAAAGGACACAACAGCCTCTTCAGCAGGCTCATCCTCCATATAACAAAAATCATACAACACGACCATCAGGGTTTGATCCTATACCCATGTTGTACGCAGAACTATTTCCATTACTACTAGCTAAGGGGCACATCCAGACTAAGTCTCCTCTTACAGTACCAGAAAATCCGCCTTTCTGGTTTAAGGTGGATCAAACTTGCCCTTATCACCAAGGAGGACCAGGGCATAACATTGAGACTTGTCTCAATTTCAAGTCCGACGTGAAAAAGCTTGTTAGGAGCGGGCTCTTATCTTTCAAAGATACGAATCCCAATGTTCTCACAAACCCGCTGCCTCAACATGAGAAAGCTGCAGTCAACTTGATTGAAGGAGAGACTAACGATGTCTATCAAATTCACGATGTACTCTTGTTGAAAACCAATCTGGTCAAGATGCATTGTAAACAGAGTGGATATGGCCATGTGCCACCTCATAATTATCACCAGTGTGATATCTGCTCTAAAGACAATCAGGGATGTTCTGTGGTGCAAGCAGCTCTACAGGAACAAATGGATCTCAGATGGATCCAAGAGCACCGAGTTCGTGGAGTTAACATGGTCTACACAAACTCCAACATCATTCAGAACCACGATATCCGTCCAATGAATGCCAACTTGGTGGCAATACACTCAAGGCAAAGCCAGTATCATAATCTACCGCGGCATAATTACAATTCTTGTCTGACTTGCTCGGTAAACAAACAGGGAAGCTCTTTCATACAAGAGGCCCTCCAGCGTCAGATGGATCTTGGATGGATCCAAGACTACCATGATAGGAACCCTTATCAGATCAACATGGTTCAGATCTTCGATATTCGCGTGATGAATACCAACTTAGTAGAGTTACATGCTGAGCAGGTCCGACTCGGATTCTTAATATCACATGACTATCAAAGCTGTAAAGCAGGTTACAAAAATGATCGAGGTTGTATCCTTGTCCAGGAGGCACTTCAGCACTTGTTAAATCACTGGTGGATGCCAATCTATATGGATGAAGATTCTCAGCAAATTAGTATCAGTAACAGGAATCCTACTCGGTGTCAAAGTCAGGATGTCCGATCTGTGAAAGCTAACCTAGTGAAGTTACATTGTATTCAAAGTGGGCGTGGTCAGGTGCCACCACACAATTATGACCGTTGTAGTGTCTGTTCAGAAAGTAACCAAGGGTGTTACCTTGTGAGAGCAGCTCTTTAGGGTCAGGTGGATCATGGAGAGATTCGCCCATATCCGGGTTCTGGACCCATCAACTGGACGCCGAACTACCTTTCCGATCAAGTCGAGGATGTTGTCACAATCTCTGGTCATCACCAGACCAGGGATGTTTTTGCCATTATCCCTCTACTTGACGAATCTAGAATTCCCAGTCGGGAACGAATCGAGATTACTTATGATGGTCAGAAAAATCAGAAGGTTCCCATAGCCATCTATCTGCCGGGACCAACACCGTATGAATCAACTAAGGCTATCCCTTACAAATACGGTGCAACAATAATTGAGAATGGAAAGGAAACTCCATTACCCTCCGTCGTGAATATTACAGACATCAGTCGTGTAACACGGAGCGGTCGAATCTTCAACCGAGGAGTTGAAGAACCTAACAAAGAAAAGGAACTTCAGACAGAAGCTCCCGATCCATCAGTCGGTCAATCCAGTAATCCCGACCTTTCGAAAAATAATGATGAGATGCTGAAGCTCATCCAAAGGAGTCAATATAACATTGTTGATCAGCTGTTACAGTCTCCTTCAAAGATCTCGGTATTATCACTGTTACTCAGTTCAGAAGCGCATAGGGAGGCTCTACAGAAAGTCTTGGAGCAAGCCTTTGTGGAACAGGATGTAACAATCAGACAGTTCGATATCATTGTCTCTAACATCACTTCCTGTAATAATTTGGGATTTAGTGATGAGGAATTACCCGAAGAGGGTCGCCGTCATAACATGGCGCTCAAAATTACAGTCAACTGCCAGGATGATGCTTTAGCCAGCGTACTGGTAGACACAGGGTCAGCCCTGAATGTTATGCCGAAGTCCACTTTGATGCAATTATCATTCAAAGGACCTCCGATGAGAGTTAGCGAGGTTGTCGTCAAAGCATTCGACGGATCCAAAAAAACAGTTATCGGTGAAGTTGATCTTCCCATAACTATCGGTCCTCACACTTTCCAAGTCACTTTCCAGGTCATGGATATCCGAGCAACATACAGTTGTTTATTAGGAAGACCTTGGATACATCAGGCTGGAGCGGTCACTTCGACCCTCCACCAAAAGCTAAAGTTCGTCAAGAACGATCAACTTGTCACGGTTTGTGGGGAACAAGCCTTGCTTGTAAGCAACTTGTCATCATCTACTGGTATAAAACCCGAGGAGGTTATTGGAACTCAGTTCCAAGCATTGTCGGTGAGCAAGGACAATCAGTTCAGAGGAGGAACCTCGATTTCCTCATACAACGATACTATCAAAGCGGTCGAGAGTACCGATACAACCGGATGGGGACAACTTGTCATTCCTAGTGACAATAAAACAAAGAAGGGTCTTGGTTTTTCTGTAACCTGTACCCAGACAGCTGCCAACGATGAAAGTCTTCATCCCCTTCAAAACTTCTTCCACAGTGGAGGTTTCCTTCACCCAGTGTCTCAAGCAGTACATGCTATCAATGAGGAAGATCCCTCTGACCTAGATGAAGAATGGAAATCCTATCTTAATGAGGACGGTTATATGTCTCAGGAAGAGGTGCCTATACCATTTTGCTATCCCGCACAGAGTCCGAGATTTATACCAAGGTCAGATGTCGAAATGATATATGGAGATTGTGATCCGGAAGGATGCCGTGCTTCGCCAAATTCATTAGAGGAGGACACTCTGATGAAAGACAACTTTGACCACGATTACTATGGCCCAATGGATGGTCTGCTAATGTGGCAGCCTTACCCAGGAAACTTGGGGCAAGAAAGTCAGCCGAGCAATAAAAATCAGTTGAGCATCATTGAACAAAATACCTGTGTCCCCACCATGTCATGGGAGCCACACTCAGGTAATTCAGAAACTACTCAACATGAAGATGAACTTGCAACGTTTGCAGGAATTGAATTCATCAACTATGCTTTTCCTGAGGTCGACGTCATCGAGAGAAATGACTCCTCCGGTTCTAAAGAAGTGTGGGACACCTTGGGACAACCGAGTGGAAAATACGACTATATGGTCAAGTACACCGCTCCCGGAAGCTCTCGTATCAGGCTCGAAGACATCCAGCCAACTGGATGGGGAGATACAGCTGAGGGCACAAATGCTATGCAAAATGCAACAGAGGAATTCTCCTACGATAATTATGCCTGGGAGACAGATTCCAATGATCCTGCTCCACCAGAAATCAGCGTCATTTCTGAAGACAAATCAAGGAAGGTGCCAGACTTTGTGATTCACTGAGGAGTTCGCCGCCAATGGGTTGCCGTCGAGGTTCCGAAGGTCGTTCATCAGTCAAAGTAATTGCCATCTTTAACCTTTCACCCTGCCCAGGTGAAACGGATGTTTTGATAGGGCTCGCTTTTTGTAAATTTCCCTTTTCACTTTGCCCGAAGTGACAGAGTTTTGTTTTATAGGGCTGTAGTTTCAAGGATCGACTTGTTCATTAATAAAATACTGTCGTTCTGTGATTTCCGCATTAATTGCTGTTTTCTCTGTTTGCTTTTTCAGAAAATGGTAATCCTAAAAAACAATTCAAATAAAAACAAGCAGTAAAATAAATACACTGCACACACTTGCATTTTCTCTATCTCTTCTAAACACGAATCATCACGTCATGCAGATTGCTTGTTTTAAACCCAGTTGAAACATACGATCCGATGCCTTCTCCCAACTTTGAGTTCCCGGTATTTGAGGCTGAAGAAGCAAATGACAACGAAATTCCAGAAGAGATCTCCCGATTACTCAGACAAGAGGAAAGGTCCATTGAACCTCACAAAGAGCCGTTGGAAACGGTAAACTTGGGTTCAGAGCAAGAGAGAAAAGAAATCAGGATTGGGGCACTGCTCAATCCAACTGCCAGAGAAGGTTTGATAAAGCTTCTCAAAGAATTTCCCGATGTATTCGCTTGGTCCTATCAGGATATGCCAGGGTTGGATACCAGCATCGTGGAACATCACTTACCGTTAAGATCAGATGTCCGCCAGTAAAGCAAAGGTTGAGACGCACTCACCCATACATGGCCATCAAAATCAAAGAGGAGGTACAGAAACAGATTGACGCAGGTTTCCTCGCTACGTCTGAATATCCTCAATGGTTAGCCAACATCGTACCTGTTCCGAAAAAGGACAGAAAGGTCAGAATGTGTGTCGACTACCGAGATCTGAACAAGGCAAGTCCAAAGGACGACTTTCCTTTACCACACATTGACATGCTGGTAGACAGCACAACAAAGTTTAAAATTTTCTCCTTCATGGATGGATTCTCGGGCTATAACCAGATCAAAATGGCGCCGAAAGACATGGAGAAAACTTCGTTCATTACCCCATGGGGTACCTTTTGTTACAAGGTAATGCCGTTCGGTTTGAAGAACACCGAGGCAACCTATCAAAGGGCCATGACTACTCTGTTTCATGACATGATACATAAGGAAATCGAGGTATATGTCGATGATATGATTGCAAAATCAAAAACAGAGAGTGAGCACATTGAACATCTGTCAAAATTGTTCCAACGTCTAAGAAAATTCAAGCTTCGCTTGAATCCCAACAAGTGCACCTTCGGTTTCCGTTCAGGGAAACTACTAGGGTTCATCGTCAGCCAGAAAGGAATTGAGGTTGATCCTGACAAGGTCAAGGCCATTCAAGAAATGCCTTCGCCGAAAACTGAAAAACAAGTCAGAGGATTCTTGGGACGTTTGAACTACATCTCCAGATTCATATTCCTTATGACCGCCACATGTGCGTCGATTTTCAAGTTACTAAAAAAGAACCAGGATTGCGTTTGGACAGAAGATTGCCAAACCGCCTTCGACAGTATTAAGGAATACCTGTTGAATCCTCCGATTCTATCACCTCCAGTGGAAGGAAGACCACTGATCATTTACCTCACAGTTCTAGAGGACTCAATGGGATGTGTACTTGGCCAACAAGACGAAACAAAAAGAAAAGAGTCTGCCATCTACTATTTGAGCAAGAAATTCACCGACTGCGAGACTCGATACACGATGCTTGAGAAAACTACTGCGCTTTGGCTTGGGCATCCAAAAGTCTTCGCCAGTACATGATTCGTCACACTACTTGGTTGATCTCAGAAATGGATCCAATCAAGTATGTCTTCGAAAAACCTGCTCTTACGGGAAGAATTGCCCGTTGGCAGATGTTGTTATCAGAATATGACATAGAGTACCACGCTCAAAAAGCCGTTAAGGGAAGTATTTTAGCCGATCATTTGGCTCATCAACCGATTGACGATCAAGAATCAATCGGGTTTGACTTCCCAGACGAAGATGTCATGTATCTAAAAATGAAAGATTGCGATGAACCGCTAACCAGTGAAGGGCCAGAACCAGGTTCCCAATGGGGACTTATCTTTGACGGAGTAGTTAATCATTATGGAAATGGAATTGGGTCAATAATTGTTACCCCTCAGGGTACCCACATTCCTTTCACTGCTAGACTTACGTTCAAGTGTACGAACAACGACGCCGAATACGAAGCTTGTATTATGGGTCTCGAGGAAGCGATTGATTTAAGGATCAAAAACTTGGACGTATATGGCGACTCAGCTTTGGTTATCAATCAGATAAAAGGAGATTGGAACACATACCAATCAGGATTGATTCCTTACAAAGACTACGCAAGAAGGTTGCTACCCTTCTTCGACAGAATCGAGTTTCATCACATCCCTCGTGATGAGAATCACATGGCTGATGCATTAGCCACTATCTCTTCCATGATTAGTGTAGGTCAATGGAATGACATACCTAAGATCGACATAATGCGCCTTGAACGGCCCACTTACGTCTTCACGATTGAAGCAGTCATAGATGACAGACTTTGGTATCACGATATCAAATGCTTCCTTCAGAAACAAGAGTACCCATCTGTGGCACTCAGAAAAGACAGGAAAACCCTCAGAAGATTGGCTGGAAACTTCTTCCTGAGCGGTGACACTCTCTATAAGATAAATTTTGACATGGTCTTGCTCCGATGCGTAGGCAGACCAGAAGCAGACATGCTTATGAAAGAAATTCACGAAGGATCCTTTGGCACTCATGCCAACGGACACACAATGGCGAGAAAAATTCTGAGAGCAGGGTACTATTGGGTGACCATGGAATCCGACTACTACAAGTACATGAGGAGGTGTCACAAGTGTCAGATATACTCCGACAAAATTCATGTACCGCCATCACATCTCAAAGTTCTCTCTTCCCCGTGGCCTTTTTCCATATGGGGAATCGACATGATCGGCTTGATCGAACCTGAGGCTTCAAACGGACATCGGTTCATCCTGGTAGCCATTGATTACTTCACCAAGTGGGTCGAAGCAGCATCATACGCTAATGTAACTCGACAAGTGATGGTCCGATTTATCAAGAACAATATCATCTGCCGTTATGGTGTTCCAAGTGAGATCATTACTGATAATGGATCTAACTTGAACAATAAGATGATGAAGGAGTTGTGCGCAGAGTTCAAGATTGAACATCATAACTCATCTCCCTACCGACCAAAGATGAACGGAGTGGTAGAAGCGGCTAACAAGAACATCAAGAAGATCGTTCAAAAGATGGTTATAACCTACAAAGACTAGCACGAGATGCTACCCTTTGCTCTTCACAGTTATCGCACATCTGTTCGTACTTCAATAGGGGCTACCCCTTTCTCTCTAGTGTATGGTATGGAGGCAGTTCTCCCCATAGAAGTAGAGATCCCGTCAATCCAGGTATTGATGGAAGCTAAGCTCACCGAAGCTAAATGGTGTCAAAGTCGACACGACGAGTTAAACCTGATCGAAGAGAAGCGAATAACGGCACTATGACATGGTCAATTGTATCAATAGAGAATGAAGAAGGCGTTTGACAAAAAGGTCCGACCTCGTGTTTTCAGAAAGGGAGACCTCGTGCTCAAGAAGATCCAGTCATTTCTCACTGATTCGCGAGGCAAGTGGACTCCGAACTATGATGGCCCCTATGTGGTCACAAAAGCTTTCTCAAGCGGCGCCTTGAGACTTGCAACCATGGACGGAGAGGAATTTTCCTACCCCACGAATGTTGATGTAGTCAAGAAATACTTCGCCTAAACTAAAAAAAAAAACGTCTCGGTGGATTGAAAACCCGAAAGGGCGGTCCAGGCAAAAGTTAGAGACATATAAAAAATCATCCCGATGGATTGGAAACATCATTGTACAATCCAGGAAAAAATTAGGGATAATGGCAAGTAACTATGTTCAACAGAGGCAAGTCCCTTAGCAGCAGCAGTTACATCATCCATCAGAGGAAAACTCCAGTCAAGGTCATCTTCGACAGAAGCCCAGGATGCCCCCGAATTCCAAGTTGGTAGAAGGATAGTGGTCGTTATGTTTCAACGTAGTCCTTTTCCCTGTAAATTACCATTTTCAAACTTTGTATATACTCTTTGGAATCACGCGTTTGGCTGATCTCCATCCTATCAATAAAATTTGAGCCCTTGTGCTTTTGTTTGCAGTTCTTATTTGTTTTAGCTTTACAGAACGACGTTGTTAACATGACTAACGACTCTTGAAATAAAACAAAAATGAATTTACTTGGTAAAATTTTTTCTTCTTTTAAAATAAAGGTGACAATTTTTTTTGACTATTGAACATCAAAAGAACATCAATCGCTTCTCCAGAAGTAAGCAAACTTCAAAGTGCAGAATCAAAGTGCTCATTCTAACCCAGTACGTCTGAATGAAGGGATTAACTGTGTCAGAGACCTTGTTTCTTCTGACACCCCTCGGCCGAGTTCTTATCTCCTAAGCCCGACCAACATAGCTCCCAACAGGGACTATCTCTCCTAAGCAAGGTGGAATTGCTATTCTGAACTAACGGTACTTCCACGCCCCGCAGTGGCCGAGTATCCTGTCGTGTTCATCCATCAGTCTGTGTGTTGTGTCAAGTCTTTGTCAGCATATACAGACATACATCATGCATTTGCATTCACATTGCATCACTATCACTCTGGTCGGTCTTATCCCCTGGTGATAAAAAGTCCTCTCAATCGAGTTGTCAAGTTTTTTCCTCGTCAGGAAGTGCGGCGTCTGAACAATCTCTCTCCTCCAGTTTATTTCTGGAATGAAGTTGGCTCCTCGACCACTTTGATAACTTGAACCTCTGAAAGACCAGAGGAACCTTCAGTCAGCATCACTCTTCACCATTGAAGATGATATCCTTGCTTTCCCGGATTAAAGAAAAATCCCCCAGAGAAAGCCTCCTAAGCAGAGATTTGGCAGTACAGCTGCCATTCTTCGAAAAGATCGCTGATGAAAAGGTCATCGGCACCTCAAAATTGGACCCCGTCACATGGCATTTCTCCGGGAAGATCTCGAGAAAAGTATGATGTAAGATCCCAAGTGGAAACAGTCTCTCAAGAGACTCTCTTTCCCCCAGTAGAATTGACAAATGGCGTCTCCAAACAGAGAAGTTTGTGTACCTCTACAATTCAGATGATTGGGTTCCCCAGCAAGTCTGACGTCAAAACTTTTTCCGTCAGATGACATCTCCCCAGGAAAATTCGGCGAGAAGTTTGAGGAAAACCGCTACGCATAGCGTCCCTTGCCAATTAAGTTTATTGACAAAAGAAACTGAGACCAGTTCCTTGGTAGGAAACCAGGATCGAGGGGAAGTTTACATGAGAAACTAAGACCAGTTCCTTGGTAGGAAACCGGGATCGAGGGGAAGTTTACAATAAAAACTGAGACCAGTTCCTTGGTAGGAAACCAGGATCGAGGGGAAGTTTGTTTCCGCAACTAAGATCAGTTCCTTGGCTGAAGACCAGGATCGAGGGGAAGTTTACCTTTTCTAAGCATCATTGCTTAGCAAAAGAAGATAAATGCGCAAGCTACCATTCATGACCACCATCAAAATTTCGGGTATTCCGATATTTAATCCTCTTGCACCCCGAATGCTCGAATACCTTCGTCATTCACACCTTCGGGTCCAAGAAGATTAAATAGGGGCATCTGTCATACCCCAAATTTTGACCACTAAGATTTCCCATCATTGTTCAAATCATCATCACAAATAGGATGAACCATCATGCCTCATCAAATGCCTCAAGGGTTGTTGAGCATTCACTACAATCAAAATTAGGGTTTTAAGCCCTCTCAGAGCCTTAGACAAAGGATCAATCAAGGAATGACATGATCTTCAACTTGTCTAACCTCCCAAACATCCACAATGGATCAAAAGGACTCCCACTTCAAGGATTAAGCACAAGGTTGCTCCCTTCTAGGTGGATCAAGTCTCAAGATCGCCAGTATCACCAAATTAGGGTTTTGGTCGACCAGGGCCTCCAGATGAAAAATTTCATCTGGACACAAGCCAAAGATCTAAAACACAACCTAATGTACTCCATGGAACCTCATGGACCCATTCATCAAGTCAATTTTGCCTCAGGGGATGCATACATAAAAAATCAGGAATTAGGGTTTCTTGACCTAATTCACCCCTAAGTTGACTTTTGGGACAAATCATGAACCAAGACCTCAAGAGAGGATTTGAGGGTCTCTAATGAACTATATTGATCCATTTGGGACAATGGATTGATATAAGAAGCTTGAGCAACAAGTCTCAATTTCATCTGCACCACAATTAGGGTTTCGCGAGGAAAGTCCACTGTAACTTTGAATTTTGACCAGGACATGCCTCAATATACCCTATGACACCCATGGAACATGTCCATCAAGTTTGATTTAGGTCAAGGACATGATTTCCTGAAGAATTGCACAGTTTGGAATTCATCTGATAAAAAGTCAACTGTGCACAAAAGTCAACTTTGACTTTTTGAGATTTTTCACCAAAATGGATTTTTAACCCTAAAATGATGTTAATGTATGATTTGAATCATCATTCATCAAGAAAAATCAATAAAAGTGGGATAACTTGTAAAAGGGTAACCATAAAAACTTAGAAAATTTTCTAAGTTAAAAATAAAGTGACAAGGGTACCAACTTTGAAGGATCATAACTCCTAAACCACAAAGCCATTTTTTCTCATCCAAAGATGGATTTGTAGCCCTCATTACCCTCTACAAAAACTTCAACTAGACCTAAGTCCAATTCATTAAGAATTTTGAGTTATGGAGTGATCAAAATGGCTGAAAAGTGAAAATGTCACTTTTTCCAACACTTAGTGAAATTTTCACTAAGTCAGAATCTGCCTTCACTTTTTGCCAAATGTAGAGGGATTTTTCACTTGGATTCAAAAGAGATCAAAACCAAATATGTTCAAACAGTTGTTATATCATGTAAGGGCTTTCCAAAATGGCCAAGAACATTGCCAAATTCCATTTGAGTCATGAGATATGACATTGGAAAGTTGCCTTGCTGAAATCTGTCAAAGGCAAGGCAGAATTTGCAACTTTGCTCGATTTGCCAAAATCAGCCAAATTCAAATGCTCCTATCCACTTGGACACATCTGAGGATTGAATCTAAAGGGGACAATCACTGAGCCAAGCCTCCAAAGTCCATGGAACAAGAAATAGCATGTTAAACCTAGAATGGCCAAAATAGGGACAAGACTCCAAATCTGGATTGAAGCATTCAATGGAAGCATCAAGGTGGCATGGACTGAGCCATTCTCATCTCAAATCAGTCAAGACTTATCCAAGACCAAGGGAACCACATCTCTGTGCCCTAACCTCTAGTCAATCGCTAGAGGAGACTTGGATTTCCATTGGACAACATTGGCCAAACCTACTTACCAGTTGCCATTCACTATTCCTTGCAAAACAAACTTGCTCTACTATAAATAGAGCTAAATTGTGATCAATTTGAGTACACCAAAGCCATCTAATAGATGCTTTCCTCAAAATCTCTTTCTCTTGGCAAAAATGCCTTTCTTAGCAAGGTAGCTATCGGGTTTTGAGTTTGAGAGGTTTTCCAATCAAACCAATCACTCACACACCTCACATACATCATATAGAAGTGATCCAAACACTCACATAACATCTGGAACACTGATTTCACAAAATCACCAGCCAATTGCTCAAGTTCTTGACAGTTTTACAGTTGAGGTGCCATTTTCAACTCCAAACCATTTCAATCAATTCCAAGCACTCAGACACATCACTTGGTACCTAGGGAAGCTATCCACATCATTGGAACCTAGCTGTAACACCTCCAACACAAATCACGATCACCAGCTGCAAGTGGTAAGCATGAGCTCTTCTAATTCTATGATCCATACAATTTTTGCTGCACAATAATTTGGCCATATGTTCATAATCATGCATGGAATGTTTTCCCTCAATAAATTGCATTGCTTGAATCGTGTATAAAAAATCCTAGCCTTCATGCAGAAATTAGGGTTCTTGAGGATTTTTCATGATTTCTTGTTATATGTTTAATTTAAATGAAATTAATGGACATAGACATGATCGTGAGGTTGAGACGAGCATAATGATATGTGGATTGCATGTTATAATCAAGTATTCAGGGAGATTGGATAGAAAATGCAAATCAGCCAAACCCAGAACACGCGCGTGTTCTTCAGCTGTTCTTGGCGCCATTTCTTTCAAATTCAAATATTCGAATTTTGTGATTTTTATTTAGTTGATTCAAAAATTAATTTCTCTCTGAGTTTTAATGATTTTGAGTTGATTCTTTTTTTAATAATTCACAAAAATGTTAAAATATTTTATTTTATCAAAAAATCCCAAAAATATTATTTATTTCATATAATTGATATTTTTGCAAAGAATTAATATTTTAATTGTTTTTGACATTTTAAATATTTTTTCTACATTGATTTTGCAACTTTTAATGCTTTCTAATTATTTTGTAGGTCAATACTTAATTTATGAAGCATTAATCCAAAATCACAATTTGTTTTTCATATGTTAAACAATTTTGATCATTTTTAATAGAATTTTTATTCAATTAAATACATTTTTGAAAACAAATTAGGGTTTTTGGATTAATTCAACCCTCATAAATCATTTTGGGCCTCTTGAGAGAGTGTAAGACCCAACCCACTTGTACAGAAATATTTTGGGCCTCATTCGTTGTATAAGTCCCTCTGTACATTTTCAAATAAACGGCACGATCATCGCCTTTTGAAAAATAACATTGGGCCTCTCCTTGAGCTATAAGACCCATTCAAAAACACTTTGGGTCTCTAATAGAGTGTAAGACCCAATCCCCTTTTAACCAAAACATTTTGGGCCTCACTTATTGTATAAGTCCCTCCGCGTTAAAAGAAAACCTCGGCGCGATCGCCATTTCAAACGGAAAAATCATCCGGGCCTACCCTCGTGTTATAAGCCCCACTCTTTTTCTTTAAACCTTTTGGGCCTCTTGAAAGAGTGTAAGACCCATCCCTTTGTACAGAAAACCTTTTTTGGGCCTCAGTCACTTGTATAAGTCCCTCTATACAAATTCAAACAATGCGCTCACTGATAAAACCCTGGGCCTCTCCTTGAGCTGTAAGCCCCAAATCTTTCTTTTTCAAAGCACTTTCTCCTTTGATTTTGAATATACTGTTGTTTTCAATCTTTCTTTGTTGAACAACTAACCAAATAGCATGGAAGCTCTACAATCGAGTAAGTGGTTATTGCTTTCATTTACCGCTTTCATATACATATAACTGTATTGTGGGGCTGTTTCACTGTAAGTCTTCTTTCATAAACTCATATCGACTGTGTAATAATAATATAGATATTTAGAGTTTCCCCGACAACTACGTCTAGAACTAGGTGATGCCGTTTCGTTTATTCGTAGAAGTAGACAACTAGATCCCCCAATAGGATCACCAGATACAGTCTTCTCTTCGGCTGTCCTCATTAGGAATTGTCAAGAAGCTCTACTCCCCAAGATGAATGTATTCTCCGTGAATGGCATCTTTGAGTTTCTTCCAAATTCTCGAACTTTCCTGACTTTGATCTATTCTCGGTGAATAGCATTGCCTTGAATTTCTCGGGATTTAGGGACCCATCGACTTCTTAAAAAGCATCGGCCTCCTCTTGGGCATCGTACAAGGACCCACAGGCTTCATAAAAGCAACCCAGCCTCCTCTTGGGCTTAGTACAAGGACCCTACAGCTTCTTAGAAGTATTCACAGCCTCCTCTTAGGCTTCGTATAATGATCTCTTCCTCCGGGAATGATAGCCTTCTCTTGGGCTTAGTACAAGGACCCGTCGGCTTATTAAAAGTTTCCAGCCTCCTCTTGGGCTTCATACAAATTGTCCCGACGACCTCCTAGAGGTATAGGAACAGAACCTAGTCATCCTTATAGAACAGTCCTTTCAAAGAGTCTACTACTGTTTCTCAAAGCATAGTACAAAAGATGAAACTCTAGACTTGGACAGTCTAACTTCCTTGAGTCTCAAAGACATTCTCGAGTGACCCCTTCGTTAAATAGGAAGGAAACTCGCAGACTCGGACAGTCTCAATACCCTTTGGATTTCCCGCTTCCTTAAAGAACAAGAATAACCCAGGTCCTTGAATCAAATCCCTGAGTACAGTGTTGGACATATAAGAACTGATTTTCTCTTTCAAAATTAGTATACTGGACCTGTCACTTAACTAAAACAACGTTTAGCCTCTCTCTCGGGCTTTGTACGAGACACATAAGAGACTCCCTCGTTGAGTCAATCACCCCTTTCGCCTCAATCTCGGGCTTTATACGAGATACAAAAAGGTTCTTATTGAGCCAAATAAACAACAACCTCCATCTCGGGCTTCATACGAGATACAAAAAAAGCTCCCTTGTTGAGTCAAATAGCCTCCATCTCGGGCTTTATGCGAGATACCAAAAGATTCCATCGTTGAGTCAAACCCTTTTAGCCTCTCTCTCGGGCTTTGTACGAGACACATAATAGCCTCCTCTTAGGCTTTGTATACGAAAACCACTGGTTAATCCAATTAACCTTTTAGCATCAAAGCTGTGCCTCGTTCACAGTACACAAACATCAACAACTCCTTCCTCTTCATCTAATTGCTGTAAGCGGCAAGCCTCGGGATCATCTACATCCATGCCACTGTCCCTCTTTTAGTAGGAGAAATTCCTAAGGAAAGATGACATTGCTCTACACTGAGTTAAAGTCTTCTCCTTCAGGTTAAAACCCCCTATAAAGGAAATTATGGAATTGCCGGATTCACAAATCCTGGTTAAAGTAATTCTCCTTTATAAAACAGTTGTGACATACAACCCCCTCTTTAAAGATGACAAATTCTCTCTAAAGTTGGGACCTTCAGTTCACATCTTGGGCTTTGAACAAGATACAAATAGACCTTTCAGCTTCACATCTTGGGCTTTGAACAAGATACAAACCACCTTTTCGCTTCACGTCTTGGGCTTTGAACAAGACACCAAAACAACCATTTCCTTCCATAGAATAGGAGGAACAACGAACGCTCTGATTTCCCTGTTTCGGTAAACGGGAATACGTAGGCATAAGATCGAAAGAGAAGATCTTAGCGAGCACACTAAACAAAATCCCATACTCCCATGTATCTATCAAAAGCACCAGTCCTAACATCCTAATCCTTGTTCCCCGCCAGAAACCTTCTATCTAGATAAAAAGAAAGAAAACAGTATTGGCGAAAATAAAAATAACTAGTACAAAGGCCCCCCCACATTGATAGCATCCGTAACCTAATAGACCGCTGTTTAAACTCAGTATGCAAAGCAGGGTTAATTGGAGACATCTATTTCCCTTCCTTCATTAACTTTAATAGGATAAAAAATGAATCGACATGTAGTTTTAAGCTCAACCGCAGAGAGCGACCAGCGCTTAAGAACCGCGTCCAAAATCTCTCGCTACACTGTTAACTATATCCCGGAAGGATATCTTCAGCCGATCACTGAAGATCAGGGAATCACAATAGAAGCCGCTGGGCCTGAAGGTTACAAACTTCGGGAAAGCGAAGATGCCAGGGGCATACTGAAGACTCCTGAAGGTTACAAACTTCGGGAAACACCAAGATTCACTGCCGTAGTCACATTACCACCCCCTGTGGTGCACACTGTCCTGGAAGGACAGATTCCACAGATACCTTATGGTAAAAAGGAAACTATGTTCGATAGAATGGATGAATTCCAGGAACAGTTCCTGGAAATGCAGAAAGAACTGCAAGCCATCCGTGGTCAGGATTTATGTGGAAAGGACGCCGCAGACCTCTGCTTGGTCCCCAATGTGAAAGTCGCGCACAAGTTCCAAGTGTCCGACTTTGAAAAGTACAAGGGTAACTCTTGCCCTCAGAGCCATCTGGTGATGTACGCTCGGCGGATGTCAGCTCAGATGGAGAATCAAGACTTACTGATTCACTACTTCCAGGATAGTTTAACCGGTGCCGCATTAAAATGGTACATGGGTTTAAACCGTACTACGATCAGTACATTTAGAGATCTTGGTACTGCCTTCGTCCAACAATACAAATACATTTTGGACATGGCACCCGACAGAGATCAACTCAGATCAATGTCGCAAAAGGGCAAGGAAACCTTTAAGGAGTATGCTCAAAGGTGGCGTGAAATTGCCGCTCAAATTTGTCCGCCTCTTGAGGAAAAAGAGATGACAAAGATCTTCTTAAAGACCTTAAGCTCATTTTACTATGACCGAATGGTTGCCAGTGCACACCCAGTGATTTCACCGAGATGGTGGGCATGGGCGTACGTCTTGAGGAAGCCGTCCGAGAAGGACGTTTGGTAAAAGACACTGGATCGACGAGCGGTACTAAAAAATACGGTAGTGCTCTCCCTAAGAAAAAAGAGCAAGATATTGGAAATATCTCTCTCGGAAAGCAAAGGCGACGTTATCAGCCGGTAGCAGCTGTGACTCCTGCTATCAGCCTTGCGCCTATTCCTACGTATCAACCTCAGGTTGGGCAGAGCCAACCTGATCAGTAAAGGACACAACTGCCTCTTCAGCAGGCTCGTCCTCCATATAACAACAACCGTACAACACGACCATCAGGGTTTGATCCTATACCCGTATCGTACGCAGAGTTGTTTCCATTACTGCTAGCCAAGGGGCACATTCAGACTAAATCCCCTCTTACAGTACCAGAAAATCAGCCTTTTTGGTTTAAGGTGGATCAAACCTGCCCTTACCACCAAGCAGGTCCCGGGCATAACATTGAGAATTGTCTCAATTTCAAATTCGACGTGCAAAAACTTGTTAGGAGCGGGGTCTTATCCTTCAAGGGTACAAATCCTAATGTTCTTACGAACCCGCTGCCTCAACATGAGAAGGCTGCAGTCAGTCTGATTGAGAAAGAGACTAACAATGTCTATCAAATTCACGATGTACTCTTGTTAAAGACCAATTTGGTCAAGATGCATTGTAGACAGAGTGGATATGGCCATGTGCCACCTCATAGCTATCACCAGTGTGATATCTGCTCTAAAGACAACCAGGGATGTTCTGTGGTGCAAGCAGCTCTACAGGAACAAATGGATCTCGGATGGATCCAAGAGCACTGAGTTCGTGGAGTTAACATGGTTTACACAAATTCCAACGTCATTCAAAACCACGACATCCATGCGATGAATGCCAATCTGGTGGCAATGCACTCAAGGCAAAGCCAGGATTATAATCTGCCGCGGCACGATTACAGTTCCTGTCTGACTTACTCGGTAAACAAACAGGGTTGCTCTTTTGTACAAAAAGCCCTCCAGCGTCAGATGGATCTTGGATGGATCCAAGACTACCATGATAGGAATCCCTATCAGATCAATATGGTTCAAATCTTTGACATTCGCGTGACGAATACCAGCCTGGTAGAGTTACATGCTGAACAGGTCCGACTTGGATTCCTGGTATCACATAATTATCACATCTGTAAGGCGGGTTGCGAAAACGATCGAGGTTGTACCCTTGTCCAGGAGGCACTTTAGCACTTGTTAAATCACTAGTGGATGCCAATTTATATGGATGAAGATACTCATCAAATTAGTATCAGTAACAGGAATCCTACTCGGCGTCAGAGTCAGGATGCCCGATCAGTAGAAGCTAACCTAGTGAGGTTACATTGTATTCAAAGTGGGCGTGGCCAGGTGCCACCACACAATTACGACCGTTGTAGCGTCTGTTCGGAATGTAGCCAAGGGTGCTACCTTGTGCGAGCAGCTCTTCAGGTTCAGGTGGATCATGGAGAGATTCGTCCATATCCGGGTTCTGGACCCATCAACTGGACTTCGAATTACCTTGCCGATCAAATTGAGGATGTTGTCACCATCTCTGGTCATCACAGGACCAGGGATGTTTTTGCCATTATCCCTCTACTTGACGAATCTAAAGTTCCCAACCGGGAACGGATCGAGATTACTTACGATGGTCAGAAAAACCAGAGGGCTCCTGTAGTCATCTATCTGCCGGGACCATTACCGTATGAATCAACTAAGGCTATCCCTTATAAATACGGTGCAACAACCATTGAAAATGGAAAAGAAATTCCATTACACTCCATCGTGAATATTGCAGACATCATTCGTGTAACACGGAGTGGCAGAATCTTCAACCGAGGGGTTGGGGAACATAACAAAGAGAAGGAACTTCAGACGGAAGCTCCCGATCTACCAGTCGGTCAATCCAGTAATCCCGACCTTTCGAAAAACAATGATGAGACGCTGAAGCTCATCCAAAGGAGTGAATACAACATTGTTGATCAGCTATTACAAACTCCTTCAAAGATCTCTGTGTTATCACTGTTATTCAGTTTAGAAGCCCACAGAGAGGCTCTACAGAAAGTCTTGGAGCAAGCCTTTGTGGAACAGGATGTAACAATCAGACAGTTCGATAGTATTGTTTCTAACATCACTTCCTGCAACAATTTGGGATTTAGTGATGAGGAATTACCCGAAGAGGGTTGCCGTCATAACATGGCACTCAATATCACAGTTAACTACCAGGACGATGCTTTAGCCAGCGTACTGGTAGACACAGGGTCAGCCCTGAATGTTATGCCGACTTTGATGCAATTATCATTCAAAGGCCCTCCGATGAGAATCAACGAGGTTGTCGTTAAAGCATTCGACGGATCCAGAAAAACGGTTATCGGCGAAGTTGATCTTCCCATAACTATTGGTCCTCACACTTTCCAAGTCACTTTCCAGGTCATGGACATCCGGGCAACGTACAATTGTTTATTAGGAAGACCTTGGATACACCAGGCTAGAGCGGTTACGTCAACTCTCCACCAAAAGCTAAAGTTCGTCAAGAACGATCAACTTGTCATGATTTGTGGGGAACAAGCCTTGCTTGTGAGTAACTTGTCATCATCTACTGGTATAGAACCCGAGGAGTTTATTGGAACTCAGTTCCAAGCACTGTCGGTAAGCAAGGACAATCAGTTCAAAGAAGGAACTTCCATTTCTTCATACAATGATGCTATCAAAGCGGTTGAGAGTACCGAGACAACCGGATGGGGATAACTTGTCATTCCTATTGACAATAAAACAAAGAAGGGTCTTGGTTTTTCTACAACCTGTACCCAGACAGCTGCCAACGATGAAAGTCTTCATCCCCTTCAAAACTTCTTCCACAGTGGAGGTTTCCTTCACCTAGTGTCTCAGGAAGTACACACTATCAATGAGGAGGATCCCTCTGACACAGATGAAGAGTGGAAGTCCTACCTTAACGAGGATGGTTATATGTCTCAGGAAGAGGTGCCTATACCATTTTGCTTTCCTGCACAGAGTCCGAGATTTATACCCAAGTCAGATGTCAAAATGATATATGGAGATTGTGATCCGGAAGGATGTCGTGCTCCGCAAAATTCATTAGAGGAGGACACTCTGATGAAAGACAACTTTGACCACAATTACTATGGCCCGATGGATGGCCTGCCAATGTGACAGCTTTACCCAGGAAACTGGGGGCAAGAGAGTCAGCCGAACAATGAAAATCAGCTGACCGTCATTGAACAGAATACCTATGTCCCCACCATGTCATGGGATCAACACTCAGGTCATTCAGAAACTGCTCAACATGAAGATGAATTCGCAACGTTTGCAGGACTTGAATTCATCAACTATGCTGTTCCCGAGGTCAACGTCACCGAGAAGGATGACTCCTCCAGTTCCAAAGAAGTGTGGGACACCTTGGGACAACCAAGTGGAAAATTTGACTACATGGTTAAGTACACCGCTCCTGAAAGCTCTCGCACCAGGCTCGAAGACATCCAACCAACTGGATAGGGAGATACAGCTGAGAGTACAAATACTCTGCAAAATGCAACAGAGGAATCCTCCTATGACAATTCTGCCTGGGAGACAGATTCCAATGATCCTGCTCCACCAGAAATCAGCGTCATTTCTGAAGACAAATCAAGGAAGGTGTCAGACTTTGTGATTCACCGAGGAGTTCGCCGCCAATGGGTTGCTGTCGATGTTCCGAAGGCCATTCACCAGTCAAAGTAATTGCCATCTTTAACCTTTCACCCAGCCTAGGTGAAACAGATGTTTTTGATAGGGCTCGCTTTCTGTAAATTTCCCTCTTAGCTTAGCCTAAAGCGACAGAGTTTTGTTTTATAGGGCTGTAGTTTCAAGATTCGGCTTGTTCATTAATAAAATAACGTCGTTATGTAATTTCTGCATTAATTGCTGTTTTCCCTTTTTGCTTTTCTCAGAAAATGGTAATCCTAAAAAAACAAATAATAAAAACAAGCAGTAAAAGAAAAACACTGCACACACTCTTGCATTTTCTCTATCTCTTCTAAACACAAATCATCACGTCATGCAGATTGCTTGTTTTAAACCCCGGTGAAACATACGATCCGACGCCTTCTCCCGACTTTGAGTTCCCGGTATTTGGGGCTGAAGAAGAAGTTGACAACGAAATTCCATAAGAGATTTCCAGATTACTCAGACAAGAGGAAAGGTCCATTGAACCTCACAAAGAGCCGTTGGAAACGGTAAACTTGGGTTCAGAAAAAGAGAGAAAAGAAATCAGGATTGGGGCACTGCTCGGTCCAACTGCCAAAGAGAGTTTGATAAAGCTTCTCAAAGAATTCCCCGATGTATTCGCTTGGTCCTGCCAGGATATGCCAGGGTTGGATACCAGCATCGTGGAACACCACTTACCGTTAAGATCGGAATGTCCGCCAGTAAAGTAGAGGTTGAGACGGACTCACCCGGACATGGCCATCAAAATCAAAGAGGAGGTACAGAAACAGATTGACGCAGGTTTTCTCGCCACATCAGAATATCCTCAATGGTTAGCCAACATCGTACCCGTTCCCAAAAAGGACGGAAAGGTCAGAATGTGTGTAGACTACATGGACCTGAACAAGGCTAGTCCAAAGGACGACTTTCCTTTACCACACATTGACATGCTGGTAGACAGTACAGCAAAGTTCAAAATCTTCTCCTTCATGGATGGATTCTCGGGCTATAACCAGATTAAAATGGCGCCGAAAGACATGGAGAAAACTTCGTTCATTACCCCATGGGGTACCTTTTGTTACAAGGTAATGCCGTTCGGTTTGAAGAACGCTGGGGCAACCTATCAAAGTGCCATGACTACTCTGTTTCATGACATGATACACAAAGAAATCGAGGTATATGTCGATGATATGATTGCAAAATCAAAAACAGAGAGCGAGCACGTTGAACATCTGTCAAAATTGTTCGAACGTCTAAGAAAATTCAAACTCCGCTTGAATCCCAACAAGTGCACCTTCGGTGTCCGTTCAGGGAAACTACTAGGGTTCATCGTCAGCCAGAAAGGAATTGAGGTTGATCCTGACAAGGTCAAGGCCATTCAAGAAATGCCTTCTCCGAAAATTGAAAAACAAGTCAGAGGATTCCTGGGACGTTTGAACTACATCTCCAGATTCATATTCCTTATGACCGCGACATGCGCGTCGATCTTCAAATTACTCAAAAAGAACCAGGATTGCGTTTGGTCAGAAGATTGCCAAACCGCCTTCGACAGTATCAAGAAATATCTATTGAATCTTCCGATTCTATCACCTCCAGTGGAAGGAAGACCACTGATCATTTACCTCACAGTTCTAGAGGACTCAATGGGATGTGTACTTGGCCAATAAGACAAAACTAAACGGAAAGAGTCTGGCATTTACTATTTGAGCAAGAAATTCACCGACTGCGAAACTCGGTACACGATGCTCGAGAAAACTTGTTGTGCTTTGGCTTGGGCAGCCAAACGTCTTCGCTAGTATATGATTCGTCATACTACGTGGTTAATCTCAGAAATGGATCCAATCAATAATGTCTTCCAAAAGCCTGCTCTCACGGGAAGGATTGCCCGTTGGCAGATGCTGTTATCAGAATATGACATAGAGTACCACGCTCAAAAACCCTTTAAAGGAAGTATTTTGGCTAATCATTTGGCTCATCAACCGATTGATGATCAAGAATCAATCGGGTTTGACTTCCCAGACGAAGATGTCATGTATCTAAAAATAAAAGATTGCGATGAACCGCTACCTAGTGAAGGGCCAGAGCCAGGTTCCCAATGGGGACTTATCTTTGATGGAGCAGTTAATCATTATGGAAATGGAATTGGGGCAATCATTGTTACCCCTCAGGGTACCCACATTCCTTTCACCGCCAGACTTACGTTCAAATGTACGAACAACGAAGCCGAATACGAAGCTTGTATTATGGGTCTCGAAGAAGCGATTGATTTGAGGATAAAAAACTTGGACGTATATGGCAACTCAGCCTTGGTTATCAATCAGGTAAAAGGAGATTGGAACACATACCAATCAGGATTGATTCCTTACAAAGACTACGCAAGAAGGTTGCTACCTTTCTTCAATAGATTCGAGTTTCATCACATCCCTCGTGATGAGAATCACATGGCTGATGAATTAGCCACTATCTCTTCCATGATTAGTGTAGGTCAATGGAATGACATACCTAAGATTGACATAATGCGCCTTGAAAGGCCCGCTTACATCTGCACGATTGAAGCAGTCATAGAGGACAAACCTTGGTATCACGATATCAAATGCTTCCTTCAGAAACAAGAGTACCCACCTGGGGCATCCAGGAAAGATAGAAAGACCCTCAGAAGATTGGCTGGAAACTTCTTCCTGAGCGGTGACACTCTCTATAAGATAAATTTTGACATGGTCTTGCTCCGATGCGTAGACAGACCAGAAGCAGAAATGCTGATGAAAGAAATTCATGAAGGGTCCTTTGGCACTCATGCCAACGGACACACAATGGCGAGAAAAATTTTAAGAGCAGGGTACTACTGGTTGACCATGGAATCCGACTGCTACAAGTACATGAGGAGGTGTCACAAGTGTCAGATATACTCCGACAAAATTCATGTACCTCCATCACATCTCAAAGTTTTCTCTTCCCCATGGCCATTCTCGATATGGGGAATCGACATGATTGGCATGATTGAGCCCAAGGCTTCAAACGAACATCGGTTCATCCTAGTAGCCATTGACTACTTCACTAAGTGGGTCGAAGCAGCATCGTACGCTAATGTAACCCGACAAGTGGTGGTCCGCTTTATCAAAAACAATATCATCTGCCGTTATGGTGTTCCAAGCGAGATCATTACAGATAATGGATCTAACTTGAACAATAAGATAATGAAAGAGTTGTGTGCTGAGTTCAAGATCGAACACCATAACTCTTCTCCCTACCGACCAAAGATGAACAGAGCGGTAGAAGTGGCCAATAAGAACATCAAGAAGATCGTTCAAAAGATGGTTGTAACCTACAAATACTGGAACGAGATGCTACCCTTTGCTCTTCATGGTTATCGCACATCTGTCCGCACTTCAACAGGGGCAACCCCTTTCTCTCTAGTGTATGGCATGGAAGCAGTGCTCCCCATAGAAGTAGAGATCCCATCAATCCGAGTATTGATGGAAGCTAAGCTTACAGAAGCTGAATGGTGTCAAAGTCGACACGACGAACTGAATCTGATCGAAGAAAAGAGAATAACGGCACTATGCCATGGTCAATTGTATCAACAGAGAATGAAGAAGGCGTTCGACAAAAAGGTTCGACCCCGCATCTTCAGGAAAGGAGACCTCGTGCTCAAGAAGATACAATCATTTCTCACTGATTCTCGGGGCAAGTGGACTCCGAATTATGATGGCCCCTACGTGGTCACGAAAGCTTTCTCAGGCGGTGCCTTGAGACTTGCAACCATGGACGGAGAGGAATTTGCCTACCCCATAAATGTTGATGTAGTTAAGAAATACTTCGCCTAAAAAAAAGGGAAAAAAACGTCTCGGTGGATTGAAAACCCGAAAGGGCGGTCCAGGCAAAAATTAGAGACATGAAAAAAAATCATCCCGTTGGATTGGAAACCTCACAGTACAATCCAGGAAAAAAATTAGGGATAATGGCAAGTAACTATGTTCAACAGAGGCGAATCCCTCAGCAGCAGCAGTCACATCATCTGTCAGAAAACTCCAGTCAAGGTCATCTTCGACAGAAGCTCAGGATGCCCAGAATTCAAAGTTGGTAGAAGGATAGTGGTCGTTATGTTTCAACATAGCCTTTTTCCCTGTGAATTACCATTTTATGACTTTGTAATTACTCTTTGGAATCACGCGTTTGGCTGATTTCCATCCTATCAATAAAATTTGAGCCTTTGTGCTTTTGTTTGTAATTCTTATTTGTTTTAGCTTTACAGAACGAAGTTGTTAACATGATTAACGATTCTTGAAATAAAACAAAAATGAATTTACTTGTTAAAACTGTTTCTGCTTTTTAATAAAGTCAGCAATTTCTTTTGACTGTTGAACATCAGAAGAACCTCGATCGCTTCTCCAAAGGTGTTTGAACCTCGAAGTGCAGAATCAAAGTACTCCTTCTAAACCAGTATGCCTGAATGGAAGGGTCAACTGTGCCAAAGACCTTGTTTCTTCTGACACGCCTTGGCAGAATTCTTACCTCCTAAGCCCGACCAACAGTAGCTCCCAACAGAGACTATCTCTCCTAAGCAAGGTGGAATTGCTATCTTGAACCAGCGATATCTCTACACGCCCCGCGATGGCCGGGTATCCAGTCATGTTCACCCGTCAGTTTGTATGTCGCGTCAGTTTTGTCAGCACATACATACATACATCATGCATTATTGATTTGCATTTATATTTCATATTGCATCACTATCACTATAGTTGATCTTGTCCCTTAGTGATAGGAGTCCTCTCAATCGAGTTCCCAATTCTTTCCTCGTCAAGAAATACTGTGTCTGAACAATCTTTTCTCTAGTTTATTTCTGGATTGAAATTGGCCCTTGACCACTTTGATAACTTGAACTTCTGAAAAACCAGAGGAACCTTCAGTCAGCATCACTCTTCGCCATTGAAGATGATATCCTTGCTTTCCCGGATTAAGGAAAATCCACAGAGAAAGCCTTGTAATCAGAGATTCGGCAGCACACCAGTTTCGCTCCGAAAAGATCGATGATGAAAAGGTCATCGGCACCTCAAAATTGGACCCCATCAAATGGCATTTCTCCGGAAGATCCCGAGAAAAGTATGATGTAAGATCCCAACTGACAGCAGTCTCCCAAGAGACCTGCTTTCCCCCAGTAGAAACAAATGGCGTCTCCAACAGAGAAGTTTGTGCAACTCTACAACTCAGACAAATGGGTTCCCCAGCAAGTCTGACGTCAAAAGGTTCCGTCAAATGGCATCTCCCCAGGAAAATTCGGCGAGAAGTTCGAGGAAAACCGCTACGAATAGCGTCCCTTGTCAATAAGGTTTATTGACAAAAGAAACTGAGACCAGTTCCTTGGTAGGAAACCAGGATCGAGGGGAAGTTTACATCAGAAACTGAGACCAGTTCCTTGGTAGGAAACCAGGATCGAGGGGAAGTTTTAATTAGAAACTAAGACCAGTTCCTTGGTAGGAAACCAGGATCGAGGGGAAGTTTTACCTTTTCTAGGCATCATTGCTTAGCAAAAGAAGATGAATGCGTAAGCTACCATTCATAACCACCATCAAAATTTTGGGTATTCCGATATTTAATCCTCTTGCACCCCGAATGCCCAATACCTTCGTCATTCACACCTTCGGGTCCAAGAAGATTAAATAGGGGCATCTATCATACCCCAAATTTTGACCACTAAGATTTCCCATTATTGTGAAAATCATCATCACAATATGGAGGAACCATCATACTTCATCAGTCTCCTCAAAGATGGGTAAGCATCCACTACAATCAAAATTAGGGTTTCAAGCCCTCTCTGATTGCTTAGACAAAGGATCAATCAAGGAATGACATGATCTTAAACTTGTCTAAACCTCTCAAACATCCACAATGGATCAAGAGGACTCCCACTTTAAGGATTAAGCACAAGGCTGCTCCCTTCAAGGTGGATCAAGCTTCAAGATCGCCAGTGTCACCAAATTAGGGTTTTGGTCGACCAGGGCCTCCAGATGGAAATTTTCATCTGAGCATGAGCCAATGATTCAAAACATATCCTAATATACTCCATGGAACCTCATGAACCCAATCATCAAGTCAATTTGGCCTCAGGGGATGCATACATAAAAAATCAGGAATTAGGGTTTCATGACCTAATTCACCCCTAAGTTGACTTTTGGTACAAATCATGAACCAAGACCTCAAGACATGATTTGAGGGTCTCTAATGAACTATATTTATCCATTTGGAACAATGGATTAATCCAAGAAGCTTGAGCAACAAGTTTCAATTTCATCTGCACCACAATTAGTGTTTCGCGAGGAAAGTCAACTGTAACTTTGACTTTTTACCTGGACATACTCCCAAACCCTAAGACATGATTCAATATACCCTATGACACCCATGGAACATGTCCATCAAGTTTGATTTAGGTCAAGGACATGATTTCATGAAGAATTGCACAGTTTGGAATTCATCTGATTAAAAGTCAACTGTGCACAAAAGTCAACTTTGACTTTTTGAGATTTTTCACCAAAATGGATTTTTAACCCTAAAATGATGTTAATGTATGATTTGAATCATCATTCATCAAGAAAAATCAAAGAAAGTGGGATAACTTGTAAAAGGGGTAACCATAAAAACTTAGAAAAATTTCTAAGTTATGGAAAAAGTGACACTAATGTGCTAACTTTGGAGGACCATAACTCCTAAACCACAAGGCCATTGTTCCCCATTCAAAACTTGATTTGTAGATCTCATTACCCTCTACAAAAGCTTCATACTGACCTATGTCCAAATTCCTCATGGATTTTGAGTTATGGAGTGATCAAAATCAAGAAAAGTCACTTTGTTCCAACACTTAGTGAAAATTTCACTAAGTTAGATTTTGCCTTACTTTTTTCCAAATGTAGGGGGATTTTTCACTTGGATTCAAAAGAGATCAAAACCAAACATGTTCAAACAGTTGTTGTATCATGTAAGGGCTTTCCAAAATGGCCAAGAAGATTACCAAATTCAATTTGAGTCATGAGATATGACATTGGCAAGCTGCCTTGCTGAAATCTGCCAAGGCAAGGCAGATTTTGCAATTTTGCTCGATTTACCAAAATCAACCAAATCCAAATGCTCCTATCCACTTGGAAACATCTGAGGATTGAATCTCAAGGGGACAATCACTGAGCCAAGCCTCCAAAGTCTTTGGAACAAGAAATAGCATGTTGAACCTAGAATTGCCAAAATAGGGACAAGAATCCAATTTTGGATTGGAGCATTCAATGGATGCATCAAGGTGGCATGGACTGAGCCATTCTCAACTGAATTCAGTCAAGACTTATCCAAGACCAAGGGAACCAGCAGCCTGTGCCCTAACCTCTAGTCAATGGCTAGAGGAGACTTGGATTTTCATTTGCCAACATTGGCCAAACCTACTCAGCAGTTGCCATTCACTATTCCTTGCAAAACAAACTTGCTCTACTATAAATAGAACTCAATTGTGATCAGTTTAAGTACACCAAAGCCATCAAACAGTTGCTTTCCTCAAAATCTCTTCTTTCACTCCAATTTTGCCTTCTAAGGCAAGTCACTATCGGGTTTTGAGTTTGAGAGCTTTTCCAACCAAACCAATCACACACACACCTCATATACATCATATAGAAGTGATCCAAACACTCACATAACATCTGGAACACAGATTTCACAAAATCACTAGCCAATTTCTCAAGTTCTTGACAGTTTTGCAGTTGAGGTGCCATCTTCAACTCCAAACCATTTTAATCCATTCCAAGCATCCATACACACTCCATGGCACCTAGGGAAGCTATCCAGATCATTGGAACCTAGCTGTAACACCTCCAACACAAATCACGATCACCAGCTGCAAGTGGTAAGCATGAGCTCTTCTAACTCTATGATCCATGCAATTTTTGCTGCACAATAATTTGGCCATATGTTCATAATCATGCATGGAATGTTTCCCCTCAATTAATTGCATTGTTTGAATCGTGTATCAAAAATCCTAGCCTTCATGCAGAAATTAGGGTTCTTGAGGATTTTACATGATTTCTTGTTATATGTTTAATTTAAATGAAATTAATTGTCATAGACATGATCGTGAGGTTGAAACGAGTTGATTGGTATGTGGATTGCATGATATAATCAAGTATTCAGTGAGATTGGAGAGAAAATGCAAATCTGGGCAAACCCAGAACACGCGTGTGTTCTTGGTGTGTTCTTGGCGCCATTTTTTGAAAATTCAAATATTTGAATTTTGTGATTTTATTTAATTGATTCAAAAATTAATTTCTCTCTGAGTTTTAATGATTTTGAGTTGAGTCTTTTTTTAATAATTCACAAAAATGTTAAAATATTTTATTTTCCCAAAAACTCCCAAAAATATTATTTATTTTATATAATTGATATTTTTGCAAAGAATTAATGTTTTAATTGTTTTTAACATTTAACATATTTTTTCCACCTTGATTTTGCAACTTTTAATGCTTTCTAATTATTTTGTAGGTCAATACTTAATTTTTGAAGCATTAATCCAAGATCACAATTTGTTTTCCATATGTTAAACAATTTTGATCATTTTAATTGAATTTTTATTCAATTAAATACATTTTTGAAAACAAATTAGGGTTTTTGGATTAATTCAACCCTCATAAATCATTTTCAAAACACTTTGGGCCTCTAATAGAGTGTAAGACCCAATCCTTTTTTGACCAAATCATTTTTGGGCCTCAGTGTATTGTATAAGTCCCGATACCGTAAAAAACAAACGGCGCGATCGCCGCCTTTTGAAAAAATAACCTTTTGGGCCTCTCCTTGAGCTATAAGACCCATTCAAAATTTTTGGGCCTTTAATAGAGTGTAAGACTCAATCCTCTTTTAACCAAAACCTTTTGGGCCTCACTTATTGTATAAGTCCCTCCGCGTTAAAAGAAAACCTCGGCGCGATCGCCATTTTAAACGAAAAATCAATTGGGCCTACCCTCGTGTTATAAGCCCCACTCTTTTTATTTAAACCTTTTGGGCCTCTTGAGAGAGTGTAAGACCCATCCCTTTGTACATAAAACCTTTTTAGGCCTCAGTCACTTGTATAAGTCCCTCTGTACAAATTTAAACAGTGCGCTCACTGATAAAACCCTGGGCCTCTCCTTGAGCTGTAAGCCCCAAATCTTTCTTTTTCAAAGCACTTTCTCCTTTGATTTTGAATATACTGTTGTTTTCAATCTTTCTTTGTTGAACAACTAACCAAACAGCATGGAAGCTCTACAACCGAGTAAGTGTTTACACGCTTTCATTTACCACTTTCATATACATATAACTGTAGTGTGGGGCTGTTTCACTGTAAGTCTTCTTTCATAAACTCATATCAACTGTGTAATAATAATATAGATATTTATAGTTTCCCCGGCAACTACGTCTAGAATTAGGTGACGCCGTTTCGTTTATTCGTAGAAATAGACAACTAGATCCCCAATAGGATCACCAAATATAGTCTTCTCTTCGGCTATCCTCATTAGGAATTGTCAAGAAACTCTACTCCCAGAGATGAATGTATTCTCCGTGAATGGCATCTTTGAGTTTCTTCCAAATTCTCGAACTTTCCTGGCTTGATCTATTCCTTGTGAATAGCCTGTCTTGAATTTCTCGGGGTTTGGGGACCCACGGGCTTCTTAAAAGCATCGGCCTCCTCTTGGACATCGTACAAGGACCCACAGGCTTCCTAAAAGCACCCTTGCCTCCTCTTGGGCTTAGTACAAGGACCCGTCGGCTTCTTAGAAGTATTCACAGCCTCCTCTTAGGCTTCGTATAATGATCTCTTCCTCCGGGAATGATAGCCTTCTCTTGGGCTTCGTACAAGGACCTCTCGGCTTCTTAAAAGTTTCTAGCCTCCTCTTGGGCTTCGTACAAATTGTCCCGACGACCTTCTAGAGGTATAGGAATAGAACTTAATCATCTCCATAAAACAATCTTTTCAAGAGTCTACTACTGTTTCTCAAAGCATAGTACAAAAGATGAAACTCTAGACTTGGACAGTCTAATCTCCTTGAGTCTCAAAGACATTCTCAAGTGATCCCTTCGTTAAATAGGAAGAAAACCCGTAGACTCAGACAGTCTCAATACCCTTTAGATTTCCCGCTTCCTTGAAGAACAGGAATAACCCAGATCCTCGAATCAAATCCTTGAGTACAATGTTGCTCATATAAGAATTGATTTTCTCTTTCAAATTTAGTATACTGGACCTGTCACTCAACTGAAACAGTCATCATAGCCTCCTCTTGGGCTTTGTACAATGATTCTCCCCAGCGGAGTCAAACAACGTTTAGCCTCTCTCTCGGGCTTTGTACGAGACACATAAGAGACTCCCTCGTTGAGTTAATCCCCCTTCCGCCTCCATCTCGGGCTTTATACGAGATACAAAAAGGTTCTTATTGAGCCAAACAAACCTTTAGCCTCCATCTCGGGCTTCGTACGAGATACAAAATCACTCTCTTGTTGAGTATAAAAAACTCTCTTGTTGAGTCAATAAACTTTTCAGCCTCCATCTCGGGCTTCGTACGAGATATAAAAACTCTCTTGTTGAGTCAACCCTTTTCAGCCTCCATCTCGGGCTTCAAACGAGATACCAAAAGACTCCATCGTCGAGTCAAAACCTTTTAGCCTCTCTCTCGGGCTTTGTACGAGACACATATTAGCCTCCTCTTAGGCTTTGTATAAGAAAACCACTGGTTGATCCAATTAACCTTTTAGCATCAAAGATGTGCCTCGTTCACAATACACAAACATCAACAACTCCTTCCTCTTCATCTAATCGCTGTAAGCTGCAAGCCTCCATCTCGGGCTTCATACGAGATACCAAAAGACTCCATCGTCGAGTCAAAACCTTTTAGCCTCTCTCTCGGGCTTTGTACGAGACACATATTAGCCTCCTCTTAGGCTTTGTATAAGAAAACCACTGGTTGATCCAATTAACCTTTTAGCATCAAAGATGTGCCTCGTTCACAGTACACAAACATCAACAACTCCCTTCATCTAATTGCTGTAAGCGGCAAGCCTCTGGATCATCTACATCCATGCCACTGTCCCTCTTTTAGCATGAGAAATTCCTAAGGGAAGATAGCATTGCTCTACACTGAGTTAAAGTCTTCTCCTTCAGGTTATAACCCCCTATAAAGGAGATTATGGCATTACCAGGATTCACAAATCCCGGTTAAAGTAATCCTCCTTTACAGTCGGTCACCCGACAGTTGTGACGGACAAACCCCCCTTTAGAGATGACAAATTCTCTCTAAAGACAACACCTTTTAGCTTCACATCTTGGGCTTCGAACAAGATACAAATAGACCCTTCAGCTTCACATCTTGGGCTTTGAACAAGATACAAACTACCTTTCGCTTCACGTCATGGGCTTTGAACAAGACACCAAAACAACCCATTTACTCCCATAGAATAGGAGGAACTACGAACGCTCTGATTTCCCTATTTTGGTAAACAGGAATACGTAGGCATAAGATCGAAAGAAAAGATCTTAGCGAGAACACTAAACAAAAACCCAAAATCCCATACTCCCGTATATCATAATCTGAAGCAGTATCCTAACAAAATCCCAGAGAGAAATCAGTATTGGCGAAAATATAAATAACCAATACAATGGCCCCCCACATTGATCGCATCCGTAACCTAACAGACCGCTGTTTAAACTCAGTATGCAAGCAGGGTTAATTGGAGACATCTATTTCCCTTCCTTCATCAGCTTTAATAAGATAAAAAATGAATAGACTTGTAGTAAACTTAACCGCAGAGAGCGACCGCGCTTAAGAACCGCGTCCAAAATCGCTCGTTACATGGTTGTTTGGATTTTTGGTTGTTGTTGGTTTCCTGGCTTGAGGGGGAGTATGGAGTCTTGGTTTTTATGCAGCTGGTCTTCTTGGTTGTTTTCAGAATGTGTTAGTTTCTGCTGTTGGTATCTTTGATGTGTGCTGATATTGTTTTAGCCAAAATTAGAAAAAGGGGGAGATTGTTAGTTCTGTTATTGGTAGCAATTTTGGTAAAACAATGTGTTTGCTCAAGATGTCATGTCTGATGTCTTGACATGTGCTTTCAACATTCTGCATATGGTGGTTTTATTAGTATTGTTGTATTCTGTAGATTTTGTGTATGATGTCGAACACGATGTTCTGATATTTGTTAACAGAACTTTATGTTCAGTCTGGTGTGATGTTTTAGGGTTGCGCTTTTTTGATGTTTTGAGAGATTCTGTTTGAAATATTGCAGGCGAAAATCATGGAGAAGATCTGTTCTGATGCAATCATTTGTGGAGTATATATTGTTACTGTTTTAGGGCGAAAAGATTTTGAAAGAAAAATCAGTTTTAATTGTGAACAAAATCTGAGATTTTCAAGGAGTCCAAGCCCAAGAATAAGTTTCTATTTAAAGCAGCCTCAACCCTACTTGAAGAGTACGAAGACAAGATATTATGATTTGAGTGTCAAGTGTTAGGGTTTATGTTTTCGTCTGTATTTTGTAAGCCATTCATTCATCATTGATGCTTGAATTGGTCTGATTGTTTGAGTTGTAATTTGTTTACTCTAAAGCTTTTAAGCAAGAGTGTATTGTTCTTGATCAAAGCTTTTAAGCACGATCAAGGTGTGTCTTGGAAGTGTGACTTCTATACTGTGTTTTATTTGAATTGTATCACTGTGGTGATTGAGGGGGAGTGAAGGTGTCTCATATCTAAGAGGTTCTTAGGTAGAAGTGTCATTAGGTAGTGATTAAGTGAGTAGACTATCAACTGGTATATTGATTGTAGAGTCTGTGAATTAATACTACTAATAGTGAATTTCCTCCCTGGCTTGGTAGCCCCCAGACGTAGGTTGTTAGACCGAACTGGGTGAACAATTCTTTGTGTTGATTTACTGTTGTTTTACTGCCTTGTTCATATAACAGATATTGATGTTGTCACATCTCACTTGACATCACATATCTGATACCAGAATTTCAAAAACCATTAGGAAAAAGCAGTAGCAATACCCTTAGCAGCAAAGTACTTCCTTGGGTAACTCAGAAGACAGGACATGACTGTGTTCATAACTCAAATCACAAGACACAAAAGTCCATTCAAGAACTGAGACCCAGAATGTCGTAACATCCTGTTGAGCATCTTTGCCTAGCTGCTTTATCAGACATAATCTTCTCATGAGAAGATCAGAGCATTTTTCCCCCTTTTTAGACACAATTTGACAAATATTACCAAGGTATATCCAGATCCAAAGAGTGATCACCCAGAACCTTAAATAAGCCATAGAGACAACAGTAAAAGTGATACAGTGATGATTAAGATGAACCTTGAGATCCCCTTATTTGAATTGTATCAACCACTACCCGGTCTTTATGTCTTTACTCATTTTTTGACAGATTCTTCTTGAAGTACAAGTTCCAACACATGTGAATGCATATTCAAGGACAAGATTTTACACGTCCTTCTGAAAAGTATACACCCTAAGCATTTTCCCAAGACGGAATCATTACCTCTGTCATCAGACTGTCAGAGATTCTCCAGACACTCTTTACTACTATGACGTCCTCGATCATGTCACACCCAACAATGTTAAAGAAAATACCTGTATTGAATAAAATCTTCAGAGTTTTGTGATTTTAGTCTACAGAGAAAAATAAATTCTCCCAAACTCAATAAATGATTCTTAAGCATCCAATAAGAACCATTTCACATGCACTGCCTAGTCTCCCCCAACTTGCAACAATACAAAAATGTCAAGACATCCTTCTTGACATCTCAGCTTGCTTGACGCACAAATGCAAACTGGAACTTCAACTGCACCCTCGCAGTAAAACATCTTAGATCAAGGAGCAACCCCCCTATCTAACGTAACCAGTGCTCCTCCACAGAACACCTAAGCTAAAGAATGGAAAACATAACACACATCTTCATGTTTTCAAGAGCGCACCCTCAGTTCAACCTACCAGCTGAACACAATCATCAACTCTCTTATTGCTTCTTCTGACAAGAACCAATAATCACTCACACATGATCACCATCATGCTACCCGTGAGGAAATGTATACCAGGATAGCAATCCTACCATAGCAAAATCTTGGCTTAAGATCAAAGTCCCATTGATCCCCCCATCCTGCAACCATCTACACACCATACAAACTCCTCTTGAATTCTCATGTATAGACCTCCAGTTGCTTGAGGCACAAACCAATTGAATCAGAATGCTTCACATTCCTTAAAGAGACGCACGGGGCCCCTTAGTTCATTATAACGATGTCAGCTATCGTATGCATGCTCCAGAACTTCACAGCTGCCAAAATGATCCACTACTAGCATGACTTGCATCCAGGGGCAACATCCCCTTTGTAAGATTTTCCACTGACCTTACCTAGCCAGTAATAGAGATAGACACCCCACAATCCAAGACAGTCATTCCTTCATCATGCTCCCGTATGATAACCTGGAATACTTCTGATTTTCTGGTGAATATCCACTTCTGAAAGCATCAGAAACCAAACCTTCATGCAATCAACATATGATTCACTCCAGTCTTCCAAAACCTTACATCAGACTTCCAAGACAGTTCTTATACTTCATCATTCTCCCATATGACAATGTAGATACTTCTTAGACACGATGCAAGTAACCAGTTCTTCACAGAACCTAAAATCCTCCACCAAGGATAACCAACCCAAAGATGTTCTAACATCAGTTAGGACATCTTCCACACATCATAGACACCACACACCATGGTTCTTGATATGTTCCACCACTAGACTTACTATCAGCATAGTAATCTAAACTGAAGATCTTCACACAACACTGCGCCACCAGTTTGAACAAAGAGAGCTTCAGAAACCCAGAGAGAAATAAACTCTCATCCACCAAAAGAAGGTATACTTCCATCTTTAACCTATAACTTCTGCCACAAGCTCCAAGAGAACCAGGACCTCCTTACGTTTTCAACTAACTACTCTTCTGCACAAGAGCAATCAGTTTCAAGCATCCTGCTTGAATGCACACAATGAAACCAACCAAATGCCACCTTTTGATTAATCTCAATCTTCTTCAGAACTTCCACAAGATACACTGACCCACTAATGAAAATAGATCTTCAAGTCACATGAACTACTTGCTCCATAGCAAGACATCTTGGATCCACCAAATCTCTTAGTCATGTAACATCTTCCCATCCACAGCTCCCGCAAACTGCATGAGATAGACCTTTTTGAAGCATCCATAACTTCCACTCTCCAGTAGATCACCTTATCTTAAGGTGATGTGCCACATCACCAGCTGAGACTTCTGATGTTAAGCTAGATGTCAGAACATTTTGATACGACATCCAACTGTTGAATTCAGCTCCTTCTTCTGCCACTTAGAAGAACCTCCTCCCTTTTCAGAACAAGAGTTCCATGCTCTCATAGGTTTGATTCAACAACCAAGTTTGAGTAGACAACCTCCATCCTGCTTTAAAACTCCTAAGACTTCACACCTGCCACATCTGAGTCTTCAGAAAATAAGTAGTCCAAGACTACACCATAGCCATACCAAAGAATGCCACTTTCCTTAGTAGAGCAGACTGTAGAAAGTCAGAGATAACTGCCACTTAACTTTGACTTCCAAGAAGAGCAAGATCCATGCTTCAAAGCACCTAGATCAGGAATAAACTGATCCAAGCAGTAACTATCAAGATTATGATGTCTTCATCTTCATCTTCAACAGCGTCAAAGTCCAAACGAGTTTCTTGCTAGGAAACTCTCCAGAGAACACATGCTTCTGTTACACCTGACTGAAGTCACTTCTTAGGTCACCACCTAAGACTAAAACAGATGCTAAAGCATATGCAGTACCCCTCCCATGATTCTGCACAAACTCTGATGATGAGATGTTCCAACATCTTGTTGAACATCAGCAGTCTTGGCTATCAAGGATAATTAATTAAATACTTGTGGATTCCATAAATAGCAATTGATCTTAAATCCTCGTCCAAAAACCCTTCTTCACTGTTGTAGCTGAGCTCCACCAGATCACGTCATGAACACTTATAAAGTATTCAATCTTTTTGCAAGTATCTTCTTTGACAAACAGTGTTGAGATACCAAGGCTGCCACCCTTGACTCACGTAACTAAGATTCTCTCTGAACGAATCTTATTTACCTCAACAATTCTTCAATCAGATTGGATCCACTCTTAGGGTCAAGAGAGATGAATCCTTCCTTGCTGTTTTCGATGGTGAAAATAAATCACCTCCACTTTCTTCAGATTGTGTTTCAAAGAAACACCTTCTAGTTAGAAGAGCAACTAGAAGACTCCAGATACACGACTGAGATGTATTTATGAGTGGACTTGAGAGAATTCTCAAGTATCTTTGACAACCTAGCCGATCAATAATTGATCAAACTCCCAGAGCAAGAACTTGATAAACTTACACTCAACTCCTCTCCTCTTCAACTGACTTCAACTGCACCAAGAAACCAAGCTTCCAAGTACCAAGTCACCATACCAGATATCTAACAACAACTTCCATCACTCCATCGCTCCTGACTTTGGAATTAAAAAATGCAGATATCTTCAAATATAGAGGCTGACGATTAAGACCTTCCACCAACTGTCTTCAGTAACAACTCTAGAATCCCATAATTCTAGAGCTCTTCCATCAGAAACACATGCAGCGGAACCACCAAGGAACAAATCCTACTTGCCCTAATAAGATGTCACAACATCTTATAAGACACACCAACAAGAGAACTAGCCACTTCTCCTGTAGTTGTTGTAGAATCTCCTCAGCAACATGAACAACCTCCGGGTTGCTCCCTTCGATCTAGAACATCCATCTCATCCATTAATACCCTTAAGTATGTTTGAGTTGATTGATCTGATCTTCAAGACTCCTCCTTGTTTAAACGCCAGAAAGTATCTCCCAAAGATCTCATCCAGAACCAGACAGGATGCCTGCTCTGATACCAATTGAAATTCTGGCATATGCAGACAGCAGATGTCCTAACACATGTCAAGACATTGTGCTACATAATCTTTTAAACTCAGAGGCACAATAGCAGACTGATACCTTGAATATCAGAACTGCACAATCACAGATGTCACGACATCTGATCCAACATGTTTATCATGAACCCTAACAGAAAACATAAATCTGCAGAATGATAAAAAACACAGTAATTGTTAACCCAGTTCGGTGCAAATCACCTACATCTGGGGGATACCAATCCAAGAAGAATACTTCATTATCCGTAGAACTGTTACAAAGCTAAACTCCCACGTTTACAACTTTATACCTAACATCTACCCAATGAACATCTTTACCAAGGCTAAACTCAAACGTTTACAACCCTGATATGAGATACCCCACTCACTTCCCTTAATCACCAACTGTGATTTCTACATCATCCCAGTCAATAAAGAATTCTGTCAAGCATACTTGGCAAACAAGCTAAATCGGACTTGCTTAAAAGCTTCATCCAAGAACAATACACAATCCAATACCTCAAGGCTTATGGATCTGTGCGACACCTATATCTACCACAGTGCATCAACCGATACAAATGGAGATTTACAACCTAGAGAGCCAACGACTCTCAAAACCCTAAACCCTTATTTCTTACGCAAGAAAACAAGGTTACAAAAGGCGTACAAAGGCATATCAAAACTTAGGTCTAAGTCTTCTATTTATAGGCTTCTGCTTCCTTGGGCTTCAGTCTTCTATCCTTGATCCACGTTCTTATTGCTTCCTTGATTGTTGCAACAGATTTAAACCACTCAGTCCAGGATGTCAAGATGCATGCTAGGACATCTCGTTCGACATCACATCTTCAGCAGAATTATTTAGCTTGATCTTCTATGTTGAGTTCACTTTTATGTTTTACCAAAATTTATCCAAAACACTAGAGTTTTCAAAACATGTGCTTGATATGATATTGAACCCAATGTAAATAATGAGTTATATTTTTAGCTACAAATATCATTTTAAAATAAAATAAATATTGTTTATGATATGAAAACTAGTAGAATAACTCAAAGCAATTAAGAAGAATTATTCAAAGTTTAAACAAACTAAGAAATTTGATGTGTGGGGATAGAGAATACCGAATACCAAAATAAATGGTCTAAAGAAGCACAATGATCTGTAAAAAACGAAAGCAAAACCACAATAAGGCAGAATAAGATAAAAGACAAGGACACAATAACTTGTTTACTTAGTTTGATCAAATGATTTAGTCGATAAGTGCAAAATGTACCTATTTTTGTATATAAGTTTTGTTGCACTTATCTATACTTTTTGTTAAATATCACACGAATAAACCCTGTTTTGTTTGTAAATGCGTATAGTTTACATTTCATCTACCCTATCAAATACTCAAACTTACTACCCATTTGCACGCAATCTAAATCACTCGTCCATATTATCACGTATCGCCCACAACCAAGGTTATGTCTAACGCAAAGTTGAGAGAACAACCGTATCGCCTCGGAGGTGATGTCTCATGCAACTCGACCACACGGAAGCATTAAGAATCGGTACTCAAGTGAATATTAAGCTTCAATCTATCTCTAGAGTTAAGAACCTAATAAATGCTCATCCTAGTTCCGGATTCAAGGAGGATATGTCTACCACAAATCAAATCCATGCTTAAAGCGATTAAAACGAGGATAACACCAATAGAGATTTGTAAAATAGCTCGCATACAAAGCCATGAGCAATAAATATACATACTATCAAGGTAAACTTACATACAAACTCACAACAATGGAAACTACAAAGGGAAGAGAGAAGAGGAATCAAAATCTCTCGCGGTGTCAAACACGATCCAAGAATCATCCGCCGCCAATCATCGAGTTGCAACCACCATTGATGCTTTTCTAAGCTCTAAACTACAAAGGATGAAGGTTTGATGAATTGGGAACAAATACCCCAAGACATTACCTAAAAAATGCTGGAAAAATGACTTAAATAAGCAAAATTGGTTTCCCAGGTTCGCACTGCGAACCCCCGTTCGCCTAGCGAAAATATGCCGCCTTAGCCACTGCCTAAAACAGTGTTTTTCACACTTCTGGGCACTTTTTATTCGCCAGAGTTCGTATTGCGAACTCCCTAGCGAATACGCTCGCCTCCAGTTCGCACAGCGAACATAACAACAAACCAGAACTTGTTTTCTTCATAATTTTTGAACCGTAACTCGGATTGACGCACGGTTTGAAGCGCTGGAAAGCTTATTCAATGCTCTTTATGAATATGGAAAAATATATTTACTTGAATACCTAAAATTAAACTCAATGATATTTACACGATGCGCAATATATACACTAAAATGTAAACTATACGCATTTACAAACAAAACAGGGTTTATTCGTATGATATTTAACAAAAAGTATAGATAAGTGCAACAAAACTTATATACAAAAATAGGTACATTTTGCACTTATCAACTCTCCCCAACTTACATAATTGTTTGTCCTCAAACAAAAATCAAGCGACTCAAAGAAACAAAAGCAATAACCAAAGAATCACGAATCAACAGGTTTTGAAAACAGAAAACAAATGCAATGGTTCAATCGAAAATGGTACACACAAAGTTAATACTTACCACTAAACTACAACGATAACATAGTCACGAAACAAATGCAAAATACAAAAATCATGCCAAAAATTCTAAAACAACGCAAGTTCAAATGTGAATCACGCCTAGGAAAAACAATCATCGGTAGATGAAAAATACAAAATGAGGTTCTTATCACTCACACAACAATCATGCAAACAATAGACTAAATTATGCAACCATCCAAAAATCATATTGAACATACAAAGGCAAGAATCACAAGGACTTTCAAGGTTGTAGCGTGGTCGGGTAAACAAACAAGGGGCAATTCCTAAAGGTAATTGAAACAAAAACTTGCCTAAACCTAAGGGAGTGATCAACTCACAAAAGTTCAAACACCAAATTCCAATAAACTTCTTCCAAAATCCCAAGTGTTACACAACACACAATACTTATTTAGCACAATTATTTGAACTCTTTTTGTTTCCTTTTTCAAGGATTTTCTGTTTCTTTCTTTTTCACTTTTTTTTTCTTTTTCACATTTTTCTCTTTTTTATTTTCTTTTTCCACCTCATAGAAACCAACCAATGAGTAAACAACCATTCTCTCCCCAACTTGAATTCAACCACATCATCATGTGAATACTCCCTACTTTCTAAGGCAAGGTAAAAATTCATATAACAACACAAAGTTGAGGGCCCAAGAAAAAAACAAAATCCAATCAAAAATAAGTGAACTAAATACTCATAGACAAGCATTAAGTTCAAATAAAACATGGATAAAAAATCTCAAAGGGTTACGAAGGATCACATACTCACAAGGTGAATTGACTATTTGTCGAGGTAGTTGTGCTCAAAATGAAACAAAATGCCTTGATCCTTTTCATGCTTTCATATAATCAACACAAACAAAAGATTAAGCATAATAAAATCCAGTTAAAACAAGAATGTTGGTACTCCGTGCATATATGAACAATAGAAGGCTTCCTCACAAAAAGGGTGGGAACTAAAGTGATTCACAATTGAACAAGTATATAAAAGAATGAATGGCATGGAAGTTTGTAAAATGCCTAAGTATCATGAATATGCTAAAGTCTAGAAAGCGACAAACACATACCTTGGACGCGTACAAAACTTAACAATATCATTACCATACATCCGCGAGTTAAAACGATCAAACTTGAATCATCACCAAATTTCCTCAAGCTACTCAAAACAAGCTCATTGACAAACGCGAAAACTATTAATATACACAAACTGAAAAACCGGCAAAAATTCATTAAACAAGTTGTAAAGTGAAGATTTGAGAATTTTACGAAAAATCCGAGTACAGCTTGTTTAATGAATACTCACCACACTACCTAAACTAAACAACAACAAAAGAAAAGAATACACCATGCTTGTTTTACGTCGTAAGCTCGAAGCCTTTACAATGCTTAGCTAGCAACTTCCTTCTTTCATGCCATAGTGATGCCTCACCGCGCAAATCAAAAGCAAGTGCCCTAACCAAACACTTAAACAAACGTTACGGGAACAAAATGTATACAACACTTGAACAAACATAATGGAAATAGACAATATATACGATATATACAAAACTCAAAAACAAAGAAACTATCGCAATGCGATTCAATATTAAAACCAATCTCCGGCAACGGCGCCATTTTGTTGACTGCAGAATAGGGCAAGAAACAAACATTTTGGAAGTATTTTTCCGGGAATTTATCGTCTCCACAGAGATCGGTTCTATTGAACTGCCGTTCGACAGTTTCCACGTTAATGAGTTTAGGTTTAAAACTATTGAACATAAAAAGAATTCATTCTTTAGAGAGTAGAGAACTCTCGAGTTTACATTTCATCTACCCTATCAAATACTCAAACTTACTACCCATTTGCACGTAATCTAAATCACCCGTTCATATTATCACGTATCGCCCACAACCAAGGTTATGTCTAACGCAAAGTTGAGAGAACAACCGTATCGCCTCGGAGGTGATGTGTCACGCAACTCGACCACACGGAAGCATTAAGAATCGATACTTAAGTGAATATTAAGCTTCAATCTATCTCTAGAGTTAAGAACCTAATAAATGCTCATCCTAGTTCCGGATTCAAGGAGGATATGTCTACCACAAATCAAATCCATGCATAAAGCGGTTAAAACGAGGATAACACCAATAGAGGTTTGTAAAATAGCTCGCATACAAAGCCATGAGCAATAAATATACATACTATCAAGGTAAACTTACATACAAACTCACACCAATGGAAACTACAAAGGGAAGAAAGAAGAGGAATCAAAATCTCTCGCGGTGTCAAACACGATCCAAGAATCATCCGCCGCCAATCGTCGAGTTGCAACCACCATTGATGCTTTTCTAAGCTCTAAATTACAAAGGATGAAGGTTTGATGAATTGAGAACAAATACCCCAAGACATAACCTAAAAAATGCTAAAAAAAATGACTTAAATAAGCGAAATTGGTTTCCCAGGTTCGCACTGCGAACCCCCGTTCGCCTAGCGAACATATGCCGCCTTAGCCACTGCCTAAAACAGTGTTTTTCACACTTCTGGGCACTTTTTATTCTCCAGAGTTCGCATTGCGAACTCCCTAGCGAATACGCTCGCCTCCAGTTCGCACAGCGAACATGACAGCAAACCAGAACTTGTTTTCTTCATAATTTTTGAACCGTAACTCGGATTGACGCACGGTTTGTAGCGCTGGAAAGCTTATTCAATGCTCTTTATGAATATGGAAAAATGTATTTACTTGAATACCTAAAAAAATGATAGAAAATCAATTAAACTCAATAATATTTACACGATACGCAATATATACACTAAAATGTAAACTATACGCATTTACAAACAACAGTACCAACACAGGCCTGCTGTAGCGAGCGATTTTGGATAAAGCTAAAACTCACTCACTGCAACGCAACAGTACCAACACAGGCCTGCTGTAGCGAGCGATTTTGGACGCGGTTCTTAAGCGCTGGTCGCTCTCTGCGGTTTGAGCTTAAACTACAGGTCGATTCATTTTTTATCCTATTGTGAGCTGAATAAGGAAGGGAAATAGATGTCTCCAATTAACCCTGCTTGCATACTGAGTTTAAACAGTGGTCTGTTAGGTTACGGATGCTATCAATGTGGGGGGGCCTTTGTACTGGTTATTCGTATTTCGCCAATACAGGTTCTTTCTTTCTAGGGCTTGGGTAAAAGGTTTCTGGTGGGGAACAAGGATTAGAATATTAAGACTGATGCTTTTGAATTACTACTTTTGATTGACGAAGATATGGGATTTAGGTTTTTTGTTGATTGCGCTCGCTAAGATCTTTTCTTTCAATCTTATGCCTACGTATTCCCGTTTACCGAAACAGGGAAATCAGAGCGTTCGTAGTTCCTCCTATTCTATGGGAGGAAAGGGGTGTTTTGGTGTCTTGTTTAAAGCCCAAGACGTGAAGCGAAAGGTGATTTGTATCTTGTTTAAAGCCCAAGATGTGAAGCTAAAAGGTCTATTTGTGTCTTGTTCAAAGCCCAAGACGTGAAGCTGAAAGACCTCGGCTTTAGAGAGAATTTGTCATCTCTAAAGAGGGGAGAAGGAGAATTACTTTAACTGGGATACGCGGATCTGAGCAATGCCATAATGTCCGAAGAAAGGGTTTTAACCTGAAGGAGAAGACTTTAACTCAGTGTAGAGCAATGCCATCTTTCCTTAGGAATTTCTCATGCTAAAAGAGGGACAGTGGCATGGATGTAGATGATCCAGAGGCTTGCCGCTTACAGCGATTAGATGAAGGGAAAGGAGTTGTTGATGTTTGTGTACTGCGAACGAGGCACAACTTTGATACTAAAAGGTTGATTGGATCAACCAGTGGTTTTCTTATATAAAGCCTAAGAGGAGGCTAATTTCCGCTAGAAAAATCATTATACAAAGCCTAAGAGGAGGCTATTTTGTGTCTCGTACAAAGCCCGAGAGAGAGGCTAAAAGTTTTTGACCCAGTGGGGCATATCGTTATACAAAGCCTAAGAGGAGGCTAGCAAAGAGTTGACTCAGTTGGAGAATCTTTTATACTCAGTAATAGAGTGTTTTTGTATCTCGTACAAAGCCCGAGAGAGAGGCGAAAAGGTTATTTTGACTCCACTGGGGAGAATTTTGGTATCTCGTACGAAGCCCGAGATGGAGGCTATTGTAACTGTTTCAGTTGAGTGACAGATCCAATATACTGATTTAAAAGAGAAAATCAGTTCTTATATGTGCAACACTGTACTCAGGGATTTAATTTGAGGATCAGGGATATTTCCTTCTCTTTGAGGAAACGGGAAATCCAAAGGGTATCGAGACTATCAGAGTCTGCGGGTTTCCTTCCTATTTAACGAAGGGTGCTTAAGAATGTCTTTGAGACTCAAGGAAGTTAGACTGTCCGTGTCTAGAGTTTTATCTTTTGTACTATGCTTCGAGAAACAGTAGTAGACTCTATGAAAGGACTGTTCTATGAGGATGACTAGGTTCTGTTCCTATACCTCTAGGAGGTCATCGGGACAATTTGTACGAAGCCCAAGAGGAGGCTGGGAACTTTTAAGAAGCCGACGGGTCCTTGTACGAAGCCCAAGAGGAGGCTATCATTCCCGGAGGAAGAGATCATTATACGAAGCCTAAGAGGAGGCTGTGAATACTTCTAAGAAGCCGTAGGGTCCTTGAATAATGCCCAAGAGGAGGCCGATGCTTTTAAGAAGCCCGTGGGTCTATCATCTCCTTTCCATTAGGAGAGATAACTCTTTTAAAGATAAAAACCACTAGTAAACGTGCGAGGTTTACTATCCAACGACTTTTAGCTTTTAAAGAGGGTTCCTTAGGTAAGGTCCAAGATTATGACCGTAGTGGGTACCCAAACCCCGAGACATTCAAGGCAAGCTATCCACAAGGAATAGATCAAGTCAGGAAAGTTCGAGAATTGGGAAGAAACTCAAAGATGCCATTCACGGATAATACATTCATCTTGGGGAGTAGAGCTTCTTGACGATTCCTAAGGAGGACAGCCGAAGAGAAGACTGTATCTGGTGCTCCTATTGGGGATCTAGGTGTCTATTTCTACGAATAAGTGAAACGGCGTCACCTAGTTCTAGACGTAGTTGCCGGGGAAACTCGAAATATCTATACTATTATTACACAGTAGATATGAGTTTATGAAAGGAGACTTACAGTGAGCAGCCCCACAATACAGTTTATAATATGAAAGCAGTAAATGAAAGCGATAACCACTTACTCGGTTGTAGTGCTTCCATGTTGTTTGGTTAGTTGTTCAACAAAGAAAGATTGAAAAACAACAGTATATTCAAAATCAAAGGAGAAATTGCTTTGAAAAAGAAAGATTTGGGGCTTACAGCTCAAGGAGAGGCCCAGGGTTTTATCAGTGAGCGCACTGTTTGAATTTGTACAGAGGGACTTATACAAGTGACTGGGGCCCAAAAAGGTTTTCTGTACAAAGGGATGGGTCTTACACTCTCTCAAGAGGCCCAAAAAGGTTTAAAGAAAAGAGAGGGGCTCATAACACAAGGCTAGGCCCAAATGATTTTTCGTTTAAAAATGGCGATCGCGCCGAGGTTTTCTTTTAACGCAGAGGGACTTATACAATAAGTGAGGCCCAAAATGTTTTGGTTAAAAGGGGGATTGGGTCTTACACTCTATTAGAGGCCCAAAGTGTTTTAAAGAAAAAGAAATGGGTCTTACTACTCGAGGGTAGGCCCAGATGGTTTTTATTTTTTAAACAGGCGACGATCGCGCTGTTTACTTGTACAGAGGGACTTATACAATGAGTGAGGCCCAAAAAGTTTTTGTACAAGGGGGGATGGGTCTTACACTCTCTCAAGAGGCCCAAAGAGTTTTGAAGAAAAATAAATGGGTCTTACTACTCGAGGGTAGGCCCAAATGATTTTTGAAAAGGCGACGATCACGCCGTTTGTTTTTTGATGGTATCGGGACTTATACAATAAGTGAGGCCCAAAGATGATTTGGTCAAAAAAAGGATTGGGTCTTACACTCTAATAGAGGCCCAAAGTGTTTTGAAAATGATTTATGAGGGTTGAATTAATCCAAAACCCTAATTTGTTTTCAAAATGTATTTAATTGAATAAAAATTCAATTAAAATGATCAAAAATTGTTTAACACATGGAAAACAAATTGTGATCTTGGATTAATGCTTCAAAAATTAAGTATTGACCTACAAAATAATTAGAAAGCATTAAAAGTTGCAAAATCAATGTAGAAAAAATATTTAAAATGCCAAAAACAATCAAAATATTAATTCTTTACAAAAATATCAATTATATGAAATAAATAATATTTTTTGGGATTTTTTGATAAAATAAAATATTTTAACATTTTTGTGGATTATTAAAAAAAGAATCAACTCAAAATCATTAAAACTCAGAGAGAAATTAATTTTTGAATCAATTAAACAAAATCACAAAATTCAAATATTTGAATTTGAAAAAAAGGCGCCAAGAACAAGCTGAAGAATACGCGCGTGTTCTTGGTTTCTCAGATTTGCGTTTTCTATCCAATCTCCATGAATACGTAATTATATCATGTAATCCACATATCATTATGCTCGTCTCAACCTCACGATCATGTCTATGTACTTTAATTTCATTTAAATTAAACATACAACAAGAAATCACGAAGAAACCTCAAGAACCCTAATTTCTGCATGAAGGCTAGGATTTTTGATACACGATTCAAACAATGCAATTAATTGAGGGAAAACATTCCATGCATGATTATGAACATATGGCCAAATTATTGTGCGAGGAAATATGCATAGATTGAGAGATGACCAAGTATGTGCTTACCTCCAAGCCGTGACAGCAAGTTCAGAGTGATTTTTGATTTGGAGGTGTTACAGATGAGTTGTGATGATCTGGACAGCTTCCCTACACCATATGGATTGTGTTTGGATGGTTGGACTTGATTGAAATTGGCTGGATCATTTTGTGGTACCTCAGCTGCACCTTGTTTGAAAATTTGAGCAACCAGCTGGTGATTTCATGAAATTGATGTTTCAGAAGTTATGTGAGTGTTTGATCAGCTCATATGTGATGTATGTGAGGTGTGTGAGTGATTGGTTTGTGCAGAATTGCTCTCAAACTCAAAACCCGATAGCTACCTTGCTAAGAAAGGCATTTTTGCCAAGAGAAAGAGATTTTGAGGAAAGCATCTGTTAGATGGCTTTGGTGTACTCAAACTGACCACAATTGAGCTCTATTTATAGTAGAGCAAGTTTGTTTTGCAAGGAATAGTGCATGGCAGCTGGTAAGTAGGTTTGGCCAATGTTGTCCAATGAGAATCCAAGTCTCCTCTAGCCATTGACTAGAGGTTAGGGCACAGAGCTTTGGTCCCCTTGGTCTTGGATAAGTCTTGACTGATTTCAGATGAGAATGGCTCAGTCCATGCCACCTTGATGGTTCCATTGAATGCCTCATTCCAAATTTGAAGTCTTGTCCCTACTTTGGCAACTCTAGGTTCAACATGCTATTCCTTGTTCCTTGGACCTTGGAGGCTTGGCTAGTGATTGTCCCCTTTGGATTCAATCCTCTGAGGTGTCCAAGTGGATTGGAGCAATTGAGATTGGCTGATTTTGGCAAATCGAGCCAAAATGCAAATTCTGCCTTGCTTTGACAGATTTCAGCAAGGCAACTTGCCAATGTTGTATCTCATGATGTAGGTTGAATTTGGCAATGTTCTTGGCCATTTTGGAAAGCTCTTACATGATATAACAACTGTTTAAACAAGTTTGGTTTTGATCTCTTTTGATTCCAAGTGAAAAATCCCCCTACATTTGGCAAAAAGTGAAGGCAAATTCTGACTTAGTGAAAATTTCACTAAGTGTTGGAAAAAGTGACATTTTCACTTTTCAGCCACTTTGATCACTCCATAACTCAAAATCCTTAATGAATTGGAATGACTTGTAGTTGAAGTTTTTGTAGGTGATAATGAGGGCTACAAATCCATCTTTGGATGAGAAAAAATGGCCTTGTGGTTTAGGAGTTATGGTCCTCCAAAGTTGGTACCTTTGCCACTTTATTTTTAACTTAGAAAAATTTCTAAGTTTTATGGTTACCCCTTTTACAAGTTATCTCACTTTTCTTGATTTTTCTTGATGAATGATGATTCAAATCATACATTAACATCATTTTAGGGTTAAAAATCCATTTTGGTGAAAAATCTCAAAAAGTCAAAGTTGACTTTTGTGCACAGTTGACTTTTTATAAGATGAATTCCAAACTGTGCAATTCTTCAGGAAATCATGTCCTTGACCTAAATCAAACTTGATGGACATGTTCCATGGGTGTCATAGGGTATATTCAATCATGTATTAGGGTTTGGGAGCATGTCTTGGTCATAAGTCAAAGTTACAGTTGACTTTTCCCTTAAAACCCTAATTGTGGTGCAGATGAAAATGAGACTTGTTGCTCAAGCTTCTTGGATCAATCCATTGTTCCAAATGGATCAATATGGTGTATTAGAGACCCTCAAATCATATCTTGAGGTCTTGGCTCATGGTTTGTCCCAAAAGTCAACTTAGGGGTGAATTAGGTCAAGAAACCCTAATTCCTGATTTTTGATGAATGCATCCCCTGAGGCAAAATTGACTTGATGCATGGGTTCATGAGGTTCCATGAAGCATATTAGGTTATGTTTTGGATCATTGCCTTGTGCCCAGATGAAAATTTCCATCTGGAGACCCTGGTCGACCAAAACCCTAATTTGGTGACACTGTCGATCTTGAGACTTGATCCACCTAGAAGGGAGCAGCCTTGTGCTTAATCCTTGAAGTGGGAGTCCTTTTTGATCCATTGTGGATGTTTAAGAGATTAGACAAGTTGAAGATCATGTCATTTCTTGATTGATCCTTTGTCTAAGCACTCAGAGAGGGCTTGAAACCCTAATTTTGATTGTAGTGGATGCTCACCCATCTTTGGGGAGACTAATGAAGCATGATGGTTCATCCATATTGTGATGATGATTTTCACAATGATGGGAAATCTAAGTGGTCAAAATTTGGGGTATTACAGATGCCCCTATTTAATCTTCTTGGACCCGAAGGTATGAATGACGAAGGGATTCGGGCATTCGGGGTGCAAGAGGATTAAATATCAGAATATACGAAATTTTGATGGTGGTTATGAATGGTAGCTTACGTATTCATCTTCTTTAGCTGAGCGATGAAGCTTAGAAAAGGTAAACTTCCCCTCGATCCTGGTTTCCTACCAAGGAACTGGTCTCAGTCTCTTTTGAAATAAACTTCCCCTCGATCCTGGTTTCCTACCAAGGAACTGGTCTTAGTTTCTTTTGTCAACTTCCCCTCGATCCTGGTTTCCTACCAAGAACTGGTCTTAGTTTCTGATTTAAACTTCCCCTCGATCCTGGTTTCCTACCAAGAACTGGTCTTAGTTTCTGATTTAAACTTCCCCTCGATCCTGGTTTCTTACCAAGAACTGGTCTTAGTTTCTTTTGTCAATAAACTTTACTGACAAGGGACGCTATTCATAGCGGATTTCCTCAAACTTCTCGCCGAATTTTCCTGGGGAGATGCCATTTGAGTGGAAAAAGTTTTGATGTCAGACTTGCTGGGGAACCCATTCGTCTGAGTTGTAGAGGTGTATAAACTTCTCTGTTGGAGGCGCCATTTATTGATTCTACTAGGGAAAGCGAGTCTCTTGAGAGACTGTTTTCATTTGGGATCTTTCATCATACTTTTCTCGGGATCTTCCTGGAGAAACGCCGTATGATGGGGTCCAATTTTGAGGTGCCAATGACCTTTTCATCAGCGGTCCTTTCGGAGCAAAACTGGCATGCTGCCGAATCTCTGATCACGAGGCTTTCTCTGTGGATTTTCCTTAATCCGGGAAAGCAAGGATATCATCTTCAATGGCGAAGAGTGATGTTTATTGAAAGTTTTCTCTGGCTTTTCAGAGGTTCAAGTTATCAAAGTGGTCAAGGACCAACTTCTTTCCAGAATTAAACCGGAAGCGAGGTTGTTCAGACACAGTATTTCCTGACGAGGCAAGAACTGACAAACTCGATTGAGAAAACTGCTACCACTAGGGGACAAGACCGGCTAGAGTGATAACGATGCAATATGAAATGTAAATGCAAATAAAAAATGCATGATGTATGTATGTATATGCTGACAAAACAGACGCGACATACAGACTAATGGATGAACACAATTGGATACTCGGCCATCGCGGGGCGAAGAAGTACCGTTGATTCAAAATAGCAATTCCACCTTGCTTAGGAGAGATAGTCCCATTGGGAGCTATGTTGATCGGGCTTAGGAGATGAGAACTCGGCCGAGGATGTCAGACAAAACAAGGTCTCTGACACAGTTGATCCCTTCATTCAGGCATACTGGCTTAGAAGGAGTACTTTGATTCTGCACTTTGAAGTTCGCTTACTTCGGGAGAAGCGATCGATGTTCTTCTGATGTTCAACAGTCAAAAGAAATTGCCATCTTTATTTTAAAAGCAGAAAAAGTTTTAACAAGTAAATTCATTTTTGTTTTATTTCAAGAATCGCTGATTAAGTTTAAACAATGTCGTTCTGTAAAGCTAAAACAAGTAAAGAATTACAAACAAAAGCACAAGGGCTCAAATTTTATTGATAAGATGGAGATCAGCCAAACGCGTGATTCCAAAGAGTATATACAAAGTTAGAAAACGGTAATTTACAGGGAAAAGGGCTACGTTGAAACATAACGACCACTATCCTTCTACCAACTTTGAATTCGGGGCATCCTGAGCTTCTGTCGAAGATGACCTTTGACTGGAGATTTCCTCCGATAGATGATGTAACTACTGCTGCTGAGGGACTTGCCTCTGTTGACCATAGTTACTTGCCATTATCCCTAATTTTTGCCTGGATTGTACTATGATGTTTCCAATCCATCGGGATGATTTTTTTATATGTCTCTAACTTTTGCCTGGACCACCCTTTCGGGTTTTCAATCCACCGAGACATTTTTTTTTTTAGTTTAGGCGAAGTATTTCTTGACTACATCAACATTCGTGGGGTAGGAAAATTCCTCTCCGTCCATGGTTGCAAGTCTCAAGGCGCCGCCTGAGAAAGCTTTCGTGACCACATAGGGGCCATCATAATTTGGGGTCCATTTGCCCCGAGAGTCAGTGAGAAATGATTGTATCTTCTTGAGCACGAGGTCTCCTTTCCTGAAGACAGGAGGTCAGACCTTTTTGTCGAACGCCCTCTTCATTCTTTGTTGATACAACTGACCGTGGCATAGTGCCGTGACTCGTTTTTCCTCGATCAGGTTCAGTTCGTCGTGTCGACTTTGACATCATTCAGCTTCGGTGAGCTTAGCTTCCATCAATACCCTGATTGACGGGATCTCTACTTCTATGGGAAGCACTGCCTCCATGCCATATACTAGAGAGAAAGGGGTAGCCCCTGTTGAAGTGCGGACAGATGTACGATAACCGTGAAGAGCAAAGGGTAGCATCTCGTGCCAATCTTTATAGGTTACAACCATCTTTTGAACGATCTTCTTGATGTTCTTGTTAGCCGCTTCTACCGCTCCGTTCATCTTGGGTCGGTAGGGAGATGAGTTATGGTGTTCGATCTTGAACTCTGCGCATAACTCTTTCATCATCTTATTGTTCAAGTTAGATCCATTATCAGTAATGATCTCGCTTGGAACACCATAACGGCAGATGATATTGTTTTTGATAAATCGGACCACCACTTGTCGGGTTACATTGGCGAATGACGCTGCTTCGACCCACTTGGTGAAATAGTCAATGGCTACCAGGATGAACCGATGTCCGTTTGAAGCCTTGGGCTTAATCATGCCAATCATGCCGATTCCCCATATGGAAAAAGGCCACGGGGAAGAAAGAACCTTGAGATGTGATGGCGGTACATGAATTTTGTCGGAGTATATCTGACACTTGTGACACCTCCTCATGTACTTGTAGCAGTCGGATTCCATTGTCAACCAATAGTACCCTGCTCTCAGAATTTTTCTCGCCATTGTGTGTCCGTTGGCATGAGTGCCAAAGGATCCTTCATGAATTTCTTTCATGAGCACGTCTACCTCTGGTCTGTCGACACATCGGAGCAAGACCATGTCAAAATTTCTCTTATAAAGAGTGTCACGGCTCAGGAAAAAGTTTCCAGTCAATCTTCTGAGGGTTTTCCTGTCTTTTCTGAGTGCCCCAGATGGGTACTCTTGTTTCTGAAGGAAGCATTTGATATCGTGATACCAAGGTCTGTCATCTATGACTGCTTCAATTGTGAAGATGTAAGCGGGCCGTTCAAGGCGCATGATGTCGATCTTAGGTATATCATTCCATCGACCCACACTAATCATGGAAGAGAGAGTGGCTAATGCATCAGCCATGTGATTCTCATCACGAGGGATGTGATGAAAGTCGACTCTGTTGAAGAAGGGTAACAACCTTCTTGCATAGTCCTTGTAAGGAATCAATCCTGATTGGTATGTGTCCCAATCTCCTTTTATCTGGTTAATAACCAGAGCTGAATCGCCATATACGTCCAAGTTTTTGATCCTTAAATCAATCGCTTCTTCGAGACCCATGATACATGCTTCGTATTCGGCCTCGTTGTTCGTACATTTGAACGTAAGTCTAGCAGTGAAAGGAATGTGGGAACCCTGAGGGGTAACAATGATTGCCCCAATTCTGTTTCCATAATGATTGACTGCTCCGTCAAAGATAAGTCCCCACTGGGAACCTGGTTCTGGCCCTTCACTGGGTAGCGGTTCATCGCAATCTTTCATCTTTAGATACATGACATCTTCGTCTGGGAAGTCAAACCCGATTGATTCTTGATTGTCAATCGGTTGATGAGCCAAATGATCGGCTAAAATACTTCCTTTAACGGCTTTCTGAGCGTGGTACTCTATGTCATATTCTGATAGTAACATATGCCAACGGGCAATCCTTCCCGTGAGAGCAGGTTTTTCGAAAACGTACTTGATTGGATCCATTTCGGAGACCAACCAAGTAGTATGACGAATCATGTACTGGCGAAGACGTTTGGCTGCCCAAGCCAAAGCGCAACAAGTTTTCTCGAGCATTGTGTATCAAGTTTCACAGTCGGTGAATTTCTTGCTTAGATAGTAGATGGCAGACTCTTTCCTTTTAGTTTCGTCTTGTTGGCCAAGTACACATCCCATTGAGTCCTCTAGGACTGTGAGGTAAATGATCAGTGGTCTTCCTTCCACTGGAGGTGATAGGATCGGAGGATTCAACAGATATTCCTTAATACTGTCGAAGGCGGTTTGGCAATCTTCTGACCAAACGCAATCCTGGTTCTTTTTGAGTAGTTTGAAAATCGGCGCACACGTGGCGGTCATAAGGAACATGAATCTGGAGATGTAGTTCAAACGTCCCAGGAATCCTCTGACTTGTTTTTCAGTTTTCGGAGAAGGCATTTCTTGAATGGCCTTGACCTTGTCAGGATCAACCTCAATCCCTTTCTGGCTGACGATGAACCCTAGTAGTTTCCCTGAACGGACACCGAAGGTGCACTTGTTGGGATTCAAGCGGAGCTTGAATTTTCTTAGACGTTCGAACAATTTTGACAGGTGTTCAACGTGCTCATCCTCTGTTCTTGATTTTGCAATCAAATCATCGACATATACCTCGATTTCTTTGTGTATCATGTCATGAAACAGAGTAGTCATGGCCCTTTGATAGGTTGCCCGTGCATTCTTCAAACCGAACGGCATTACCTTGTAACAAAAGGTACCCCATGGGGTAATGAACGAAGTTTTCTCCATGTCTTTCGGCGCCATTTTGATCTGGTTATAGCCCGAGAATCCATCCATGAAGGAGAATACTTTGAACATTGTTGTGCTGTCAACCAGCATGTCAATGTGTGGTAAAGGAAAGTCGTCCTTTGGACTTGCCTTGTTCAGATCTCTGTAATCAACACACATTCTGACCCTTCCGTCCTTTTTGGGAACGGGTACGATGTTGGCTAACCATTGAGGATATTCAAATGTAGCGAGGAAACCTGCGTCGATCTGTTTCTGTACCTCCTCTTTGATTTTAATGGCCATGTCCGGGTGAGTGCGTCTCAACCTTTGCTTTACTGGCGGACATTCCGATCTCAACGGTGAGTGATGTTCCAAGATGCTGGTATCCAACCCTGGCATATCCTGATAGGACCAAGCGAATACATCGGGGAATTCTTTGAGAAGCTTTATCAAACTTTCTTTGACAGTTGGACTGAGCAGTGCTCCGATCCTGATTTCTTTTCTCTCTTTTTCTGAACCCAAGTTTACCGTTTCCAACGGCTCTTTGTGAGGTTCAATGGACCTTTCCTCTTGTCTGAGGAGTCGGGAGATCTCTTCTGGAATTTCGTTGTCATTTTCTTCTCCAGCCTCGAATACCGGGAACTTAAAGTTGGAAGAAGGCATCGGATCGTATGTTTCAACGGGGTATAAAATAAGCAATCTGCATGACGTGATGATTCGTGTTTAGAAGAGATAGAGAAAATGAAAGTGTGTGCAGTGTTTTGATTTTACTGCTTGTTTTTATTATTGAATTCTTTTTTAGGATTACCATTTTCTAAAAAAGCAAAAAGAGAAAACAGCAATTAATGCGGAAATTACAGAACGACATTATTTTATTAATGAACAAGTCGAATCTTGAAACTACAGCCCTATAAAACAAAACTCTGTCGCTTTGGGCAAAGCGAAGAGGGAAATTTACAAAAAACGAGCCCTATCAAAATATCCGTTTCACCTGGGCAGGGTGAAAGGTTAAAGATGGCAATTACTTTGACTGATGAACGACCTTCGGAACCTTGACGGTAACCCATTGGCGGCGAACTCCTCGGTGAATCACAAAGTCTGGCACCTTCCTTGATTTGTCTTCAGAAATGACGCTGATTTCTGGTGGAGCAGGATCATTGGAATCTGTCTCCCAAGCAGAGTTATCGTAGGAGGATTCCTCTGTTGCATTTTGCATAGCATTAGTGCTCTCAGCTGTATCTCCCCATCCAGTTGACTGGATATCTTCGAGCCTGATACGAGAGCTTTCGGGAGCAGTGTACTTGACCATAAAGTCGTACTTTCCACTTGGTTGTCCCAGGGTGTCCCACACTTCTGTGGAACTGGAGGAATCATCCCTCTCGATGACGTTGACCTCGGGAAAAGCATAATTGATGAATTCTAGTCCTGCAAACGTTGCGAATTCATCTTCATGTTGAGTAGTTTCCGAATGACCTGAATGTTGATCCCATGACATGGCGGGGACACAGGTATTATGTTCAATGACGCTCAACTGAGTTTCATTACTCAGCTGACTTTCTTGCCCCAAGTTTCCTGGGTAAGGCTGCCACATTGGTAGGCCATCCATCGGGCCATAGTAATTGCGGTCAAAGTTGTCTTTCATCAGAGTGTCCTCCTCTAATGAATTTGGTGGAGCACCGCATCCTTCCGGATCACAATCTCCGTAGATCATTTCGACATCTGATCTTGGTATAAATCTCGGACTTTCTGTAGGAAAGCAAAAAGGCATAGGCACCTCTTCCTGAGACATATAGCCGTCCTTGTTAAGGTAGGACTTCCATTCTTCATCTGTGTCAGAGGGATCTTCCTCATTGATAGCATGAACTGTCTGAGACACTGGGTGAAGAAAACCTCCACTGTGGAAGAAGTTTTGAAGGGGATGAAGACTTTCATCGTTGGCGGCTGTCTGGGTACAGGTTGCAGAAAAACCAAGACCCTTCTTTGTTTTATTGTCAATAGGAATGACAAGCCGTCCCCATCCTGTCGTATCGGTACTCTCGACCGCTTTGATAGCATCTTTGTATGAAGAAATTGAAGTTCCTTCTTCGGATTGATCGTTCTTGCTCACCGATAGTGCTTGGAACTGAGTTCCAATAACCTCCTTGGGTTCCAAATAAGTAGATGATGATAAGTTGCTTACAAGCAAGGCTTGTTCCCCACAAACCGTGACAAGTTGATTGTTCTTGACGAACTTTAGCTTTTGGTGGAGGGTCGAAGTGACTGCTCCAGCCTGATGTATCCAAGGTCTTCCTAATAAACAACTGTACGTTGCCCTGATGTCCATGACCGGGAAAGTGATTTGGAAAGTGTGAGGACCAATAGTTATGGGAAGATCCACTTCGCTGATAACTATTTTTCTGGATCCGTCGAATGCTTTGACGACGACCTCGCTGACTCTCATCGGAGGGCCCTTGAATGATAATTGCATCAAAGTGGACTTCGGCATAACATTCAGGGCTGACCCTGTGTCTACCAGTACGTTGGCTAAAGCATCGCCCTGGCAGTTAACTGTAATGTTGAGCGCCATGTTATGACGGCAACCCTCTTCGGGTAATTCCTCATCACTAAATCCCAAATTATTGCAGGAAGTGATGTTAGAGACAATGCTATCGAATTGTCTGATTGTTACATCCTGTTCCACAAAGGCTTGCTCCAAGACTTTCTGTAGAGCCTCTCTGTGTGCTTCTGAACTGAGTAACAGTGATAATACTGAGATCTTTGAAGGAGTCTGTAACAGTTGATCAACAATGTTATATTCACTCCTTTGGATGAGCTTTAGCATCTCATCTTTGTCTTTTGAAAAGTCGGGATTACTAGATTGACCGACTGGTGGATCAGGAATTTCTGCCTGAAGTTCCTTTTCTTTGTTGGATTCTCCAACCCCTCGGTTGAAGATTCGACCGCTCCGTGTTACACGACTGATGTCTGCAATATTCACGACGGAGGGTAATGGAATTTCCTTTCCATTCTCGATTATTATTGCACCGTATTTGTAAGGGATTGCCTTAGCTGATTCATACGGTAGTGGTCCTGGTAGATAGATGACTATGGGAACCTTCTGATTTTTCTGACCATCATAAGTAACCTCGATCCGTTCCCGGTTGGGAACTCTAGATTCGTCAAATAGAGGGATGATGGCAAAAACATCCCTGGTCCTATGATGACCAGAGATCGTGACAACATCCTCAACTTGCTCGGCAAGGTAGTTCGGTGACCAAATGATGGGTCCTGAACCTGGATATGGATGAATTTCTCCATGATCGACCTGACCCTGAAGAGCTGCTCTCACAAGGTAACACCCTTGGTTACTTTCCGAACAGACGCTACAACTGTCATAGTCGTGTGGTGGCAACTGGCCACGCCCACTTTGAATGCAATGTAACCTCACTAGGTTATCTTCCATTGATCGGACATCCTGACTTTGACGACGAGTAGGATTCCTGTGATTGATACTAATCTGCTGAGTATCTTCGTCCATGTAGAGTGGTATCCACCAGTGATTTAACAAGTGCTGAAGTGCCTCCTGGACAAGGGTACAACCTCGATCATTTTCGCAACCTGCTTTACAGTTTTGATAATCGTGTGATATTAAGAATCCGAGTCTGACCTGCTCAGCATGTAACTCTACCAGATTGGTATTCATCACGCGGATGTCAAAGATCTGAACCATGTTAATTTGATAGGAGTTCCTATCATGGTAGTCTTGGATCCATCCAAGATCCATCTGACGCTGGAGGGCCTCTTGTATGAAAGAGCATCCCTGTTTGTTTACCGAGCAAATCAGACAGGAACTGTAATCGTGCCGCGACAGATTATGATATTGGCTTTGCCTTGAGTGCATCGCCACCAAGTTGACATTCATCACACGGATGTCGTGGTTTTGAATGACGTTAGAATTTGTAGAGACCATGTTAACTCCACAAACTCGGTGCTCCTGGATCCATCCGAGATCCATTTGTTCCTGTAGAGCCGCTTGCACTACAGAACATCCTTGGTTATCTTTAGAGCATATATCACACTGGTGATAGTTATGAGGTGGCACATGGCCATATCCACTCTGTCTACAATGCATCTTGACCAGATTGGTCCCCAATAAGAGTACATCGTGAATTTGATAGACATTGTTAGTCTCTTTCTCAATCAGATTGACTGCAGCCTTCTCATGTTGAGGCAGCGGGTTCGTGAGAACATTAGGGTTCGTATCTTTGAAAGATAACAACCCGCTCCTAACAAGCTTTTGCACGTCGGATTTGAAATTGAGACAAGTCTCAATGTTATGCCCTGAACCTCCTTGATGATAAGGGCATGTTTGATCCGCTTTAAACCAAAAAGGCGGATTTTCCGGAACTGAAAGGGGAGACTTAGTCTGAATGTGCCCCTTAGCCAGCAGTAACGGAAATAATTCTGCGTACGTTACAGGTATAGGATCAAATCCTGGTGGCCGTGTTGTACGGTTGTTGTTATATGGAGGACGAGCTTGCTGAAGAGGCTGTTGTGTCCTTTATTGGTCAGGTTGGCTCTGCGCAACCTGAGGTTGATACATAGGAACAGGCGCGGGGCCGATAGCAAGAGTAACAGCTGCTACTGGCTGATAACGTCGCCTTTGCTTTCCGAGAGAGATATTCCCAATATCTTGCTCTTTTTTCTTAGGGAGAGCACTACCATATTTTTTTAGTACCGCTCGTCGATCCAGTGTCTTTTACCAAACGTCCTTCTCGGACGGCTTCCTCAAGACGTACACCCATGCCGACCATTTCGGTGAAATCACTGGGCGCACTGGCAACCATTCGGTCATAGTAAAATGAGCTTAAGGTCTTTAAGAAGATCTTTGTCATCTCTTTTTCCTCAAGAGGTGGACAAATTTGAGCGGCAATTTCACGCCACCTTTGAGCATACTCCTTAAAGGTTTCCTTGTCCTTTTGCGACATTGATCTGAGTTGATCTCTGTCGGGTGCCATGTCCAAATTGTACTTGTATTGTTGGACGAAGGCAGTACCAAGATCTCTGAATGTACTGATCGTAGTATGGTTTAAACCCATGTACCATTTGAGTGCGGCACCGGTTAAACTATCCTGGAAGTAGTGAATCAGCAGGTCCTGATTCTCCGTCTGAGCTGACATCCGCCGAGCGTACATCACCAGATGGCTCTGAGGGCAAGAGTTACCCTTGTATTTTTCAAAGTCGGGCACTTGGAACTTGTGCGGGACTTTTACATTTGGGACCAAGCAGAGGTCTGCGGCGTCCTTTCCAAATAGATCCTGACCGCGAATGGCTTGCAGCTCTTTCTGCATTTCCAAGAACTGCTCCTGGAATTCATCCATTCTATCAAACATAGTTTCCTTCTTATCAGAAGGTGTCCGTGGAATCTGTCCTTCTGGGACAGTGTGCACCACAGGGGGTGGTACCGTGACTACGGCAGTAAGTCTTGGCGCCTCCCGAAGTTTGTAACCTTCAGGAGTCTTGAGTATGCCCCTGGCATCTTCGCTTTCCCGAAGTTTGTAACCTTCAGGCCCAGCGGCTTCTGTTGCGATTCCCTGATCTTCAGTGATCGGCGAAACATATCCTTCCGGGATATAGTTAACAGGCATGCCCCAAGGACGATCTTTCGGCATCTGATACCTAGGATCATACTTTTCTATGATGGGCGTTGAGGTGATCTCTGAGATCACAGTTCTTTGTAGCTGAGCTTCTGCCATGGCTTGCATGTCGTTACGAAGCTTTCTCATATCCTCTCTCAGTGTGTCGATCTCTTTTTTCAACTCTCTGTTTTCTTACTCAAGATCATCCATCTTTTTTTGACGATTGGCCCGAGTATTATTCGAATGAGATAGTTTGACTCTAGAATCGAGACACAAACGTGAGATTCGTAGGTAAGGAGAATACGCGATGTGAGAATGATGAATGCAATGATTATATTAATTATTTTTAAGTTTAATTAAAATAAACTTCGACAATTAGATTGCAAATATCAAACAGTGGGGAAACCCCTTTTTATTGAATTCCAAAGGATTACAGAAATGGAAATACAGTAGATTACAAAGTGCAGAAACAGAAACCTAAACTAATGGGTCCCGAGTCCTCTTCTTTGACCGGGGCGCTTGGGCCGTTGTCGGGTTGTCATTCCTTTGCCAGGTGAAAGGAGCGAGCAAATTCCTTTGGTCATCTTGATTCTCTACAGCATGCTGCTCCAAAATTTCAATTAGAGCATCTTTCTCTTTCAGTAATTGCTGTATTTGGATACACTCTACGTCGAGGGTACGGTACTTGTTCTTCCAAGATCTTCTTTCCTTTTGAACTTTGTTGAGAGTAACCTGAAGCCTTTCAGTTTCCATCATGAAGTACATGACAATTTCCCTCGGTGGAAGAATTCCGTAACGAGGATAAGGCATCTTTAGCTTGAGAGCTCTAGTTTGTACCCAATGGAGATAAGGCTCCACCGAGACACAGTCCGGTTTTCCCAGAGACTCTCGTCCTTTCTTACGAACATGTTTCCAAGCTTGCACTATTTCCATCTTTAGTGCTCTGTCATTTTCTCCTTCTTTGAAGAAAAGACCTTCCATATGAACACCCAGTGGGATGTGTCTCATCGGGTATCCAAATTGACGAAGAACTAATATCGGATGATAGTTGATTCCTCCTTTAGTTCCTATGAGGGGTATGCTAGGGAAGTTTTCACAACGGTCAATGATTCTGATTCCCTCATAAATCCTATTACACCAATCTATATCAGAGTTGGTGAGAGACATGATCTTCTGCGACCAACGTAAGACACTCTTGCAATCCCAAAAAGTGGCAGACTTGGGCAAGTGAGAGATAAACCATTTGTAACGAAAAGGTACACAGCATGTGATCTCCCCTCCGCTGTACAAATTTCCTAAGTGTACAGAATGATACGCATCTGCGAGCAAAGTCGGCACAGGGTTTCCAATGAGAAAAACCTTAATAGCGTTGATATCGACGAAGTTATTGATGTTGGGAAACAAAAATAACCTGTAGGTGAGCAAGACAAAGATGCTTTCAAAAGCAGTCTCGTTCCCTATACTAGCGAAGTACAGAGCTTTCTTGGTCAGGAACTGGGCTGGCAAACCTTGGATGCCACCCTTAGTGGTCATGTGAGTCCGGACCTCAGACTCGTTCAAATGAATTGCTCTTGCAATGTGTCTGATTCTTTGGAATTTCTTCCAGTCCAGAAAATGGAGCTCGATCAGTGATATGTAAATCAGTCAGATGAGAATACTCCTCCAGCGTTGGTGATAGCTGGTAATCCGGGAATGTGAAACAATGATAAACCGGATCGTAGAATTGAATGAGCGCGTCCATGATCCCCTTAATCACATGGACTCTTAACAGTGGTAGCAAACCACCGTGCTTGGCTCTGAAAGCCTCTGGGTTAACGATCATCCTCGCTAACTTTCTCAAATCCCCTAGTTTTGGAACCTTGAAGGTATACTGGTGAGTTCTCCTTCTACCGAAATCCATTAATGCAATCTTTTTCTCTGATATTTGCAATCACAGTCTTAGTTTAATTTGAAAAACAGAGAGACTAGAAGAGAAATTTTTTTGAATGTTTTAATATTTTATTAAATGAATGCATGAATGCAGCACACAAAAACATAGAAAAAACATGGGGTCAAAGGGTCGTTGTCATGAAGTCAAGGCTCTACCCATCCCAAAGGTTTATACTAGGGTGATTTTTGTACCTGTACTCATTATCATCAGCTCCTCCCAGGAAAGCAAAACAATAAGCGGATCGCCAGCGAGTTGTGTGCAATCTTAGAGTAAGTGCCATTCACCGAGAATAGATCACCAGCCTCAAATGAGGGTAGTATCGCGTAACAACTATTTCCGATAGTTTCCGCACTACGAAAGGGTTTGGTTTTTCTAGGTGTATACTCATTCTCACCACATGCGGCATCACACGCATTCCCATTAGCAGAAAAATAAACACGTATAGCAATTAGGAAAAGCAGTATATATATTTGTCCTAATCATCCTAGACTTATAAAGCTACGATTCTTAAGTTCCTGACAGAAATGGGTTCCCCGGCGGAAGCCCCAATCTGTGGTTCCCTGCCTAAGAGATGGACCAGCATAGGTCAATCTTTCTCTTCGGTAGAGTTCCCATTTTCCGTAGAAAACGGGGATGATGCCCTAAGGCAGAAAAGGAGACTCCCCAGCAGAGTCGCCATTTGTGTAATTTTTCACACAAGAGAAGTAGAAAGAAAGGAACCGGCCCCACGGTGGGCGCCACTTTTCTGTAGCGAGCGATTTTGGACGCGGTTCTTAAGCACTGGTCGCTCTCTGCGGTTTGAGCTTAAACTACAGGTCGATTCATTTTTTATCCTATTGTGAGCTGAATAAGGAAGGGAAATAGATGTCTCCAATTAACCCTGCTTGCATACTGAGTTTAAACAGCGGTTTGTTAGGTTACGGATGCTATCAATGTGGGGGGGGGCCTTTGTACTGGTTATTCGTATTTCGCCAATACAGGTTCTTTCTTTCTAGGGCTTGGGCAAAAGGTTTCTGGTGGGGAACAAGGATTAGGATGTAAAGACTGATGCTTTTGAATTACTGCTTTTGATTGACGAAGATATGGGATTTAGGTTTTTTGTTGATTGCGCTCGCTAAGATCTTTTCTTTCAATCTTATGCCTACGTATTCCCGTTTACTGAAACAGGGAAATCAGAGCGTTCGTAGTTCCTCCTATTCTATGGGAGGAAATGGGTGTTTTGGTGTCATGTTTAAAGCCCAAGAAGTGAAGCAAAAGGTGATTTGTATCTTGTTCAAAGCCCAAGATGTGAAGCTAAAAGGTCTATTTGTGTCTTATTCAAAGCCCAAGACGTGAAGCTGAAAGACCTCGGCTTTAGAGAGAATTTGTCATCTCTAAAGAGGGGAGAAGGAGAATTACTTTAACTGGGATACGCGGATCCGAGCAATGCCATAATTTCCGAAGAAAGGGTTTTAACCTGAAGGAGAAGACATAAACTCAGTGTAGAGCAATGCCATCTTTCCTTAGGAATTTCTCATGCTAAAAGAGGGACAGTGGCATGGATGTAGATGATCCAGAGGCTTGCCGCTTACAGCGATTAGATGAAGGGAAAGGAGTTGTTGATGTTTGTGTACTGCGAACGAGGCACAGCTTTGATGCTAAAAGGTTGATTGGATCAACCAGTGGTTTTCTTATATAAAGCCTAAGAGGAGGCTAATTTCCACTAGGAAAATCATTATACAAAGCCTAAGAGAAGGCTATTTTGTGTCTCGTACAAAGCCCGAGAGAGAGGCTAAAAGTTTTTGACCCAGTGGGGCATATCGTTATACAAAGCCTAAGAGGAGGCTAGAAAAGAGTTGACTCAGTTGGAGAATCTTTTATACTCAGTAATAGAGTGTTTTTGTATCTCGTACAAAGCCCGAGAGAGAGGCGAAAAGGTTGTTTTGACTCCACTGGGGAGAATTTTGGTATCTAGTACGAAGCCCGAGATGGAGGCTATTGTAACTGTTTCAGTTGAGTGACATATCCAATATACTGATTTAAAAGAGAAAATCAGTTCTTATATGAGCAACACTGTACTCAGGGATTTAATTTGAGGATCAGGGATATTTCCTTCTCTTTGAGGAAACGGGAAATGCCAAGGGTATCGAGACTATCCGAGTCTGCGGGTTTCCTTCCTATTTAACGAAGGGTGCTTGAGAATGTCTTTGAGACTCAAGGAAGTTAGACTGTATGTGTCTAGAGTTTTATCTTTTGTACTATGCTTCGAGAAACAGTAGTAGACTCTATGAAAGGACTGTTCTATGAGGATGACTAGGTTCTGTTCCTATACCTCTAGGAGGTCGTCGGGACAATTTGTACGAAGCCCAAGAGGAGGCTGGGAACTTTTAAGAAGCCGACGGGTCCTTGTACGATGCCCAAGAGGAGGCTATCATTCCCGGAGGAAGAGATCATTATACGAAGCCTAAGAGGAGGCTGTGAATACTTCTAAGAAGCCGTAGGGTCCTTGAATAATGCCCAAGAGGAGGCCGATGCTTTTAAGAAGCCCGTGGGTCTATCATCTCCTTTCCATTAGGAGAGATAACTCTTTTAAAGATAAAAACCACTGGTAAACGTGCGAGGTTTACTATCCAACGACTTTTAGCTTTTAAAGAGGGTTCCTTAGTTAAGGTCCAAGATTATGACCGTAGTGGGTACCCAAACCCCGAGACATTCAAGGCAAGCTATCCACAAGGAATAGATCAAGTCAGGAAAGTTCGAGAATTGGGAAGAAACTCAAAGATGCCATTCACGGAGAATACATTCATCTTAGGGAGTAGAGCTTCTTGACGATTCCTAAGGAGGACAGCCGAAGAGAAGACTGTATCTGGTGCTCCTATTGGGGATCTAGGTGTCTATTTCTACGAATAAGTGAAACGGCGTCACCTAGTTCTAGACGTAGTTGCTGGGGAAACTCGAAATATCTATACTATTATTACACAGTAGATATGAGTTTATGAAAGGAGACTTACAGTGAGCAGCCCCACAATATAGTTTATAATATGAAAGCAGCAAATGAAAGCGATAACCACTTACTCGGTTGTAGTGCTTCCATGCTGTTTGGTTAGTTGTTCAACAAAGAAAGATTGAAAAACAACAGTATATTCAAAATCAAAGGAGAAAGTGCTTTGAAAAAGAAAGATTTGGGGCTTACAGCTCAAGGAGAGGCCCAGGGTTTTATCAGTGAGCGCACTATTTGAATTTGTACAGAGGGACTTATACAAGTGACTGGGGCCCCAAAAGGTTTTCTGTACAAAGGGATGGGTCTTACACTCTCTCAAGAGGCCCAAAAAGGTTTAAAGAAAAGAGAGGGGCTTATAACACGAGGGTAGGCCCAAATGATTTTTCGTTTAAAAATGGCGATCGCGTCGAGGTTTTCTTTTAACGCAGAGGGACTTATACAATAAGTGAGGCCCAAAATGTTTTGGTTAAAAGGGGGATTGGGTCTTACACTCTATTAGAGGCCCAAAGTGTTTTAAAGAAAAAGAAATGGGTCTTACTACTCGAGGGTAGGCCCAGATGGTTTTTATTTTTTAAACGGGCGACGATCGCGCCGTTTACTTGTACAGAGGGACTTATACAATGAGTGAGGCCCAAAAAGTTTTTGTACAAGGGGGGATGGGTCTTACACTCTCTCAAGAGGCCCAAAGAGTTTTGAAGAAAAATAAATGGGTCTTACTACTCGAGGGTAGGCCCAGATGATTTTTGAAAAGGCGACGATCGCGCCGTTTATTTTTTGACGGTATCGGGACTTATACAATAAGTGAGGCCCAAAGATGATTTGGTCAAAAAAAGGATTGGGTCTTACACTCTAATAGAGGCCCAAAGTGTTTTGAAAATGATTTATGAGGGTTGAATTAATCCAAAACCCTAATTTGTTTTCAAAATGTATTTAATTGAATAAAAATTCAATTAAAATGATCAAAAATTGTTTAACACATGGAAAACAAATTGTGATCTTGGATTAATGCTTCAAAAATTAAGTATTGACCTACAAAATAATTAGAAAGCATTAAAAGTTGCAAAATCAATGTAGAAAAAATATTTAAAATGCCAAAAACAATCAAAATATTAATTCTTTACAAAAATATCAATTATATGAAATAAATAATATTTTTTGGGATTTTTTGATAAAATAAAATATTTTAACATTTTTGTGAATTATTAAAAAAAGAATCAACTCAAAATCATTAAAACTCAGAGAGAAATTAATTTTTGAATCAATTAAACAAAATCACAAAATTCAAATATTTGAATTTGAAAAAAAGGCGCCAAGAACAAGCTGAAGAACACGCGCGTGTTCTTGGTTTCTCAGATTTGCGTTTTCTATCCAATCTCCATGAATACGTAATTATATCATGCAATCCACATATCATTATGCTCGTCTCAACCTCACGATCATGTCTATGTACTTTAATTTCATTTAAATTAAACATACAACAAGAAATCACGAAGAAACCTCAAGAACCCTAATTTCTGCATGAAGGCTGGGATTTTTGATACACGATTCAAACAATGCAATTAATTAAGGGAAAACATTTCATGCATGATTATGAACATATGGCCAAATTATTGTGCGAGGAAATATGCATAGATTGAGAGATGGCCAAGTATGTGCTTACCTCCAAGCCGTGACAGCAAGTTCAGAGTGATTTTTGATTTGGAGGTGTTACAGATGAGTTGTGATGATCTGGACAGCTTCCCTACACCATATGGATTGTGTTTGGATGGTTGGACTTGATTGAAATTGGCTGGATCATTTTGTGGTACCTCAGCTGCACCTTGTTTGAAAATTTGAGCAACCAGCTGGTGATTTCATGAAATTGATGTTTCAGAAGTTATGTGAGTGTTTGATCAGCTCATATGTGATGTATGTGAGGTGTGTGAGTGATTGGTTTGTGCAGAATTGCTCTCAAACTCAAAACCCGATAGCTACCTTGCTAAGAAAGGCATTTTTGCCAAGAGAAAGAGATTTTGAGGAAAGCATCTGTTAGATGGCTTTGGTGTACTCAAACTGACCACAATTGAGCTCTATTTATAGTAGAGCAAGTTTGTTTTGCAAGGAATAGTGCATGGCAGCTGGTAAGTAGGTTTGGCCAATGTTGTCCAATGAGAATCCAAGTCTCCTCTAGCCATTGACTAGAGGTTAGGGCACAGAGCTTTGGTCCCCTTGGTCTTGATTAAGTCTTGACTGATTTCAGATGAGAATGGCTCAGTCCATACCACCTTGATGGTTCCATTGAATGCCTCATTCCAAATTTGAAGTCTTGTCCCTACTTTGGCAACTCTAGGTTCAACATGCTATTCCTTGTTCCTTGGACCTTGGAGGCTTGGCTCAGTGATTGTCCCCTTTGGATTCAATCCTCTGAGGTGTCCAAGTGGATTGGAGCAATTGAGATTGGCTGATTTTGGCAAATCGAGCCAAAATGCAAATTCTGCCTTGCTTTGACAGATTTCAGCAAGGCAACTTGCCAATGTTGTATCTCATGATGTAGGTTGAATTTGGCAATGTTCTTGGCCATTTTGGAAAGCTCTTACATGATACAACAACTGTTTGAACAAGTTTGGTTTTGATCTCTTTTGATTCCAAGTGAAAAATCCCCCTACATTTGGCAAAAAGTGAAGGCAAATTCTGACTTAGTGAAAATTTCACTAAGTGTTGGAAAAAGTGACATTTTCACTTTTCAGCCACTTTGATCACTCCATAACTCAAAATCCTTAATGAATTGGAATGACTTGTAGTTGAAGTTTTTGTAGGTGATAATGAGGGCTACAAATCCATCTTTGGATGAGAAAAAATGGCCTTGTGGTTTAGGAGTTATGGTCCTCCAAAGTTGGTACCTTTGCCACTTTATTTTTAACTTAGAAAAATTTCTAAGTTTTATGGTTACCCCTTTTACAAGTTATCTCACTTTTCTTGATTTTTCTTGATGAATGATGATTCAAATCATACATTAACATCATTTTAGGGTTAAAAATCCATTTTGGTGAAAAATCTCAAAAAGTCAAAGTTGACTTTTGTGCACAGTTGACTTTTTATCAGATGAATTCCAAACTGTGCAATTCTTCAGGAAATCATGTCCTTGACCTAAATCAAACTTGATGGACATGTTCCATGGGTGTCATAGGGTATATTCAATCATGTATTAGGGTTTGGGAGCATGTCTTGGTCATAAGTCAAAGTTACAATTGACTTTTCCCTTAAAACCCTAATTGTGGTGCAGATGAAAATGAGACTTGTTGCTCAAGCTTCTTGGATCAATCCATTGTTCCAAATGGATCAATATGGTGTATTAGAGACCCTCAAATCATCTCTTGAGGTCTTGGCTCATGGTTTGTCCCAAAAGTCAACTTAGGGGTGAATTAGGTCAAGAAACCCTAATTCCTGATTTTTTATGAATGCATCCCCTGAGGCAAAATTGACTTGATGCATGGGTTCATGAGGTTCCATGAAGCATATTAGGTTATGTTTTGGATCATTGCCTTGTGCCCAGATGAAAATTTCCATCTGGAGACCCTGGTCGACCAAAACCCTAATTTGGTGACACTGTCGATCTTGAGACTTGATCCACCTAGAAGGGAGCAGCCTTGTGCTTAATCCTTGAAGTGGGAGTCCTTTTTGATCCATTGTGGATGTTTAAGAGATTAGACAAGTTGAAGATCATGTCATTTCTTGATTGATCCTTTGTCTAAGCACTCAGAGAGGGCTTGAAACCCTAATTTTGATTGTAGTGGATGCTCACCCATCTTTGGGGAGACTAATGAAGCATGATGGTTCATCCATATTGTGATGATGATTTTCACAATGATGGGAAATCTAAGTGGTCAAAATTTGGGGTATTACACCTGCATCACATCAGTACCAAAATTAGCCTCTTGCTCTTGCACCTGCCCTAATGGAACTAATCATGCAAAATGCTTAAGCCTGCATCACATCAGTACCAACACAAGCCTCACGCTCTTGCACCTTCCCAAGGGGAACTAAGCCTGCAATATGCTTAAGGCTGCCCCAAACTCAGTACTTGAAGTAATTCCATTCTTCAATTGCTTTTAACAATGCACCACTACAGTACGAAAAATTCACTCCAAAATCACCACCTATTTTCAATCACCAACAACTCCATCTTTGTCAATACTACCTCATAGAACACACCTCGTTAATTACCTATTTCTTTGCTACCGTCAACACCGTCTTCTCCACTCTCTAAACCCGGTGCTACCTTCCAACACCACCTATCTACTTTTTCCATCCCTATTCTTCGCCTTGTACTTCACCCTCGACGAAAACGTGTCACCCCAACGCGACAGACCAGAAGAGTAACCTAGAGCAATACCAATGGGCAAGCTGCATACCTCTAATAATGACTTAGATCACAATTGGGCTGAAGGGAACAACACCACCAAGGAGCAAACACAGCTCACCAAATTCCAATATTTGCACCAGCCAAGCACCTACCTAAACGACCAATACCCTACATCCCAGACAGCTGTATTTAATCCAAACAATTAACTTGGCAGTGCCACGAATAATACCTATACTCCTCTAAATGTCAGCCAAAGAACAAGCTCTAAGAATGTGATAGTCAAACCAATGTAGTAAAAACCAAATGAAATTCCATCACCCTAGAGTCACCTCCTGCCTACCATCCACTTCTACTGTGCACCTTTCTTATAGTAAATTCCCCATAACACTGATGTTGACTCAATCCACTACTCTCAATCAGAACAAGCACTCGCTCGGATTCAGCACCCAAAGTTCCAAAGTGTTGGTTCTGGGATTGGCTAGAATTTTGGTAAAACAAAGTTGTGCAATGTTGATGTCACATGGGTGATGTCTTAACATTGAGTCTTAACATTGGTTTATGTTAAGTATTTAACTTGTTGAAGTTTTGAAGTCTGATGTCACATGCGATGTCATGACATCAGGTCTGTAGAAGACTAATAACATCAGGTTTAGTGATGTTGTTAGGGTTTGCGTTTTAGCTGAATATTGGGAGAGCTGTTAGTCTCATTGGTTGCTGATATCTTGGGATAGATATTTTCTGTTACAAATAGATTTGATGCAGATTTGTAGGAGTGTTTAAAGGCTGAAGATTTAAGAAGATTTTGAGAGAGAAAATCTGTTTTGAAGATTCAGTTTTAAATAACAAATCAGGTCAGATATTGTAGCAGGTCCAGGTCCAATTCAGATGGCTATATAAAGCGCATCAACCAAAGGAAGACGGTACAAAAAATAGACAGAAGATAAAGAGATTTAACTGGAGGTTAAGAATTGTCTTTATTCGAGTATTGTGAGTGAATTGGTGAGTGTAATCTGTCCTCTCTAGAGCTGTGAAGCAAGAGAGTTTTGTAACTTGATCAAAGCTGTGAAGCAGGATCAAGGTGTTTCTCAAAGTGTTTGATCTTTGGGAGGTTTTAGGGATTGAGTAGTGTTCTCATACCTAAGTGGGCTCTTAGGTAGAAAGTTCATTAGTAGGAATTAAGTTTAGGAGATTGTCAACGAGGTTGTTGAGTCTGTAAATTAATTCTACAAGTAGTGAATTTCATCCTTGGCTTGGTCGCCCCCAGATTAAGTTGTTGAACTGAACTGGGTAAACAATTCTGTGTGTTTCTCTTGTTGTTTTACATTGTCCATTGCAGAGTGTGTTATTGTGACATCACTCGTAACATCACATATCTGGTACCTGAATTTCAATTGGTATCAGAGTAGGCATCCTGTCTGTCTCTGGGTGAGATCTAGGGAAGTTACTTTCTGGTGTAAAGATGGACAAAGAAGTTGGAGGATTTGTCAACAGACCCCCTATTTTGGATGGCTCGAATTATGATTATTGGAAGCCAAGGATGATCACCTTTTTGAAATCCTTGGACAACAGGGCTTGGAAGGCTATCATTAAAGAATGGAAAGCACCTGTTGTGTTTGAAAAAGATGATGTTGGGAAAGATAAAGAGGGCACCTCAAAGCCGAAGCCTGAAGAAGAATGGACCAAGGAAGAAGATGAGCTTGCCCTTGGTAATTCCAAAGTTTTAAATGCAATTTTCAATGGAGTGGATAAGAACATATTCAGGTTGATCAATACCTGTGAAGTTGCTAAGGAAACTTGGGATATTTTGAAGGCTACGCATGAAGGAACATCTAGAGTTAAGATGTCAAGACTTCAGCTTCTAACATCGTAGTTTGGAAGATGAGACTATCTATGACTTCCACATGAGTATTCTTGAGTTGTCCAATGCATCCAGTGCTCTTGGAGAAAAGATGTCAGAAAAAAAGCTTGTAAGGAAAATCCTTAGGTCCCTTCCTAAGAGGTACAAGATGAAGGTGACTGCAATTGAAGAAGCTCAAGACATAAGCAAGATGAGGGTTGATGAGCTCATTGGATCTCTTCAAACTTTTGAGCTTGGGTTGAATGAGGAAGAACCAGAAAAGAAGCTTAAGAGTATAGCCTTGGTTTCAAATGCTCAAGAAGAGAAAGGGAATAGTGCAGAATCCCAGGAGGATCTATCTCAGGCCATTGTTATGTTGGGAAGGCAGTTCAACAAGGTGTTCAAAAGAATGAACAAGAACTTCAAGCCTAATGTCAAAAACATCGCTTCTGACATCAGCAAGTCTAAGGAGAAGGATGAAGAGAAGACTGCTCAAGACAAGGGTGTTCAATGCTTTGAGTGTGAAGGTCATGGACATATTAAGAAAGAATGTCCCACATTCCTGAAGAAGCAGAAGAAAGGAATTACAGTTTCCTGGACAGACTCTGACAGTGAAAGTGAAGGAGAGTCAGCCAAACATGTCAAAGCTTTAACTGGAACAGTTGTTTCTGATGGTGATTCAAGTGATGAGGAACTGACTTTTGAGGAGTTAGCTTCCACTTATCAAGAGCTTTGTCTGAAGAGTGCAGAAATCTGTCAAGAAAGTGAAAAACAGAAGAAACAGATTGTTCAGCTAGAGACTGCTAAAGCTGATTTGGAAAATGAAGTCCTATTAGTCAAAGCTCATCTTGATCATATGGCCAAATCTGTTAGGATGCTGAACAGTGGTACATACACACTTGATAAGATCCTTGAGACAGAAAAGGTTGTTGGAGATAAGTCAGGCATAAGATTTGTGGTTGAGAAAAAGGTATCTGCTGAAGCAAGCACTTCAGGAACCAAGAAGGAGATGTCTCAACCAATGTCTCAACTTCAAACAAAGAAACAGGATCCTAAACCTAAGCAGGCTGTTCATCCTCAACCTCAAAGTGTTGGGAAGAGGCATGCTCATGGTCCTCATCAAAGGAAGGCACATGTTTCTGGAGCTAGGCAGTATATACCTCCACAATATCATAAGAGCATGCAGGCTTCTAGGTTCAAACAGAACATGGTCCATCAGATGTCTCAACATCAGGGAAACATGTATGGCTATGGATATAATAATGTTGTACCTTATTATTATGGAAGAAGGAAGCCTCATCACCATAGAAGACAGCCAAAAGGACAGCATCCTTACCATAGAAGACAGTCAAACTATGGGAGAAGAAGACAACATTATGGGTGGCAGCCACAGCAATATCACCCTCAAGGAGCCAGAAGGTTCAACCACTTTAGAGAAGACAGAGTTAGGTGCTTTTACTGTGGCAGATTTGGACACATACAGTTTTCTTGTTTCAAGCTACATGGTTATCCCAAGTCTAACCCTCAACCCAGACAGAAGGATAACAGGCCCAAGGTTGTTAAGCAGTGGGTTCCTAAAGAAGAGGTTACGTGTCTATTGGCTCACTTTTCAGATAGACACTCTGCTAAGGATGGTTGGTACTTTGACAGTGGCTGTTCAAAGCACATGACTGGTTTCAAAAACCAATTGGTGGATGTCAATTCTTGCTCCTCAATTGATGTTACTTTTGGAAACGGAGAGAAAGAGGTGGTACAAGGTGTTGGAAAAGTGAAGTGTCATGAGGGACCTGATCTTGACAATGTACTTCTTGTCAAAGGGTTGAGTGCTAATCTAATTAGCATAAGTCAGCTCTATGATGATGGTTATAAGGTCAGCTACACCAAAGATGAGTGTGTGGTGACAAATGAGCAGAATGAGGTAGTGATGAAGGGAATAAGATCCAGAGATAACTACTATCAATGGGTACCTCAAGTGAACAGTTTATCTGGTGATGTTAAGATTGATGTTGTAACATCAGATTGTGACAACAAGTGTGAAAGTCTGCTGAAAGGTCAATTAGGGTTAATTACTCTTAATGTGAATCCTTTTAAATTTTTAAAATTAAAGTTAATTTGGAGGGAGAAACTCATTGATTGGTCTTTAAGGGATACACAAAATCAGGCGCCATACCTTAGTCCATCATTCCCGTTTGTAGTAATATCACGTTTCATCAAGGATCATATCTCCCGACTGTTCGTCTCCTTCAACAAGAAGAATCATATGTCTCTGAACTCATACTGCCTAAAGGGAACCATGTCAAACCAGATGTCTTCTCCATCAAAGAAATCTGTTTCTCGAAGCTCTTCGCAAGATAAGGCTAGGGTTTCTTCAGAAGAGGGGTCTGCAGAAGAAGCGTTGAATGTAGAACCCATCTCTATAATGCTTCCAGAGTCAGGTAAATCTAGACCTTCTAAACTTGTTTCAAAAAGGGCTTGGACTATCTTTAGAGATAATGAAACAAAGAAGCTTATTACCAGTGTTCTATTTAGTGATAAAACAGCACCTAGGTCATCCACTTCTCAAACTGGTGAAGAAAGGGTGGATGTTGACAAAAGCTTAGGTCAGATTGTTGATAAGATCTTTGAGAAAGGGCTTCCCATAAAAGGTATATCTAGACCACTGAGGCAAATGCCTGCTAAAAGGGAAAAGAAGGACATGCAAAGTGCAGCTACAAATCTTCATAGACTTGCTATGGCTGTTATTGAAGATTCTGAAGTGGGAGTGGAAGAAGATGATGTGCATGAGGAAACTAATGTTAAGGGGGATGTTAGAACATCACCTGTTGAAGCTACTCTTGGTGAAGAAAAGAATGAGGATGTGATCAATGTGGATGATTTATCTGATGATGAGGTCATTGGAAAAGCTGCTCCAAGTATTGCTAAGAGACTGAAGACAAGGAAAGGAAAGACTGTTGAATCCTCTCCAAAGAAGTCTTCTGAAGGCAAGATGAAAACTGCTGTTGTAGGTCCTACAAAACCTTGGAGCAAGGTTGCTACATCCTCCAAAAAGAAGAAGATAATGGAAGATTCGGATTCTGACTTTGATGTTGAGGATGATGCTCATGACATCACACCTGTCAGAAGAACAATTTTGAAGAGAATCTCCGACAAAGTCCCTGAAGTACCAGTTGACAACATTTCCTTTCATTATGCCAGCAGTGCATCAATGTGGAAATTTGTATGTCAGAGAAGACTAGCCCTAGAGAGGGAGCTTAGGAGAGAAGCTTTAGAGATGAAGGATATTATAGAGTTGATTAATGAGGCTGGATTGGCGAAGACTGTGACCAAATTTCCTAAGTGCTATGAGGGTCTTGTCAAAGAATTTATTGTCAACATTTCTGGAAAAATTGCTGATAAAAAGAGCATTGATTACATGAAAGTCTATGTGAGGGGAAAGTGCATTACATTCTCTCCTAGTACTATCAACAAGTATCTGGGAAGAGATGATGAAGAGTATAGTGAACTTGAGATGATTGATAATGAAATATGCAAAGAGATTACAGCTGGTCAGGTAAAGGTTTGGCCTTTGAAAGAGAAGTTGAAGGCTAGTAAACTTAGCATCAAGTATGCAATTCTTCACAGAATTGGAGCTGCCAACTGGGTGCCAACAAACCACAAGACAACAATAGTTGTTGGATTAGGTAGGTTTATCTATGATGTTGGGAAGAAGATCAAGTTTGACTATGGAAGCTACATCTTTGAGCAAGTGGTGAAACATGCGGAAACAAATGCTATCAAGCTACCCATAGCATTCCCATCCCTTGTTTGTGGAATCATCTTGGAGCAACATCCTGAAACTTTAACAAGTTCAGATATAGCTTGCAAGAGGGAGTCATCCTTGTCTTTGCATCCTAAGTTGTTTGTTGGACATCATGTTCCAGACATTGTTGTAACATCAAGTTCTGGTGTTAAAAAGGCCATGACTAAAGCTGAGTTGATTGAAGAATTGAAGGCAACATGCAAGGATCGTGATGTGGTTATCAGTACTAGCACTGCTAGGAAGTTGAGAATTGAGCAGATGATCAAATCCTTGGAACAAGGTGATGATGAGGTTGAAGAACCAGGTTCTGAAGAAGATGGGGCCAGCTCTGATGAAGACCAGTTTCCATGCAGCTTTTTCTAGATAGTAGTTTAGTTTTATTTTTTTGCTGTTTTTGATTCTGCACTTGATGTGTCTAATATTTAATTTGAATATTGTGTCTGGTTATGCACTATTTATGTTTTTATGTTCTATGATTTATCTTGTCTTGCGTGCTGACTTTAGACTGACAATGAGAGCCTGTTTAGGACTAACTGTAGTGAGTAGGACTTACATGTTGAGGTTTGTCCAATTGTGGCTAAAAAGGGGGAGAGTTAGCCAAGAGTTAGTCAAGGTGTTGCAATGCCAAGAAGAAGATTTAGTCATTGTGCAATGCTAAGGAGTGCAGCTAGTGTGATGTTGAAATGCAGATATTGAGGGGGAGAGCTGTTGAACAGTTGCTGGTATGCTGATTCTTGCCTTGAGGGTGTAATACCCCAAATTTTGACCACTTAGATTTCCCATCATTGTGAAAATCATCATCACAATATGGATGTACCTTTATGCTTCATCAGTCTCCCCAAAGATGGGTGAGCATCCAATACAATCAAAATTAGGGTTTCAAGCCCTCTCTGAGCTTTAGACAAAGGATCAATCAAGAAATGACATGATATTCAACTTGTCTAATCTCTCAAACATCCACAATGGATCAAAAAGGACTCCCACTTCAAGGATTAAGCACAAGGCTGCTCCCTTCTAGGTGGATCAAGTCTCAATATCGACAGTGTCACCAAATTAGGGTTTTGGTCAACCAGGGCCTCCAGATGGAAATTTTCATCTGGGCATAAGGCAATGATCCAAAACATGACCTAATATACTCCATGGAACCTCATGGACCCATGCATCAAGTCAATTTTGCCTCAGGGGATGCATTCATAAAAAATCAGGAATTAGGGTTTCTTGACCTAATTCACCCCTAAGTTGACTTTTGGGACAAACCATGAGCCAAGACCTCAAGAGATGATTTGAGGGTCTCTAATACACCATATTGATCCATTTGGAACAATGGATTGATCCAAGAAGCTTGAGCAACAAGTTTCATTTTCATCTGCACCACAATTAGGGTTTTAAGGGAAAAGTCAACTGTAACTTTGACTTTTGACCAAGACATGCTCCCAAACCCTAATACATGATTGAATATACCCTATGACACCCATGGAACATGTCCATCAAGTTTGATTTAGGTCAAGGACATGATTTCCTGAAGAATTGCACAGTTTGGAATTCATCTGATAAAAAGTCAACTGTGCACAAAAGTCAACTTTGACTTTTTGAGATTTTTCACCAAAATGGATTTTTAACCCTAAAATGATGTTAATGTATGATTTGAGTCATCATTCATCAAGAAAAATCAAGAAAAGTGAGATAACTTGTAAAAGGGGTAACCATAAAACTTAGAAATTTTTCTAAGTTAAAAATAAAGTGGCAAAGGTACCAACTTTGGAGGACCATAACTCCTAAACCACAAGGCCAATTTTTTCCATCCAAAGCTTGATTTGTAGATCTCACTGCCCTCTACAAAAACTTCAACTAGGCCTAACTCTAATTCCTTATGGATTTTGAGCTATGAGTGAGCCAAAGTGGCTGAAAATGTGAAAAAATACCATTTTCCAACACTTAGAAAAATTCTGCCTAAAACAGAATTTTGTTGAAACACCAAAACTTGTGGGATTTTTGCACATAGATGCAAGCTGAATCAGTCCCAAAGTTAAACATCAATGTTGTTGCATATGTTGCTAAGAATTCAAAGGGCTCAACAGCATGAATTGATTCAACTCAAGCCATGAGAAATCCATGCCCAAAGTCATGCTGCTGCAAGCTGTTTTGGAAAAATCAGTTTGCATGTTTGCTTATCTCACACGATTTTGAGCCAAAGACTGAGGATCAGCATGCCACTTGTGTTCAAACCAATCACATTGCATCTAATCCAACTGATAAATCTGAGTCAAAAAGCCAAAGAACCTTCCAACTTGAAATTCATCCACTTTGGCACTTTTTGCCTTGAATTCAAAATGCATTTATGTGGAATAGTGCATTGCCAAGATTCTCACTCTCCTCAGTCAAGTTCTCTGATTAAACAACATTAAAAACATCTGAAGAATGTGATTTCAGTCAAGGCATAGCTGATCTATTTGGAGCAGCTGTTATGCCTAGTGCAAGAGGCATTTATGCCAAGCCAATCCAAGCAAATGTGATCTGATCCAGCTGCCATTCACTATTCCTCCAAGACAAGAGTTGATCACCTATAAATAGAGGTCTCAATGGATCACTCAACTCACCCCAAAGCCAGTTACAGCACTGCTTTCTCTCATTTTTTCTTGAACTTCAAGTTTTCTTGTTTTTGAGTAACCACAATTGGGTTTTGAGTTGCAGCCATAAGCAATCAATTCCAATTGCTCAAACACATCACATATGATGTATTTGAGGTGTCCAAGTGCTTAAACAACATCTGTAACACTCCCAGCTCAAAATCACTCTTCAACCAAGCCATTTTGCTTCAGTTTTGCAGGTGGAGGTCTCCAGCTTGATCCAGAGAATTTCAAAGTTTTCCAAAGCTTGCAACACACTCCATAACATCCATTGAAGCTGTAGGGATCATCAATTCACGACTGGAACACCATCTGGGCAAAGTTCCATTTCAGCTTGCATCAAGGTGAGCTTCAAACTCAAACTCCATGATCCATGCATATTTCCTCGCATGATAATTTTGCCATTTGATTACCATCATATGCTGATTGTTTTGCCTCAATAAATTTGATCATAGACCTCATAACCATGCTTGCACGATTGCTTTTGCAAATTACGGTTCATCTGTGTTCATCATGATTATTTCACTCCACACTGAAAATGAATAAAATTGGGTATTGCCATCTTGTTCCTTGTGAAAAAATGAACGAGTTTGGTGTTTGAATCATGTCCAATGGTTGAGAGATGAGTGAGATAGGGTGCTTCATGCACGAGCTCGGGGAAGGAGATGGCCATGGCGCCATTTTCAGAAAACCAACCAAGTTCTCTATATAATTTTCACTTGCCATATATTTAATGAATTGGCATTGCGCCCCAGCGGTTCATCAGCTGGTTTTGTGAGTATTAGCAAGCGAGAGGTCTGGGGTTCGAATCCCCCTCGCCCCAGACTTCTTTTTATCACTTTTTTATTTTATTATTTTTCATACTATTATTTTTAATGATTTGAAAAATTAATAACTCCTTCAATTTTTAACATTTTTTATTGGTTCTTTTTGCAATAATTCACAAAAATGTTAAAATATTTTATTTTACCAAAAAATCCCAAAAATATTATTTATTTCATATAATTGATATTTTTGCAAAGAATTAATATTTTAATTGTTTTTGGCATTTTAAATATTTTTTCTACATTGATTTTGCAACTTTTAATGCTTTCTATTTGTTTTGTAGGTCAATACTTAATTTTTGAAGCATTAATCCAAGATCACAATTTGTTTCCCATGTGTAAAACAATTTTTGATCAATTTAATTGAATTTTTATTCAATTAAATACATTTTTTGGAAACAAATTAGGGTTTTGGATTAATGCAACCCTCATAAATCATTTTCAAAACACTCTGGGCCTCTATTAGAGTGTAAGACCCAATCCTTTTTTTTGACCAAATCATCTTTGGGCCTCACTTATTGTATAAGTCCCGATACCGTAAAAAAAAACAAACGGCGCGATCGTCGCCTTTTCAAAAATCATCTGGGCCTCTCCTTGAGCTATAAGACCCATTCAAAACTTTTGGGCCTCTATTAGAGTGTAAGACCCAACCCCCTTTTAACCAAAACATTTTGGGCCTCACTTATTGTATAAGTCCCTCTGCGTTAAAAGAAAACCTCGGCGCGATCGCCATTTTTAAACGAAAAATCATTTGGGCCTACCCTCGTGTTATAAGCCCCACTCTTTTTCTTTAAACCTTTTTGGGCCTCTTGAGAGAGTGTAAGACCCATCCCTTTTTACAGAAAACCTTTTTGGGCCCCAGTCACTTGTATAAGTCCCTCTGTACAAATTCAAACAGTGCGCTCACTGATAAAACCCTGGGCCTCTCCTTGAGCTGTAAGCCCCAAATCTTTCTTTTTCAAAGCACTTTCTCCTTTGATTTTGAATATACTGTTTTTTTTAATCTTTCTGTGTTGAACAACTAACCAAACAGCATGGAAGCACTACAACCGAGTAAGTGGTTAACGCTTTCATTTATTGCTTTCATATTATAAACTGTATTGTGGGGCTGCTCACTGTAAGTCTCCTTTCATAAACTCATATCTACTGTGTAATAATAGTATAGATATTTCGAGCTTCCCTGGCAACTACGTCTAGAACTAAGTGACGCCATTTCATTTATTCGTAGAAATAGACGCCTAGATCCCCAATAGGAGCACCAGATACAGTCTTCTCTTCGGCTGTCCTCCTTAGGAATCGTCAAGAAGCTCTACTCCCCAAGATGAATGTATTCTCTGTGAATGGAATCTTTGAGTTTCTTCCAAATTCTCGAACTTTCCTGACTTGATCTATTCCTTGTGGATAGCTTGCCTTGAATGTCTCGGGGTTTGGGTACCCACTACGGTCATAATCTTGGACCTTAACTAAGGAACCCTCTTTAAAAGCTAAAAGTCGCTGGATAGTAAACCTCGCACGTTTACCAGTGGTTTTCATCTTTAAAAGAGTTATCTCTCCTAATGGAAAGGAGATGATAGACCCACGGGCTTCTTAAAAGCATCGGCCTCCTCTTGGGCATTATTCAAGGACCCTACGGCTTCTTAGAAGTATTCACAGCCTCCTCTTAGGCTTCGTATAATGATCTCTTCCTCCGGGAATGATAGCCTCCTCTTGGGCTTAGTACAAGGACCCGTCGGCTTCTTAAAAGATTCCAGCCTCCTCTTGGGCTTCGTACAAATTGTCCCGACGACCTCCTAGAGGTATAGGAACAGAACCTAGTCATCCTCATAGAACAGTCCTTTCATAGAGTCTACTACTATTTCTCGAAGCATAGTACAAAAGATAAAACTCTAGACACGGATAGTCTAACTTCCTTGAGTCTCAAAGACATTCTCAAGCACCCTTCGTTAAATAGGAAGGAAACCCGCAGACTCGGATAGTCTCAATACCCTTTGGATTTCCCGTTTCCTCAAAGAAAAGGAAATATCCCTGATCCTCAAATTAAATCCCTGTGTACAGTGTTACTCATATAAGAACTGATTTTCTCTTTTAAATCAGTATATTGGATCTGTCACTCAACTGAAACAGTTACAATAGCCTCCATCTCGGGCTTCGTACGAGATACCAAAATTCTCCCCAATGGAGTCAAAACAACCTTTTAGCCTCTCTCTCAGGCTTTGTATGAGACATAAAAGATTCCCTCGTTGAGTCAATCACCCCTTTTTTTTGCCTCCATCTCGGGCCTCGTACGAGATATAAATCCCTTAAGCAAGAGTCGAACTCTTTGCTAGCCTCCTCTTAGGCTTTGTATAACGATATGCCCCACTGGGTCAAAAACCTTTAGCCTCTCTCTCGGGCTTTGTACGAGACACAAAATAGCCTCTTCTTAGGCTTTGTATAATGATTTTCCTAGCAGAAATTAGCCTCCTCTTAGGCTTTGTATAAGAAAACCACTAGTTGATCCAATCAACCTTTTAGCATCAAAGTTGTGCCTCGTTCACAGTACACAAACATCAACAACTCCTTTCCCTTCATCTAATCGCTGTAAGCGGCAAGCCTCTGGATCATCTATACCCATGCCACTGTCCCTCTTTTAGCATGAGAAATTCCTAAGGAAAGATGGCATTGCTCTACACGGAGTTAAAGTCTTCTCCTTCAGGTTAAAACCCTTTCTTCGGAAGTTATGGCATTGCTCGGATCCGCGTATCCCAGTTAAAGTAATTCTCCTTCTCCCCTCTTTAGAGATGACAAATTCTCTCTAAAGTCGAGGTCTTTCAGCTTCACGTCTTGGGCTTTGAACAAGACGCAAATAGACCTTTCAGCTTCACATCTTGGGCTTTGAACAAGATACCAACTACCTTTCGCTTCACGTCTTGGGCTTTGAACAAGACACCAAAAACCAATTTCCTCCCATAGAATAGGAGGAACTACGAACGCTCTGATTTCCCTGTTTCGGTAAACGGGAATACGTAGGCATAAGATCGAAAGAAAAGATCTTAGCGAGCGCAATCAACAAAAAACCCAAATCCCATATCTCCATCAATTAAAAGCAGTAATTCAAAAGCATCAGTCCTAACATCCTAATCCTTATTCCCCGCCAGAAACCCTTTGCCTAGAAAAAGGAAAGAAAGAACCGTATTGGCGAAATACGAATAACCAGTACAAAAGCCCCCCCACATTGATAGCATCCGTAACCTAACAGACCGCTGTTTAAGCTCAGTATGCAAGCAGGGTTAATTGGAGACATCTATTTCCCTTCCTTATTCAGCTCACAATAGGATAAAAAATGAATCGACCTGTAGTTTTAAGCTCAATCGCAGAGAGCGACCAGTGCTTAAGAACCGCGTCCAAAATCGCTCGCTACAGAGGGGGAGCTTGCCCTATGCTGCTATGCTGCTACTAATTAGTGCTGAAGTATGTAGCAGAGTATTGGAGTGTGTGCAACATACTGAAAGCATTTTGAAGCTGGTTTGAAGAAACGCTGCTGCGAAGGTTGGTAAAATATATTTTTATCCGCTGCTGAAGTCTCTGATGGTGCAGAGAGATTGTTTTAGCCAAAATTGGCCAAAGGGGGAGATTGTTGGTTCTGGGATTGGCTAGAATTTTGGTAAAACAAAGTTGTGCAATGTTGATGTCACATGGGTGATGTCTTAACATTGAGTCTTAACATTGGTTTATGTTAAATATTTAACTTTTTGAAGTTTTGAAGTCTGATGTCACATGCGATGTCATGACATCAGGTCTGCAGAAGACTAATAACATCAGGTTTAGTGATGTTGTTAGGGTTTGCGTTTTAGCTGAATATTGGGAGAGCTGTTAGTCTCATTGGTTGCGGATATCTTGGGATAGATATTTTCTGTTATAAACAGATTTGATGCAGATTTGTAGGAGTGTTTAAAGGCTGAAGATTTAAGAAGATTTTGAGAGAGAAAATTTGTTTTGAAGATTCAGTTTTAAATAACAAATCAAGTCAGATATTGTAGCAGGTCCAAGTCCAATTCAGATGGCTATATAAAGCGCATCAACCAAAGGAAGACGATACAGAAAATAGACAGAAGATAAAGAGATTTAACTGGAGGTTAAGAATTGTCTTTATTCGAGTATTGTGAGTGAATTGGTGAGTGTAATCTGTCCTCTCTAGAGCTGTGAAGCAAGAGAGTTTTGTAACTTGATCAAAGCTGTGAAGCAGGATCAAGGTGTTTCTCAAAGTGTTTGATCTTTGGGAGGTTTTAGGGATTGAGTAGTGTTCTCATACCTAAGTGGGCTCTTAGGTAGAAAGTTCATTAGCAGGAATTAAGTTTAGGAGATTGTCAACGAGGTTGTTGAGTCTGTAAATTAATTCTACAAGTAGTGAATTTCATCCCTGGCTTGGTCGCCCCCAGATTAAGTTGTTGAACTGAACTGGGTAAATAATTCTGTGTATTTCTCTTGTTGTTTTACATTGTCCATTGCAGAGTGGGTTGTTTTGACATCACTCATAACATCACATATCTGGTACCAGAATTTCACAAAGAATAGCTAAACTCAGGCCTTCTACTCTTTAACCAGTACCATGACAGTGATTCAATACTATTAGTTATCCTCCCTATATTCGACTCTTTATTCTTGAAAATCATATCATTTTGATATTTCCACACATTCCAAATACACGCGAACCATACCAACTTGATCAAAACTGCTTTCCCTCTAACACAATCTATTAAATGACTAAATTGATTGAAAATTTTGAAACCAGAGTTATGTAGCGTCGTTGATACATTCAACCATTAGATTTTGGGCATTCAAAAAATAAATGCGAGACGGTCTCTCCAGTTCCGCAACCAAATGCACATAATCTTTGCACATCATTCAATATACCTCTTTTGACTAAATTATCCTTAGTTGAAATTTTGTTTTGCCACAATCTCCAGGCCAAAGTTGAAACCTTAAGAGGAATGCTCTTATTTCAAGCCTCCACCAACCTTCTCCTTTCTTCTATCACATTATCTTTCGATATTTGCTTGTATGCTTCTTTTACTGAATATTCTTTGATACACCATAGCCATTTATCTTCTATACCCTTACTGCATTTTATCCTTTGAGCTTTTCCTATAATTTCTTCTTCAAGTTTCCTTTCCTCTTCGTTGAGTCTTCATTCCCACGAAACATGAAATTCTACCTCATTTGAATTTCTCTGCAAGACTTCACTAACAGTTATCTGTTTGTTAGTAGCCAACCTAACCAACTCCGGATAATCAATCTTCATAATTTGTCCCTCCATCCAAGGATCGCACCAAAACCTAGAAGAATAAATCAGCGCACACCCTTTCATAATTTGCATATGGGAATTTTAGTTTGTGCACTATGAAAGCTCTCTAAGACACCCTTTCACATTTTCACTTCGGAGAAATCCAATGTTAAAATCCTCAGGCAAACCTATTAAATTTTTTGAACAAAAGGAAAACAAAATCTATTGAATGTGGCACAACATGTAATATTCGCGCTTTCGACGATGTCACAATAAATCAACATACACACCTATACTATCGGCAACACGATAAATCAACAAACACACCTACACTTTCGGCGGTGACGACATGATAAATCAACAAACACACCTACACTTTCGGCGGTGTCACAATAAATCAACGCATGAGTGTTAACGAGAATATGTGGTCAGGTGGCGTGTGGGGTACGATTTTGCGATGGGGTGCATGGAACTGTTCGCCAACGATGTAAAACTCTTCAATCTCGCCAACAAAATAGGAAAAGATGTCATAACATCATAACAAAAACAAATAAGTTTTAGGTCAAAAGAGGAATGAAGAAATTGAACGAACCTCGTTGAAATTGACCCTCATAGGAATTTGAAATCGAAGAAATGGAAGAACCTCGTTGAAATTGAACTCCAAAAATGAAGAAATTGAAATAACCATACTGAAATTGGATTTCATTGAAAGTCGAAAATGAAGAAATTGAAGTAATTTTTGAAATCAAACATCGTTGAAATTCAAATAGGAAGAAATTGAAGAAACACAATTGATGGAATTGAAATGGAGACTACATTTTTTCTGATACTTCTATTTGTTTGAAGATAGTCCAAACAACTCTTCAAGCAGTGACTGTGCAACTAAAATTTACATTGAAATTTGTGAGGGTGGATCTGATAGATTGTTGGTTTAGAGTCCATGAGCAATGACACTCTGGCAAGCTTTCATTTCAATTCTTAGAAATAGAAACCAAGTTGGAAGATGGGAGAAGAAGGGACAATGGTTTAGAGAGCTGTTTATTAACCATTAAAGTCCCACATCGTTTTGTATAAATAAATAATAGGATGCTTTATAATGCTAATGCTCACTAGGCTTAATGTCATCTTCTGCATTTGGCTGCTTCTATGAAAAACTGGGTTGTAGGCCCAACATATTGTTTTTAAAATTTCTATTAATTTCCAATTATTAATTAAATTTCTAAAAATACTTAATTAAAATTATAAATTATAAATTATAAATTATCCAATATTAAGTGACATGTTATAAAAAATAATTTTTTTATCCTAGTCACCATTGCCTCATGTGCAAAAGTGGAGGGGACTAAGAAAATTCTAAGACCAACTCCAATGGGAGTTGTTAAAGTGGGTTTGCCAGCATGGCACCCATATTTGCTGTTTCCAACATTGCCATGCTGTTCAACAGCATATAATTATGCAACGTTCTTCAACGGCTCCCATATTAAAATATTGATTTTATAATATGAAAACATTATCATGAATATTAATTTTAATTATCATTTTAAATTATAAGTTTAATTTGAATTTTATTTATTTTATTTTATATCAATTTTTATTTATTTTATTTATTTATTTAATATAAAATTTAATATGAATAAAATATTAATATATAAAGTAAAGTTGTGGGACCCAATATGAATTCTTCAGAATTGCACCATTGGAGTGAAAAACTAATTGAGTTACTTCAAGCTGACGTGGCTTAATAGGTCCCACAGAGAACCCAAAGGTTCACGGTTGGAGATGCTCTAAAGGAAGTAAATTTGAGGAACCAAAAAAGTGAATTTTAAAATAAAGGGATCGAAAATTTAAAAATATATAAATAGGAGGATCAAATGTGCATTTAAGCCAAAAAAATATTATAATATCTTTTATATTAATTTAAAATATTATAATTATCTTATAATATCTTTTATATTAATTTGGAGTATATCTAAATAAATACAAAACATTATAACATTAATAAACACATTCACGAACTGAACCGACCAAATTCAATACCGATGAACCGCCCATATCACACTTCTTTTTTACTTTTGACAATCTCAAAACATGTTTTCTTTCTCTTCATCACTCAAATATTTGAGAATTTCTTAAAGAACCTTAGATGCTTCTTAGGCACTTCACAAAATTTTAAAAATGTCTCTAATTTTCGAAAATATAACTCCGGAGGCAACCAATATCTCCAGACACATTTCATTCGTTTTTGAGTCACAACCTAATTTTATGAATAAATTTATTTCGGAAATGCATCTCCGAAAAATTTTCGGAAACTAAAAAATATAAGATACCTGCATCTTTAGTTCTGAACAGTGCTAGCTGAAAATTTTCCTGAATGTTAAAAATAAAAATGCAACACAAGTGATTATTGAGCAGTTGAATTATTTAATTAATTAAGGAGATATAATCTAAACTAAAACACTTATTAACTCACCTTGTGAATAAGACCATCTTCAATAATTGAATTGCTTAACTTCAAATACAATTCATATAATGCATGTACTTCACTCACAGAAACTAAGAAACAAAACTTGTTTTAATCAGCTTTGAAGTATATTATAGTGATTAATTAAATTAATTAATCCACTAATATATCATTTGGAACATAATCACTAGTTAATGATGATAGATACTCACAAAATGTCTCGGAAGCAAAATGTCTCGGAAGCAAGAACGGTTGAATCCTCATAACTTGGCGTTTTAACTTTCATCCACTAAAGATGCACATATTCTATATTTTTTAGTTTTTGGAAATACATTTTCAAAAAAATTTTAGAGAAACATTTCCGGAATTTATTCATACAATTGGGTTGTAACTCAAAAACGAATTAAATGCGTGTATTAGGTGAGTCCAAAAATATATCTCCAAAAGTCCAACCATGACAAGTATGACGCTCCGGTGATATGGAGTCCACATGTTTCTAGAGAGAGATTTCCCCCATTCTCTCTAAAATTATTATGTCCTTTCCTCTCTTATCTTCTAGGGTTTGAGAGTTTCACCCTTTTATTTTTCTTTCATCCCCAGATTTTTCTGGTTTCTCACCCATCTTAGTGGTTCTTCTCTCTTCGTTGTTGGGAGTTCCTTTTTGAAACCTGGTCCTATTTCTTTTGTGTGTTTTCGTCTAGGATTGGGAAGTGCTTCGTTTTTTATTTTTGTTGATGTTTTTGTGTTCTGGCTTTCGGTTATGGAAAAATGGAAGAATATCCAACTTTCGAAGGTGGAGGAAGAGGGGATTACAGCGAAAGTTGAGGAGGTTTGTGAAGGTGATATTTTTCAACGAACATTTGTCGGGAAGTTATGGATGGATAATAGCTTCAACTCTCGAGCTTTCACGAGCACAATGATTGGTGCATGGAAGCTTAATAATCCGGTGGAAGTGCAAGAGCTAAGCAAAAAATTATTCCTATTTCGATTCATTACAAAAAGAGATCCCGAAGGCATATTAAAGAATGGACCTTAGAGTTTTGATAGGAACCTCCTTGTTCTACGTCGGATCTCAAGAGAAGAGCAACCTTCAGATCTAAATATGCACTATGGTACCTTTTGGGTTCGTATATACGACCTCCCTCTTATGCTCCATTCTAAAGCAATGGCGAAGAAGATAAGTGGCATTCTTAGTGAGTTTGAGGAGTTAGATTCAAAAGAAGCGCACATGAATGGGCTATTTCAGAGAATCAAAGTTACAATAGATCTGAAGAAACTGTTGAAAAAGGGGAACAGTGGTACGGTTTAAGGAGAAGAACCTTCGTGTGCATTTCAAATATGAAAGACTTCCAACTTTTTGTTTTGTTTGTGGGAAAATAGGACACCACCTAAAAGATTGTGAACCTGTTGGAGACCTTAGCGAAGAAGGGTTCGAAGACCTAGAAGAGTATGAATTGTCCTTTGGTGCTTAGTTGAGAGCATCTTCCCTTCCAAGGACTCAGCAGGATTCGAGGAAAAAAGGCTCCACTTCAAGTTCGTGTAGTAAGAGCCTATTTAATATCAACTCAAGCCAAAGTAGAAGCGAGATTAAAGGGAAAGGAAAAGAAAGCGAAGACGGTGAAGTTGAACAATGGAAAGATAACACTCAGGAAGGACAAGGTAAAGATTTCAGTAATAGGAAGGAAATTATACATGAAGATAGGGGCATAGGGGTAAATTACAACAAAAAGATCTAAACATGGGGAAGGCGATTTTGGAGATAGAAGCCATGGCGGAGTCTCTGGGTGCGATCGGTATCTCTAACATTGGGAAAGCAACAAAAGAAACATCATTGAAGATAAAAAATAAGAGATAAAAGTGGTCGAGGAGACAAACAACTAGAAAGGTGAAGCCAAAAAAGGAAACAAAATTGGAGGTTGAATGTGGGAAGCGCAATCTAATTAATGTCATGATACTTGATGGTACAATGGAAGCTTGTGGTATGGGAGAGAAGAAGCTGAAAGGTCAGGAGGAATCAAGTAGTGATATCGTAAAGGTACCAGAGATGGTGTTGGATGCTCAACACCGTCTAAAACAATGAAAATAATAAGCTGGAACTGCAGGGGGTTAGGGAGTCCCCGTGCAGTTCGAGCCTTGTTAAGGCTCTTCCAAAATGAAAATCCCAATTTGGTGTTTTTAATGGAAACACGTATAAAGCAAGATGAGGTTCATAGGATTAAGTTAAAGGCTGACTTCGAAGGTTGTTTGGGTGTGGATTGTGTTGGTAACGGGTGGGAGCATGCATGAGGGCTTATGTTGTTGTGGAAGGATTGGCTTCAGGTTGACATCAAGTCTTTCTCTATCAACCACATTAGAGGCTATGTGGGTGATGATCAAGATAATTAGGACTAGTTCTTCAATGGTATATATGGATACCCTGATGAATAGAATAAGAAGAATACTTGGCTTCTCCTTTGAGATTTGGTTCGAAGAGGAGGTAATAGGTCCATCAGCTTTGGGGATCTTAATGATATTTTATCTGAAAATGAGAAAAAAGGTGGAAATCTTAGATCCTCTAGCGAGATGTCTATTGGAAGGAAAACCTTGGAGGTTTGTGGTCATATTGATTTAGGTTTCGAAGGATACCCCTATACTTGGACTAATGGAAGAATGGGTGGGGAAAATATTCAATGCTGCCTGGACAGATTTTTTGCAACTAATTGTTTTTTGAATAGATTCTCGCTAACTAGAGTGATTCATCTTCCTAGATATGGTTCGAATCACGCAGTGATTAGGATTGATCTTGAGGCCGATACTAAAGGAAAGGAGGGGAAAATGGTGTATCAGTTCAAATTTGAGGAAAGTTGGAGTAGAGATCCCAGGTGCGAAGGTTTAGTTAAGCAGATGTGGACTAATATCTCTCTACAGATGGCGGGTAAATTAATAGGAAATGCACAATCTGAGTGAACACTTTAAGGAGTAAAAAGTTGGAACAGTCAATAAGAAATTGTAAAGGCTGGAAAACCTTTTGAATGATGATAACAGATGGGACTCGAGTGAGGAATCTATCAAATTACACAAGGCTTTGGAGAATCAGAAAAGTAACTTACTACAGGTTGAGGAGGTGATGTGGAGACAAAAGATCAGGGCAATTTGGATTCAACACGACGACAAAAACAACAATTTTTCATAAGAAAGTTGACCAAAGAAGGAAGACAAATAATATTTCAAAGATGAAAGATGGCAATGGACAATGGTGGAGGAGCAACGACCATTGTGATAGGCTGCTGACAAATTATTTTGAAAATATATTTGCTACTTCAAATCCCTCTTCTATCGAAGAGGCTTGCAGGGTGGTTCAAGGAAGGCTCAAGCCTGAGCATGTTCAATGGTGCGAAGATCCTTTGACTGCTCAGGAAGTGAAGGATGCCCTATCTCAAATGCATCCTCTAAAAGCCCCTAGTCCAGATGGCTTACACGCACTATTTTTTCAGAAGTATTGGAGTTTTGTGGGGTAGGAGGTTTGCAATTTGGTTCTGAAAGTGCTAAATCTAGGGAGATATCCAAGTTTGATAAATTTCACGCATATAGCTCTTATTCCAAAATGAAAAAATCCATCCACACCGAAGGATTTCAAGCCCATTAGCTTATGCAATGTGGTAATGAAGCTAGGGACTAATACTATAGCTAACATGATCAAGTGTATCCTCCCTAAAATTATTGATGAAGAACAAAGTGCATTCATTCAGGGTCGTTTGATCACAGACAATGCCTTTGTGGCTATGGAGTGCTTTCACTGGCTCAAGAAGAAAACAAAAGGAAAACGTGGTTATATGGCTCTCAAGCTTGACATGTCAAAGGCCTATGATAGATTGGAGTGGCTGTTTGTGACAAATGTTCTTACTTCGATGGGCTTTCCAACACATTTTGTGAACCTAATTGGAAGGTGCATTTCTATTATCTCTTACAAAGTACTTCTTAATGGTCAGCCTTACAGGAGCTTTTTTCCTACCAGGGGTCTCCGTCAAGGGGACCCCCTCTCACCCTATTTGTTTTTTTGTATGCATATGTGCTATCCAGACTTATTAAGCCATAGGTGTTGGATGGAAGATTCATGGCTTGAGAATAGCGCAAAAAGACCATGTTATCTCGCATCTATTTTTTGCAGATGATTGCCTCTGGTTTGCTCGAGCAAATGTCAATGAAACGGCTTGTTTGTTGGAAATCCTAAAGAAGTATCAGAAGAGCTCTGGTCAGGTTCTAAATCTTGATAAGTCTGAGGCATCATTCAATCAAAATGTTTGTGAAGAAGATATAAATTTGATCCAGTCAAGGATGGGAGTAAAGACGGTGGCATGCCATTCAAAGTATCTTGGTTTACCAGTGGTTTTGGGAGATCCAAGAAGGAATTTTTCGCTTTGGTTGTGGAAAGAGTTGGGAAATTCAAAGGTTGGAAGGAAAAGTTTTTATCTCGTGCGACAAAGGAAGTTTTAATAAAGGCGGTTGCCCAAGATATACCTAGCTACATCATGAGCTGCTATAAGCTGCCTGAAGCCATCTGCAGCAAAATTGAGAGCCTTATAGCAAAGTTCTGGTGGGGTGTGAGGAATGGAGAGAGGAAGCTTCACTAGACGAGGTGGGATAAATTGGCAAGGGCTAAAGGAGAAGCAGGTATGAGGTTCTGCGGGATCAGTGAATTTAATACAAGTTTGTTGGGGAAGCAATATTGGAAGCTGTTAACTAAGGAAGGATCTCTTGTGGAGAGAATGTTGAAAGGGAGATACTATCCTCGTTGTGACATTGATGGGTGCAATACGGGCTATGCTCCAAGTTTTACGTGGAGAAGCATTTTAAGTGCAAGACATCTGGTCCAGTTAGGGTCGCGATTGAGGAATGGAAATGGTGCAAAGGTTGTGATTCTTAAGGACAGATGGATCCCGAGAAATGCATGTTTCAAAGTCTTAGGGCATTATGGTTTTCAAGATAATGAGACCAAGGTGTATGATTTGATTGATCATGATTTAGGTTGCTGGAAGAAGGAACTAATTTTCTCAGGCTTTGGTTAGGTGGAGGCTTCCTCTATAATTAGCATTCCCCTCTCCCTAAGAAATATTGAAGATGAGTTAATTTGGCATTACGAGAAGAAATATGTTTATTCAGTACGCTCAGCCTATCACTTATGTATGAATGAGAAAGCAGGTCTGCATTTTGGCCCTTCTTATGACCCTAATAACAAACTTTGGAAGCTCATCTGGAAGATCCCTCTCATAAAAGGAGTCACAACTTTTTTGTGGAGAATCGCAAAAAACATTCTTCCAACGAGGGGTAACCTTTTGAAGAAAGGTATGAACATTGATCCCTCTTGTCCTTTCTGTGATGATATTGTTGAGACTGTGGAACATATTTTTCTAAACTGTGATTTTTCTAGATAAACTTTCTTCTCCTCCATTCTTGGTCTGAGACTGCAATATAATGTTGGTTTCTGCACTTGACTTGAGAACTTTCTATCGGGTAAGGACTCGTGGGCCATCCAAATGGTAGGCACCATGGTGTATAAATCTGGTTAGCTAGAAACTTCTTGTTGTTTCTATCCAAACTGCCCCATCCAGTTCAGGTTGCAAATGAGGCTCTTGAGTCAGTTGTGGAATTTAACAAGTGAAATCCTTCAATAAGTCTTTAAAAAACATATTCCTGATTGGGTTGTTCCTACTGGGAGCGGCTTGAATATTATCCAGGTAGACGCGGGCGTGTTTGATGATGGTACCATTTCATTTGGCTGCATAGTCAGAAATGCTGATAAGAATACCATTTTGTCTGCTTGTAAAACTGAAACTATGAGTGTTGACCTTGCCCTTGCGGAGCTGTTGGATATCAGATGGTGTATCCAGTTGGCTAGGAGCATCAACTTAGAGAAAATTATTATCCAATCTGATTCTACTATGGTTGTGGACTACATTAATTCATGTTTGGATGTCGCAGTTTTGGATCCGATAGCTGAGGATTGCAGGCTTCTATTGTGTAGTTTTAGTTTAGCCTATGTCATATTTATTTATAGGGATCTAAATTTTGTTGCCCATAATATTGTTAGAATTGTAAAATCTAGTGGGTCTAGGACTTGGTTGGGAGAGTACCTCAATCTGAACTCTCTTTCCGTTGTATCAGTGCCTTTAACTTCTTAATGAAATTGCTTTCCCATAAAAAAAGAAAATATATCTCCAAAAATTGATAGCATTTTTGAAATTTTACGAGGTGCCTAAAAAGCATCTAGGATGCATAAAAAATTCCCAAATATTTTAAGACATACTTTTACATTTAAAACTGTCATTCATAGTTAATAATATCGAGAAGACATCGATACATAATTCAAATATTTATTGTCAGCAAATATTAATTAAATATTTTTTATGCATAAAAGAATATTATATATATTGAATAAATTCTAAGTAAAATATTATATCATCAACTATACTTATCCAAAAAAATAATAATACCATTTAAAAATTTAAAAAAAAATCATCATTCTTAAAAATGCAATAAAAAATAAATAAAATTTTTTAATTATTGAATTATTACTTAAAGTTGACTATTTAGTTAAGTTCAATCAAATCTAAAATTTAGTAAACTCTCTTTAATTTTACTTATTTAAGTTTCACGCTTAGAAAAACATTTCTTTACATTCTCTTCTTCTCTTAGTATAACTGATCGTACCTGATCAGAAATGGATCAACAGCCAGCAACATGCCGTGAGCTCAATTATCCACCGGTGGTGGTGAAGAGGTGGGGGATGTACTTGCAAGGTACTCCGATACCAAAGTTAGAGACGGAGTAAACAACACAAGTACAAAGAGAGAGTGTAAAGAATGGAATACTTGACCCTATAGTGAAAAATGGTATTTATAGTATGCCCTCAGCACAGGGTCAACGGTTACTTTACATTGGGTTGGGTCGCAAGGCCCAATACGAGTAACTGTCAGGGCTTACGTGGCGTAGGGAAAACCAGTACGTGGTCTTTGCCCTGGATCAACTTCCCTGTGATCTTCGGAAGGTGGGCTGACCAGTTCTTCCAGAAGTGGGTAGTTACTTGTGACGTGTCCCCGTATAGGGGGCTCGTGGAGTCCGTGGGAGAGACGTGTGAGGGATCCCCGGGCGTGTAGGTGGGCTGGACATCAATTGGGCCATCCCCGACGAATACTTAGTTTGGGTCGTGCCGGACGGTGGGCTAGCCTTAGGCCCAGTCCAGAACAAGAGCCCCCCAAGTCGTTGCTCCGAAGTAGAGGAGTAATGACTTAAGAGTCAGCCTAATCGTCGGGGACCCATCCAGCAGAGGCATCCGTGTGCTCGAAACACCGAGCTCGTGGTTGATGCGTGTGGCTAGAAGTAGGAGATACTCGAAGAGACAGGAGTTCGCGAGGATGCCTGTCTGTCAGACGTTCTACAGGCCACCTTTCTTCTGGGCATGTCTCTGGTGCGTTGGTCGACAATGTGAGGGAGGCTGAACGGAACATGCATGCCCGGTCTGCGGGCACGAGGGGAAGCTGAAAGGATGAAGACGGCGTCTTCATCGCCACGTGTCATGCGTAATTAATGCCTAGGGTGGCTACGCGTAGGGGCACTTGAGTGCCTAGGGCTGCCTCACTTCCCGTGCTAGGATAATAAATAGGGAGGGAGCCCCTTTTATTTTCACGCTTTCCTTTAAACTGATCAGATTTCTCCAAGTCCTTCAAGTTCTTCAGCCCATCTCCACCGTCGTCTGCTGCTCCTCGTCGTCCATAACTACATTCTTCAAGTAAGTTTTCGTCATATATTTCCAGTATTATTAATTTTTTGTTGATTTGCCGGGGAGGACGTAGGATTTTAGGGGGAACGTATGAATGTTCCAGTGACTTTCACGAAGTTTCCGGTGAAACTATGAGTTTTTCGGCCGTGCTTATGAAGTTTTCGGCCAAATTACTGGGAAGTTCATGAGGATTTCGGGAAATTCATGAATTTCCTGGTGAAGGTCCCGAAGACCTGTGATGAAGGTCACGGGGCACTGAGATGAAGGTCTCAGGGAGCTTCGCTCCTCGCTAGTGTACGAGTATTGCGAGGGGGTCTCTGTCGAAGATTCCCCAGTGCGAGGAGCCTCCCTGTCGAGGAGGTTCACCGCATCATGTCGACGGGGTTTCTCCGTGGATGAGTCCCTCCGTCGAGGAAGGCTCACAATTTTGTGTCAGGGAGAATTTTTCTAGGGCTCCTCGTCCCTCTCTTCGCCCTTTCACTTGATTTGCGGTGGAAGGGTGGATTTGATCTCGGAAGTCAAATTCACCCTTTTCCTCTGCTTTTCAGGTAAAATGTCCGTGATGCTTGAAGGGGACATCCATATAGACGACGAGCCCAAACTCGACGCACCCGTTCAGTAAGCCAGAGTCAAGCGAGTCCGTATGCCCGAAGATTGGGCCGGGGACGAGCCTTTTAATATCAGGTCGCGTTTTGCCGTCGACGACACCGATGTTTTCACGACAGTCGAGGATATCACCGTGGGCTCTCCTCCGAACTGGATGGTCTACAAGGAACAACATCGCATCTGCTCGAGATTCAGGGGGATGAGGTTCCTAATGTACGAGCTCGCGTTCCGAGACGCGGGAATCCATCTCCCCTTCAGCGATTTTCAGAGGGGGTGTTCCACTGGTTGCGTCTGGCGCCTTCCCAACTTCACCCCGATGCACTGCCGTTTGTGCGGGCATTTGAGCTGGTGTGCAAACATCTTGGTGCCGAGGCTACGCTTCCCCTGTTCTTTAGTTCTTTCCATCTAGAACAGTTATCCGTTAATGGTTGGAATAGCTAGGTATCCTTGAAGCTGCCGAGGAAATTATTTAAAGCGTACCAAGATTCTGTTCACGCCTTCAAGGACAGGTTTTATGTTGTCAAGCCCGTCTCGCACACGACCGTCAACTCCTTATACAACCTTGTGGTCGACGAGGCTGGCGAGGAGAAATTGGTGTCGAAGTGTCCCCTCGAGTGGGAGGAGGAGCACTTCAAGAGGGGGACAGAAAGCTACATCGTGAAGCATGGCGACTTGGACGCTGACAACCAAGAGTCATACAAAAAGATAGTCTCCTTTGTCATCAGCTTCACCCCCGCCAAATGCGTTAATAAGGATGGGAGTTTCATCCTCGACGATTGCAGGGAAGTTTATCGTGAGCCACGATTTATTAACACTAAGGCCCTCCTCGAATGCGAGTTCCACGAGGCGGCCTTGAGGTTCTTAGGTAGTGGTTTCTTGTTTTGTTCGGGCGTCTACCGCTTTTCTCATTTTCATTGTACTGACTTTTCTGTTCATTGTCGCAGGCCAAATGTCGAACGTGCACGAGCGTATCATGAAGCTGGCAGCCACCAAGGGTGCCAAAAAGACCAAAGGTAGAGTCGCCCAAGTCCAATAGATGGTGAAGTCCGGCGACGAGGCAAGAGACTCTACTCCCCTCAATGTGGCCAGTTTCCTCCTCTGCAGGAGACCCATTCCAAGATGTCGCGCACCGAGGAGCCCATTCTCGTGGACCTCGAGGAGAGTATGCCCGAAGAGAAGTACGTGATGCCCCTTTGTCATCTCCAGCGGGATTTATTTTTCAAGAACCATTCACCAACTATGGGCGAGGCTGAAGCCAGGATGATCATGGTGATCGACAGGGCCTCCAGGAGGAAGGTGTTGACTGAGGACATAGCTGCTATGATGAGGGTCTTTGAGACTGCCTTGGCCCTTAACGATGAAACCAGCCCGACTTCTGAGCTGAACAAACTGCGAGATGAGAATGCCGTCTTGAAGGCGAAGAAAAACAAAGCGGAGAATGATCTACAAGAAGCTCAGACAAGGTATGAGGCCCAGGTGCGTCTCCTCCATGATATGAATGAGATGCAGGACGAACTAAAGAAAACCAAGGAGGAGCGGGATCACCTTCAGACCAAAGTCACTGAGCTAGAAGCTTCTGCCAAGCCTGCCGAGGACGAGACGGAGGAGGAGAAAGCTCTCGCGACCCGTGGTGCTCTGGTCACCTGGATCTGAGAGCTCGAGCAAGACTGCTTGGAGGCTCTCGAGGTGGGCTTCAACAGCGCTTTGGTGCAAGTTCAGGTCGAGAACCCGGGGGTCCAGCTTGTCCTTGAGAAGGTCAGTCCCTTCCACCAAGTGGTCAATGGCAGGGTGGTCGTTCCCAGGGAAAATGACGAGGGATCTGGTCGAGGTGATGGGGAACCCCGGCTTGAGGAGGAGGCATCTGTTTGATTTTCTGCTTAGTTATTGTGTTCGACCTGCATGCCATTATTTGGTTATTGTTCTGTATGACCTGCATTCCATGATTTTGTAATGTTTTTGTAATGTTGGAACAATGGGCTTTGCCCGCTCTAATGCATCGTTTCTTTGTCTTTCATATTTCGTGTGTGCTGCTTGTATGTCGAATATGTATTTGATATTTGCATGTTTTCGTTAAGTATTTAGGGCTTTTGCTCGACGTTTTTGGTCCTCGACAGTGTAGGGAGCTGGTCGAGTGGTCGGAGTCGGATTCCGACCTTCGACGAAGCTAAGAGCTCGATCGAGGTCTTTGCTCCGAGGCATGAACTTCCCATCGTGAGCTAGACGTCCTGCCTAGAGCGGGCTCTTATCCCCGTCAGATCAAGAGTTTGCCCGTACACACAAGAGCGGACTCTTGTCTTCTTGTCTCAAGTTTCGGAGTCGTGCTTGTACCTTAGTGCGCTCCTGTGGTCGCGACGCAAATAGGTCGTGGGCAGTGTTTACTGTAGTACTGTTTAAGCTTTTCAGCGTTCCATGGTCGAGTAAGTTCCTCCCCGTGTAGGTTTTCGAGGTAGTAAGCTCCAGTCCCCCATTTTCGCGTGGACGTGATAGGGGCCCTCCCAGTTCGCGGCAAGCTTGCCTTTGCGCGAATCTTTCTGGTTCCTTCATAGGACTAGGGTGCCCGCCTGAAATTCACGTTTGATGACTTTGCTGTCGTGACGCAAAGTCATCTTCTGTTTGAGTGAGGCTTCGCAGAGGGATGCCCCCGACCGAATCTCTTCGACTAAGTCAATCTCCTCCCTTAGTGCCTCATCGTTGGTCTCCTCGTCGAGGGGGGACTCAGTCCTCCTTGAGGGTTCCCTTATTTCTTCTGGAATTACCGCCTCGTTCCGTAGGTCAGTCGGAACGGGGTTTCCCCAGTAGTTGAGTGTGGGGTCGTTCTGTAGGCCCAGAACACGCTGTACAACTCCTCGACCCGCCTTTTCTTGGAGTCGCCCAGTCTTCGTTTCAGGCCTCGCAGGATCACCCTGTTCGTGGCTTCGGCCTTCCCGTTCGTTTGTGGGTGCTCGATGTCATACCCAAAATTTTGACCACTAAGATTTCCCATCATTGTGCAAATCATCATCACAATATGGATGAACCATCTTGCCTCATCAGTCTTCCCAAAGATGGGTGAACACTTATTACAGTCAAAATTAGGGTTTCAAGCCCTCTCAGAGTTCTTAGACAAAGGATCAATCAAGAAATAACATGATCTTCAACTTGTCTAACCTCTCAAACATCTACAATGGATCAAGAGGACTCCCACTTTAAGGATTAAGCACAAGGCTGCTCCCTTCCAAGTGGATCAAGCCTCAAGATTGCCAGTGTCACCAAATTAGGGTTTGGTCGGCCAGGGCCTCCAGATGAAAATTTTCCTCTGGGCATGAGCCAATGCTTCAAAGCATATCCAAAAATACTCCATGGAACCTCATGGGCCCAAGCATCAAGTCAATTTGACCTCAGGGGATGCATACATCAAAAATCAGGAATTAGGGTTTCTTGACATAATTCACCCCTAAGTTGACTTTTGGGACAAATCATGAGCCAAGACCTCAAGACATGATTTAAGGGTCTCCAACATACCACATTGATCCATTTGTAACAATGGATTGATCCAGGAAGCTTGAGCAGCAAGTCTCAATTTCATCAGTACCACAATTAGGGTTTCGCGAAAAAAGTCAACTGTAGCTTTGACTTTTGACCAGGACATGATTCAATACACCCTATAACACCTATGAAATCAATCCATCAAGTTTTATTTAGGTCAAGGACTTGATTTCATGGAGGATCGCACAGTTTGGAATTCATCTGACAAAAAGTCAATTGTGCACAAAAGTCAACTTTGACTTTTTGAGATTTTTCACAAAAATGGTTTTTTAACCCTAAAATGATGTTAATGTGTGATTTGAATCATCACTCATCAAGAAAAATCAAGAAAAGTGGGATAGCTTGTAAAAGGGGTAACCATAAAAACTTAGAAAATTTTCTAAGTTATGAACAAAGTGGCAAGGGTACCAACTTTGGAGGATCATAACTCCTAAACCACAAGACCATTTTTCCCCATCCAAAGCTAGATTTGTAGCTCTCATTACCCTCTACAAAAGCTTAGAACTGACCTCCTTCCAAATTTATCATGGATTTTGAGTTATGGAATGATCAAAATCACAAAAAGTGAAAATGTCACTTTTTTCCAACACTTAGTGAAATTTTCACTAAGTCAGAATCTGCCTTCACTTTTTTCCAAATGTAGGGGGATTTTTCACTTGGATCCAAAAGGTATCAAAACCAAATATGATCAAACAGTTGTTGTATCATATGAGGGCTTTCCAAAATGGACAAGAACATCACCAAATTCCACTCGGGCCATGAGATATGACAATGGCAATATGCCTTGCTGAAAACTGCCAAGGCTAGGCAGAATTTTGCATTTTTGCTTGATTTGGCAAAATCAGATAATTCCAAGCCTTGTCATCACTTTGGACACATCTGAGGATCAAATTTAAAGGGGACAAACACTGAGCCAAGCCTCCAAAGTCCTTGGAACAAGAAGTAACATGCCAAACCTAGAATTGCCTAAAAGTGGGACAAGATTCCAATTTTGGATTGGAGCATTCAATACATACACCAAGGTGGCATGGTGTCATACCCCAAAATTTGACCACTAAGATTTCCCATCATTGTGCAAATCATCATCATAATATGGGGAAACCATCTTATTTCATCAGTTTCCCCAAATATGGGTGAGCATCCACTACAATTAAAATTAGGGTTTCAAGCCCTCTCAGAGCTCTTAGACAAAGGATCAATCAAGAAATAACATGATCTTCAACTTGTCTAACCTCTCAAACATCCACAATGGATCAAAAGGACTCCCACTTCAAGGATTAAGCACAAAGATGCTCCCTTCTAGGTGGATCAAGCCTTAAGATCGCCAATGTCACCAAATTAGGGTTTTGGTCGATCAGGGCCTCCAAAGGGAAATTTTCCTCTGGGCATGAGCCAAGGATCCAAAACACAACCTAATATACTCCATGGAACCTCATGGACCCAATCATCAAGTCAATTTTTCCTTAGGGGTTGCATTCATCAAAAATCAGGAATTAGGGTTTCTTGACCTAATTCACCCCTAAGTTGACTTTTGGGACAAATCATGAGCCAAGACCTCAAGACATGATTTGAGGGTCTTTAATATACCATATTGATCCATTTGGAACAATGGATTAATCCAAGAAGCTTGTGCAACAAGTTTCAATTTCATCTGCACCACAATTAGGGTTTTAAGGAAAAAGTCAACTGTAACTTTGACTTTTGACCAGGACATGCTCCCAAACCCTAGGACATACCTCAATATACCCTATGACACCCGTGGAACATGTCCATCAAGTTTGATTTAGGTCAAGGACATGATTTCCTGAAGAATTGCACAGTTTGGAATTCATCTGATAAAAAGTCAACTGTGCACAAAAGTCAACTTTGACTTTTTGAGATTTTTCACCAAAATGGATTTTTAACCCTAAAATGATGTTAATGTATGATTTGAATCATCATTCATCAAGAAAAATCAAGAAAAGTTGGATAACTTGTAAAAGGGGTAACCATAAAAACTTAGAAAATTTTCTAAGTTAAAAATAAAGTGGCTAGGGTACCAACTTTGGAGGATCATAACTCCTAAACCACAAAGCCATTTTTCCTCATCCAAAGATGGATTTGTAGCCCTCATTACCCTCTACAAAAACTTCAACTAGACCTAAGTCCAATTCATTAAGGATTTTGAGTTATGGAGTGATCAAAATGGCTGAAAAATGAAAATGTCACTTTTTCCAACACTTAGTGAAATTTTCACTAAGTCCAAATTTGTCTTCATTTTTTTCCAAATGTAGGGGGATTTTTCACTTGGATTCAAAAGAGATCAAAACCAAATATGTTCAAACAGTTGTTGTATCATGTAAGGGCTTTCCAAAATGGCCAAGAACATTACCAAATTCAATTTGAGTCATGAGATATGACATTGGCAAGTTGCCTTGCTGAAATCTGCCAAGGCAAGGCAGATTTTGCACTTTTGGTCGATTTGCCAAAATCAGCCAAATCCAAATGCTCCTATCCACTTGGACACATCAGAGGATTGAATCTAAAGGGGAGAATCACTGAGCCAAGCCTCCAAAGTCCTTGGAACAAGAAAAAGCATGTTGAACCTAGAATTGCCAAAATAGGGACAAGACTCCAAATTTGGATTGGAGCATTCAATGGAAGCATCAAGGTGGCATGGACTGAGCCATTTTCATTTGAATTCAGTCAAGACTTATCCAAGACCAAGGGAACCAGTAGCCTGTGCCCTAACCTCTAGTCAATGGCTAGAGGAGACTTGAACTTCCATTGGCCAACATTGAACAAACCTAATCAGCAGTTGCCATTCACTATTCCTTGCAAAACAAACTTACTCTACTATAAATAGAGCTCAATTGTAATCAGTTTGAGTACACCAAAGCCATCAAACAGATGCTTTCCTCGAAATCTCTTCTTTCACTCCAATTTTGCCTTCTAAGGCAAGTCACTATCGGGTTTTGAGTTTGAGAGCTTTTCCAATCAAACCAATCACTCACACACCCCACATACATCATATAGAAGTGATCCAAACACTCACATAACATCTGGAACACAGATTTCACAAAATCACCAGCCAATTGCTCAAGTTCATGACAGTTTTGCAGTTGAGGTGTCATCCTCAATTCCAAACCATTTCAATCCATTCTAAGCACTCAGACACATCACTTGGCACCTAGGGAAGCTATCCACATCATTGGAACCAAGCTGTAATACCTCCAACACCAAACATGATCACCAGCTGCAAGTGGTAAGCATGAGCTCTTCTAACTCTATGATCCATGCAATTTTTGCTGCACAATAATTTGGCCATATGTTCATAATCATGCATAGAATGTTTCCCCTCAATTAATTGCATTGTTTGAATCGTGTATCAAAAATCCTAGCCTTCATACAGAAATTAGGGTTCTTGAGGATTTTTCATGATTTCTTGTTATATGTTTAATTTAAATGAAATTAATTGACATAGACATGATCGTGAGGTTGAGACGAGCATAATGATATGTGGATTGCATATTATAATCAAGTATTCAGTGAGAGTGGAGAGAAAATGCAAATCTGGCCAAGCCCAGAACACGCGCGTGTTCTTGGTGTGTTCTTGGCGCCTTTTTTTCAAAATTTGAATATTTGAATTTTGTGATTTTATTTAATTGATTCAAAAATTAATTTCTCTCTGAGTTATAATGATTTTGAGTTGATTCTTTTTTTAATAATTCACAAAAATGTTAAAATATTTTATTTTCCCAAAAAATCCCAAAAATATTATTTATTTCATATAATTGATATTTTTGCAAAGAATTAATATTTTAATTGTTTTTTACATTTTAAATATTTTTTCTACATTGATTTTGCAATTTTTAATGCCTTCTAATTATTTTGTAAGTCAATGCTTAATTTTTGAAGCATTAATCCAAGATCACAATTTGTTTTTAATATGTAAAACAATTTTGATCATTTTAATTGAATTTTTATTTAATTAAATATATTTTTGAAAACAAATTAGGGTTTTGGATTAATTCAACCCTCATAAATCATTTTCAAAACACTTGGGCCTCTAATAGAGTGTAAGTCCCGATACCGTCAAAAACAAACGGCGCGATCGTCGCCTTTTCAAAACAAAAAAACCATGGGCCTACCCTCGAGTAGTAAGACCCATTTCTTTTCTTAAAACTCACTTGGGCCGCTATTAGAGTGTAAGACCCAATCCCCTTTTAACCAAAACATTTTGGGCCTCACTTATTGTATAAGTCCCTCTGCGTTAAAAGAAAACCTCGGCGCGATCGCCATTTTTAAACGAAAAATCAAATGGGCCTACCCTCGTGTTATAAGCCCCACTCTTTTTCTTAAACCTTTTTGGGCCTCTTGAGAGAGTGTAAGACCCATCCCTTTGTATAGAAAACATTTCGGGCCTCAGTCACTTGTATAAGTCCCCCTGTACAAATTCAACAGTGCAATCACTGATAAAACCCTGGGCCTCTCCTTGAGCTGTAAGCCCCAAATCTTTCTTTTTCAAAGCACTTTCTCCTTTGATTTTGAATATACTGTTGTTTTTCAATCTTTCTTTGTTGAACAACTAACCAAACAGCATGGAAGCTCTACAACCGAGTAAGTGGTTATTGCTTTCATTTACCGCTTTCATATACATATAACTGTATTGTGGGGATGTTTCACTGTAAGTCTTCTTTCATAAACTCATATCAACTGTGTAATAATAGTATAGATATTTAGAGTTTCCCTGGCAACTACGTCTAGCATTAAGCCCGTTGATAACTCTTAGAAATAGTCTAAACTAGATCCCCATAGGATTACCAGACACAGTCTTCCCTCCTCTTGGGGTTAAACAATATGGAGACATGAAAGGCAGCATTCTCTGTGAACCCTTTCATAGACTGTCACTAGTAGAAGTTGTCAAAGAAACTCTATTCCCCATAGATGATCTTTTCTCCGTGAATGGCATCTCTTGAGTTTCTTCCAAATTCTCGAACTTTCCTGGCTTGATCTATTCTCGGTGAATGGCATGTCTTGAATTTCTCGGGGTTTGGGGACCCACAAGCTTCTTAAAAGCACTTGTCAAGAAACTCTACTCCCCAGAGATGATCTTTTCTCCGTGAATGGCATCTCTTGAGTTTCTTCCAAATTCTCGAACTTTCCTGACTTGATCTATTCCTTGTGAATAGATTGCCTTGAATTTCTCGGGGTTTGGGGACCCATCGGCTTCTTAAAAGCATCGGCCTCCTCTTGGGCATCGTACAAGGACCCACAGGCTTCCTAAAAGCAACCCCGCCTCCTCTTGGGCTTAGTACAAGGACCCTACGGCTTCTTAGAAGTATTCACAGCCTCCTCTTAGGCTTCGTATAATGATCTCTTCCTCTGGGAATGATAGCCTCCTCTTGGGCTTCGTACAAGGACCGATAGGCTTCTTAAATGTTTCCAGCCTCCTCTTGGGCTTCGTACAAATTGTCCCGACGACCTCCAAGAGGTATAGGAATATAACTTAATCATCTTCATAGAACAGTCCTTTCAAAGAGTCTACTACTATTTCTCCAAGCATAGTACAAAAGATGAAACTCTAGACTTGGACGGTCTAATATCCTTGAGTCTCAAAGACATTCTCAAGTGACCCCTTCAAATATAGGAAGGAAACCCGTAGACTCGGACAGTCTCCATACCCATCGGATTTCCCGCTTCCTTGAAGAACGGGAATAATCCGGATCCTTGAAACAAATCCTTGAGTACAGTGTTGCTCATATAAGAACTAATTTTCTCTTTCAAAATCAGTATACTGGACCTGTCACTTAACTAAAACAGTAACCACAGCCTCCTCTTGGGTTTTGTACAATGATTCTCCCCAACGGAGTCAAACAACATTTAGCCTCTCTCTCGGACTTCGTACGAGACACATAAGAGACTCCCTCGTTGAGTCAATCACCCATTTCGCCTCCATCTCGGGCTTCGTACGAGATTAAAAAACTCTCTTGTAGAGCCAACCCTCTTCAGCCTCCGTCTTGGGCTTTGTACAAGACACAAATCACTCCCTTGTTGAGTATAAAACCTTTAGCCTCCATCTCGGGCTTCGTACGAGATACCATAAAAGACTCTCTTGTTGAGTCAACTCCCTTTTAGCCTCCTCTTAGGCTTTGTATAAGGAAAACCTTTCAGCCTCCTCTTAGGCTTTATATAAGAAAACCACTGGTTAATCCAATTAACCTTTTAGCATCAAAGTTGTGCCTCGTTCGCAGTACACAAAAATCAACAATTCCCTTCATCTAATCTCTGTAAGTGGCAAGCCTCTGGATCATTTACATCCATGCCACTGTCCCTCCTTTAGCATGAGAAATTCCTAAGGAAAGATAGCATTGCTCTACACTGAGTTAAAGTCTTCTCCTTCAGGTTGGAAATCCCCTATAAAGGAAATTATGGCATTGCCGGATTCGCGTATCCATGTTAAAGTAATTCTCCTTTATAAACAGTTGTGATAAACAGAGCCCTCTTTAGAGATGACAAATTCTCTAAAGTCAAACCTTTAGCTTCATATCTTGGGCTTTGAACAAGATACAAATAGACCCTTCAGCTTCACATCTTGGGCTTTGAACAAGATACAAACTACCTTTCGCTTCACGTCTTGAGCTTTGAACAAGACACCAAAAACACCCATTTCCTCCCATAGAATAGGAGGAACTACGAACGCTCTGATTTCCCTGTTTCGGTAAACGGGAATACGTAGGCATAAGATTGAAAGAAAAATCTTAGCGAGCACACTAAACAAAAACCCAAAATCCCATACTCTTATGTATCTATCAAAAAGCATCAGTCCTAACATCCTAATCCTTGTTCCCCGCTATAAGATCCTAGAAAGAGAGAAAACCGTATTGGCGAAAATACAAATAACCAGTACAAAGGCCCCCCCACATTGATAGCATTCGTAACCTAACAGACCGCTGTTTAAACTCAGTATGGAAAGCAGGGTTAATTGGAGACATCTATTTCCCTTCCTTCATCAGCTTTAATAGGATAAAAAATGAATCGACCTGTAGTAAGCTCAAACCGCAGAGAGCGACCAGCGCTTAAGAACCGCGTCCAAAATCGCTCGCTACACATGGACTGACACATTTACAACTGAATTCAGTCAAGACTTATCTAAGACTAATGGAACCACAACCCTGTGCCCTAACCTCTAGTCAATAGCTAGAGGAGACTTGGATTCCAAAGTGAAACCATTGGCCAAACCTCAGCTGCAGCTGCCATTCACTATTGATCCCAAAACAAACTTGCTCTACTATAAATAGAACTCATTTGTGCTCAGTTTGAGTACACCAAAGCCATCAAACAGATGCTTTCCTTAAAATCTCTCTCTTTAGGCCAAAATGCCTTCTTTAGCAAGGTAACTCTGAGTTTTTGAGTTAGAGAGCATTTCCATCACAACTCATGATCCTAACACCTCATAAACATCATATGTAGGTGATCCAAACTATCAAAAGTGACCTGTAATCCTTAAATCACAAAGTCACCTCTCAAAACCTCAAAATAGGCCTTTTGTGCATTTTTCAAGCCATGTCTTGATTCAGTCACTTTCCAAACCAGATAAAACCTCAAACACACTCCAAATAACATCCTTGAACTGTCCCAAATGGTTCCCCCAATCTGGAACACCATTTGAGAGAGTTGCTATTTTGGTCATTTTAACCCCTTTTGCAAGAAAGGGCCAGTTTGTGTTTTTGTAGGTTCCAGCTGATTCCAACCTTCCCAAAAGCTTCTAAGGGATCATTTGAGAGTGTCCAAAGCATCAAACCATTTCTGGAACAAGAAGTTTGGCAGATTGCACATAAAACTCCAAAAGCTCAAAAAGAGGTAAGCATCATGACTTGAACTTTCCAAAATATGCATTGCTTTGAAGTCCACTGATCATACACACCTCATACATGTTATATATATTGTGTTTAAACCAATTCATCATGTAATTCATGCCTGTATCAAAGTGTAGCATAGGAAATGCAATTATAGGCCTTTTTCAAAACCACTATCGAATTTTGAGGAGGGAGTATAATCTGAAAAAAATACCACCACCATTGGATTCCTTGTGAAATTCTAGGCCAAATGCATATAAATTTTGTCTCAAACCATGGAGAAATGAGAAAGTTATGACCTTCACGTTTCTGACCCAAAACTTGCCTTGCCTTGCCTTGGGCCAGGCCAAAAACAAGGCAAGCCTTGTATATTTGTGGTTTCACTTCAAGCAATGGATGTATCACCACCCCAGTGGTAAGGCGCGTGCCCTATAACCTTGAGGTCGTGGGTTCAAACCCCACCCATGCCATTTTGTGTTTTCTCACATTTTTGCTATTTTTTCCAATATTTTCATGTTTTATTAATTAAATTGGAAAATTAATAACTCTTTCAATTTTAATTATTTTTTATTGGTTCTTTTTGCAAAAAATCACAAAAATGTTGAAATATTTTATTCCACAAAAAAATTAAGTTTATATTATTTATTTAATATAATTAGTATTTTTGTGAATAAATTCCTTTTTAGAGTGTAAGACCCAATCCTTTGTAAATACAAACCTATTTTTGTCACTTATTGTATAAGTCCCGTTGTATTTCAAAAAGTTCGACGCGATCATCGTCCGTTGAAAAATAAACCCTGGGCCTCTCCTCGAGCTATAAGACCCATTCAAAATCTTTTGGGCCTCTATTAAAGTGTAAGACCCAACCCCCTTTGAAAACCAAACCATTTTGGGCCTCAATGCATTGTATAAGACCCACCACGTTTTCAAAAATCTCGGCGCGATCGCCATTTTCAAACAAAGGACCCTGGGCCTCTCCTTGAGTTGTAAGCCCCACCACTTGTACAAAAATAAATCTTTTGGGCCTCTATTAGAGTGTAAGACCCAATCCCCTTTAACCAAAACTTTTTGTACCTCAGGCATTGTATAAGTTCCCCTGTGTTAAAAGAAAACCTCGGCGCGATTGCCAGTAAAAAAACCAATCATCTGGGCCTACCCTCGTGTTGTAAGCCCCATTCTTTTTCTTTAAACACTTGGGCCTCTTGAGAGAGTGTAAGACCCATCCCCTTGTACAGAAAACCTTTCTTGGGCCTCAGTCACTTGTATAAGTCCCTCTGTACAAAACGACAGTGCGATCACTGATAAACCTTGAGCCTCTCCTTGAGTTGTAAGCCCCGACATCTTTTTAAAAAACTTTCTCCTTTAATTTTAAATATACTGTTGTTTTCAATCTTTCTTTGTTGAACAACTAACCAAACAGCATGGAAGCTCTACAACCGAGTAAGTGTTTATATACTTTCTTTATCCGCTTTCATATATATATAACTGTATTGTGGGGCTGTTTCACTGTAAGACTTCTTTCATAAACTCATATCAATTGTGTAATACTAGTATAGATATTTAGAGTTTACCCGGCAACTACGTCTAGCACTAAGCCCTGTTGATCACTCTTAAATACCGTCAAAACTAGATCCCCATAGGATTACCAGATACAGTCTTCCCTCCTCTTGGGGTTAAACAATATGGAGATGTGAAAGGCTGATTCTTTTAGAACCCTTTCTCAGACTGTCACCTTTAGAAGTTATCAAAGAGACTCTACTCCCCATAGATGATCTTTTCTCCGTGAATGGCATCTCTAGAGTTTCTTCCAAATTCTCGGACTTTCCTGGCTTGATCTATTCTCTTTGAATAGCCTGTCTTGAATTTCTCGGGGTTTGGGGACCCACAGGCTTCCTAAAAGCATCCCCGCCTCCTCTTGGGCGTTGTACAAGGACCCTACGGCTTCTTAGAAGTATTCACAGTCTCCTCTTAAGCTTTGTATAAGGATTCTCCCTTCGGGAAGAGAGCCTCCTCTTGGGCTTCGTACAGTTATCCAATATTAAGTGACATTTTATAAAAAATAATTTTTTATCCTAGTCACCATTGTCACATGTGCAAAAGTGGAGGGGACTAAGGAAATTCTAAAGGAAGTAAATTTGAGGAACCAAAAAAGTGGGTTTTAAAATAAAGGATTCAAAAAATTAAAAATATATAAATAGGAGGACCAAAAGTGAATTTAAGCCAAAAAAATATTATAATAACTTTCATATTAATTTAAAATTATAATTATCTTATAATATCTTTTATATTAATTTGGAGTATATCTAAATAAATATAAAACATTATAACATTAATAAACATATTCACGAATTGAACCGACCAAATTCAATACCGATGAACCGCCCATATCACATTTCTTTTTACTTTTGACAAACTCAAAACATGTTTTCTTTCTCTTCATCACTCAAATGTTTGAGAATTTCTTAAAGAATCTTAGATGCTTCTTAGGCACTTCGCAAAATTTTAAAAATGTCTCTAATTTTCGGAGATATAACTCCGGAGGCAACCAATATCTCCAGACACATTTCATTCGTTTTTGAGTCACAATTTAATTTTATGAATAAATTTATTTCGGAAATGCATCTCCGAAAAATTTTCGAAAACTAAAAAATATAAGATACCTGCATCTTTAGTTCTGAATAGTGCTAGCTGAAAACTTTCCTGAATGTTGAAAATAAAAATGCAACACAAGTGATTATTGAGCAGTTGAATTATTTAATTAATTAAGGAGATCTAAAACACTTATTAACTCACCTTGTGAATAGACCATCTTCAATAATTGAATTGCTTTACTTCAAATACAATTCATATAATGCATGTACTTCACTCACAGAAACTAAGAAACAAAACGTGTTTTACTCAGCTTTGAAGTATATTATAGTGATTAATTAAATTAATTAATCCACTAATATATCATTTGGAACATAATTACTGGTTAATGATGATAGATACTCACAAAATGTCTCGGAAGCAAGAACGGTTGAATCCTCATAACTTGGCGTTTTAACTTTCATCCACTAAAGATGCACATATTCTATATTTTTTAGTTTTTGGAAATACATTTTCAAAAAAATTTTAGAGAAACATTGCCGGAATAAATTTATTCATACAATTAGGTTATAACTCAAAAACGAATTAAATGCGTGTATTGGGTGCGTCCGAAAATATATCTCCGAAGGTCCAACCATGACAAGTATGACGCTCCAGTGATATGGAGTCCACATGTTTCTAGAGATAGATTCCCCCAATTCTCTCTATAATTATTGTGTCCTTTCCTCTCTTATCTTCTAGGGTTTGAGAGTTTCACCCTTTTATTTTTCTTTCATCCCCAGATTTTTCTGGTTTCTCACCCATCTTAGTGGTTCTTCTTTCTCCGTTGTTGGGAGTTATTTTTGGAAATCCGGTCCTATTTCTTTTGTGTGTTTTCGTCTAGGGTTGGGAGGTGCTTCGTTTTTTATTTTTGTTGATGTTTTTGTGTTGGTGGCTTTCGGTTATGGAAAAGTGGAAGAATATCCAACATTCGAAGGAGGAGGAAGAGGGGATTACAGCGGAAGTTGATGAGGTTTGTGAAGGTGAGATTTTTCAACAAACATTTATCGGGAAGTTATGGATGGATAATAGCTTCAACTCTCGAGCTTTCACGAGCACAATGATTGGTGCATGGAAGCTTAATAATCCGGTGGAAGTGCAAGAGCTAAGCAAAAACTTATTCCTATTTCGATTCATTACAAAAAGAGATCCCGAAGGGTATTAAAGAATGGGCCTTGAGTTTTGATAGGAACCTCCTTGTTCTACATCGGATCTCAAGAGAAGAGCAACCTTCTGATCTAAATATGCACAATGGTACCTTTTGGGTTCGAATATACGAACTCCCTCTTATGCTCCGTTCTAAAGCAATGGCGAAGAAGATAAGTGGCATTCTTGGTGAGTTTGAGGAGTTAGATTCAAAAGAAGCGCACATGAATGGGCTATTTCAGAGAATCAAAGTTATAATAGATCTGAAGAAACTGCTGAAAAAGGGGAACAGTGGTACGGTTTAAGGAGAAGAACCTTCGTGTGCATTTCAAATATGAAAGACTTCCAACTTTTTGTTTTGTTTGTGGGAAAATAGGACATCAACTAAAAGATTATGAACCTGTTGGAGACCTTAGCGAAGAGGGGTTCGAAGACCTAGAAGAGTATGAATTGTCCTTTGGTGCTTGGTTGAGAGCATCTTCCCTTCCAAGGACTCAGTAGGATTCGAGGAAAAAAGGCTCCACTTCAAGTTCGTGTAGTAAGAGCCTATGTAATATCAACTCAAGCCAAAGTAGAAGTGAAATTAAAGGGAACGGAAAAGAAAGCGAAGACAGTGAAGTTAAACAACTGAAAGATAACACTCAGGAAGGACAAGGTAAAGATTTCAGTAACAGGAAGGAAATTATACAGGAAGATAGGGGCATAGGGGTAAATTACAACAAAAAGATCTAAACATGGGGAAGGAGATTTTGGTGATAGAAGCCATGGCGGAGTCTCTGGGTGCGATCGGTATCTCTAACATTGGGAAAGCAATAAAAGAAACATCATTGAAGATAAAAAAAAATAAGAGATAAAAGTGGAAGAGGAGTCAAACAACTAGAAAGGTGAAGCCAAAAAAGGCAACAAAATTGGAGGTTAAATGTGGGAAGCGCAATCTAATTGATGTCATGATACTTGATGGTACAATGGAAGCTTGTGGTATGGGAGAGAAGAAGCTGAAAGGTCGTGAGGAATTGAGTAGTGATATCGTAAAGGCACCAGAGATGGTGTTGGATGCCCAACACCGTCTAAAACAATGAAAATAATAAGCTGGAACTGCAGGGGGTTAGGGAGTCCCCGTGCAGTTCGAGCCTTGTTAAGGCTCTTCCAAAATGAAAATCCTAATTTGGTGTTTTTAATGGAAACACGTATAAAGCAAGACGAGGTACATAGGATTAAGTTAAAGGCTGGCTTCGAAGGTTGTTTGGGTGTAGATTGTGTTGGTAATGGGTGGAAGTGTGCATGGGGGCTTATGTTTTTGTGGAAGGAATGGCTTCAGGTTGACATCAAGTATTTCTCTATCAACCACATTAGAGGCTATGTGGGTGATGATCAAGATAATCAGGGTTGGTTCTTCAATGGTATATATGGATACCCTGATGAATAGAATAAGAAGAATACTTGGCTTCTCCTTCGAGATTTGGTTCAAAGAGGCGGTAATAGGTCCATCAACTTTGGGGATCTTAATGATATTTTATCTGAAAATGAGAAAAAAGGTGGAAATCTTAAATCCTCTAGCAAGATGTCTATTGGAAGGAAAACCTTGGAGGTTTGTGGTCTTATTGATTTAAGTTTCGAAGGATACCCCTATACTTGGACAAATGGAAGAATGGGTGGGGAAAATATTCAATGCTGCCTGGACAGAGTTTTTGCAACTAATTGTTTTCTGAATAGATTCTCCCTAACTAGAGTGATTCATCTTCCTAGATATGGTTCGGATCACGCAGTGATTAGGATTGATCTTGAGGCCGATACTGAAGGAAAGGAGAGGAAAATGGTGTATCAGTTCAAATTTGAGGAGAGTTGGAGTTGAGATCCCAGGTGCGAAGGTTTAGTTAAGCAGATGTGGACTAATATCTCTCTGTAGACGGCGGGTAAATTAAAGGAAATGCATAATCTGAGTGAACACTTTAAGGAGTAAAAAGTTGGAATAGTCAATAAGATGTTGCAAAGGCTGGAAAACCTTTTGAATGATGACAACAGATGGGACTCGAGTGAGGAATCTATCAAATTACACAAGGCTTTGGAGAATCAGAGAAGTAACTTACTACAGATTGAGGAGGTGATGTGGAGACAAAAGATCAGGGCAATTTGGATTCAACACGACGACAAAAACAAAAAAAAAAATTCATAAGAAAACTGACCAAAGAAGGAACACTAATAATATTTCAAAGATGAAAGATGCCAATAGACAATGGTGGAGGAGTAACGACCATTGTGATAGGCTGCTGATAAATTATTTTGAAAATATATTTGCTACTTCAAATCCATCTTCTATCGAAGTGGCTTGCAGGGTGGTTCAAGGAAGGCTCAAGCCTGAGCATATTCAATGGTGTGAAGATCCTTTGACTGCTCAGGAAGTGAAGGATGCCCTATCTCAAATGCATCCTCTAAAAGCCCCTAGTCCAGATGGCTTACACGCACTATTTTTCAGAAGTATTGGAGTTTTGTGGGGCAGGAGGTTTGCAATTTGGTTCTGGAAATGCTAAATCTAGGGAGAGATCCAAGTTTGATAAATTTCACGCATATAACTTTTATTCCAAAATGCAAAAATTCATCCACACCGAAGGATTTCAAGCCTATTAGCTTATCAATGTGGTAATGAAGCTAGTGACTAATACTGTAGCTAACAGGATCAAGTGTATCCTCCCTGAAATTATTGATGAAGAACAAAGAGCATTCATTCAAGGTCGTTTGATCACAGACAATGCCTTTGTGGCTATGGAGTGCTTTCATTGGTTTAAGAAGAAAACAAAAGGAAAACGTGGTTATATGGATCTCAAGCTTGACATGTGAAAGGCCTATGATAGATTGGAGTGGCAGTTTGTGACAAATGTTCTTACTTCGATGGGCTTTCCGACACATTTTGTGAACCTAATTGGAAGATGCATTTCTATTGTCTCTTACAAAGTACTTCTTAATGGTCAGCCTTACAGGAGCTTTTTGCCTACCAGGGGTCTCCGTCAAGGGGACCCCCTCTCACCCTATTTGTTTTTTTGTGTGCATATGTGCTATCCAGACTTATTAAGCCATAGGTGTTGGATGGGAAGATTCATGGCTTGAGAATAACGCAAAAAGACCATGTTATCTAGCATCTATTTTTTGTAGATGATTGCCTCTTGTTTGCTCGAGCAAATGTCAATGAAACGGCTTGTTTGTTGGAAATCCTAAAGAAGTATCAGAAGAGCTCTGGTCAGGTTTTAAATCTTGATAAGTATGAGGCATCATTCAGTCAAAATGTTTGTGAAGAAGATAGAAATTTGATCCAGTCAAGGATGGGAGTAAAGACGGTGGCATGCCATTCAAAGTATCTTGGTTTACCAGTGGTTTTGGGAGATCCAAGAAGGAAGTTTTCGCTTTGGTTGTGGAAAGAGTTTGGAAATTCAAAGGTACGAAGGAAACGTTTTTATCTCGCGCGGCGAAGGAAGTTTTAATAAAGGTGGTGGCCCAAGCTATATCTAGCTACATCATGAGCTGCTATAAGCTGTCTGAAGCCATATGCAGCGAAATTGAGAGCCTTATAGCAAAGTTCTGGTGGGGTGTGAGGAATGGAGAGAGGAAGCTTCACTGGATGAGGTGGGATAAATTGGCAAGGGCTAAAGGAGAAGCAGGTATGAGGTTCTGCGGGATTAGTGAATTTAATACAAGTTTGTTGGGGAAGCAATATTGGAAGCTGTTAACTAAGGAAGGATCTCTTGTGGAGAGAATGTTGAAAGGGAGATACTATCCTCGTTGTGACATTGATGGGTGCAATACGGGCTATGCTCCAAGTTTTGCATGGAGAAGCATTTTGAGTGCAAGACATCTGGTCCAGTTAGGGTCGCGATTGAGGATTGGAAATGGTGTGAAGGTTGTGATTCTTAAGGACAGATGGATCCCGGGAAATCCATGTTTCAAAGTCTTAGGGCATTATGGTTTTCAAGATAATGAGACCAAGGTGTATGATTTGATTGATCATGATTTAGGTTGTTGGAAGAAGGAACTTATTTTCTCAAGCTTTGGTCAGGTGGAGGCTTTCTCTATAATTAGCATTCCCCTCTCCCTAAGAAATATTGAAGATGAGTTGATTTGACATTACGAGAAGAAAGATGTTTAATCAGTACGCTCAGCCTATCACTTATGTATGAATGAGAAAGCAGGTCTGCATTCTGGCCCTTCTTATGACCCTAATAACAAACTTTGGAAGCTCATCTGGAAGATCCCTCTTATAACAGGATTCACAACTTCTTGTGGAGAACCGCAAAAAATATTCTTCCAATGAGGGGTAACCTTTTGAAGAAAGGTATGAACATTGATCCCTCTTGTCCTTTCTGTGATGATATTGTTGAGACTTTGGAACATATTTTTCTAAAGTGTGATTTTTCTAGATAAACTTTCTTCTCCTCCATTATTGGTTTGAGACTGCAGCATAATGTCGGTTTCTGCACTTGACTTGAGAACTTTCTATCGGGTAAGGACTCGTGGGCCAACCAAATGGTAGGCACCATGGTGTATAAATCTGGTTAACTAGAAACTTCTTGTTGTTTCTATCCAAACTGCCCCATCCAGTTCATGTTGCAAATGAGGCTCTTGAGTCAGTTGTGGAATTTAACAAGTGAAATCCTTCAATAAGTCTTAAAAAAAATATTCCTCATTGGCATGTTCCTACTGGGAGCGGCTTGAATATTATCCAGGTGGACGCGGGCGTGTTTGATGATGGTACCATTTCATTTGGCTGCATAGTCAGAAATGCTGATAAGAATACCATTTTGTCTGCTTGTAAAACTAAAACTATAAGTGTTGACCCTGCCCTTGCGGAGCTGTTTGATATTAGATGGTGTATCTAGTTGGCTAGGAGCATCAACTTAGAGAAAATCATTATCCAATCTGATTCTACTATGGTCGTGGACTGCATTAATTCATGTTTGGATGTCACAGTTTTGGATCTGATAGCTGAGGATTGCAGGCTTCTATTGCGTAGTTTTAGTTTAGCTTATGTCATATTTATTTATAAGGATCTAAATTTTGTTGCCCATAATCTTGTTAGAATTGGAAAATCTAGTGGGTCTAGGACTTGGTTGGGAGAGTACCTTAATCTGAACTCTCTTTCAGTTGTATCAGTGCCTTTAGCTTCTTAATGAAATTGCTTTCCCATAAAAAAAAATATATATATATATATATATATCTCCAAAAATTGATAGCATTTTTGAAATTTTACGAGGTGCCTAAAAAGCATCTAGGATGCATAAAAAATTCCCAAATATTTTAAGACATACTTTTACATTTAAAACTGTCATTCATAGTTAATAATATCGACAAGACATCGATACATAATTCAAATATTTATTGTCAGCAAATATTAATTAAATATTTTTTATGCATAAAAGAATATTATATATATTGAATAAATTTTAAGTAAAATATTATATGATCAACTATACTTATCAAAAAAAATAATAATACCATTTAAAAATAATTAAAAAAAATTTATCATTCTTAAAAATGCAATAAAAAATAAATAAATTTTTTAATTATTAAATTGTTACTTAAAGTTGACTATTTAGTTAAGTTCAATAAAATCTAAGTTTCACGCTTAGAAAAATATTTCTTTACATTCTCTTATTCTCTTAGTATAACTGATCGTACCTGATCAGAAATGGATCAACAGCCAGCAACACGTCGTGTGCTCCGTTATCCACCGGTGGTGGTGAAGAGGTGGGGGATGTACTTGCAAGGTACTCCGATACCAAAGTTAGAGACGGAGTAAACAACACAAGTACAAAGAGAGAGTGTAAAGAATGGAATACTTGACCCTATAGTGAAAAAGGGTATTTATAGTATGCCCCCAGCACAGGGCCAACGGTTACTTTACATTGGATTGGGTCGCAAGGCCCAATACGAGTAATTGCAAGGGCTTACGTGGCGTAGTTAAGACCAGTATGTGGTCTTTGCCCTGGATCAACTGCCCTGTGATCTTCGGAAGGTGGACTGACCAGTTCTTCAGGAAGTGGGTAGTTGCTTGATGACGTGTCCCCACGTGGGGGGCACGTGGAGTCCATGGGAGAGACGTGTGAGGGATCCCCGGACGTGCAGGTGGGCTGGACATCAATTGGGCCCATTCGACGAATACTTGGTTTGGGTCGTGCCCGACGGTGGGCTAGCCTTAGGCCCAGTCCAGAACAGGAGCCCCCTAAGTCGTTGCTCTGAAGTAGAGGAGTAATGACTTAAGAGTCAGCCCAATCGTCGGGGACCCGTCCAGCAGAGGCGTCCATGTGCTCGAAACACCGAGCTCGTGGTTGATGCGTGTGGCCAGAAGTAGGAGATACTCGAAGAGACCGGAGTTCACGGGGATGCCTGTCTGCCAGACGTTCTACAGGTTACCTCTCTTTTGGGCATGTCTCTGTTTGGTGCGTTGGTCGACAATTTGAGGGAGGTTGAACGGAACGTGCATGCCTGGCCTGCGGGCACAAGGGGAAGTTGAAAGGAGGAAGACGGCATCTTCATCGCCATGTGTCATGCGTAATTCATGCCTAGGGCAGCTACGCATAGGGGCACTTGAGTGCCTAGGGCTGCCTCGCTTCCCGTGCTAGGATTATAAATAGGGAGGGAACCCTTTTCATTTTCACGCTTTTCTTTAAACTGATCAGATTTCTCCAAGTCCTTCAAGTTCTTCAGCTCGTCTCCGCCGTCACCGCCGTCGTCGTCAGCTACTTCTCGTCATCCAGAACTACATTCTTCAAGTAAGTTTTCTTCATATATTTCCAGTATTATGAATTTTTCGTTGATTTGCCGGGGAGGACGTAGGGTTTTAGGGGGAACGTATGAATGTTCCAGTGATTTCACAAAGTTTCCGGCGAAACTATGAGTTTTTCGGTCGTGCTCATGAAGTTTTTGGCCAAATTGATGGGAAGTTCATGAGGATTCCGGGAACTTCATGAATTTCCTGGTGAAGGTCCCATGGACCTGTGATGAAGGTCACGGGGTGCTGAGATGAAGGTCTCATGTCGAAGAGTATTGCAAGGGGGTCTCTGTCGAAGAGTCCCCCGTGCGAGGAGCCTCCCTGTCGAGGAGGTTCACTGCGTCATGTCGACGGGGTTTCTCCGTGGATGAGTCCCTCCATCGAGGAGGGCTCGCAATTTTATGTCGGCGAGAATTTTTATGGGGCTCCTCGTCCCTTTCTTCGCCCTTTCACTTGATTTGCGGTGGAAGGGTAGATTTGATCTCGGAAGTCAAATTCATCATTTTCCTCTACTTTTCAGGTAAAATGGTCGTGAGGCTCGAAGGGGTCATCCATATAGACAACGAGCCCGAACTTGACGCACCCATTCAGGAAGCCAGAGTCAAGCGAGTCTGTACGCCCGAAGACTGGGTCGGGGACGAGCCTTTTAATATCGGGTCGCGTTTTGCCGTCTACGACACCGATGCTTTCGCGACAGACGAGGATATCGCCATGGGCTCTCCTCCAAATTGGATGGTCTACAAACCCAAGGAACAACATCGCATCTGCTCGAGATTCAGGGGGATGAGGTTCCTAATATACGAGCTCGCATTCCGGGACGTGGGAATCCGTTTCCCCTTCAGCGATTTTCAGAGGGGGTGTTCCACTGGTTGCGTCTGGTGCCTTCCTAGCTTCACCCTAACGCACTGGCGTTTATGCGGGCATTCGAGCTGGTGTGCGTACATCTTGGTGTCGGGGCTACGCTTCCCCTGTTCTTCAGTACTTTCCATCTACACGGTCATTCGTTAATGGTCGGCATAGCTAGGTATCCTTCAAGCTGCCGAGGAAACTGTTTAAAGCGTACCAAGAATCTGTCCGCACCTTCAAGGACAGGTTTTATGTTGTCAAGCCCATCTCGCACATGGCCGTCGGCTCCTTATACAACCTTGTGGTCGACGAGGCTGGCGAGGAGAAATTGATGTCGAAGTGTCCCCTCGAGTGGGAGGAGGAGCACTTCAAGAGGGGCACGGAAAGCTACATCGTGAAGCATGGCGACTTGGATGCTGACGACCAGGAGTCATACAAAAAGATAGTCGACTTTGTCACCAGCTTCACCCCCGCCAAATGCGTTAACAAGGATGGGAGTTTCATCCTCGACGATCGCAGGGAAGTTTGTCGTGAGCCTCGATTTATTAACACTAAGGCCCTCCTCGAATGCGAGTCCCACGAGGCGGCCTTGAGGTTCTTAGGTAGTGGTTTCTTGTTTTGTTCGGGCATCTACCGCTTTTCTCATTTTCTTTGTACTGACTTTTCTGTTCACTGTCGCAGGACAAATGTCAAACGTGCACGAGCGCATCATGAAGTTGGCGGCCACCAAGGGCGCCAAAAAGACCAAAGGTAGAGTCGCCCAAGTCCAATAGATGGTAAAGTCCGGCGACAGGGCAAGAGACTCTACCTCCCCTCAATGTAGCCAATTTCCTCCTCTGCAGGAGACCCTTTCCAAGATGTCGCGCACCGAGGAGCCCATTCTCGTGGACCTTGAGGAGAGTATGCCCGAAGAGAAGTACGTGTTACCCCTTTGTCATCTCCAGTGGGATTTATTTTTCGGGAACCATTCACCAACTATGGGCGAGGCTGAAGCCAAGATGATCATGGCGATCGACAGGGCCTCCAGGAGGAAGGTGTTGACTAAGGACATAGCTGCTATGATGAGGGTCTTTGAGACTGCCTTGGTCCTCAAAGACGAAACCAGCCCGACTTCGGAGCTGAACAAACTGCGAGATGAGAACGCCGTCTTGGAGGCGAAGAAAAACAAAGCGGAGAACGATCTACAAGAAGCTCAGACAAGGTATGAGGCCCAAGTGCATCTCCTCCATGATATGAATGAGATGCAGGACGAGCTAAAGAAAACAAAGAGGAGCGGGATCGCCTTCAGACCAAAGTCACCGAGCTAGAAGCTACTGCCAAGCCTGCCGAGGACGAGACGGAGGAGGAGAAAGCTCTCATGGCCCGTGGTGCTCTGGTCACCTGGATCCGGGAGCTCGAGCAAGACTACTTAGAGGCTCTCGAGGTGGGATTCAATAGCGCTTTGGTGCAAGTTCAGGTCAAGAACCCGGGGGTCCAGCTTGTCCTTGAGAAGGTCAGTCCCTTCCACCAAGTGGTCAATGGCAGGGTGGTCGTTCCCGGGGAAACTGACGAGGGATCTGGTCGAGGTGATGGGGAACCCCGGCTTGAGGAGGAGGCAGCTGTTTGATTTTCTGCTTAGTTGTTGTGTTCGACCTGCATGCCATATTTTGGTTATTGTTCTGTATAGCCTGCGTTCCATGATTTTGTAATGTTTTTGTAATGTTTGAATAATGGGCTTTGCCCGCTCTAATGCACCGTTTCTTTGTCTTTCATATTTCGTGTGTGTTGCTTGTATGTCGAATATGTATTTGATATTTGCATGTTTTCGTTAAGTATTTGGGGCTTTTACTCGACGTTTTTTATCCTCGACAGTGTAGGGAACTGGTCGAGTGGTCGGAGTCGGATTCCGACCTTCGACGAAGCTAAAATCTCAATCGAGGTCTTTGCTCCGAGGCATGAACTTCTCATTGTGAGCTAGACATCCTGCCTAGTCAGTACGAAAACGGTAGAGCTCGGTTGAGGTGTCCCCGTCGGATCAAGAGTTCTCCCGCACATACAAAAGCGGGCTCTTATCTTCTTGTCTCAAGTTTAGGAGTCGTGCTTGTACCTTAGTACGCTCCTGTGGTCGCGACGCGAATAGGTCGTGGGCAGTGTTAACTGTAGTACTATTTAAGCTTTTCAGCGTTCCATGGTCGAGTAAGTTCCTCCCCATGTAGGTTTTCGAGGTAGTAAGCTCCAGTCCCCATTTTCGCGTGGACGTGATAGGGGCTCTCCCAATTTGCGGCGAGCTTGCCTTTGCGCGAATCTTTTTGGTTCCTTCGTAGGACTAGGGTGCCCACCTGAAATTCGCGTTTGACGACTTTGCTGTCGTGATGCAAAGTCATCTTCTGTTTGAGTGAGGCTTCGCAGAGCGATGCCCCGGACCGAATCTCTTCGACTAAGTCAATCTCCTCCCTTAGTGCCTCATTGTTGGCCTCCTCGTCGAGGGGGGCCTCAGTCCTCTTTGAGGGTTCCCTTATTTCTTCTGGAATTACCGCCTCGATTCCGTAGGTCAGACAGAATGGGGTTTCCCCAGTAGTTGAGTGTGGGGTCGTTCTGTAGGCTGAGAGCACGATGTGCAACTCCTCGACCCACCTTTTCTTGGAGTTGCCCAGTCTTCGTTTCAGGCCTCACAGGATCGCCCTGTTCGCGGCTTCGGCCTTCCCGTTCGTTTGTGGGTGCTCAACCGACGTGAAGTGTTGCTTTGTGGCCAGCTTGGTGACGAAGTCCTGGAAGTTCTTGTCGGTGAACTGTGTCTTGTTATCGATGATGATTGCTTAGGGTACGCCGAACCGGACAAGTATGTTCCTCTTGTAGAAACGGTGTATGTTGTGGGCCGTGATTTTGGCCAAGGCTTCAGCCTCTATCCACTTAGTGAAGTAGTCGACACTGACTATCAAATACTTGTTCTGGTATGACACTATGGTGAAGGGCCCGAGGATGTCCATCCCCCACCAGGCAAATGGCCATGGGGATGAGAGCGTTTTGAGCTCACTGGGTGGGACCCGGTGCATGTCCCCGTGTCGCTGGCATTTGTCACACTTCTTGACGTGCTCCTTGGCATCTTGCTGTATGGTGGGCCAGTAGTACCCTTCCCACAATGCTTTACGGGCTAGGGACCGTCCGCCGAGGTGTTGCGCATTGATCCTTTCGTGGATCTCCTAGAGTATGTCGAGGACCCTAGACTCCTCGACGCATCTGAGGAGCGGGATAGAGAAACCTCATTGGTATAACTTGTCCTCGATGATAATATACAAGCAGGCATGTTGCCTGACTACGCTAGCACCCTTGGGGTCGTCGGGTAGTTTCCCTGTGTTGAGGTATTTGTATACCGGGGTCATCCAGCAGTGACCGTCGTCGATGGCGTTCACGTCGGCGGTCGAGGTGGGTTTCTCGATACTTGATCGTGGAAGCACTTCTTGGATGACGGATCGGTTCCCGCCTTTCTTTTTTGTGCTTTCCAGCTAAGACAGGATGTCTGCTCGGGTATTGTGTTGGCGCGAGACGTGACTTACTTCCGCCGCTCCAAATTTTTTCATCCTTTCTTTTACCAGGTCCAGGTATTCGATGAGGCTGTCGTTCTTTGCTTGGTACTCTCCCCGCACCTGGGAGGCCACGGGCTGGGAGTCGGTAAATATTTGCACCTCTTTCGCGTCGAGGTCTTCGGTTAGGCGTAGTCCAGTGAGGAAAGCCTCGTATTCGGACTGGTTGTTTGATGTCGGGAAGGACAATGTGAGGGAGACCTCGATCAAGATGTCTTCCTCGTTTTCTAGGATGATGCCCGCTCTGCTTCCCGTCGAACTGGATGCCCTGGCGACGTAGAACGACCACTTTTGGGATCCATCTGTTGAAGGTACTAGGATGGTCATCTCAGCGACGAAGTCGGCTAGTACTTAGGCCTTCAGGGCCTTCTTACCCTCGTATTGGACGTCAAACTTGGAGAGCTCGAGCGACCATTTGAGCATCCTGCCCGCCATATCGGGACGGCCGATGATCTATCTCACGGGTTGGTCCGTCCTTACCACGATCGTGTGGGCCAAGAAGTAGTGTCGTTGTCTTCTGGCCGCAGTGCGAGGTCCGGAGCAAACTTTTTGATCTACTGGTACCTAAGCTCGGGGCCTTAAAGGGCTTTACTGGTGAAGTAAATCGGCTTCTACCCCTCGGGAGTTTCCCTGATTAGAGTTGCGCTGACCGCCTCGATCGTGACGATGAGGTATAGGTATAATGTCTCCCCGTCTTCTGGTCGCGAGAGGACCGGGGGATGCGAGAGGACTTGTTTGAGGTGGAGGAGCGCCTGTTCGCACTCCTCAGTCCACTCGAATGTTGCCTCATTGGGTAAGAGTTTGAAAAATGGAAGTGCGTGTTGCGCCGATTTGGTCACGAAGCGGGATAGCGAGGTGAGCATCCCGTTTAGCGATTGTATCGATTTCTTCGAGTTCGGAGTTGGGAACTCGGAGAACGCCTTACATTTGTCGGGGTTTGCCTCGATTCCTCGTTCCGTGAGGTAGAAACCGAGGAACTTGCCTGCTCGGACACCGAAGGTGCATTTCTCCGGGTTGAACCTCATCTTGCATCTCCTCGCTGTGTCGAAGACCCTTTTGAGATGGGCCATGTGGTCGACTTCTTCTCGTGATTTTATGATCATGTCGTCCATGTAGACCTCGAGCATGTACCCGATCTCGTCGTGGAAGACTTTGTTCATCATCCGCTGGTAGGTCGCTCCGGTGTTCTTCAGACCGAATGGTATTACATTGTAGTAATAATTGCCCGACTTGGTCATGAAGGCCATGTACTGCTTGTCGGCCTCCGCCATGGGGATTTGATTGTATCCCAAGTACGCGTCCACGAACGACATCAATTTAAAACCTGCAGTATTGTTGACCAGTTTGTCGATGTTAGGCAATGGGTATGCATCTTTCGGGCATGCCCGATTAAGATCAGTGTAATCAACACACATTCTCCACTTTCCATTTTTTTTTAACAAGTACAACATTAGAAAGCCAGGTGGTGTACTGGGCTTCCAAAATAAAGTTCACCTCTAAGAGGTCTTTTACAGCCTTTTCAGCAGCCTTTGCTTTCTCTGGAGACTGCCTACGCCTACGTTGTACTACAGCCCCAGTGGCCGGATCTATTGTAAGTTGATGGCATGCCACATCTAGGTCAAGGCGAAGCATCTCTGCAGTACTCCATGCGAACAGGTCGGCATTCTTCTGGAGGCAGGCCTTCAGTTGTTTCCTCGCCAGGTCGAGGAGGCCCGTGCAAATCCTCACGCTTCTGTCCGGGTCATCTCCGAGGGTGATGAGCTCAAAGTCTCCATCTGGAATGGGGTGCATGGGGTGAAGATGTTGCCTGTTGCCTTCAGCTGGAGGAGTGTGATCCGCTACCTCGTCCTCTTCCTGCTTGCTGGGGAAATGGCTGTCGAGGTCGACCGTGTTGACGTGCGGGAGTGGCTTCTGCTCTTCGTCCATGGCTGGCTTCCCTGCGGTCTTGGACTTGATGTTGATCGAGTTCAGACCCTTGGTTGCAGCCTTGAAGCATCTCCTGGCGACCTTAATATCCCCGTGGAAAGTGACAACACGACCCCTGGTCGTGTAGTACTTCATCTTCAGATGGACTGTAGATGGTACCGCCGTGAGTTCGACTAGAGTCGGCCTCCCCAGGATGCATTGGTACAGAGAAGGGCACTCTACCACCAGGAAACAGACCTTAACTTGTCGAGAAGTGTCGTCGTTCCCGAATGTGACATCAGCTCGACGTACCCCCACGGTCTGGTGGTGGTGCCGTTGAAACCCTACAGGTCTGAGCCCATGTAAGGGGTCAGATGTGTCTCGTCGAGCTGGAGGGTAGTGAATAAGTGGGCATACATTATGTTCACCGAGCTCCCTAGGTCGACCAAGATGCAGCAGACATCAAAGTTTGCCATCTGTGCCCTGATCAGGAGGGGGATGTTGGAGTTAGTGGCGTTGCCCGACAGTTCTTCAAGGTAGAAGGTTATGGGGTTCGACCTTCCCTGGACCTTCTTAAAGGCGGCATTCTGTGCCAAGCCGGCCTCTATCAACTCGTCGAACTTCCGCTTGATCGACCCCACCGAGACCTTGTTGAAACCTCCGACGGATATGATAATGGCGGTGGGGAAACTTTCCCATGGGCTGCGAGCGGTCATAGGCGTGTCGGGCTCGCAGGGAAAGTAGAAGTCCTCTGGTCGGGTGACACACAGCGACTTGTAGCCCGTTCTCGTCGGGGGATGGGGTTGCCTCCTCGACCCTTTTCGTCTCCCGAGTCTCTTGTCGGGGGGCCTCGCTCTTCCTCGTGTTTTGCTTGAGGTGCCCCTCTTTAATCAAGATTTCGATGGCATCCTTGAGGTGGATGCAATCCTCGGTGACATGCCCGTGGCTCCGGTGGAACCTGCAGTACTTGGACTTGTCAACGTTTGGTTTAGGGGGTGTCGGCTTCGGGAAGCAGACACCTTTTCTCTAGAATTCCGAGTTTATGCACTCGGCCATGATGCGCTTGCAGGGAGCTCTGAGTAGTGTGTACTCAGTGAAATAGCATGCGGGCCCCCTTTGTTCTCGGGAGTCTCGGGGTCGGTCTTCTCTTCTTCTTTCTCCGTTGCATCGGGGAGTGGCGGAATCCTCGTGTCTAGAGCTTTTGGCTCCCTCTTGATTCCGCGAGTCGCAGGCAGAGTGTGCGACCTCTATCTCCTCATACTAGATGTATGCTTGTGCCTTTTGGAGGAGTGCGTCCAATGTGTTGGGCCTTTCAATGCCAACTGCCTTGGAGAACTCAGTGCGAGGTCGCAGTCCTCACTAGATCAAAAACCTCTTCATGTCGTCCGAGGTGGATACCTGGACGACTTCTCGGTTGAACCTCTCTATGTAATCCCGGAGAGATTCTTCTTTTCCCTGGATGATGGCTTCCAGGGATGCTTTCGCCTTCGGGTGGCGACGGGAAGCAGTGAAGTTCTTGGAGAACTGCCTCTTCAGTTCTTTCCAGGATGTGATGGACTTAGGCGCAAGACTATTGTACCACGCCATAGCACCCTTTCTCAGGGTAGTGGGAAAGAGCCTGCACTTGATGGCTCCCCGGATGTTCCGGTAGTTGAGCATCGCATCAATGCTCTCAATATGGTCGTCTGGGTCAGTTGTACCATCATATGCATTATTCGTCCTCATCGCTCCTGACGAGCGATTGCGACATGGAAAGGTCACCCTAGCCGTTCTTGCTCTATCGAGGGGGGGCTTCTTAGTAGGCTCTTTGGCCGCTCAACGTATCTGTACGCTTTAGTCTTCTTATGAGTGGGGGATCATCGCTCCTTCTGGGGCAGGGACTGGTCGTGCTTCTGGGCAACCACGGGCTGAGGTCGTTCCAAGCGCGGGCGGCGCCCAGGCTTTCGAGGAGAAGGGCTCTGAGAGTCATCGTGTCGTGTCCTCCACGGGAGACGAGAGGGACTGCGAGAAACGGGGCCACGATGTCTCCGCGGGGGTGAGCGTGATTGTCGCTCCATCTCAAGCACCCTTATCCGCTCATTCTATTGGAAGATCATCAGATTTGTCTGATTGATCGCCGCGAACAGAGTCACTGTGGTCGAATCAACATTAGGTGGCACCGAGATTGGCTGGTAGGCAGCCGAGCTATCAAAGTGTCGGGTGGCGTTGAAGGTTGCGTCGTTCGAGGAGGGAGAGGCGGTGTGCCCTTCCCTGTGGTCTCCCTCTTCGACGTGAACGGTCACGTTGGGTTCGTGGCTGTCACCGTTGGTGAACGGAGTGAAGGCGGTTTCTACAGGAGGAAGAACGGGGAAGCCAAGGGTTTCCACATACGGGGCCACTGATTGTAGCTGATAAAAAATGGATCAACAGCCAGCAACACGTCGTGAGCTCCGTCTCTGACTTTGGCATCGGAGTACTTTAAAGGTACACCCCCACCTCTTCACCACCACCGGTACAGAGAGAGTGTGTAAAGAATGGAATACCTGACCCTCTAGTGAAATAGGGTATTTATAGTGTGCCCCCAACGCAGGGCCAACAGTTATTTTGCATTGGGTTGGGTCGCAAGACCCAATACGAGTAAATTTCAGGGCTTACATGGCGTAGGGAAGACCAGTATGTGGTCTTTACCCTGGATCAATTGCCCCGTGATCTTCGGAAGGTGGGATGACCAGTTCTTTCGGAATTGGGTAGTTACCTGATGACGTGTCCCCGCGTGGGGGGCACGTGGAGTCCGTGGGGGAGACGTGTGAGGGCTCCCTGGGCGTACAGGTGGGTTGGACATCAATTGGGCCCTCCCCGATGAAGACTTGGTTTGGGCCGTGCCTGACGATGGGCCAGCCTTAGGCCCAGTTCAGAACAATAACTTATATGACTCTAAGTTAAAGTTACAATTTTATTTATTTATTATTTTTATACATTTTTAAATTATCAGATTAAACCGAATTGGAGATATTGAGGAGAGTCAAATTGTTTTTTATGATTGATTCAAAGAAAAAAGAGTGTATTAGAAAAAAAGTTTTGACTTTTATAAAATTCTATGCATAACTTATCAGAAAACATTTATATAATTGGTTTTTAAGAAGATAATATTTTTCTTAATAATAATAATAATAATAATAATAGTTTTATTGTGGAACCCGAAATGGATAGGATTGCAGAAACTACGATGAAGCATAACTTTCAATGCACTACGACAATATGACACAGTAGATCGAAGGTCACAGAGATGGTGCTTCTTGAACTAGAGGTATTGGTCTTGATGTGATGTCGTTAATCAGTGTTTGTTGTCTTTGATATGGTGGACTAAGAGGAATACCTGCATGATTATCACTCTAACGCTCAAGTCAGTTTAGGGTTTAAGATAATGATAGTGAAAATGGAGATTAGATATTGTATACTTGAAAACCCTTTAATAAAGTATTTACACCTTGGGCCTTGTTGATGCATAAAATGAAAAAATAAGGATGGAGGAAGAGAGAGAAGAGAGAAAAATAACAAACTTCCACTACTCTTACAAAACGGTTACAATGAATGATTACAACTCATTTCTTAATGGCTAAGCATTCTACTACTTATATACACAAACAATAATTCCACGTAGGCAACCTGCTAACATACACTAGCTAGGCTAAGCTTAACAAAACTAATACTACTCTACTGAATATGAATTACTTCTAAAATCATCCCTTAATTCATATTCAGCTAATCAAAACTAACAACACCAATTCCATCCCTCAGGTGGAGAGATTGATCAGCCTTGATCATTTTCATCAGAACAACTGTCAGCTGCTTCTGGGTGATACAGTGCATAACTTCTAGCACTTCATTCTGAACCATACTTCTCAGAAAATAATACTTAGTCTCAATATACATGCTGAAGGTGAGAAAAACACAAGAAATGAGGGTTTGAATTAGGGTTTTCAAAAACAAAAGCTTTTTACTCACTCAATAAAAACACCGCTAATGAACAACAAAGAGAAATACACTTTGAAATTCTGGCCTATGCAGACAGCAGATGTCCTAACACATGTCAAGACATTGTGCTACATAATCATTTAAACTCAGAGGCGTAACAGCAGACTGTTACCTTGAATATCAGAACTGCATACTCACAGATGTCACGGCATCTGATCCAACATGTCAGTCAAGAACATTAACAAAGCTGTAAATTGCAGAATGTTAAATAAGACAGTAATTGTTAACCCAGTTCGGTGCAATTCACCTACATCTGGGGGATACCAATCCAGGATGAAGACTTCACTATCTGTAGAACTGTTACAAAGCTAAACTCCCCCATTTACAACTTTATACCTAACATCTACCCAATGAACCTTGATATGGATACCCTACTCACATCCTAATCACAACCTGTGATATCTCTGTCTTCTTCCAATATAGAACTGTCGCGGTTTCTTGACCTTCAAGTTATCTTGGACTTGCTTCAAAGCTTTGTCCAAGAACAATACAACAACCATTACCTACAGGTTTCTGGTTGTGTCCCTGTACCTATGCCTTCCACCCTGCATCCCATAATACAGAGTGGAGACTTACAACTCCTAAGAGAGCCAACGACTCTCAAACCCTAAACCCTTATTTTACAAAGTCTTTAGGTTTAAAAGTTACAAGTGATACAAATGTACAGTCTCTCATAACCCTAGGTCTAAGTCTCCTTATATAGTCTTCTGTTGTCTTGGGCTTTCAATCTTTTCTCATGTGATTGCTTGATCCGCTCCTTAAGTCTTGCAACAGATTAAAACCTGCTAACTTACCAAGTCAGACAGGATGTCGAGACATTTCCTTCGACATCTTTTTCTTCTGCAGATTCTTCAAGTTTATCATCAGAATGTTTTAGCAAAATTTAGTCAAACAACATGTGCTTCAATCTCCCCCTTTTGACAAATTTTGGCTAAAACAAACATTTTCTTCTGCATTCTGCAAACAGCAAGACTCCTTCATCAAGACTCCTTTATCTTAAGAATTGATTGGAGCTAAGGTCTGAGAGAGTCTCCCCCTCAACATATTCCCCCTCCTTTCAAGAGAGGTCTTGGGAACCAGAAGACTCCTCCAGAAAAGAACCAGCAGTTGTAGGCGTTGTAACACTGAGAGCATAGATTGCATAACTCAGGTCACAAGACACAACCTGCTTCACAACTCAGATCACAAGACACAAGAAAAAAAGATTGTTAAGATGTCAGAATATCTTAACCAACATTCTTGCAAAACAACTGCAGGAATGTACCCAAACCCAAACAACATCAGAAAACCATTCTCCCACTTTTTAGCCAAAACATGGCAAAAGTGACCAAAACAGCTCCAAACACAGACGCAACATACCCAGATTTTGAAGAACCCCATCTGTCACCGACCCAAAGAGAGAGTTTTGAGACTAAATAAGATCAATACATTCTTATTTATAGCCAAGAAATTCCCTTAGGAATTAACGAACCACCGAAAATAACTCTGGTCAATTCAAAGATTCATTAACCGAAGACAATCACTCCACCAAATGCTCACCGGCCAAGACTGTTGACTGTTTCTTCTTTTAAGAACACCAACCAACAAACCCATTACATGCAAACGTGTTTAACAACAATGTCCTGACATTGTGTCGGACATTGTCTCTTCTTCATAGGTTCTTCTTCTGATATGGTCGTACAGAGATTTCTTCACAAGTTTATGATCCCAGTCTGCAAAGAAAAATAAATTCTCCCAGACTCATTAATGATTTTTAAGCATCCAATAAGAACCATTTAACTTGCATTGCCAATTCTCCCACAACTTGCAACAATACAAAAATGTCAAGACATCCTCCTTGACATCTCAGCTTGCTTGACGCACAAATGCAAACTGGAACTTCAACTGCATCCTCGCAGTAATTCGTCTTAGATAAAGGGGCCTCTCCCCCTGTCTAAGGTAACTGGTGCTCCTCTACAGAACACCCAAGCTAATGAATGGAAAACATAAGACGCATCTTCATGTATTCAATAGCGCACCCTCAATTCAACTTACCAGCTAAACACAATCATTAACTCTCTTATTGCTTCCTCTGACAAGAAACAATAATCACTCACACATGATCACCATCATGCTACCCGAGAGGAAATGTATATTGAAGATGGTTGGTTTCTACCTGAGTGAATCACACACTTAAAGATACAACAGAGTCGCCACCGAACTTTATTTGGTCCCAAAGGACAGGGGAAATATCTATAAAACCCAAGGGAAAGAGAAACGGGAACGGGGAGTCGGTTATGCGAAAGGAAGGTATTAGCACCTAACGCATCCGTCGTACTCGACGGGAACCATTTCGCTTGCTTCTAGGCTTGGATGGGTTATCTATCTAAAGGCTTCTAGCTAAAAGAAAGAGAGAGAGAGAGAGAGAGAGAGAGAGAGAGAGGGGAAAAAGAAAGAAAAGAAGGAAAGTGCTCGCGGAGGATTGAAGTCCTCGTGCCTACGTACCCTCATAGTGCAATGAGGAAGTCAGGGCGCCGTAGTTCTTGGAACCAGAGGACGAAGAAAAGGAAAGAAAGGAGGAAGACGGAAGAAAGGTTGAAGTGTGCTCGCCAAGATCAATACGATCCCATGCCTACGTATCATACATTCAAAAGAATGCAGAATCAGAGCTTCCGTAGTTCAGGGAACTGAACGGAAAACAAAATAAGAAAGAAACAAGGAGACGAAAGAAGTGGTGTCGAAACCAAGGGCAAGAGTGAAAGAAAAAAACTCTACTGGGAAAGACCCCGCAGTAAGAGCGTTTGCACAAAAGAATAGGAAAAGAATGGTGTCAAAACCAAGAATGAAAGAAACTCCGCTGGGGATAGCAAAGAGAATTGGTGTCGAAACTAAGAAAGTAAGAGCAAGGGGATATGAAGGACTCCTCTGGGAATCCAAAAAAAGGGATGGTGTCATAACTAAGAGAAAAATGAGACTCAGTATATTAACTGGCTGGCAGTGGTTAACCGAAGAAAGAGAGTAGGACCCTGGCGGGGAAAAGAAGCTGGTGTCAACAGACGGACTGTGATAAACCAAGAGAGAGAGTGCTGAACCGGAAGAAGGTGTTTGTCTCTGAAGGGGCCTCGGTATATTAACTGGTAAATAGTGGTTAACCGAGGAAAGAAATGACTGCAACTCTGTGGGGGTAGAGATGCATTGGTTTTAACAGAGGAAACTGTGATTAACCAGAAGCACGGGTGTAGGACCGATCAAAGGTCGTGACCCAAAGGGGTTCGGTAAACTGACTGAACAAACAGTACTCAACCGAAGAAAGGGTATTTGAACCAGAGAAAGGTTACTAACCCAAGGGTGCAAGTATTCGAACCAAGAGGAGGTTGCCAACTGCTGGGGACTCGGTGTTTACAGACGGACTGTGACCAACCGAAGAGAAAAACGAGTGATTAACCAAGAGAAGGTGATTAACTCGAAAGGGTTCAGTATTTTAACAGACGGACTGTGGTTAACTGAAGAAAAGGGTGATTAACCAAGAAGAGGTGATTAACCCAAGAGGTGCTCAGTGATTAACAGACGGACTGTGATTAACTGAAGAAAAGGGTGATTAACCAAGAGAAGGTGATTAACCCAAGAGGTTGAAGAACCAAGAGAAGGTTGCTAGCTCCTGGGGAAAAATGGTCATGACAGGAAAACTGTGTTGGACCAAAGAAAGAGACTTGAGACTCCAGGGGAATCAAAAAGCAATGATTGACCGCAAGAAAAGAATAGGGTATTGAAACGAAGAAAGCTTGCTAACCCAAGGAACAAAGGATCGTAACCAAGAAGGTGATTGATCAAGAGAGATGGCGAAACGATCACAAGTGATCAAGGATGAAAGAGATTGCAAAGAGAGAAAAGTGATCAAGGATCGACTCGATAGGGGAATGAGAAACATTATAGCTGAAGGATAGAGGTGACTATTCTCGAGGAGTGGACAAGACGCCCTTACCAAAGAAATAGCCAGAATGAGGACAGAAAAACTCCATCCTCATTCCTTCTCTAGCACCCAAAATATAGTGTGGAAAGTGAAATGGACAGCGCAACCGCTCCAATGTTGTACAGTGCTCCTGCATAGAGAAACGGACAGCATAATGGCGTCAATTTGTACAGTGCTCCGATGCAAGGCGCAGCGCGAAACTCCAACTCCACGGGGGGAATGAGAGAGAAAGCTCTAAAGGAGGCCTACAAGCCGGAGATTTGGCTTGGTAAATGTTGCAAAGAGATTTTGATGCCGAAAATCAAAGAAAACCAGAGGATCCTTGATTTGTAGACGAAATGCGTCGAAACCGATCAAAAACGCGAAAATGCATCGAAATCGAACTTGCACCAAAATAAATGGTGTGAAACCCTTGGATTAAAGTAGAATGAGATGTAATTCCAGAAATTCAACCAAAGAATGCCTAATGATGAAGGTTAAGCTCAAGAATTAATCACTTTCAATGTGAAAAGTGATTATCCTTCAAGAATAAGAGCTTTTGGTGAGGTTTTGGGATGTGAATTGAGATGAAGATGTAGAAGTTGCAGAAAAATGCAGAGGAGAATGAGAGAATTGAGAGTGAAGAAAGTGTGAATTTGTGTGAATGATTGTGGAGAATGGTTAAGAGCCCTTGAAAATGAGTGAAGGTGAGTTTATATAGATTTTAGGTTTGGAGTGTAATAGCTTTGTACTTTAGTTTGGACTTAGCTTTGGGAGGTTTGGAGTTAGGGTTGGAGTTAGTTACACTTGACTCACTGAGTCAAGGCGGTTAACTCGGTTAGCTAGGATCAACTCGGTAACAATCTCAATGTAAGCTTCCACATCCAAAGGTTGACATGCTTGTAAATTAAGTAACATGTTGCTCTTAATTTAAAGTGAGACATTGAATAAATGAAAGGGAAATGTCTTGAATGGTCTTGAATTGTCTGGAATGTTCCACATGCTGCTAGAATAATGTAGAAACAAAGACCAAAGAGAGTGCATAGCTGTTGTCCCAAAAATGCAGCAGAATCTGCAACTTTGTACGTGGTAACCGGTTATAGCATATCTGCTAACCGGTTACATGCTTGAAAAATGTGGTTTTTAGTGAAATTTACATTGTGTAACCGGTTATCAGTTATCCTATAACCGGTTACTGCAGCTCATTTTCCCCAGATTTGCTTGGAAATGATGTTGAAGTCCCGTTATTGATTTTCCAACTCTTGTCTTGATAAATAAACATGAAAACCTTTATTTTGAGCTTGTTTTGGTGATGAAATAATCTTGAGAGGATGCGATTAATCAGGCTTGGAAAAACTGCAGATCCTGCAACAAGAAACACACAAAGAAAAGTGTGAATACGTATGCTGACGATGCGAATACGCATGCTTATGCAAAAAGGCAAAATAGGGAGGTCAAATTTCGGGTTATGACATATACCAACCATAACAAACTCTTGGCTTGAGATCAAAGTCCCATTGATCCCCCCATCCTGCAACCATCTATACACCACACAAACTCCTCTTGAATTCTCATGTATAGACCTCCAGCTGCTTGAGGCACAAACCAATTGAATCAGAATGTTTCCCATTACCCAAAGAGACACACAGGGCCCATTAGTTTCTTACAACGATATATGTCAGCTATCGTATGCATGCTCCAGAACTTCACAGCTGCTAAACTGATCCACTACTAGTATGACTTGCAGCCAGGGGAACCATCCCCTTCGCAAGATTTTCCACTGACCTCACCAGGCCAGCAATAGAGATGAACACCCCGCAATCCAAGACAGTCATTCCTTCATCATGCTCCCGTATGATAACTTGGAATACTTCTGATTTATGGTGAATCTCCACTTTTGAACGCATCAAGAACCAGACCTTCATGCAATCAACCCTTAATCCACTTCAGTCTTCCAAAACACTTACATCCAACTTCCAAAACAGTTCTTCTACTCCATCATTCTCCCGTATGACAATGTAGATACTTCTTAGACACGATGCAAGTAACCAGTTCCTCATATAACCTGAAATCCTTCATCAAGGATAACCAACCCAAAGATGTTCTAACATCAGTTAGGACATCTTCCACACATCACAGACACCACACACCATGTTTCTTGATATGCTCCACCACTGGACTTACTATCAGCATAGTAATCCACACTGAAGATCTTCACACAACATTGCGCCACCAGCTTGAACAAAGAAAACTTCAGAAACCCAGAGAGAAATAAACTCCCATCCACCAAAGAAGGTATGCTTCCATTCTCAACCCAGAACTTCTGCCACAAGCTCCCAGAGAACTAGAACCTCCTTGCAATTTCAACCAACTACTCTTCTGCACAAGAGCAATCAGTTTCAAGCATCCTGCTTGAATGCACATTGTGAAACCAACAAAATGCCACCTTTTGATTGACCTCACTCATCTTCAGAACTCCCACAAGATACACTGATCTACTAATGAAATCAGATCTTCAAGCCACATGAACTACTTGCCTTATAGCAAGACATCTTGGATCCACCAAGCCTCTTAGTCATGTAACATCTTCCCATCCACAGCTCCCGCAAACTGCATGAGATAGACCTTTTTGAAGCATCTATAACTCCCATTCTCATGTAGATCACCTTATCTTAAGTTGATGTGCCACATCACCAACTGAGACTTCTGATGTTAAGCTAGATGTCAGAACATTTTGATATGACATCCAACTGTTGAATTCAGCTCCTCCTTCTGCCACTTAGAAGAACCTTCTCCCTTTACAGAACAAGAGTTTCATGCTCTCATAGACTTGATTCAACAACCAAGTTTGAGTAGACAACCTCCATCGTGCTTTGAAGCTCCAAAGACTTCAAACCTGCCACATCTGAATCTTTAGAAAATAAGTAGTCCAAGACTGCCCCATAGCTATACCAAAGAATGCCACTTCCTTTAGTAGAGTCGTCAGTAGAAAGCTGGAGATAACTGTCACCTATCCTCGACCTTCACAACCAGAGCAAAATTCATGCTCCAAAGCACTTAGATCAGAAATAAACCGATCTAAGCTATAACCATCAAGATTATGTTGTCTTCATCTTCATCTTCAACAACATCAAAGTCCAGACTAGTTTCTTGCCAGGAAACTCTCCAGAGAACACATACTTCTGTCACACACGACTGAATCCACTTCTTAGGTCACCACCTAAGACTAAAACAGATGCTAAAGCGTATGCAGTACCCATCCCATGATTCTGCATAAACTCTGATGATGAGATGTTCCAACATCTTGTTGAACATCAGCAATCTTAACTTTAAAGGATAATCAATTAAATACTTATGGAATCCACAAATAGCAATTGATCTTAAATCCCTATCCAATAACCCTTCTTCACTGTTGTAGCTGAGCTCCACCAGATCATGTCATGAACACTTATACAGTATTCAATCTTTTTGCAAGTATCTTCTTCAAGGACAATGTTGAGATACCAAGGCTGCCACCCTTGACTCAAGTAACTAAGAGTTTCTATGAACAAATCTTATTTACCTCAACAATTCTTCAATCAGATTGGATCCACTCTTAGGGTCAAGAGAGATGAATCCTTCCTTGCTGTTTTTGGATGGTGAAAATAAATCACCTCCACTTTCTTCAGATTGTGTTTCAAAGAAACACCTTCTAGTCACAAGAGTAACTAGAAGACTCCAGATACACGACATAGATGCCTTTATGGGTGGACTTGAGAGAATTCTCAAGTATCTTTGACAACCTAGCCGACCAATAATTTATCAAACTCCTAGAGCAAGAACCTGATAAACTTAACTCAACTCCTTTCCTCTTCAACTGACTCTAAACTGCACCAGGAACCCAAGCTTCCAAGTACCAAGTCATCATACCAGATATCTAACCACAAATTCCTTCACTTCATCGCTCCCGACTTTGGAATAAAAAAATGCAGATATCTTCAAATATAGAGGCCGACGATTGAGACCTTCCACCAACTGTCTTCAGTAACAACTCTAGAATCCCATAATTCTAGAGTTCTTCCATCATAAACACATGCAGCGGAACCACCAAGGAACAAATCCTGCTTGCCCTAATAAGATGTCACAACATCTTATAAGACACACCAACAAGAGAACTAGCCACTTCTCCTGTAGTTGTTGTAGAATCTCCTCAGCAACATAAACAACCTCTGGGTTGCTCCCTTCGATCCAGAACATCCATCTCATCCATTAATACCCTTGAGTATGTCTGAGGTGATTGATCTGATCTTCAAAACTCATCCTTATTTAAACGCCAGAATGTATCTCCCAAAGATCTCATCCAGAACCAGACAGGATGCCTGCTCTGATACCAATTGAAATTCTGCAATGCAGACAGCAGATGTCCTAACACATGTTAAGACATTGTGCTACATAATCATTTGAACTCAGAGGCGCAATAACAGACTGATACCTTAAATATCAGAACTGCATACTCACAGATGTCACGACATCTGATCCAACATGTCAGTCAAGAACATTAACAAAGCTGTAATTTGCATAATGTTAAATAAGACAGTAATTGTTAACCCAGTTCGGTGCAATTCACCTACATTTGGGGGATACCAATCTAGGATGAAGAATTCACTATCTGTAGAACTGTTACAAAGCTAAACTCCCCCATTTACAACTTTATACATAACATCTACCCAATGGACATCTTTACCAAGGTTAAACTCAAACGTTTATAACCCTGATATGAGATACCCCACTCACATCCTAATCATAACCTGTGATATCTCTATCTTCTGCCAATACAGAACTTTCGCGGTTTCTTGACCTTCAAGTTATCTTAGACTTGCTTCAAAGCTTCGTCCAAGAACAATACAACAACTATTACCTACAGGTTTCTGGTTGTGTCCCTGTACCTATGCCTTCCACCCTGCATCCCATAATACAGAGTGGATACTTACAACTCCTAAGAGAGCCAACGACTCTCAAACCCTAAACCCTATTTTACAAAGTCTTTAGGTTACAAAGTTACAAGTGATACAAACGTACAATCTCTCCTAATCCTAGGTCTAAGTCTCCTTATATAGTCTTCTGTTGTCTTGGGCTTTCAATCTTTTCTCCTGTGATTGCTTGATCCGCTCCTTAAGTCTTTTAATAGATTAAAACCTAATAACTTACCAAGTCAGACAGGATGTCGAGACATTTCCTTCGACATCTTTTTCTTCTGCAGATTCTTCAAGTTTATCATCAGAATGTTTTAGCAAAATTTAGTCAAACAACAGGTGCTTTCACACTTTGATTTTTATACTGGTTCACTTGAAAAACTCACAGTTAATCCAGTCCACCTGCCAAGGTGATTTTGCCTTATACCCAAGGACTTAATCCACTATAATCAACTGATTACAACTGCACTAGTAACCGCTGGTGACTAACAAACCACAAAGACACACAATCTATGTCTTCTTAAATATTCTGACCTAACTGGTCCCTTAAGGAAATACAAACAACAGTTTGATTACAAAGTTGTGTTTACAAATATTGATTCTACATAAGCATGTATAAACAAGTTAAAAGCACAATACACTTAAAGAAAATTCTGCACAAATATAGACAACAGTCTTGTAAAAATTTATTCTTTATTTAGCTTGCTTGCTTCATGCATATAGTGCTTCGTGCAGTAATTCTTCAAGTCTTCAAGTCTTTATATAGCCAGTAAAAAAATCCGTTGAAGGGTAGATATGGTATTCTTCAAGAATGAGCTTGAGACTTGAGTAACGATTTGATACGGAGGGGACAAGAATCGTACAACCTCAATTTCCTTACTCCATGAAATCCGCTTAGTGGAAGGAATATTGGTTTGTACCATGTATTATTTTTCCCATGTATAAACTCGTTCTTATCTTCTATTCTTCAGTGGCTTCTGGATAAATAGTTGTTGGAAGCATGAGTTAGAAGAGTTGATTTTGCTTGAGTTCAGAAACTTCAATCATCAATCAGAAGCTTAATCACATCAATATCTGACTTGAGATTCTTCAGAGTTTTTAGAACCTTCAGCGTTTAATCTTCGGAAGTTCAGAAACTTCAATCATCAATCAGAAACTTGATCACATCAATATCTGACTTGAGATTCTTCAGAGTTTTTAGAACCTTCAGCGTTTAATCTTTGGAAGCTTGAGCCGTCTTCAGAAGCGAATTGATCAGAGTCACACGTCAGAAGCAAGATCCAAGATAACGTTACAGCAGCAACATACAGTTTTCTTAGAAGCTTCTCATCCGTGAGTTTGAGCAGAAATGATTTGCATCAATATATTCAGAAACATGTAACGTTTCTCGTTCAAGAGTCAGAATCAAAGTTGTTTGCTAAAGATACACAATAACAAACTATTAGAGTACCAAAATTATTCTCACACAAATACTGACTTGTTATCATCAAAACTTAGAGATACAGATGCATAACCAAATCTTGTTCTAACAATCTCCCCCTTTTTAATGATGACAAAACACTATATTTTGATGAACAATTTTGTCGGATAATCACCAAAACATATATCGGAAAGAAGCACAAAGATCCCCCTGAGATGAGCAACTAAAAAATATAATCAGAATGAAAAAACACTTCCCTGATTAACCTTTTTGTTGGAGTAGATGAACCTTCTGTTCAAAAGAATTGGTTTATCTTTCAGAAGTATCTTGAACTTGTCCTTACTGTTGTTAAGCATTTTAACAAGGATGTAACACACAACAACGCATATCAACTTCTGATGAGTTTTACTTCTGATCAGTTAAATAAATTTGAATAATCTTTGAAGTCTTTTCTCACTCAAGATGATTCAGAACTTTAAGCAGCTATCATATATTCAGAGTTTAGGCTTCATACATTCTGTTCTGATTTTTCAGGTGTTTCTAATATCTAGTAAGTTTTTCCTGAAAGAAAACAACTAACATAATATCTTTTTTAAATAAGGGTTAGTGCAAACATATGAAATGTTTGGGTTTGATTCAAGAGAAATTAGGTATATCAAAATCAATACTTTATCCCCCTTTTGTAAGCAATCAAAAAGAAAATATGCAATGACATGCAATCAGATGCAACAAAAAGATAATATTCATTAGACAAATAAAAACGCCAGAGGCGCAAAAGTACATAAACTAGGAAAAGAACAAAACAAGATAACAACTCAAACAAACAAATAAACAACAACTAGGGGCAACTAAGGGTTAGAGTTGGATGAGGGAAGTCTGGAGAGAATAATCTGAAACATCCTTTCTTGATTATCCAAACGTTCCTTCATCTTGTCCTTGTCTTCCTTCAGCTCAACAAGAGTCTTCAAAATTTCTAGAATTACTCCAGAAGTAAAAGTCCCAGCAGCAATATTCAAATTTTCAGACGGCTCCTTTTTAGTTTCTTTTTGACGTATTCGATTAGTGTAGCACGTACACATATTGTACTTGGCACCTTCCTTGCTAACCTCCTTCAAGTCTTCTCTTGGAATAATCCACACAATGTCATCAACACGAAAAGGAACCAGGTTGATAAAAGCGTTGTTCCCAGTTTTCTCAGCATGCTGTGAAGACATGGCTTCTCAAATTATTTTGATGACGACAACAATGCTCATTCAATATGCTTGCTCAAACGGAATTGGATCAAAGAAATTGAAGCTACATTGAAGCTTGA